>BTCW01000010.1:53101640-53733460 GCA_033239725.1 Echinochloa phyllopogon
GCTTCGTCCGGAGCCTGTAGAAAAACACTCGCGTCGAGTCTGAACAAGACACGAGCAGGCCGGGCGTAGAAAAAGCGTAGGGTTTGGCGGCTGTCCATGGTCTTCGTGTCTCCGCCTCGCCGCAAATGCTACGGACTACGGAGTGATGAGCCCGGACGCCATCGCGCGCATTGCTGTTTTGTTGTTTCACGCCCACAACACGAGCGTCGCGTCGCGATGTCCCTACGCGTCTCGTCAGTGGCGGTGGATGTTCCGATATTGGAGTGCTCGCCTGCCCACGACGAGGGCGAGCTGATCTGCTCCACCTCCACGGCGGTGCCGCCGGCCGGTAGACTGGTACTACGTACTGGTCTAGTGGTACTACTACTACTCTTGTGACTTGTAGTTGTAGAAATTAGGCCGGGTGCCGTCAGAACAGCGAGCCACACCTTGGTTGGTCGCTGGTCGTGACACGAGGCTCCACTCACGGCGGGCCCGGATACAAGTCTCTGACTGTTCCTGCTAGCTCCCGTCTCGTGCTGATTCCTCCTGGATATGGCTCAGGTCATTGCTTCACCGGGGGCAGACTTGTAAGCAAAATCGTAGTCGTAGAGTGGGGACTGATGAGACTCGTTGGAAAGTCTCAAGCTATCCAATCCACATCCTCTTTCGTTCTTACTTCTTAGGATAGGAGTACTTCTTAGGATAGGAGGAATCCTCTCCCACGGTGCCTGAACCGATCCTGCAGTGGCCATCTCCGTTTCAGCCTCTTGCGATGCTGCCACTGCAATATTCGTATTCCAAAAACTCTCAGAGTGGAAAAAAGAAAGGAAAAAAAGCGCTTCATTCGGCACGTTGCTGCGTGCGCGAATCCAGAATCCCAGCTTTTGACGTATGGTCGCCGGCGCCGCCGTATCAGCCACCGCCGCCGCCGCGAACCACCTGCCAGCGGCGAGCCGGCGACAGGTGGAAACTGGAAACCAAGCGAGCGCGGGTGAGGGCGGGCGGGCTGGCGGGGGCGCGCGCACCTGATCAAGTCCACAACCAGCGGCAGCAAGGGCCCACCGCCACTTGGCGAAAAGCGCCGCGCACGTGGCGCCCCCGCGGGCGGCCCCTTATCCTGGCCGCGCGGCCCAAATGACGGTCCTGCCCCCGAAAAGCGCAAAAAGGGCACCGCGGCCCATAGGCACCCGGGGTGGGCCCCGCTTGCCCCCCGCCCTCATCCCTTCGGCTTCCTCCCTCCTCCCTCCCCTTCTCTCCACCTGTTCCATTCCATTCGACTCCCCCATCTCTCCTCGCTTATCCCCCACGTCCCCCCCGCTGCCCCTGCTCGCTCGAGTTACTCGACGTGTTGGCAAAACCTCCTCCTAGTTCTCCTTCCCAACAACAACAGCAACAACAAGAGGGTCGGTCGTTTGCTATCGCGCGGAAAGGGGGAAGCTTAATTCTCGTTCTCGATCTCTCCGCCGCTGGCTGCCTCGCCGTCGGGGTGGTTCCGCGCCGCGCGGGTGGGATCCGAGCTCCGAGCTGGCGCGCGGCGGTCCTCGGTGAGTCGCTCCTGCCGTTTGCTTATTTCGCGCGGGCTGTGCTGATCGTTCTCGGCGGGATTGGATTCCGTTCCGTGCCTGCAAGGGGTGGCTTGGATTTCGATGGGGGGAAGTGATGGGTTGTTTCTTCGATCGGGGATTTGTTGAGTGTTCGATTTCGAGTCCGCTTGCTTGGTCCTCTGGTGTTCCAGGGAGTTCGATGTGTGTTGAACTGACAAGTCTGAACTGAGATTTTTTCCCCCTCCCTTTCCTCTTTGCGGACACTTCACGTTTTGTCCCGTGTTGCTTAGAGCATACGTGTGTGGTTTTGGTTTGTTTGATTTTGTCCTTGAGCCTGCGGACTCAGTTGCCAATCTTGATTACCCCCGTCTAATCATCAAAGCACCGTGTCTTTGCTTGTATCCGCAGCCAATTCAGCTAGTAATGAACTTTCCGTTTCTTTTTTCAAAAAAGTTGCTTTCTCATGTTGATGCACAGTGATCCAGCGCTTTGCTTATACGTGGTTCTTCTTTCTCTTCTTAGCTGCGACTATTCCTTGGTGTCAAAAGGAGAACCTTTTGCAGCGTGAATTTGTCTGTTTTTTGAAAGATAAGAGCGAAATTTGCCACGTTTATTTTAGTGGCGTAAAAAGTCCGATGGCTTTATCCACGCATAGGTGCGCTAGCGACCGGAAAAAAAAAGTGAGGGTTAGTGCTGCTTAACACAATAACACCAGTGTTTGTTCTAGAAGTCTTTTATGTTGCTCCATACCGATGGAGGTTTGGCATGTGGCAACTTTGTACGACGCGGCGCTTACTGCTCGTCGAGTGCTTAGAAAGGTGTCTTGTGGATATGCAAAAATATGGGCTTGCCAACGAAACGATAACTAGGTATCCATTTGCACTGGCGGTTGCTAAAGTTTCGGTTGCACTTCATCCTTTTTGTCTCTCACGCTTGTGTGCTGATATGCTGCGCTAAGCTGGCACGAGAGGAGTCCTTTAGTTCTTCGAAGCAATTCTGTCAATTGCAATTAGCGTTTGTTTAGCCCGAGTTGATTATTCCCTGCATCTTTTGGTGGTATCAAAAGCACTATCGTCACTAGCAAGGTCTTCTGCCCTGTTTTCTTCCCCCCGTTTGCTTTACAGAGGTAACCTGATTGCAACAGCGGTATAGTCTCAAATTCCAGTTTGTTCCTGGTGTAAGTTCCTAGATCAGTGTTCTTTACTTCTGTTTTGAAAATTTGGGTTATCTATTCCCTGGCTAGCAGATCTAGGAAGACTATGTTGAAACCTCAAATTTTCTCTAAGTGGAAGCTGTCCTATGTAGCCACATCAGGAAGTGGTCAAATGTTATCCTAGATTGACACTAGCTGATGACAGGACGGGAGTAGATGCATATTTTTGCTGCTTGGCGTGTATATTTTAAATTTACTTCTTGGTTGATCAGGACATGTTTCTGTTTTCATGGTCTCGGTTAAAAGTTGCTAGGTTCTTTTCGATACTACTTTTATCCCTATGCCAAACAGTCAGATATAACTATGAGTTTGCTGTATTGTTACTGACTTTTTACATCTATATGCCAGTGTCACATAGGATTCCACTGAATTCAACCGCTGAAGAAAGCAAAGGAAGGTGGCTTTGCTAGTGCGACTGACCAGCTTGTGTGATTTCCCAAATACTGTCCAGGATCATGGCTGCTCTTTGTGATTTCTGCGGGAAACAAAGGTCAATGATATACTGCAGATCAGATGCGGCATCCTTGTGCTTGTCATGTGATCGTAATGTTCATTCAGCTAATGCGCTGTCGCGACGTCATACAAGGACCCTTCTTTGTGATCGTTGTGCTTCACAACCTGCAGCCGTCCGCTGTGTTGAAGAGAATGCATCACTTTGCCAAAATTGTGATTGGAATGGGCATGATGCAGCATCAGGGGCTACTGGGCATAAAAGGCAGGGCATAAACTGTTACTCTGGGTGCCCATCATCAGCAGAGCTTTCAAGAATCTGGTCATTTGTTATGGATATCCCGACTGTAGCTGCTGAACCCAACTGTGAGGATGGAATAAGCATGATGACGATTGATGACAATGATGTGGCTAACCATTGTGATTCTTCGGATGATAAAAGATTGTTAGAAATAGCTAGCTCAACACTCATGAGTGATCCACCCACTGGTGACAAGCTTAAACCTCTAATAGGCCCTTCTTCAGGTGATGGGTTCAATGTTCTGCCAGATCAGCCCACTGGACCAGTTTCAATGACGCCAAAGGTGCTATGTGGTTTTCGTGTTTTCCTTCAAAAATATGTTTGGATATTCTTCCAAGTTTCTGCATGTCATAAGACTTTTTGCTTATCGCATGCAATGTTACTTAACATATATAATAAAGAGTGCTCTCATATGAATATAGCATAACAACATGTTGCATGGTTACAGTTTCAGTCATGCAATGGCTCAATCCCTATACTAGTATACTGCTTATATTCGGAAGATACTTTACACGCATTATTCCTTAGTGATGATCCTGTTGACCCTATTATCACTGTGTGGCCATCCAAAGTTATCTCTCTAGTTTTCTTTTCCTGCAGCCCTGCAGGGCTATCACTGCTCTAATTACAATGAAAAGTTCATTCCTGCAACAATTTTTAGATGCATTTTTATCGATGACTTCCTAATGTGGATGGTTCAACAATTGCAAGTTGAATCAGTTCAGATCTGCTTGTTTATCATGAGTATCTTTCTTTTGAAAGAAAATAAAATCTACCATTGTTGTATGCTTATGAAACACGGGCTACATCTCCCAGGTACCCTATGCCATAGATGATGATAAGTTCAATGATGGCATGTATGAAGACTTATGCGTGGATGATACTGACCTGACATTCGAGAATTACGAAGAACTCTTTGGTACCTCTCACATTCAAACAGAGCAACTCTTTGATGATGCTGGAATTGACAGCTACTTTGAAATGAAGGAAATGCCACCTTTTGATTCTAACGAGGTTTGTACTTTTCTTGTATACTCCCTGTGATTCAAAATACATGATGTTTAGGTCATCGGCACAGTCTTCAAGGTGACTATTTGCAATGATTTTATATGAAAATGTGACATTTGAAACAAAGATAACTTAGTATTGTGAAAGTAATTTTCATGATAAATCTAGAAACCTTTATGTTACAATGTAAATTCATGCAATTATCACGTACTGATGGATAGTGTATACATTTTTTTAATATTTGTTGTGGGAAAGAGAGCTACTATGCTGGAAGGTTCCCATATTTCCCACAAGCTACTAGTTAGCTACCGTCAGTTTATTTTCCTACCTTAGTTGCTATCTACAACTTGTGTTAATTTCACTCAGTTTTAGTTCAGGGAGTTTTGGGTTTAAATTGGTCGAATCTGTTATCCATCCATGGAATACAATGCTTGTTTGGTAAATTAATAAGAACTTGACGTTCTTTCACTACATCCTTTTTTTTGCAAGTTTCAATTTTCAACCCATGTGTGATTTTCTCCAGCATCTTGCTCTTGCATCTAAAAGGCATGTATAGTGGACAATAACTCTATTTTGTTGAAATCATCGAATGGTATTATATACATAGGAAAGTCAAATGGTGTTCCTCTACTAAATTTTTTGGACCATTTTTATGTCTTCAGGAGCCCAAATATATGCAGCTGGAATGTAGCAATGTGGTATCAGCTGATTCTGCGATGTCAAACCCAGGAGCAAGGGCTGATTCCAGTCTCTGTATTCCTGTTAGGCAAGTCAGATCCAGTATATCTCAATCCTTCTCTGGTTTGACTGGTGAGAGCAGTGCCGGGGATCACCAAGATTGTGGGGTATCACCAATGCTCCTCATGGGTGAGCCACCCTGGCATCCTCCTGGTCCTGAAGGCTCAGTTGCTGGAGGCAGCAGAGATAGTGCTCTCACACGATACAAGGAGAAGAAGAAGAGACGAAAGTAAGCACATCTAATTGTGGGTTATTCAGGAAAATTACAATTAATATTTTTTTCTGTGCTTAGAACTTATAGATCATGGTTAATGTTTTAAGAAAATGTCTCCTGCTTTTGGGTTCTCTTCTTTTTAATTTCTCTATTGTATTTGCTTTCAAAAGTTATGAACTGACCTTTCTTTTGATGAATTTGGTCAACAGGTTTGACAAGAAGATCAGATATGCTTCTCGCAAGGCTAGGGCAGACGTGAGAAAAAGGGTCAAGGGACGGTTCATTAAGGCCGGCGAAGCGTATGACTACGATCCGCTAAGCCAAACAAGAAGCTACTGAACCCTGAACGTGACTGGCTATCTCCCAGTGTCAGCCCTGCAAGTTGCAACTTCAACTGCTCATCTGTTGTAGGTTGCGCTACAGGCAGGATCACTGGAGAGCACAAGCAATTGCATGCAGCAGAACCTGCAATGGAACTATGGGAAAAGGGTTAAAAAAGATACCAAATGTTGGGATGAAAATGACACAAAAAAAAAGATGCATACATGCTGGAAGTTAATCGATGCTGCTACTGCTCCATTTTCTTTGGACGAAACATGCATCTTCAGTTGCTTGTGGATGAGTGGTCTGAATCACGCTCTGCCCTCTGTGCATCCATCGGATGCAGTCATGGGCGATCGTCCTCCAGCTCAATCGCTACCTGCTTCTGCTATGGTGTTCTGCGGTGAGCTGCCAGGTTGTACATTCTAAGTAACAGCCTAACAGGATACACTGTACCTCTCAAGTTTCTTCCTGTAATATTATTTGCGAGGCAACAATCTTCTGCTGTGAGGAGATTGTTCTTCGGTTGTGTATGTTTTGTAGATTGATCTAACATTGTAAAGGAAAACGCCGTGGTGATTATAAAGTCTGTTATTGTTAGGGATGAGTAGGACCACACGTTCTGGACACTGAACCTCTGTAAGTTTTTTGTGCCAGGATAACCTTCTTGTGCCTATTGTCATATGATGAAAAACATCGTACGTACTACAGAGTATATTTTTGTTCCTTCCTTGCCTGCTGCATCCGTTTTGTGATTGCTGATCCGTGATCGCGGTCACCAGGAAGCTGGGGCAGGCGGCGGCTACAGTGTAGCCCGACCTCCAGTCCATGGGCTTTCTTCAGTTCAGAACCCTGTAATCGAATGATTTGGGCCGAGCCAATCAATCAGCAACCCAACTGGCAACTGCTGCTGCTGGCTGCGTTGAGCGATGCAGAACGGCGCGGGCCGGCGGTCCCTTGTCGGGCAGGCATGGGGCCGGGCCGGAATCCCCTTGACATTTCTGTTTCTCGCACTCGTTTCGGTTCGGCCGATGAGACCGTGATGCATCCAGCCTCCCCCCATTGCCCCATGGAAAAGCCACCCGCGACCTAAAGCTCAGCTACTCGCCTACTCCTTGTCGTAGAAACTACTCGACGCCACCATCTACGGAAGCTAGCCGCGATCTCAAGGCATTCGCAGTCGAATTCACGCTGCCACGATCCTGCTGCTACGACTACGACCACACTAAATGCCAGTTACGATAGAGCTGTAGGCAAAGCAATCCGTCGTCTGCACGATCGATCTTTAGCGGGTCCAAAAAGGTTCCTGATCCGTTTCCCTTTTCTACGGCCATGGTACACCAAAGTGAATGCGTCGCTTGTACTACGTGCTAAGACTGCAGGCCCGTTCGTCTGACCACCAGTCAGCAGTATTTTTCCAGTCAGCAGTATTTTTCTCTCATAATGAATCAGTATCAGCCACCTGTCACTAATAAGACAGCAGTATTTTTCTCTCACCATGAATCCACACCACCCACCAGCGCAGCTGAATAAGACTACCTACCGGAGTTATTCCTGCGTGCATGCTTCGGTGAACAGTTCACTTACCCTAACGGAAACAACAGCTAATCATCGGTCGTTTATCCTTCTGCATTAACAAACATCTCTTTTTATTTTTTTTTAATTTCTAGCAAATTCTCACTCTGGACTTCTGAAATCAACCATCAGGACACGAAAGCAGGGGCGGGCGAGCAACCACCCACCTGAAAGTCTGAAGCCTAATGTGCTTGTGCCCACGACGGCACGGCCACAAACCCGGCTCCGTCCCCTGTGCCGAGCGGCCACCTTGATCGCCACTCACCGCCCGTCGTCGCCATCACTGGCCCGCACCACCACCACGGCGGCACAACGGAACGGCCGGCTAAAACGAGGCATGGCGCGCGCTTAAAATAGCCCGGCACGGCACGTACCACCCGCTCCTGGCCTCTCTCCCTCTCCCTCCGCTCCGCTTGTTTGTTGCTGGTGGTGCTGGTGCTGCAGCTCTGTTGCTGTTCTTGGCGTCTATCTGGTTTGCAATCCCCTCTTCTTCTCTCTGCCGCGACCCAGAGGAGGCGGTGGAGGAGGGGAGAGGCCGGCAGGCGGGCGGGTGGGCGAGATGATGAAGCTGCGGTGGTGGCGCGCCGACGCGTCGGAGGTGATGGCCGTGACGGCCATGGGCGTGTGGGAGGCCGTGCTCGCCGGCGGCGGGAGGAGGTTCATCAAGCGCAAGGACAGCGACGCCGGCGAGACAGGTTCGCATCTCCCATCACCCTCTCCTTTCTCCTGTTCAGTTTTTTTAAAAAATTTCGACAAAATTCTTTCCGCGGTTTTGGTGGGTTTGTTGGGATGATAGGGAAAGACGAATTCTTTCCTTGGTTCCTCGCGTTTGGTGTTCGTGCCATTCGGTTTCCGAGTCCTTTTTCTCCGCGTTTGAAGAAATCTTTTAGGTCAGTTTGGTGTAAAAACTGCTCCCGCTTTTTTGCGCTTGCAGTTACCACCTTACTCGGTCGATTTGCCCCCAGCTGTTGCGGCCTTTCGGAGGATTTTGGTGCTGGAACGAAATAGCATGAAAGATGCTACTTTTTTTTCCCCTATTGTTCCTTGCGAACGGCAAAGTTGTTCCTTGACATCTTCTGTTTGGATTCTTCAATTTCGAACGCCGGGTTCGTTGCCATCGTAGTTGCTGCCTTCGTTCCCTAAAAAAAGCTTGTTGCATTTCTCGGTGTAGTCATACGTGCACCAGTGATGTTTTCTTTTCTTGTTTCAGATTCCTCCCATGTCTGCGATTTGAAGAATTCCATTCGCTATGTTTCACTTAGGTGAGCAAAATTAGGAATTGGGTGTTAGACGAGATCTCGTGTTAGACATAGCTGGATATTTTCTTCTTGTTGTGTGTTTCCTCCATCGACTCCAACACACTTCTTCAATGACTCACCATCTTTCATGGATGTTATCGATAGGACAAGGAACTAGGACACGCTATACTGATCTGTATGACTGTATCTCATAGTTTGTCATCTGTTGCTTCCAACTTCTTCTGCCACATGCCACATGTTCACGAATCAGCAGAACTTGCTGTCACTCCGCCTGAAGTCTGCAACACGATGAATGGTTTTCCTGCAAGAAAGGACAGGCAGCAGCACTGTTTTGGCATGTGAAGCTGTGAACGTGACACGCCACAACGGAAATATGAATTCATTGCTTGCCCTGACATCGTTTAGGGAAATATGGATACTTTTCCTCTAAAACACTGATAGTCAATTGGTGATCATATACTCACGACTAGAACTTGCATCCCAGAAAATGAAGGACCATATGATCTGGCTCTGTGCTTATTAGGTATTCAGGTGTCAACTGCTCACTGTACCATTCTTTTTTTGATGATTTGATACTTAATAATCCTTGAGGTGATTAAAAGAAATCTTTAATTATCCGAGGACAATTTTGGTTCATATTAAGATGTTTATGGATAGTGGTTTAGAGTGAGTAACTGAATTGTTAGATATACTCTTGAACTTATCAGGTCGGGCACTAGAGGAGTTGCGGAGCTCCTTGTACAATGAAATGCATAGTTCAGAAAGCGCTAAGTGCCAGCAGCAGCGATTCTGTGGACCTAGTGTTGCATTGACATTCAATTTCGCTGTTGCTGTCGGGATCATCATGGCCAACAAAATGGTAAGACTCCTGCTCAAGATAAGCGATGTATCTATGTTGTGCCTTTATTAGCTTTTAAGTAGTTTTACGGGTTATCTGTTGTCTTTCAGGTGATGGGGAGAGTTGGGTTTAAGTTCCCAATTGCACTTTCATTAATTCATTATTCGGTTGCATTTGTTCTAATGGCCACTCTTAAGTCATTCTCCTTGTTACCGGCTGCCCCACCTTCAAAATCCACTCCTTTCTCATCTTTATTTGCTTTGGGTGCTGTAATGTCCCTCTCCACTGGGCTAGCCAACGTGAGCTTGAAGCATAATAGGTAAACCATATTCTATTTGAAAGCTATGGCGAGCTAGAGCTGTGAAGCCTTGTAATATTGCTTCCACGTATTCTCAGTATTTTTGCTATTCAGTGTAGGTTTCTATCAAATGGCTAAGATTGCTGTAACTCCAACAATTGTTGTCGCAGAATTCATGCTTTTCCAGAAGAAGGTTTCCACTCAAAAGGTAGGTTTGCTGCAACAAAATATGTTTTGCATGTTTTTTTTTGGTATTTTTGTTCTTGACCCAACTATCTAACATGGTCCTATAATAACCAGGGTATCCAATAAGCAAGCATAAATTTGAAAAAAGAAATATAACAAATTGTACTGTTCATGCTTTCTTCTCCCTCTACCGGATGACCACTCACACGATCTGTGCAGGTGTATTTGCTTATGGGATCCTAACTGTTTTTATAACATTACAGGCTCTTACACTGGCAGTTGCATCATTAGGAGTGGCTGTAGCAACAGTTACCGATTTAGAGTTCAACTTTTTTGGTGCTTGTGTAGCATTAGCATGGATTGTCCCTAGTGCCGTGAATAAAATCCTTTGGTCAAGTTTGCAACAAAGTGGAAATTGGACCGCCCTCGCGTAAGTTTTGCCTGCTTTTCTTCCCTTTACTCAGATTATTCGTTGGTTAAAAGGTGCATGCTCTATACTTTTTCATGTAACTCAGATCACACGTTATTGATCCAGGCTGATGTGGAAAACTACTCCGATTACAATATTTTTCTTATTGACATTGATGCCTTTGCTGGATCCTCCGGGCTTGTTGCTGTTCAATTGGAACTTCAGAAACAGTTGTGCTATTATCATTTCTGCTTTGTTTGGTTTTCTTCTTCAGTGGTCTGGCGCTTTGGCACTTGGGTGAGTTATGCTACTGCTTGGTTTTGCTTCTTTCACTCAAATTGCCATTTCTCTATCCCAAGTTTTGAAACGTCATTACTTGACGAAATGTAGTTGTTGGCGCACAACATAGTAGTGGACAAACAGTATGCATGGCTACTTGCTTGCTCTAGGCAAAATGTTCCTACTTGTTTTGGCATCTTGTTTGGATAGTGGCTTATCAGAAAGGACTTGATAATATTTACAATCTTCTCAATTAACGTCGTCATACTTCAACCCCAAAAAATTCTAATACTGTCTGTAACCTGTATCTGTAATTTTACATTGAAATATTTTGGGTTTTATACAGATACCCACTATTCTTCTTTACTCAAAAAGAAAAAAGAAAAAAAAAGAAACCCACTATTCTTGGAAGAAAAGAGCTTACAACACGCCTTTCTTTCTTATTAAAATTGCCATCAACATGCAAAAGCATCAATAGGACTTTCCTGTCTCTGCGTATTGGCAACTACATGGAAAATGCATGCCATCACAACTCACAGTTCTAAGGATCAACTAACTTGCAACCTTTTCCATCAGGGGATAATGAAACCAATGAAAGAAAATCATTTTGGCCTTGCCGTGTAACCATGATGCCATCTAGGTACTAGTAGCTGCATAATTGACTAATTCACTCTATATTGCTGCAGCGCGACGTCAGCTTTGTCTCACGTTGTGCTGGGCCAATTCAAGACCGTCGTCATCATGCTCTCTGGTTACCTGATCTTCGGCTCCGACCCTGGGATCACCAGCATTTGTGGAGCTGTAGTCGCGCTCGGCGGCATGTCCTTCTACACCTACCTTGGTCTGACGAAAGAGACGGTGACCACCGGCAAGAAAGCGCCGTCGAGACAGAATTCATTCATGGGGAGGCCTAAGGTTGCTGCAGACGGTGAAAACGCAGATTCAGAGCAAGAAGATACTGTGTAGGCTGGGAAACTGTAATCTGGGTCACTTCACGCAGGGATCCCAAGGTGAATTCGTCACTGTAACCGATCTGTGCTCGGTTAATTTCGGTTTGTTGTAATTTGTCAGTGACCGAATCCGTTGTACATAGAAGCTAAACATGTACCATTCGTGAAGGTTTTTACGGATTGTCCACCGTGGTAGTGGACATAGTTTGGGTTACTGCCGTGGTACCTAAGGGCAGTCCCAACCCATAACGTTCATAGATAGTGTCCATAATGTCATATTAGCAAGATATTACTTTAGACATTGTGTTCTTCAACCCATGATTTCTTAGCGTGGGTCATCAATAAATCCATCGTCTCTCCTCTCCACCGATCATATTTATTTTTTTATCTATAATAAAGATACTATCGTCTCCCAACTCAAATTTTCTCAAATTTAGTAGTGTCCTGTGCATAGGTTCTCGTGTAAAAACTGGGTTTGCATGAGACCCAGTGTCTTGCTATTTTCCCGGCTCTCCTATTTAACGTAGCGCCACGTAAAACAATAGTGAATTCTTGGTGCTGCTTTGTTCGTCAATTGAGAGGTAGCTGTTCCTAATTTGTAGGCTGTGGGATTCGGATTCATGCTAACGCACGCAAGAACTCCCGGTGATCTGTCAGAATTTCAAATGCATATGCTACTTGACATATTGTGTGCCGATTTTTTTCCGAAGAGAACGGCTGCGCGGCAAGAAAACAACTTTACTCCCAGACCTCGGTCCACGGAACCCAACGGGATGCCACGCGGCTCACGTGCTGAAGCGTCCCGGCCCATCTAGTTTCTACTGGTCCTTACCGGCCCAACCCATCCGACGTCCCGGCCCATCTAGTTTCTATTGGTCCTTACCGGCCCAACCCATCCGGAGCGCCACTTCTGGGTGCTCTCTGCAGGCCCAGGGTTATAACGTCCGGCTCTCCGCCCCGTGTCGCGGCTAGGGTTTTAGGGTTTTCTTCCTCGCTCCCCGCCTCCCCCCATTCGCACGCCCCCTGTCCCCACGCAGCTACCGGCGGCCTCCATGGCGAAGAAGGGGCCGAAGAGCAAGCTGCAGCCGCCGCCGTCCCGCGTGGCGAAGAAGTGGGGCAAGGCGGCGCCCGCACCGAAGGCGGGGAAGAGGGTGCCGAAGAAGCAGATGCTTCTCGAGTCCTCCGACGACTCAGATACGGAGCAGCAGCAGCAGCAGCTCCAGGAGGAGGATTCTGACCTCGAAGTCCCATCCGATTCCGACGCCGAGGAGCTCTCTGGGTCGGACGCGGAGGCCGATGAGCTCTCAGGCTCTGACGCCGATGCCGACGGAGGCTCGAGCAGCGGCGACGAAGCGGAAGAGGATGAGGATGAGAAGGAGGGAGATGATGAAAGCGATGATGACCCTCCTGCGGACGATTTTCTTGCTGACAGTGACGAAGGAAGCGGTAATTTGCTCAGATCACTAGGCTACTAGATATGCAAATGCTCTGAATTAGCTTCAGCTGTTTCAATTTTTCGCCATCAATCCAGAATTTTGTGTTATTCGTTGACGTGAGCTGGGCTTGTGCATATACACTTTTATACAAGTGTAATGCTGGAATTTGCACCTTGCTAATCGCTCTACTGGTTGCAATGGGTTCACAGACGGCAGTGACTCTGGACTGGAGTCTGATGAGTCTGATGACCTCGAGGCCAAGTCACGAGCAATTGATGAACGTAAGCTGATAGTGGAAGAAGAGGCAGAGGAGGAACTTCAAACCAACATAAGATCAGAATATGATGAATTCAGATTACCAACGGCAGAGGTTGCTTCTCTACCTTAGGTTTCCATTCCCTCTTTGTTCAGTGTTAATTGCCTTGAGGATTTATGCCATTGCTTAACTCACTTCAGGAACTGGAGGAAGAGGCACATAGACCACCTAACCTACCAAACCTCAAAAGGAGGATATCAGAAAGTGCGTTAATCTAACATCTTTTGTATTTACCAGCATTCTACTATTTATTTTTGACCTGCCCCCTATCAGATTTGTAAAATCCGGGGTGTATTGTACTATTTTCCTATGCACATTGAGCTTATATTTTGACAGCAGTCTGTTGACCTTTCTGACTGTTTTCATATATACTGATTTGTTCTCTAGTTGTTCGAGTGCTCTCAAACTTCAGCAAGCTGAGGCAGCAAGATGTTCCACGAAAAGATTATGTCAATCAGCTCAAAACTGACATCATGGCATACTATGGATATAACGATTTTCTTGTTGAGGCATTGATTGAGGTCAGCTATACATTGAGTAATGTTGGATATCTTTTTTGCTTTATGTCTTAATATATATTGTTTGTTGTGTAGCTGTCCTACTGCTTGAGATGTCGCATATTTTGTGTTTGGACTGCTTGCTCAGAAATTGATCACAGTTCTAGTAGTTAACACATTTCCTGCTATAACCGTGCAGATGTTCCCTGCTGTTGAGCTTGTTGAGCTACTGGAATCTTTTGAGAAAAAACCACCTGAGTGCTTGCGGACAAATACACTGAAGGTATACTGCCTGTGGTCAATCTGAAAGTGTATGAATGGTACCAGTACCTTACAGTTATTGGTGTATTGTTGTCAATTTGCTTCATATATTGTTGATAAAAAATGTTGAGTACCTTATTTTAGTTATTATTGGTGGCCCACTTGCTTGGGACTCAAAGGCTTTGTTGTTGTATTTAAGTTGTATTGGTGATATTTGCACTTTGCAGACCAGGAGGAGAGATCTTGCTGGTGCTCTTATACCAAGAGGATTTAATCTCGACCCAATAGGCAAGTGGTCAAAGGTATACTTCAATTTTCCCCGCACATCGTAATTGTGGCAAATCACAAAAAAAACTTACAACCTCCCTACTGTTTGGCATGGCAGGTAGGATTAGTTGTCTATGACTCCACCGTTTCAGCTGGTGCAACAACTGAATATATGGCTGGGCATTACATGGTAGCCTCTTTCTCTACCTTCTCATTTTGCTGAGATATTTGTTTGTTACTCCTGTCCTTTATTGTTCTTTGGGCTAATAATATGGTCTCACAGAAACAAGGTGCAAGTTCTTTCTTACCAGTGATGGCACTTGCCCCCCAGGAGAAGGAGCGAGTTGTTGATATGGCGTAAGATGTTTACCTTTTCCTTTGGCAAGAGTTCATTTCTCGTGACATCAAAATTAAATATGTAACTGCATTCCTTGTCATGCTACAATCCTAAGATATTGTACTTGTTTCAGATTTGATGTTAATCTTCAACTGAATTGTTCATTAGACTACCCCAGGTTATGCTGTCATATGCAATATTTAGAATTTATTATCTTCATGTTTACAGAGCTGCCCCAGGTGGCAAGACTACTTACATTGGTGCTCTTATGAAGAATACTGGTGAGTTTGTTCAACCTGACTTGAATACTGTGTGATCACTCCAATAGAGTAATATTGGCCATGCACCTTCAATAAATTAAATAAAGGTACTGGTTTCTTCATATGTCATACAGGAATCATCTATGCAAATGAGTTCAATGAGAAAAGGTTGCATGGACTGTTGGGCAACATCCATCGCATGGGTGTGACAAATACCATAGTTTGTAACTATGATGGTAAAGAGGTAAGAACATAATATGCCTATTATACGTGGGTGCTTAAATCTTTGGATTGGTACTTTGGCCAGAGTACCGCAATCCACTACTTTTGTGTGATAACTTAGTGTCATAATTTGCTGGACTTGTCAAGTGTGCTGTAACCTAGACGGATGATTATTCCTTTGGAACTAAATACTGAATGTAAAAATGTGTTGCAAATCACTATTGTTTATACAGGTAAACATAACTAATATTTCATTGTTTTCAATCAAACAAAATATGTTTGGAGGCCTTGTAGTTTTGTAGGGTTTCAGTTGGGTGTATCATGTCCCCATTGAAAACATCATTCCATGACACATCCATGTTCTTTCAGCTACCCAAAGTTCTCGGTATGAATTCGGTTGACAGAGTATTGCTGGATGCTCCCTGCACAGGCACTGGGGTTAGTATGATCAAATTCATATAAGCTGCTTGACTATGTTCTCTTGGTTATATTGCTTGAACATGTTGCTTTTTTCTGCAGACCATTTGGAAGGATCCACAAATAAAAACATCAAAGGAGATTGAAGACATCAGGAACTGTGCCTTTGTTCAAAAGGTTATTTTCTGTGCTCTATGAAATCTTGTTTGAATCGAGCCTGCTTGTAATTTGACAATGCCTTGCCTACTTATCTATTTGAACACGGACCTCGTAATAGTTTTTTTGAAGGGAAAGATACCTTTCCCACTTTTTGCCAAGTTCATATGCCTGCTTCTATAATATTGTTTGGGCCTTGAACCTTTGTGATTGTCAGGGTTATAGAAACTGGTGTTCTTAATGAGTTTTTTTTATTGCCCTTGCGTATTACTGTACTGACAATTTGGCTTGTTTTGCAGCAATTGCTGCTGGCTGCCATTGATTTGGTTGATGCCAACTCCAAAACCGGTGGTTACATTGTTTACTCAACTTGTTCAATAATGATCCCGGAGGTATGTAAATTTGTCCTGTTTGGTCAATGTTGGTTCCACTTAAGTTCTGAGTCTCTCCGCTCTTGCAGAACGAGGCAGTAATTGACTACGCACTTAAAAAGAGAAATGTAAAGCTTGTTCCTTGTGGGTTGGATTTTGGACGTCCAGGGTATGGCAATTTTACACTTAACCAAGAAAAGAATGTTTTGGTTGTTTCCTCATGTTTTTCTGTTTACCTTTCAGATTTATCCGGTACCGGGAGCATCGGTTTCATACCTCGTTGGACAAAACAAGAAGGTTTTATCCTCATGTCAACAACATGGATGGATTTTTTGTGGCCAAGGTACTTACGATTTTACTGCTTTCCAGGACAGATCAACTATTTTTCAAAGCATAAGCTCGCATGTTGACCTCTTTAATTTTGTTCCCATACGTAGATTGCAAATCTAGTGAGTTAGAATCGGAAAATTCTGGTTGAAATATCTTTTCTTTTTGCTGTATTATCTTGGCAAAATAATTCAACCCTGCCACATGCTCTGAAGTTTTGTTCCTGTACATAGGCTGCAAATCTGGTGAGTTAGAATCGGAACGTTCTGGTAGAAATATCTTTTCTTTTTGGTGTATTATCTTGGCAAAATAATTCAACTGTCACATGCGTGTTGAATTGGTTATAATGCATTGAGTCTTAGTCTCTCACATGTACTCTGATTGGTATTGCTGATCCAAAGTAATTGCCATCCAAGAAATATGCATGTAGTCAGTTGTTAGAACTTTGACCGCCATTGTACAGAAAATATATATATTTGTCGCATAGTTGTTAGAACTTTGACGGCCATTGTGTTAGACTCTATTGTTGTTAGAATCATCGCAAGTATGCTACTATAACATTGTCATTTTGTCAATGTGGTTAATATAACATTTTTGAAAAGTAATGCCAAAGTTGTGCCTAGGGAAGACTCCATATGCTGAACAAAAAGTAATTAGTATGGAATGCGGTATTTTCTGATTATTTTCTTAACATGCAATGTTTGATCTGGACATTTTGTGATTGGGTTATGACATGACATTTCGTACAGCTGAAAAAGTTGAGCAATTGCAATACAATTCCGGTGACGTCTGAGTCGTCAAAAGCATCTGAAGGAGCAGCTGAGAAGGCTGATATTAGCGAGTCTGAGTCGTCAAAAGCATCTGAAGGAGCAGCTGAGAAGGCTGATATTAGCGAGGATGATGAAGATGAGAAAGCTGTTTCAGATGAACAGGAGAAAGGTGTTCCTGATAAAGATGAGAAAGCTGTTCAGATGAAAAATCATAAAGTGACTAAGAAGACTAACAAAGGAACAAACGTTGGCAAAGAGACTAAACATGTACCTGATAGGCCACGAAAGCATCGTAAGAACCATAAGGACACAATGGAAACTCATGGCCCCGGAAGCACGGAAACAAATGGCCAAGTGAGCCTGGAGCAAACCAAGCAGACAGGCCACAAAAAGAAATTTCCTTCTGATAGAACCAAGAAATTTGGCCCTAAGAACACCACAGATGTCAAAGAGAAGAAACCAGTGAGTGACAAGAAGCGAAAAAAGAAGTGGCAATTCAAGCTGAGGCGAGACTGGTATGATAATCTTGACCTTTTATTTTACTTGCTATTAGTGTCTTATATCTCAATTATTTTCTCATATATGAGATGGCATCTTACTTGTAGGGAAGCTGAAAAGAAATCTGATAAGAGGAGAAAAGTATGAAAGGGATTAGAAAATCAGACGTCCACAAATCCCAGTGAAATTTGATGTGCTATACAAGGCAACAGAAACTCCATACTCAAAAATTTTGGCGAGCACAAGTTTGCTGCGAGGGCAAGTTTTGATGTACGAAGTAGCTATTTGTATTTCCTTATTTTTAATCTTGATTCAATGTACGTGTAGGCATCTTTTTATCTGTAATGAATGGCATCTGGCATGAAACTGAAGCAAATTGTCGGATGAATGCTATGCAAGCCGAGTGAATCAATCCTGCTGCTTTAGTAGGTCACATGACACGAAAAAGTTCATTCTCATATATGCTATGCTATCTCGTTTTCCTTTATTTTTTCTGGCAGAGCTGCTAACTGGCATTTGTGGAACAATAGCTCTGAACGGCTGTACCCTTGCCCTGCCTCTAGAGCTCCAAGGTTAAGGAAACTAGCAAGTGGCTGTAGCTAGCCTGATGCTACCAATAATCCCTACAAGAGCAAACACCATTCTTGAAGCAATGGAACCGGTTCCTGTCCCGGACTACGATTTCCCTACCGGCAATCTCCGAGATCAGCTTCATCGCTGCGTGGCAATCGCTGCAAACTCGCAGGTTTTTCATCACCCGTAGCGTCGTCCCCGGCGGCGTGGTCATCACCCCGAACGCCACGGCCAGCTTCTCGCTGTGCCTGGCCAGGACGCGCTCCTTCTCGCCGTCGTCCACGTCCAGCAGCACCACGGAGGTGTCCGGCACGTACCCTCGCCGCCGCGCCTCGTCCAGCAGCCCGTCCAGCGTCTCCCATATCGCCGTGGCCCGCGGGTGCGCGCAGTCGCCGGCGGTGAACTCGTGGACTCTGCCGTACACCGATATGGTGCTCCAGCCCCTCGTCTTCTTCATCCCGCGCGTCTTCATGGCGCGCCGCACCCGCGCCACATCCTCCCACCGGCCGGCGCCGGCGTAGATGTTAGACAGCACGACGTGGTACCCGTCGTTCCCCGGGTCCAGCACGGCGAGCCGCCGGATCGCCTCCTCGCCCACCTCGACGTCGCCGTGCAGCCTCGCACCGCCGAGGAGCGCGCCCCACACGACGCCGTTGGGCTCCACGGGCATGCCGTTGATGAACTCGAGCGCCTCCTGGAGGCGGCCGGCACGGCTGAGGAGGTCCACCACGCAGCCGTAGTGCTCGATCTCCGGGGCGACGCCGTGGTCCTTCTCCATGGTTTCGAAGAACGCGAGGCCTTGGTCCACAAGCCCCATGTGGCTGCACGCGTGCAGGAGCCCCACGAACGTGACGCCGTTCGGGGCCACGCCCCGCCGCCTCATCGCCGCGAAGAGCTCCAGCGCCTTCTCGCCCTCGCCGTGCATGGCGTGCCCGCAGATCATGGCCGACCAGGAAACCACCGTCCGGCCGTTCATGGCGTCGAACACGGCCCTCGCCGCGTCCAAGCACCCGCACTTGACGAACATGTCGATGGCCGCGTTGCAGACCAGCACGTTGCCGCAGTAGCCCTGCCGTTCGGCGTAGCTGTGCACCTTACGGCCTAGGTCCAGGTCGCCGACATCGGCGCACGCGGCGAGCACGGCCACGACGGTCACCGCGTTTGGCGCCACCCCGGCGTCCTCCATGTCTCTGAACACGCGCAAGGCGTCGGCTGCCTTGCCGGACTGCGCGAACCCGGCGATAAGCGCCGTCCAGGAGCGGACATTGGGCTCGGGCATTTCGTCGAACAACTTGATGGCTTCGGCGACGTGGCCACGGGCGGCGAGCGCGGTGAGGAGGATGTTGTAGGACGCGGCGTCCCTGGTAAGCATGGTGTCGAAGAGGAGGCGGGCGAGGTGGAGGTGGTGCTCCCCCGGAGACGAGGCGTAGAGGTGGAGGAGGGCGTTGGGGAGGAGCGTAGAGTCGGAGAGGAGCGCGAGCTTGGCGGAGGCCCCGTGGACGGCGCGGCCAGCGCGGACGTGGCGCAGGCGCGCGCACGCGCGGGCCGCGGCCGCGGCGGAGGCCGGCGTCGCGGAGCAGGTGGAGAGGCCGGATTTGGCGAGCGCCGCGTGCAGCTGCGCCAGCGCGTAGGCGGAGTGGGCGCCGCGCGGGCACGGCGGCGGCGGCGCCCCGGCGCGCGGCGAAAGCATCTCGCTACGTGCTCAGATCGGCAGCATACGGATACCGTGGGTTACTGGACGGAAGGTGCGCCGGCCGTCGGCGAGCATCGAGAAGCCAAATGGAGGAGGAAAGAATAGAGGAAGAAGAGGGCTTGTTTGCAAAATACCGAACCTAAGGATATCGCGATCCAGGTGCTAATCTGTAAAATATCTTGCCGGCGACATGGCGGCCGACGAGAACTCATTGGAGGCAAGAAGCAGCTCGTCTGCCAGCCGCCCAGCCAGCGTGGTGCTCTCACCACCATGGTCGGCTGCCGACCCCGGCCTGCCTGGCTCCTCTCCTCTGCTCCACCTCCGCCATTGCCGCCCGTCATCATCCCGGAGGAGGCACAGTTTCCCGCTGCTGAAACGTAGACAGCCCCACACCCACGAGACATAACAACGAAGATGATCCCCATGCCGATGAGGTGCATTCCATCAATTTCTTTCTTTTCCGTCAAAGGGAAAAACACCTCCAATCCATCCAAATGGATACCGATAGAAAAACATCATCAAAATTTAAGCGAGTAAAACTTTCCCATGCAAATTCCTTCCAAATTCCCATATCAGACAAAAGTACCACGATGCCCCTGGTGCATGCAGCCCGGTAGTTTAGACAAGCCGAGCAAAGGGCATGAAGAGGATTAATCCAGAGTTCAGACACACATGAGCAACAAAACTGTCAACCATCCGGGTAGCGTCTAGGTACACTTGTCATGGGGCAAAGGGCAATGATTGGCCGCCATAATTGTCCTCCCCGGCATCCATCGACGACCCACTGGAGCTTGACAGCGCGACATGATTACTAATACCTGATCACTACCGCATGAAGACGGACGGTTACAGTTTACTGTAGACGCTATCATTACAGATGAGCAAGGCGATGACCATTTCTGCTAGAACGAACGAGAGCGACGCCCCTGCAACTGCACCTCGACGGCGACGGCGACAGTGCGGCCTGCATGGGCACGCCCACGGCGGCCCTGTTCCGCGACGGCGCCGCCGTCAGCTTCGCTGGAGCCGGCCGGAACGTGCATCACAACACACACCACGTACGGCGCACCCTGTCCTGTCCTGGTGTCCTGGACCTGGAACTTCGATCGCCTGACAAGCAATGTGCAGCAGAGTCCTGGCCCTTGTTTAGTTTTCAAATCTAGGAGCAAAACTTTGGTCATTGGAGATGCGTGCGCCACTGTAGCATTTCGTTCGTATGTGTAAAAAGTTATCCAAAAATTAATTAATTAGGCTCAAAATGTTCATCTCATAGAGTACAACAAAATTGTGCAATTAGTTTTTGATTTCATCTATATTTAGTGCTCCATGCATGTGCCAACATTTTGATGTGATGTGAATCTTCTTTTTACATAATGAACTTTGGGGGTGAAATTTGGGATCTAAACAATCCCAAAAGTAACTCCCAAATTTACTATGTAAAAAGAATATTCTCCGTCACATCAAAATGTCATAACATGCATGGAGTACTAAATATAGATGAAATCAAAAACTAATCGCACAGTTTTGTTGTGCTCCGCGAGACGAACATTTTGAGCCTAATTAATCAATTATTGGACAATTTTTCACAAATACAAACGAAATGTTACAGTGACGCAATGATTACGAAGTGACATCAACTTTCAAATTCAACCTTCCAAATTTAACATCTAAAGGCCTTGATTGAGATCTTGGCCGTGGCAGGAGAACAGTGTGGGGGATCTAAGATCTTGGTTGTTCCGTGGATGCTTCCCTGAGCGGCGCGGCATGTGCCCTTCACATGCTTCCTCTCGCCGGGGCAAGGCCGAGTAACTTTTATTCAACGGGCTATCCCTGCTCCCTTCCGGAGAAATTTGCAGTGCGTTGTTGAGATCTTGGCCCGCGGCACTGCACGAGTGGATTATTCTGATCGAGATGCCGTCGACAGGCAGAACAGCATGCGTGTGTGCATCTGGTCTACGGGTCGGGCTGCATCTAGTAAGCTAGCGCAATTGTCTATGCTGATCTGCTAATCACCGGTTATTATTTGCTTGCCTAGGATTCCCGAGGTGATCGGCATCCATGATGCGCCGCCGATAATCTCGCCTTGACATCATGCACTGGACGCATCCCTATTTACTAATAATGCCAGTGTTGTATATACTGTTATGTGAGTCGCAAAGGGGGGGAAAAAAGTCAGTGTTACGTGGAGTAGGAATATGGAGATGTTCGTGGACACACACGCCTTGATTGACTTCGTGGCATGCACACACACACCCCCCTTCGCTTCATCTGCAGTCTCCAACTCTCCATTTTCGTGGCACGCACACACGCCTAGCTTATTTCACCCTGTCCTGTCCAGGACGTGCAAGCAGCAGAACAATACAACATGTTACCGACGCCGACGCGCAGCCATTTTTCGGAGCGAAAGCCTTGGATTTCCTAGCTCCGGGACGATACGGCGTGATTGGTTGGGCCGGGACCGGGTGGGGTAGCCGCGGGCCGATGAGATGAGGCGATGGCTCGATGCCGATGCACCTCACCTCGCTTGTGCGTGCCTGGAGAGAGAGAGATGAGAGGGGACAGCGAGGCAGACGGGCACCCTTCATGGCGTCCCATAAACTGGTTAGTGGGTGAGCCCTGCGCCCTAGCTGTGTAGGACGGCGATGGCTCCGCGCGCATGGCAGACGCCGACGCCCAACCGGACACGGACAACCCTACATTTCATTTCATTTCATTTCGCAGGTCCACGGGTGACGGACCACCACCTACAGCTACAAACCGTCCCGTCCCGTTTTGTGTACCCATATACTCTTTCCATTCTAAAATATAAGCATTTTTTAATTTTCGTTATTTACGTTTGACCATTCGTCTTATTTAAAAAAATTATAAAAAAATTATTTATTTTATTATGATATGTTTTATCATCATATAAATTTTAAGTGCATTATAATTATTTTTATATTTTTATAAATTTTTTGAATAAGACAAGTGATTAAATTTGATCACCGAAAATCAACAAATCATATATTGTGGGACGGAGGGAGTATCACAAGCATCGCAGCCACCTCGAGTTGAACGTGTCGCTGGGAGGAGATAAAACCCACCGAAAATTCAGTAGAAACTCTAAAAGAGTGGTGGTTTCGCTGGCTGGCATCCGTGGCCGTGAACTCGCCGTTGCACCTGTGAACTTTGTCGTCTTTGGCAAGTTTAAGGCCACGACGGATTATTACTCTGAACGACGGTTCACGATCGAAACCGAACAACCGTTGATCGAAAAAAAAGATGTACCGATGTTTGCCACCAATAAGCAACGATTTACGTACTGCTACTTACTACTGTAGTACGTACTCAGTACACTACTAGTGTCAACTACTGTATTTGGCATCATTTATGAGAGTAACATGCAGCAGCAGTAGCAGTTTCAAATTTCTGCATCTCTACCCGCTAGGTGATGTACTGTACGTCTGTACCGCTACGTTTCAGAACAGTTGGGATCGGTGTAAAGGCTTGATCGTACTGTATTTGAACTGCCTCACTGCCCTACACGATCCGGAAGCACCGTACGGGTGAGCCCGGTTTAATGAAAGAGGCTACTTTTCAGGGAAAAAAGAAGTGTTAGCACAGTATGCCAGTATGCCATGAATTTCGAGTCAGTACTTGGATTACAAAGTCAAGTTTGTCCACTACTCTATGGCCGTTTGTGGTATGTTCAATTATTCATAGGCCCATCAGCCTTCGATCTAGAGCCAAACGAAGTCTCTAACGCCTTCTGTAATTAATCTAATCGCAATATATTCGTGGACAAAATTAGGGCTCGTGGCTCAATAGCTCCCTCGACTCGGCTCGTTAGTGGTTCGGCTCGGCTTGTTTTAAATTATTTATGAGGTGAATCGAGGTCTTAGCTCGGTGGGTTAACGGGTCAGCTCGTGAGCTATAACAAGCTAGAGGCTACAATACAACATGTATTTTGTTTATATGATGTTCTGATTCTTGAATGGTGAATGGTGGTGGTCATAACTATGCTATATAATTGTAATAATTTATGTTGTCATGATATCATGTTGTGAACTACTATTGCTTCTATCTGGTTTTTGAGCTTATATATATATATATATATATATATATATATATATATATATATGAAAAATCCTTTCTACATGCGCATGTAGCAACTTTCACCCGTGTATCTCATGTTAGAAGACATGTATGGCCCAATAAAGAGTACGTATATGTAGTATACGATGATACTAGACTATCTGGATGGTATGTAGGTTGAGTATGTGGACATACTAATTTCTATATACTAGGTATAGTCATAATAAATTTTTAAAATATGGTTGCTTTTGAATTTTTTCGTCTAATTCACTTTGGAGTATCTTCGAATTAGTATACGAACATACTCAAACTAATAAATGAATAGAACAATTGTTTTTTATTTCAGTGTGTCATAAAATATTTTTTATATGAGAAATGTATTTGTGCTAATGATAATCGAGCTGAATCGTGAGCTAATTGAGTTAGCAAATGAGCCGAGCTGCTTCTCTGACTTGTTTCGTTAAAACGATTCAGCTCGAGCTGGACCGAGCCGAGCCGGCTTGATCCTAGAAAAAACCAATGTCGCAGGCCTCCTGCAGACAAAAATTACCCCGGTCCTCCATCACCGGTATTGCAGCTCGAAGTTTTATTTTTTTTAAAAATGGCCACTACGCTCTGTTATTTTCCAATTTACCCGCACTCTAAAGCAGATTACTTAGAACTGACTGACCCAGGAAGCAGTAAAGTGTTTGGTTGAGGTGGAAATTTTTACGTTTAACCACTAATTAAAAATATTAAATAAAGTTAGTTTACAAAACTATCGTATAAGATCTCAGATTAATTCGCGAGACCTATCTAATGAGGCTTCTGACCGTATGATTAGAGGATGCTATTATAACATTATTATAGTAAATTATGAGTAAATTAGGCTTACTAGATTCATCACGCACATACTCATCTTAAAAAAATTGTAAATAGAGTTCATGTAATTTAACAGGCGTGTAATACAACATGCGTGTAAGATTTTATTGGAAAAAAAATTTCGGCCCAACCAAACATCTGGCGTCGATTCCTTCTCGGAAAGCAAGGAGAAGTTGACTGGGCGTCTGAGCTCGCTCTACGGTACTCGAGTGACGGAGCGAGGACTGTTTTGTCACGTCCAATTGATTGCCGATGTGACTTCTTTACTGTGACGGGTAAAAACTGCTATGGCAAGCCATGGTAAAGTCCTTTTCAAAAAAAGAAAAAAGCCATGGTAAAGGCCTCGTTTAGTTTTCGAATCGGGCGCCTCAGCCCGGTTCGACACAGCAAGCCATGCGCGTATCATTTTGTTTTGTATGCGTAAAAAATATCTAAAAATTAATTAATTAGGCTTAAATCGTTCGTTTCGCAGGGTACAACAAAACTGTAAAATTAGTTTTTGATTTCATATATATTTAGTATTTTATGCATGTTATGACATTTTGATGAGATGAGAATATTCTTTTTATATAGTGAACTTTGGAGTAGAATTTGGAAAGCTACAACGCTCGTAGGTTGCTACAGCGATCTGTACACGATCTTGTACTACCACGTACAGCAGCCCAGATTGACATAATTATGAAGGCGTTTCGGTTGCGCGCCAATTGATTTCTGAAATCCGTTCAGGATCCAACGCGTTTTTTTACTTATGCTGAATTTTGACAGAAGAATCGTATTGATATGTATAGGCATTATAAATAAATGTTATAAACTAATTTCATATTACTTCTTATTGTAGGAATTCTTCAGTTAATCCGGCTTATAATTGAGAGGGATGAACGGGAGTAGTTTTTTTCGGGTAACGGAAGATTTTTTTTGATAATGGATTAACGTAAGATTGAGGCGGCCATGTCATTATCGAGAAACTAAGAGGCATCACCTCCAGGGTCCCTGAAACCGCGAGACAGGATCATTGCGCCTGCGAAATGAATTAGCAAAAACGATAGAAAAGAAGGCGAATTAGACGGGCCGGGGAGCAGAAAGGCAGGCCATTAATACTTGACACCTCCCGTTTCCTGCCCTCTTCTTCTTCCTCCTCCCCTCCTCCATTGCTCCACAAGTACACGTCGTGCAGCCCCCACGCGCCAGAGCTCGGGAGGACTGGACAGAAGCGCAGGCCTCGGAATCTCGTCTCGCCGGCGTCTTCTTGCTTGTTTTGTTTGGTTCTTTCTTGGGAGCAGAAAGATTCAGCTTTTCAGGGCTTCCAGGCTCTGCGCAATCCGGTGAGATTTCTGTCGCAGCACATTTTCCAGCTGTTTTGGTTTCCCTGGCTCTTGATTTGGTGAGGTTTTCTTTAGACCTATAGATCTGTCTTGCCAGGATTCCAGAATCGTTTTGCTCGTCTTCTGCTATTCTGCATTTCGCAGAAAGATGAGAAAGTTCTTGCTTTTGGCGGTTATTGATTCCTCCCCCTCAGCTTTATGCAGCCAGCACAAAAAGAAGAAATAAATAAAAATTGGCATTTTTGCATCATCGATGAAATAATAAATTGCTTGAATTTGAAATGTGCCCCGAATTCAAGTGGCGAGCTTTGCGCACGCGGCAAACCTTTAATTGGCAGGCATGATTTTTGCGAGAAAGGAAAGGCCTTCATTTTGGGGGGCGACTCTCTTTTTTGAGCAGCAATGATGGCGGCTTTGGCGAGCTCTCTCTGCCGATCAAACACTTGTTTATTGCTAAAGAGGATGCTAGATCTATAGCGTTGCATGATTGGGCTTAGTGGGGGTTGGACTTGGACACAGTTGATGGTCATCGGAAGGGAGACCTCCTCAGCTTTAGCTTCCCTAGCTGGACAGATGAATCCTGAAGTGCGCCGCACATTGAGCGCCCAATGATGAGCGTCCATGGTGGGAGGTGGATGGAGCTGAATCTGGTGGCTGTTTTCTTGATTTATTATTTACTTGAATATGTCACAATCAGGTTATTAGTTCTATGTTATTTGGCTACTTCAGTTCTTCCGTTTCATTTTTGGTGGGCAAATATCTGGTGTAACTTGTAAGTTCAGTCACTTAGTTAGACCTATTCGTGACTGCATCTGATCGAAGTTCTTTTCCCCTTTTGGCTTTTGCAGACCGTGAATGAAACCTACGATGCAGTAGTCCATCATGATGACAAGGTCGGTTCATGACTGACTAGATTCAGCTTGTTGCAGTCTCTGGTCGTCTTGTCTTTATAAACAGACAGTTGCTGCAATGGCTTCCCAGGCAATGCCTCAAACTCTCCCAGAAATCCCAAGCGTCCCAGACCTGAATCCCTGTTCTAAGAGCACTTCTCCTTTGGAGATTCCCCAGAAAAAGAATTCTTGTGCTTCAGCACCAACAGTGTTGCCAGAAACAGCTAACCTGAGCAGATCGAGTCATAAACTGGAGTTGAAGGAGCAGAAACCAGACCACCACCTCAAGGAATCTGCTGTGGAGCACGGGAATATGAATGGAAGCTCCACTTCATTTCAGAAATGTGAAGGAAGTAGCCAAGCAAAGGTTAGTGCAAGTGCTAGGTTGACCGATCCATCCGTGATTGTTGATAGAGGCAATAGTGGCAGATGCAGGCCTAGCACAAGCAGCGATGTCAGCGATGAAAGCTCATGTAGTAGCATGAGTAGCAGCACGAAGCCTCACAAAGCAAATGATTCACGATGGGAGGCAATTCAGATGGTCAGGACTAGAGATGGGATCCTTGGGTTGAGTCATTTCAGGCTGTTGAAAAGGCTAGGCTGTGGCGATATTGGCAGTGTGTATCTCTCTGAATTGAATGGGACAAAGAGCTATTTTGCAATGAAGGTTATGGATAAGGCGTCGCTAGCAAGCCGAAAAAAGTTGCTCCGAGCTCAAACAGAGAAGGAGATTCTGCAATGCCTGGATCACCCCTTCCTTCCTACACTCTACACTCACTTTGAGACCGACAAGTTCTCTTGCCTAGTTATGGAGTTCTGCCCAGGGGGAGACCTGCACACTCTTCGACAGAGGCAGCCTGGCAAACATTTTCCAGAGCAAGCTGTCAAGTATGTCTTACCTGCACTTTACCTTCTGCATATATCACATTTCACTACCTAATAGAGTTAAGGCTTTTCATGAACTACCCCTGTTCATTAGTTTTGAAATCATCGTGGCTGAATAAAGTTTGTAGCTTGCTGCTTTGTTCCATTATCTAAAGAGATGCTTAAGCTTAACTAATGAAACGTTCTCACATTGCAGATTCTACGTAGCAGAAGTCCTTCTGGCACTAGAATACTTGCACATGCTCGGGATCATATATCGCGATCTCAAGCCTGAAAATGTCCTTGTTCGGGAGGATGGGCACATCATGCTCTCGGACTTTGACCTCTCCCTTCGCTGTGCGGTCAGTCCCACACTGATCAAGTTCTCAAACCCTGACGCAGAAGCACTCAGGAAGAACAACCAAGGCTACTGTGTCCAGCCAGCTTGTGTCGAGCCATCCTGCATGATTCAACCGTCATGTGCAGCCCCAACCACCTGCTTCGGTCCACGCTTCTTCTCCTCCAAGTCCAAGAAAGAGCGTAAGCCGAAACCTGAAGTTGCCACCCAGATCAACCCTTGGCCTGAGCTCATAGCAGAGCCCAGCGATGCGCGATCGATGTCATTTGTTGGAACACATGAGTACCTGGCCCCTGAGATTATCAAAGGTGAGGGCCATGGCAGTGCCGTCGACTGGTGGACCTTTGGGATATTCTTGTATGAGTTGCTGTTTGGGAAGACACCTTTCAAGGGATCTGGCAATAGGGCTACACTGTTCAATGTCATCGGTCAACCATTGCGCTTTCCTGAATATCCAGTTGTGAGCTTCTCGGCAAGAGATTTGATCAGGGGTCTACTTGTGAAGGAGCCCCAGCAACGGTTAGCTTACAAGCGTGGGGCCACAGAGATCAAGCAACATCCTTTCTTCGAGGGCGTTAATTGGGCACTGATTCGGTGTGCAAGCCCACCAGAGGTACCAAAGCCCGTTGAGATTGAGAGGCCATCGAAGCAGCCTTCATCACCATCGGGAGCTGCTGATGGTTCCGGTGGTGCACCCCAGAAAGGTTCTGACGGCTACTTGGAGTTTGATTTCTTCTAGCAAACATGTGGGTTTTACTATATTGTTTGTGCTGTTGGATGTAGGGTTTTCAGATGTTATGTTTTTAGGATGGTTGGTGCTGTACATTTGTCTTCTCAACCCGCTTTTCTTTGCTACCTTAAAGTTTACATTTGTAATTCAACAAGTTCTGATTGTGCTGATCCTGCATTGCTTTTGCCAAACACTACCGTTTTTTTTGTAGTTTCTATGACCTACTGATTCACCTCAAACTATGTTGTTCTTGCTCATGACGCAATGTCATCAGTAGGCCTGGACAGATACATCCTCACTCTAATGTTCATAGGTTTGGTGATCACGTTGCGATTGAAACATATTTGTGCTATAGCTGAATGGCTGCAAGATATTAATAAAAAAACCTTTGCTGATTATTTACAACAGTGAAGGGCTAGCGATAAGCATGCCAATCTTGAACCTGCATACCATCTGTAACCAGGAGTGGTAAAGGGCATGAATTTTGTACTAGAAATTTTAAGGATCGGACTCAATTAGGGTCGGATCAAAATACTACTAGTTTATGAACTAAAATTTATTAGGGTCTAAGTTGGGTGTGTTTAGTTCCTTGAAAAGAGGGTGAAAAAGTCGCATCGGACACTGTAGCGCACTGTAGTACTTTTCGTTTGTTTGTGGTAAACATTGTCCTACCATGACCTAACTAGGCTCAAAAGATTCGTCTCGTCGTGTATATCAAAATCATGCAACTAATTTTTTTTATTTATCCATGTTTAGTGATCCATGCATGAGGAGAGATATTTGATGTGATAGATGAATAGTGAAGTTTGGAGAGAGAAAGTTTGTACACAGTCATTGTGAAGGAGAGAAAATGTCATGATTCATTCCCATACCTGTCCCAAATTTACTATGCAAAAAGAAGATTTCCCGTCACATCAAAATGTCATAACATGCATGGAGTATTAAATGTAGATGAAATCAAAAACTAATTGCACACTTTTGTTGTGCTCCGCGAGACGAACATTTTGAGCCTAATTAATTAATTTTTGGACAATTTTTCACAAATACAAACGAAATGCTACAGTGACATCAAACTCTCAAATTCAACCTCCCAATTTCAACATCTAAACAATGCCTGATTTAAGATGACCATCAGATTGACAAGTATTTGCGATCTTCAGCAGCACTGGCTGCCTCCGTGGCTTCATGCCAACTTGCCAAGTCCATTGTCGTCTTCAGCATCTCCAAGAGATTAGCTAAAAAGACTAGTCTGATTTATCTACTCTCAAAAATAGATTTGACTAACAAATAACAAGCCAATCCAACAGATTTTGTAAAGATGGCCAGTGAGTAGGCTAGCTAAAAATGGCTAGCGAATGAGGTGGGATAGAGAGCCACTAAATTTATAGAGTCATTTACAGAGTCTGTTGGAAACATTTTTTTTCTCTAACAATAGCTAAATTTAATTTTAGAAAACGATTTGGCCGTCTTTCGGAGATCTGCCTTCTCCAACAAGCGACGATGTCGCCGGCCTCAGGTGAGGCGGAGGAGAGAGAACGGGAAAAATCTGCTGAGCTGGCTATTGTTTCTACGCGAGCGCATGGCTGTGCCATCGAAGTTAGTAGAGAGCGCCTTTTCGGGAGCTGTAGGGACCTTATCCAAATTTTGGATCAACTTGAGACCAAAGTTTGATGTTGGTAATAAATACGTCACTGGAGCATTTCGTTTATATTTATTAAAAATTATCAAAATATTGATTAATTAGGTTCAAAATGTTCGTCTCGCAAAGTATAATAAAACTATACAATTAATTTTTGATTTTATCCATATTTAGTACTCTATACATCTATCGATATTTTAATATCATACATGTGCCGATATTTTAATACGATAGGAATCTTTTTAAACTGACCTTTCTCTCGCATGTCCTCTCTCTCAACTATTCTCTCTCACTAGACGACGGTGGCCTCTGCACGTCACACTGACAAGTACGGTGTCACTTCGTAATCATTGCATCACTGTAACATTTCGTTTGTATGTGTGAAAAATTATCCAAAAATTAATTAATTAGGCTCAAAATGTTCGTCTCGCAGAGCACACCAAACTGTGTAATTAGTTTTTAATTTTATCTACATTTAATACTACATGCATGCTATGACATTTTGATGTGATGGAAATCTTCTTTTTACGTAGTGAACTTTGGGGGCAGAATTTGGTATCTAAACAAGCAACCGCGTTGGACAGATAACGTGAAGAAAGAGGCAGTAAAGAAATGAAGAAAGCTTCGGAGTGCTTCTCGGAATTTGCCTCCCCAATTTCAAAAAAAAAAATCCATTACATAAAAATGTCGGCATATGTATGAAGTAATAAATGTAGATAAAATCAAAAACTAACTGTACAGTTTTGTTGTACTTTGCGAGACGAATATTTTGAGCCTAATTAATTAATGTTTAGACAATTATTTACAAATACAAACGAAATGCTACAATGACACATTTATAGCGGGATTCAAACCTTGATTAATTAGGCACAAACATTGGTGTTGGTAATAAATGCGCCATTGTGACATTTCGTTTGTATTTATGAATAATTGTCCAAACATTGATTAATTAGGCTCAAAATGTTCGTCTCGTAAATACAACAAAACTCTGCAATTAGTTTTTGATTTCATCTACATTTAGTACTCCATGCATATGCTGGCATTTTGATGTGATGGAAATCTTCTTTTTGCATAGTGGATTTGGGGGGCAAATTTGTGAACTAAGCCCTTGTTTAGATCCCAATTCGGGAGTGGCAAAATTTGGATTCCACCGTAAATGCGTCACTGTATCATTTCGTTTGTATCTGTGAAAAATTATCCAAACATTGATTAATTAGACTCAAAATGTTCGTCTCGCAAAGTACACCAAAACTGTACAATTAGTTTTTAATTTTATCTACATTTAGTATTCCATATATGTCGGAGAATATTGTTTTTACCTATTGAAATTTGAGGATGGAATTTGGGATCTAAACGAGACCTAACACAAGGCCTCGGTCACTGGTTTGGGCGGCACTGAGCACGTGCTTCCCCATCTTATTTAGATCTCAAATTTCACTCCCAAAGTTCACTATGTAAACAAGATTCCCATCACATCAAAATATCGGCACATGTATGGAGTACTAAATGTAGATGAAATTAAAAACTAATTACACAGTTTTGTTGTACTCTACAAAACAAACATTTTGAGCCTAATTAATTAATTTTTGGACAATTTTTTACACATACAAACGAAATACTACAGTGATGCACGCACCTCAAAACACCAAAATTTGACTCCAAATTTGGAAACTAAACAAGGGCCTAGTCGCCTAGTAGTCTAGTACACGTTCTGTTGTTTAATGCCCACACGCTACAGGAGTTCTCTCCATTTCAGCAGCTTGTCTAAATTGATGAAGTTCACTGTTCCAGCTCACTCGGCAGCGTTTCTATTTAGCCGTTGTTTAGATCTCAAATTTTACCCCAAATTTCACTATACAAAAAGAAGATTTTTATCACATTAAAATATTAGCTCATGTATGAAATACTAAATGTAGATAAAATCAAAAACTAATTGCACAGTTTGTTGTACTCTGCGAGACAAACATTTTCAGCCTAATTAATCAATGTACTCTGCGAGACAAACGCTTTGAGCCTAATTAATCAATGCTATAGTTATGTATTTATTGCTACAATACGCTACCGTGCAGTGGCACCACCCGATTCTGCATCTGAACACGGCCCTAGCTCCTCTGAACCTGGAATCGAGACCATGCATCAAATCACCAAGATTAAGCATAAAGAGAATTAAGATTTACTCTGTGCCGGAAAAGATCACAGCAGCAAGGCAACAGAGCAGCAACAAGGCCAGGTTTACCATGAAAACAACAAAAAAATGCACGCACAGGGTGCAGATATTTGAGGAGATTCCTGACTCCCTCCAGAATAAGATGAAAATATATCTCCCAATCAACCTCACCAGAACATACAAAATCCAAACAAAAGACAACATCACCACAGTGAATGTTGATACCCAGGACGCCTTGCTCAAGGTAACAGCAGCTAAGGCATAGAAAACTTTGGTCCCAGTGGAGTTTCACATGGAATTTAACATAACAGTAGGTGCAACACCTTTTCATCACCATCTCCAGATAAGCTACTTTAAGGTCCTAACCCTGGCATTACTATGCACAAGTATATTATTCTCATCAGACTGTTTTACCGCAGTAGACTTGTTTCAGGTACTTCTTTAAGGATCTTAAGTTCTCAGTTGAGGTTCTTGTAGATTCTGAAAGCGACAAACACCGAGGCAGCAGCTGCTACAACAGCAAGAGCAGCATAGGTGTCAGCCCTCTCCCAGGTCTCAAACCAGGTTGGCATCGGGCATGTCTTCGTGTTCCCCTTCTTGCTGCCAGCGCCACTCTCCTTCTCATTCTCCTTCTCAGAGCCCTTCTGGTTCTGCTCAGCAGGGACGCTCTTGTCCTGTTTTTCCGTTGGCAGGTCAGTTTGGCAGCAAGTGAAGCCACCATTGCCCTGGCAGCATCCACCAGCTGCTGCAGGGTTGCAAGAAGCACCATCTGTTCCGGATTCTTCGAGGGATTCTTTGGCACCATTTATCATGCTCCTGAGCTCAAGAGCTTGCTTCTGCTGCTCCTCGGATAAACCCATCTGCCCCCTGCAAGACACCATTGCAACTATCAGTCATCCATATATTGTAGGATCACTTGAACATAGCAACTGAGGCAGAAAGAATTAATTTAGTGGCCCTTAGCACAAGTACAAAGAATCAAAAGGTATATCTCTAAACTGTTTAGGTTGTGTGTATTGCAAAGAAATTAGTTCAACTCTGAACAAAGAATGTTTCAACGTGCACAAATTTAGTTTCAATGGGCTCTCACACAAAACAGGATTTCATACATTCATCAAAGTTACAGACATATCAAGGATTTGGAGCTTGCATCATCAAAATCAGAAAACCATCATTCTATTGCAACAACTGTGCATGTGAACAGCTTCTCACGTAAGGGCCATTTTTTAAGTTCTGCTGTCCCAACTAGACATACAAGGATATTTAGAGATATAACAAATTCAACCTGAAACTAAACTTGCTACAATATTCCACACAATTGGGAAATTCCAATGAAGCACAAATGAGATATCATTCTTCATCATCTATCCTCATGAGCAGATTAACTACTCATACAAAAGTGAGTGCTTAGACATAGCGCAGACAAATTCAACACTGAAATTGAAGAACTCAGATAAAGAACGGTAATTTAATAAGAACTTGAAATACAGATGAGATGGTATAGGAAATCATTTTCCTGTAACTCATATCAAGGAAGGATAATTTAATGAGGACTTGAAATGCAAATGGAATGATATAGGAAATCATTTTCCTGTCCATGAGCCGCGTGCCTGAACAGAAAATCTACTATACAAGAGCACAACTTCATGCATGCTCATAGAGTTATAGTTCATTGTCTTGAACTTTACTTTAATCATTGTTAAAAAGATCTAGGACTATTAACAATACTACTTGAAGTACTGCAATTAAACTAGATCATTATGCAGATTTTATGGTAAAATTATCCATAGAATCTGTAACACATGTTTGAATAAAGCATGCACTTCCCCGCATAAAAAGGGAGCTATATAGGTTGGGATTTGACATGTTTCTAGTATTCATGACTCTACACATCATAAGATATAAATGATGGGTAAAACAATCCCAGTCATTATGAAGTTCTCAAACCATGGTGTACAGAACTGATCAACAATGGTTCAAGGAACATACCTCCAAAGATGGTCCACAACTTCTCCTTGTCCAATATGTTTATGAAGCAAGACAGGCACATCATCAGGAACAACATAACCATACCTAGAATAGCAACAAGTAATAATTAAATGTTAAGAAAGCAAGAATGTTCATATGCAAAAGTAAAACCAATAGGGAACAAGGACTCAATGTTATTTTCACAGCAGTCCTTACCAATGACCAGTCACTTCTCCCTTGTCATCAGAACTGAAAATGATAACATTTCCTGCGTACTTATGACCTCCCACGTGTGAGCATGCGCTAACAGCCACCTGACCGTCAAGTCCCCGTCCATTTATCTCTTCCTTGAACCTTTTAATCAAAGCAGGACCACAAACACCACACCTTTTGTCCCTGCTTCCATGGGAGCAAACAAAAACATACGAACCACTGATAGCCTCAGGAGATCCAGGAAGCCACTCAATATCTTTCACAAGTACTTCTTCAACAAAGTTGTCAACGTCAAAATGGGTCAGCCCTCTGCAAACATCGCGTTACAGATTGAAAAATAAGAAGCAGTTGACTTAAAGCCTAAACATGCACATTAGTTAGCAAGCTTGCAGCTTACTTGTATCTGATCATATCTGGAAAGATCAACACATCTCCATTTGATGACTCAGTGCCATCTTCTCCTTCACAAATGGTCAATTTGGTCTGTGGCATGGTAGAATATACCAGTCATTAGCAAAATAAAAGATCAATTAGCTAAAATCTAACAAACTAACTTACAACTTTTTTGGAAAGCAATTTTTTTAGGAAAGAACATAAGCAATAACACACAGTAAGCAAAGCAATATTCTTAACAGTGAATAATATTTCCCAAAGTTGCAACTGTTCAATAATAACATGCTCCCAAAGGGCAATATACTAGCTCATAACAATAAGTAATACCCACTCAAGGAGCCTATGTAAGAAAAGGAATATTTGCTTATTTGGGATACAATACAACAGTATGCACTTCTCAATAACTTGACAATCACATGAAACGTGCCTGTATCATTATATGGGTGACACAAACTTCTATAAGTTTTTTCATGGTTAAAACAGTTCAGATCCTACCATTCACTTTAGATAATAAAGCAGAAATCTAAACAACTTTACAGTAACAATGGATCTGGCAACATCCTATAGAGACATGAAACATGTTTGTTGCCTTTCTTTCAGAAGTCAGCTACATACATCATATCATATGATCAATGGTAACACTCATTAAATAGTAACGGTAAATTTATAGCTCAGCCTAAAATGATAGCCACGCGAGTAACATCCAAAGAAATATGAAAGAAGCACTGATGCATGCATGTTGCAAATCCTACCAAGTACACAAAGGCAGAGAGCATAACAACTGGATTTATTAAGTGAGAACATGAAAACAGCACCCAATCAGGAACAACAAAACCTAGATTAGTAGCTTTCAACCAATATATGTTCATCCATTTCGTGGGCTCAATCCAGTTTAACATAATCAGAACATCGAACATATACAGTTATTAAAGCATACAACATTAGACCAGAACAAAAGTTATACTCAGTCCCATTAAAAAATCTAGACTCACAGAGCCCAATAGTATACAGTGAATTCCTTGGTCATGTCCAAATCCCCAAAGCACGATTCAGGTGTAATACAGAATTTACTAAAACACGATTCATGATATGGATCTAGAAGGAACCATAACATCAACAAATAACCATATAGATAACCCTAACAACAAGCAGAAGAGCCATATAAATTTCATGTGCAAATACACATCTTAAACTTTAGCATTTGAATAGAAACATGGATACACAACATGTAAGCACAATCCAAATTCTAAAGCAGATGGGATCCAGACAAATAAATTTAATAAATCAAATAATTCATGTGCAATTGTGCACAGTCCAGTTAACCAAAACCAGAACATAAACATTTAAAACATAAACGCCAAACTCGCAGATCACAACAGCGCAAAGTGAATCCTGTGTCAAGTCCAAACCCCAAGCCACGATTCATTGAACAGAATATACTAAAACATCAATAAGAGCCAATCTTCACTAGTTCACTAGATAATAGATGAGGCTAAAAGAACTAAAAGTCTTCGAGGCACAGCCGCACAGACAAGAAGTTTTACTTAGAACATACATAAAGCATCAAAATAGAAACATCGCTAAACTGCAAGGAGATAAATCCATCTAGAATCTACTGGCTAATTCCACAAACGGAAATCATAACCACAAGCAAACAGCACATACGCCAAAGAACTCACCGAATCGATCCAGTAGTGAGCTAGCCTTGCCGTATGCAGACAAACCAACAACACTAAAAACCTGATAGCTCGAACTAAGCTCGAAAATCGAAATCACCACTTTGCAGTTCACATTTCCCGCAAAGGAAGTACCGAAAATTCAATCAATAGCGTACCGAACACCACATCACAGTACCTAACCAGCTAATTTCAGAGCCGAATAAAGATCACGCGGGGGAATAGACGGATGCTCACGGTCTTCTTCAGGTTGGACTTGCGGGCCTTGATTGCAGCGGCGAGGAGGCGGGGGAGGCGGTCGGACTCGGCGGCCTCGAGGTGGGTAGGCCACACCTCCGGGCCCTTGTAACAGAGGAAGACGTGGCGCTCGTGGTACCCCACCGTCCCGGCCAGCTTCTCCTTCCCGAGCTCCGCGCGCTGGAACCCAAACTCCGCGTCCGGATCCGGCACCGCGGCCGCGGCGGCGAGGGCCGCGTCGGCCGCCGGCGCCGGCGCCGCGAGCGGGGCGTCGCCGGCCGTTGGGGAGGCCATGAGGAGGCGGAGTTGTAGTAGACGGCGGCGGGTTGGTGCGCGCTGCGAGGAGGAGAGGAGCGGTGGTGGAAACGGAAATGGAAATTTCTTGGGGAGTTTGGGGAAAATGCCCAGCATCTCGGGGTTTTATTTCGTGGCAGGAGTGGGGAGTTGTTCTTGCGCAAGGGGAAAAGTCACGGACACGCCACCACGCCGTAGCTGTGTGAGCCCACTTCTCGGTGAGGTTTTGATTTTGTCAATGAATTTATTCATTTTTGTGGGACCCAACCAATGAACCAACCCTAGGGTGACGTCAAATAGAGACGGTGAGTTTGGATTTTGGAAGCCAGAGTTTTGGCTCGTGGTTATCAGTCCAACTGGGTACACCTGTCAGTGACTCGGTGTCATCTGGTCTTTGGAAATTTGTGGGAACGGGGAAAGTCAAGACTCACTGTGATTAGTCTTTCCCTTTTCAAGCAACAACAAGAAAATCTTGGCCCATTGCCAAACACCACCACCCAGTGAAGCCCACCAAGCAAAACTCTTCGAAGTCCAGCAAGCCCGCCACGACCCATGGTCCATGGAGATTGGGGAGATGGGGACACACGCAAGCGGATAAGCCCCCGCCCGGCGCCCGCACACTGACGACGCCAGTTCGCGGTTCCGCCATGGCCACCACCTCCACCACCGCGCTCCACTCGCAATTCCGGCCGCCGCTGCGCGCTCCCGGCCGTCTCCGCCCGCTCCCACACTCCTCATATTCCTCGTTTGCCAGCGCTCGCGCTCGGCCTCGCGCTCTCATCCGAGCCTCAGCGGCGTCCGCGTCCGCGCCGGCGCAGCTGGAGGCCACCGCGGGCGTCCCGTGGGGCTGCGAGATCGAGTCCCTGGAGAGCGCGGCGTCGCTGGAGCGATGGCTCATCGACTCGGGCCTACCAGAGCAACGCCTGGCCATCCAGCGCGTGGACGTCGGCGAGCGCGGCCTTGTCGCGCTCAAGAACATCCGCAAGGGGGAGAAGCTGCTCTTCGTGCCGCCTTCCCTCGTCATCACCGCCGATTCGGTAGCAAAACCCTTATCCTATCATTGCTCGCTGTAGCGGAGTTTATCTTCGTTCAAGAAACTCTGTTACAATTGGTATTCTGTCGTGTTCGTGTATACTAGGAGTGGAGTCGACCTGAGGTGGGGGATGTGATGAAGAGGAACTCAGTGCCGGACTGGCCGCTTATCGCCACTTATCTCATAAGTGAAGCTAGTTTAGAGGGGTCGTCTAAGTGGAGCAGCTACATAGCAGCGTTGCCAAGGCAGCCTTACTCGCTGTTGTACTGGTATGGCCCAGGATCATAGTAGGTGAATTGATGTATTGAGTAGAAGGGCGAGAGAGGCTCATGTCATAGCATTCTCAATCTTGTACAGCCTTTATGTGTTATTGTAGGACTCGTGCAGAGCTAGATGCATACCTGGTGGCTTCACAAATCAGGGAACGTGCAATTCAGAGGATAACAGATGTGATTGGGACGTAAGATTGTCTACCTATATTTCTATTAGTGTTAATTTAGCATATTAAGTTCCCTAATTTTTGGAGCTCACACTGTTATTTTAATTTGTTGGCTTTGGCAGATACAACGACCTTCGAGACCGTATATTTTCTAAACATTCAGATTTGTTTCCTGAAGAGGTGTGTTGTACAATCATTGATCTATTCTTTGCTTATTCTTATGCATACCAGGTGGTAAAGGGCCCAAAAATTCAGCCTATAAAATTTTCACTGTCACTGACTGTATATACTAATCTGATTACACCATGGATGTCGGTACTAGTCTCTTATTAGTTCTTCGTTTACATTTTATACTGATCAGTATATCTCAATTTTTATTTTAGGTGTATAACATAGAGACATTTCTATGGTCCTTCGGCATTCTCTTCTCACGCCTGGTAAGACTGGATCTAGTTAATATGATTCAAACCTTGTTGTAACTTGCAGATTTCTGGTTGCCCTTCTCATGATGAATATGAATCCTTTTGGTTACTATTCCTGTCATTTTCAGCTAACCAATATTGTGTATTTGGATATTTTGCAGGTCCGTTTGCCATCGATGGATGGAAGGGTTGCACTAGTTCCTTGGGCAGATATGCTTAACCATAGCCCTGAGGTACAGCATTTTACATTTTTACAAAGAACCATCCTTGATAGTGCTCAAAATTCCTTAAGCACCCTTATCACCAGATTTTTTTCATTTTTACATTCTTGTACGTCTTCCTAACATTACAGTGCTCATGAAATTTACTTCTTGATTACTAAATTTTCCAGGTGGAAACATTCTTGGACTTCGATAAATCATCACAAGGAATAGTTTTCACCACGGATCGCTCATATCAACCAGGTGAGCAGGTAACATTTTTCATTTATGCTTTTAGCTCTATTCTCAGTTATCTATCAGTCAAATTAATTATCAAAAGTCTATCTGTAATGATTATAATTGCATCGATACTAATGTGTTATTGCTGTTTTCAAAAGTAAAATCAGTGTGTTTGTTCATGGTTTGCTGAAATCTAGTTACTGTCATATCATATATATTGGGCACATTATTCTCTAGCAATAGATTGGCATTTTAAGGGTTGAGTCATCCTTAGTCTTGAATCTCAATCATAAGTTCTGGCTGTGTCAAGTGTCAACTAAACCTCAGCACCCACTCCATCCATTTATCTATTTTCCTTAGCACATAAATCACATAGTTCCTTCTTTACACGAACAGCCATCCTTCTTTATTTGGAAATTCAGTTATGTGAAATGTGTTGGTTGGCCCAACTTAGTTTTGTATGCCTCAGATCTGGGGGTAACTGGTGGTGTTCTATCCACATATTGTCTATTAAACTGCCTTTTTATTTGGAAAATCTTCAGGTTTTTATATCTTATGGAAAGAAATCCAGTGGTGAGCTATTGCTTTCATATGGTTTTGTTCCAAAAGAGGGAACAAACCCAAATGATTCTTGAGTTGCTGGTGTCTCTTGACAAGTCTGATAAGTGCTACAAAGAGAAATTACAAGCACTAAAGCGGAATGGTTTGTCAGCGTAAGTGATCACTATACTTATGGGCAAAAGTGTACCTTACCTGTTACCTGTATGTGGAACTTCACACGCTATTGTCATTTTGTCAAGACAAGAAATGTTTTTTGAAAACTGTTGCACCCTTGTTGTAGTCTTGCTAAATGACTACCGCAGAATAAAACATTCCTTGCCATCACTGTCTTATTGTTACTTCAATATACTACCGAGAACAAATTACGGAAACAAAGTATGATTGCATGTTTGATGTAAAATCCATTTTATTGAGATGGAAGCAGCTATTTACCAGAATAATTATGTTCATAGTTAAGTGCAACTTGCCAGAGATTTGTACATGATTTGCGATTCGTGCCATGTTTTATTTGGGAGAACTGAACCTACCATCAGATCAGCATCATGTACATCTCTCTTTTCTATTTATTTAACTCCCATGTGATCATCTTACTGTGTACATTTCTGATACTATCAGATTGTATACTTGTTATTGACAAAAGTGGATTTTGATCGCCATTTACAGATCTGAAAGTTTCCCTTTGCGGGTCACAGGGTGGCCAGTTGAGCTGATGGCTTATGCCTTCCTTGTGGTCAGTCCTCCGGAAATGAGCCAACGCTTTGAGGAGGTTTGTTGCTGTTATTTTGCACCCAATGTTAAAAATGTTGTCAACAGAGCAAGAACTAGGAGGATAGTCAAGACAATTTGAGGTTATGTTTCACTAAAAATGGTCTTTGCCAAATGTTTCTTGCAGATGGGTGTTGCTGCATCGAATAAAAATCCATCCAAACCTGGATTTAATTATCCTGAATTGGAAGAACAGGCACTCCAATTTATCCTGGACTGCTGTGAATCTAATATAGAGAAGTATACTAAGTACCTAGAGGTGATGGCCTTTCCATGGCATTTCTTGCAGAACACACTATTTAACCTCTCATGAGATTGTAACACTGGCCCATCCTGATTTATCTTCCTGTGATTAGATATCGAAAACTTTTCCCATCCCGAGTACTTGTTGACAATATCCGTAAGTGTGTCCATAATGTTTTAGGGTGGTGATGGCTCTCCACAAGTTTCAATAAATGCCAAGCAAGCCAACAGGACCTTACTGCTAAAACAGCTAGCAAAAGGTCTGTGCATCAGCGAACGGAGAATCTTGTATCGTACACAATACGTAAGTCAGCAAAGTTTGTGCTGCTGTTGCTTTTTCATGTGCACCATGTTTCAACTCTTGACATTTTACATGTCCAATTGTCTCGCACAGATACTGCGTAGAAGATTGAGGGACATGAGAGGTGGCGAACTTAGAGCTCTGTCATTGTTCAATGGGCTAAGGAAGCTCTTCAAATAAATGGATCGGCTTTGTTTCTAGGTGGAATGGATCCTATTGGATAGTTTTGATTTCTCTGATAACAGGGTAATTTTACACTAGCTTTTCAAACACTTTTGGATTGCTGAATACGGTGTTTCTCACTAAGCACTGCTTGGTTCAGTTTCTGGTGCTTTTGAACTTGCAGCTGGAACCTCCGATGTTTCATTACCAGATCAGATTACAGTCTCAGCCGCAAACTTCTTACTGGGAGAAGCATGTAATTCTAGAAAGGAGCTTGGGCTCAACAAAGATTTATGAATTGTAATTGAACAGCACAGAGCTTGGCATATGCTAGTATGTAACAGTAATAAATTCTACATGTAAGGTAGATTTTACCAGAGGAGCTAGCTTGTCATTCTGCTCCCAGGTCCCTGATATTTGGTCCACCATATCTGATGTCTATGTATTTACAAACTGTAAATCCATGGTGATCTGTAATTGCTGAAAATAGTTGTGCCTACAAAGGATGGTCTGCTGACTGCTATCCCTCGCGTCAGATGGTAGAACATGGCGGCCGTGTTTCGTCGGAAACCGCAAATATTTTTTTCCAAAGAGAATCTTGCATAAACGAGGTATTAAATAAAGTCTATTTGTAAAATTATTTAAGGGACGTGTATACCTTTACGCGATAAATCTAATGAGCCTAATTAGTTTATAATTTACTACAGTAATTGCAGTAATGCTACACTAACTATTCTCTAATCGTGCGGTCAAAGGCCTCGTGAATTAATCTGGTGTCGTGAAGATAGTTTTGTAAACTGATTTTATTTAATAACCTTAATTATTGGTAAAAAAATCCAACCAAACAAACACAGCCCGTATTCGCGCCTCACAAGCTGTCAACATTTTCAGCGCCGCCGCCGCAGAGGCGGCTGAACTCATGCCGTTGACCATCTGCTTCCTATCCACAGTGGACCCTCTCTTTCCTCAGTGGCTCCCCAAACGTTTGGTACTTCCATTCTCTGCGCTGCGCTCAAGGAAGCAAGGCAGCAAGCGGTGGCCCATGGCCGGGACCGGGAGCAGCGTATCCAGCGGCCGCCCACCGCTGTTCGCGACGGAGAAACCGGCGCGGGTGGCGGCGTACGCGTACCGGCTGTTCGCGAGCACGGTCCTCGCGGGGGTTCTTCTGGTTTGGCTGTACAGAGCCACGCACCTGCCGCCGAGGAGCGGCGGCGGCGCGCGGTGGTGGGCGTGGCTCGGGCTCTCCGCGGCCGAGCTCTGGTTCGGCTTCTACTGGGTGCTGACGCTATCCGTGCGTTGGAGCCCCGTGCACCGCCGCACCTTCCCCGACCGGCTCACCCAAAGGTACCGAACCTGGAGCGGGTGTTTGTGTAATTGTGTTTATGTTTACCATGCGACCAACTGAATTAGTGCATCTTCAGTCGCTCTGAAGTAGCCTACATGTTTTTCATTTTATCTGTTTGGACTGTGGAGACGAAGTAACCACTACAGTACATCCCTACTAGGATATGATGCTTACCTGCTAGAATTATGATTGCTATATCAATAGAAGCAATCAAGCTAACTTTGCATCCTCCTGCACATATCTAGAAATGCTGCATCCTGCATATTTGAAACTAGTAACATTATAATGTTTTCCATGACGTTGTAATGTCGTCTATGCCGATGCTGAAATTCTCGCTAAAGCAATGGCTACAACAGGTATAAGGAGGAGGATCTTCCCGGGGTGGACATATTTGTGTGCACAGCAGATCCAACTCTTGAGCCACCAATGCTTGTCATCTCCACTGTCCTATCTGTTATGGCTTATGACTACCCGCCCGAGAAGCTGAACATCTATTTGTCTGATGATGCCGGTTCGGTTATAACATTATATGCTCTGTATGAAGCATCTGAGTTTGCAAAGCATTGGATTCCATTTTGCAAGAAGTACAAGGTTGAGCCCAGGTCACCGGCTGCCTACTTCGCCAAAGCATATAGCCCTCCTGATGCATGCAGCCCTAAAGAGTGGTTCGCTTTGAAGGTAGAGTGAAAAATTCCTGTGCATTCTAATGTAATCTAGCCCATCCAGTCTAATTTTATTTTGTTATTTTGCTACTAGCTAGCACATTAACTTTGTGCTATGATGCACATATGTTCGATGAGACTGTCAAACCAGCAAACTTGCGCTTATCATCTTTCCCTTTTTTTTCTTCCATTTATATGTTTTGCAGGAGATGCACAGAGATTTAACTAGTCGGGTGAATTCAGTTGTAAATTCAGGCAAGATCCCCGAGGTTCCAGAATGCAAAGTTAGGGGCTTCACCCAGTGGAATGAGGACACAACTTATACAGATCACCCTTCAATAGTCCAGGTAACATTTTGGCATTAGTCATCTGATCAGAGTCATACTCATACTCCTAGGAGGACATGTTTTTTTAATACAAAATATAACTAATATGGTATCTTTGGGGAGTTTGAAATAGTCATGTCACAAAATGTAACTAATATAGTCACCCTTCTGAAGATGTTTTATTTCATTATCTAGAATATTTGGGCTAGTACGACAAGCCTGGCATAGTTGATACGAAACACCCATTAAGGAAGTGCTATGAAATTTGTCTTTTCTGTCTTCATCATTTTTTGTGATTTGTTCTGATCAAAGGGTTCTCGATGGCTAGATTTTAATTGATGGAAACAAACAAAAGACAGCTGATATTGATGGAAATTCACTACCAACACTTGTGTACATGGCACGTGAGAAGAGACTTCAGGAACATCATCACTTCAAAGCTGGATCACTGAATGCTTTGGTGGGTATTTTGGTTTCTTTCTAATATAGTCCAGGATTTTTTACTTTGTCCTAGAATCAATCTTCCCTATGTTTAATTTTTTTTCTTAATTAAGGTTGATAGTGCAGATAAGGGTATCATCGGTGATAAGCAACAGCCCAATCATAATGAATGTGGACTGCGATATGTACTCCAACAATTCAGGGTCTATAAGAGATGCATTGTGCTTCTTCCTAGATGAAGAGCAAGGCCAGGATATTGCTTTTGTTCAGTATCCTCAGAACTTCGAAAATGTGGTGCACAATGACATCTATGGCAATCCCATCAACACTGTGAATGAGGTCATTAAATTTTTAATGTTGTGTCTCTTGGAATTTCGATGGAGGACATAGCTATGTCATGGGCTGAAATGTGCACCATGAAGCCTAACCCTGCTTTTCTTTTGATTGAATTGGTCTCCAGTTGGATCATCCTTGCTTGGATGGATGGGGTGGAATGTGTTACTACGGTACAGGATGTTTCCATCGCAGAGAGGCTCTATGTGGGCGAATATATAGTCAAGACTACAAGGAAGACTGGACTAGAGTGGTGAGGAAAACAGAAGAAGTCGATGAGTTGGAAGGAATGGCCAAGTCACTTGCGACTTGCACTTATGAGCATAACACCCTTTGGGGAATTGAGGTCTCTATCTCTGAACAAATACCTGATTTTTTTTTCTTGAAACAGCTGAACAAATACCTGAAAATTGTATGTGTTACACTTGTAACTTTATCTGATTGCGGAAATTACTGAATTCAAGTTGCTGAATTGCAGAAGGGCGTCAGATATGGTTGCCCACTGGAGGATGTCATTACAGGTTTGCAAATTCAATGTCATCGGTGGCGATCGGTGTACTACAACCCAGAAAGAAAGGGCTTCTTAGGCATGGCCCCAACCTCACTAGGACAGATTCTAGTTCAGCACAAGAGATGGACAGAAGGGTTCCTCCAGATCTCCCTCTCAAAACACAGCCCCTTTCTATTAGGTCACAGGAAGATCAGGCTGGGCCTTCAAATGGGTTATTCTGTCTGTGGGTTCTGGGCTCTGAACAGCTTCCCCTGCTTATACTATGTCACCGTTCCTTCACTTTGCTTCCTCAATGGCATCTCCCTTTTCCCTGAGGTATGTTAAAGTATATTTTGTTGCTTATTTATATGCGCTTTGATCTAGTTCTAAAATAAAACTTTCATCTGCAATCAACTCAACTCAGATGACCAGCCCTTGGTTTGTGCCATTTGCATACATCGTTGTGGCTGCATACTCCTGCAGCTTACTGGAGTCATTGCGATGTGGCGACACTGCTGTAGAGTGGTGGAACGCACAAAGGATGTGGTTTTTCAGAAGAATCTCGTCATATCTCCTGGCAGCTATCGACACAATCCGCAGAATGCTGGGCATCTCTGAGTCAGGATTCGCCCTGACGGCCAAGGTGACTGATTCACAAGCCTTGGAGAGGTACAAGAAGGGGATGATGGAGTTTGGATCCTTCTCCATGATGTTTGTGATCATTGCAACAGTTGCATTGCTCAACCTGGCATGCATGATGTTCGGTCTGGCAAGAGTTTTGTTACATGAAAGCGCAACAGGCTTGGGAGCTTTGTTCTTGCAGGCTGTACTCTGTGTGCTAGTAGTGTCGATCAATTTCCCGGTCTTTGAAGCACTCTTCCTCCGCAAGGACAGTGGCAGATTGCCAGCTTCTGTCAGTCTAGTTTCGTTCTGCATTGTACTGCCACTCTGTATGCTGCCAACCAATGTGCAGCAGATATGAAGTTGGTGAAATGTAACAAATATACCAATATGATTCTATTTCCAAGGGAAGAATTTAAAGAGCTATATTGTGCTCCTTTACATCTCTGAAAATGCCACTGTATTTTCTTTGTCAGGGTGGCGCGTAACTTTGTTCAGTGACTGCAATTTGAGAATTCGTTGGCCTGGTCTGGTCAAATCCGAGACCAATTCATCCTCCACCGAAGCTGCAAGCCTGCTACGGCAGAAAACCGGGCACGGCAGTTTTTAGGAGTAATTCAGATTCACTGATAATGTTGAGGAAGTGGTTACACCATAGAATAAGGGGCGAAAAAAGAAAATTACAAGCAGACATCAACTTTGAACTGATGGTACAGACAACTAAGAACGTTACAAGCAGATACCCATCAGAGTAATTTTCTTATATGAAACGGCTACACATGGCGCCCGTGTCACTGGCCGGCAGGATCGAATCTGAAGAGCTCATGGCCAGCCTGCCCAGCAACAGAGGACCTGCGCATAGCCAATCACGGAATAACACCAAGCTGCAGCATTGCGTTCCTCTTCTGCATTGTGCGGCAGCTCATTGGATTCCTCAGGATTGTGTGGGACTGGGCGAGACGCAGCAGAACCATTTCTTCTGCAGATTGGAGAGATCACGCCGCCATGGTTACGCGATCGGTGACTAAGCGAGCACAGGAATGCATGCTTGGAGAGATAGATTTTACGAGATGGTGGGTATGCGTACCGATGCGTTGTTCCTGGAGTTGTAGGAGGTCACCTTGTCGGTCCTGGTGGAGTCCTTGCTGTCCGCCGACCTGTTGCTGATGTGGCCTTTGGTCGGGGCTTTCTTCTCATCCCTGGCTTTGCTGAAGATAACCGTGAACCCGTCGGCGGAGGCCGGGTTGTTGACGTCCCATTCGCCGAACTTGGGTAGAGTGCGGCCGGTGTCGTCCTTCACAAACACCATTACAGCTGATCAGAACAGGACATCTATTGATAGCTCATATTAGAGCGTCGGATTCACAAACATCTTGTCTATCGTGTACAAGAGAGCGCGAAACGAAACGCAGATTGTGAGGCTGAAATTTGCAGAAATCCAGATAGCTGATGATCACATGTTGTCCATGGGATTGCTCGTATCAAAATTCAAGGGATCAGGAACAATTGTTCGTATGTTTCGTTGATGTCTATTAATTGATCAATGGCCTATGAACAGGCGTTGTTAATGATCATCACTTATCCATCTGGCAAAACTTTTAGAAATTCTAATTGAGTGTAGTGGATATCATTGCAATTATATTTCGCTCATCCCTAAATTTAATAAGTGTTATAATAAATTGCTAAAAAGAAAAGGCAAAGACGGACGCCTCGTACAAATAATTTAAAAGCAGCAAGGATCCAATCCAATAGAGTGTGAACGAGACTTTGCACTCACCGACATGGTATCGCAGTTTTCCTTCAGCCGGAGTCGCAGAAAATTTTGCCCTTGCTTGTGTGATCCGGCGCGCTAGAGTTTCTGGGGCAAAATTTTCCCCGGGATGAGAGGGGAAGGATTGGCCACAAAACAACAGGAGGCGAACAGGCGACGAAGCGGAGCGCAACGGCGGGAAGCCTCCTACGCGTATCTTATATATCTTATATATATACACCTATAGATGGCATGCTTTGCATGCAACGGCCGCCTAAAGTTAATCAACTTCTAAACGGAATTTTTAGTTCGTTTCGTTTCGGCAAACCAGCGGACTCGCCAGCTGTTGATCCGGCCAGCCGCTGCCCTCCTGGCAGGTGGGACCCTCATGCCAGAGGGACTGGATGGTGGGCCCATCGATGGGCCGTGACGAGAGGTGGGACCCACGCTCAACGGCCAGCGAGTTTGGAATGGAAATGGATGCATCAGCCTGCTGGAAGCGGTGGGTTGTTGGCGTCACGAATGTGCTTCACGGCTTATGGTTATGGTTTCCGGACACCGGACCCACTGCACCGAACATCTGTAAATCCATCTGAAACAAATTAAATCACATGTAGACCAAAGAAACACAGAGCATTTGTTCGGATCAAACTTGCCAGTGAGATCAAACTGACCACAGTTCCGGCCATGGTCATAGCAAGCGTTACTTTATGTTATATGCCGCTGTTTTTTTTTAATTCCCACTCCCTGCCATATATTAACATGTGATCTCGTTGCGCTGGCGCTGTTGTAGACGTATTTATCAAAGATAATTTAATATCTACTGAAGCATGTAGACCAAAGAAAAGCACTTGTCCTAAGTCCTAACTATATTTGATTGATGGACAGATTAAATGCCTAAAGAATCTTATACCGAGCTCCATATGAAATTTAGCCGTTTGGCAACCATTATATTGCCTTTAATATATATATAGCTAATATAAATTGTGTAAACACTTCAGCCTTTAGCGTAAGCTCCGTCCTCCAAACGTATGGATTAGTTTTTTTATGAGGGCACAAATGTAAGTATGGATTAGTTGGCACGACCCGGTCATCCGTCGTAAGACCCTATACATTGACCAAACCGAGCACCACTCACATTGCCACGCCACCCCGGGATTCGACCGTTGGCGAAGCCTCCCCCGTTTTAAAGCTCTTCCCCAGATCCCTGCCCTTCCTCTCCGATCCGACCGAATCAAAACTAGCCGTTGCCCGCTCCCCGCCTCCGCAGCGCATCTCGCGTCCCATGGACTCCGCAACCGTGGCGCTCGCCAGTCCCGCCTCCGACGACCGGCGGTTCTGGGATCGCTTCCGCACCCGCGTCGACACCATCCTCGAGGACCGCGGCGTGCTCCCACCTTCGGCCACCGCCGCCGCCACGGTGACTGCTTGTCTCTGAGGATCCTTTTTTTTTTTTGCTTTTTGTGGGATTGAATCGGATTCTGAGTTGCCCTGTATCAATGATTGGGGATCGGCGCAGCTCGGGGTGGAGTCCGAGCGAGGGAAGCGCCTGAGAGAGGACTCGCTGATGCTTGTTCGTGGCCTGGATTCCGTCGCCGCGTCGCTGTCGCAGCTCTCCGACACCCTCACCGCCGCGCAGAAGGTTCGGAGCCCTCCCACCCAGCTCCTGACTTGAGAAATTGAGAATTTATTTCTAGAGATCTGATGGTGCCCTGTGATCCTTGCCAGGGAGTGAGTGCTCTGGCCACATGCTCTTCTCAGGCGAGAGAATGCGAGCGCAGCGCCAACGTAGATGAGGAGGAAGAGGAGCCAAAGGCAAAGCGGCTGTGCGGTGGCGACTCTTTGGAGGCCGAGGACCTGAATGGCGAGTCTCCAGTCACCGGAAATGAAGCGGCTGCTGATCCTGATGTAGAGGAAACCGCGGGCGTCAAACTGAGGCAGGCGACTGGGAGTGTGCAGGCCTCCGCGGAGGTCGCGCAGAGCACTAATCTGAAGCGGGCCAGAAATGTAGGTTGTCTACAAATTTCCCCTTTTCTTATGTGGTTTCGTTGGCTGATTTTTTCCCGATTTTGTGGATCAATCTGCAGCTGGCAGTTTCAATGGCTAGCAGAGCAGCTGCCCTCGCAAGGGAGCTCAAGAACATCAAGTCCGAGCTGCACTTCATGCAGGAGAGGTGCGGTTTGCTCGAGGAGGAGAACAAGAGACTCAGAGACGGATATGACGACGGAGTTGCCCCTGAAGAAGATGACCTGGTAATGATGGATTGATGCTGAATCAGTTCTTGATCTGAGCATCATATAAATAGACATCCTAATCGCAACATCTTGTGCTGCATTTCGTCTTGTGATGGACTAGTTAATCTTTTGGGATGGCATTTGTGGCCGTTCTTGCTCTGGCTAGTAACTCACTTACATAACCTTGTGCAGGTGAGACTGCAATTGGAGGCTCTACTTGCAGAGAAGTCGCGGCTGGCGCAGGAGAACGCCAACCTGACGAGGGAGAACCAGAGCCTGATGCAGCTGGTGGAGTACCACCAGTTGACTTCCCAGGATCTAGATGATTCCTACGAGGATGTTATGCAGGGTATGCGGCTTGACTTCTCGTCGCCGCTGGGGAAGATCAGCGACGACGAAGAAGGCGAGTACGATGATGGAGTTCCGGTCACCCCGGCTGAGGTGTCGAGCTCCCCTGATGAGTAGACGAATGGATGGCGGAATAAGATTGGTTTTCCAATGGTGGAATTCCTGTGTACCAGGTGCCACAGCAGTATTCCATTATTGCTGCTTTTGTATGTGCTCCTAACCAATCACTCTCTGTGGTGGTTTTGATTTTCTACTGATAATAATATCTTGTTCCATTCTGTTTATAGCTTAGATGCTTAAGACTTTTTTTCAGAAATATGTTAGAAATGGCCGATGCATACTGTGCTTGCAAATTAAGACTATAATGCATCTTGCGTCACATAGAAACAAATTCTGGATGGTTGGATTGCAAATTAACTTTAGAGTGTACAATGTCAATATGTTTTCATTTTTTCCATACAGAAACCCTCATCAGATAGTACCTCCTGTCATTTCATACAACAATGTCTAAAACTACACATTGTTTTGCATACAACAACGACAGTTTGTTTTGTGTTAATTCTCCCTGTCTGAATGTTATCTTCCTTCTGACCAGTGGTAGTACTTTATTTTCCAAATGTGAAAGTGCCACCTACACATTGTTTTTCCCTTTAACAAACTGAAATGGTAAAACCTCAGAGGTAAAAATCCTTCCGTGAAAAAAGATACAGGAAAGTATCAAGATGGAAAGGGAACGTGTGTATATCGGCATCATGATTACTATTGTCTAATTACTAAGCAACAGTGTTCTCTGTTCTGTAATACCTAGTCAAGCTCTGCGTATCTATTTTAACAATAAGAACTAACCAGACGTATCAGAGCATAATGGGACGAGTGTACTAATTTACCCAAAGAAGCATCAAGAGGAAGCTATATCGTAAGCAAGAAATGAATTGTTCAGGGGTCTCAACTGGGAAACACTAGGAAAAAAAAAACACCTGGGAAACACCTGCTGGACTCCTTGTGAGAAACCTGATGAATTCTGTGAGTTTGTTGGAGGGTTTGAACATTTCATATAGCACATCATAAGCAAATTGATTTGGGACAAAAGGGTGTAATGCACGTTATAGGTGCAATTGAATTTCTTACATCCAGGAATTTTCCTTTCTAGATCAACATCAGGCGAAGGCCAGTCATGAAATTGTCTGAAAAGGTAATACACTTAAGTTGTACTCGATGCAATGTTTATCATTTTTAGAAGAAAAAAAAAACATGTCAAGTATTCGAAAAGCTTGAATAATCAGTTCACCGTTTCTTTAGCCTGGTGGGTTTTCACTTGGATTGACACTGTTACACAGTAGCTAATAGAATGGAGAAATATTTATTAAGGGGGTGTAATACACGTTATAGGTGCAATTGAATTTCTTCCATCCAGGAATTTTCCTTTCTAGATCAACATCAGGCGAAGGCCAGTCATGAAATTGTCTGAAAAGGTAATACACTTAAGTTGTACTCGATGCAATGTTTATCATTTTTAGAAGAAAAAAAAACATGTCAAGTATTCGAAAAGCTTGAATAATCAGTTCACCGTTTCTTTAGCCTGGTGGGTTTTCACTTGGATTGACACTGTTACACAGTGGCTAATAGAACGGAGAAATATTTATTAAGGGGGTGTTTGGTTCAAGGGACTAAAGTTTTAATCCCGTCACATCAAATGAAAGAATGATAATTAGAAGTATTAAATATAGATTAATTATAAAATACATTACATAAGCGAGGACTAATTTACGATACGAATCTATTAAGCCTAATTAGTCCATGATTAGACAATATAATGCTACAGTATAATTTGATAATTATGTACTAATTATAGGTTAATTAGGTTTGTCTCGCGGAGTAGATATGACTTATACAATTAGTTTTATAATTAGTTTATGTTTAGTGCTACTAATTGTCACTTATTTAAGGGACTAAACTTTAGTCCATACGATCAAACACAGCCTAAATTTTAGATGACATCTAAACAGGGTATAAAAAATTTTCCTGGCTCATAATGACATATCTTTGATTGCTCTTGACTTTGACCATCTTTTGTTTTTTTTGCAACACATATGATATTTTCTAAACACATATGCTTTATTAGTTCAATTACAAAATTAACAAAAATACAAATTTGAATTATGAGCAAATCTTTTAAATATTTTTTGATGTTGCACCTTAGTGTCCGCCAGTTCTTTACTGGTGTCCTTTACCTTCAATACCATTGACCAAATCATCAAGCGATATTCAGGCCACAAGAATGAGATCTTTGATCAAACCGATCGCATGAACACTAGTTTTATATACTCCCCCGTTCCAAAATGTATGTCGTTTGACTTTGTTAGCCCCAAGTTTGACCACTCGTCTTATTCAAAAAATTTGTAAAAATATAGTCAGATTTAAGACATTTATGAAGATTTTATATTAATAAAGTAAACCACCACAAAAAATATGATAATTTACACAAAAATTTAAATAAGACAAGTGGTCAAACTTGAGGTAAAAAAATCAAACGACCTACATTTTAGAACGGATGGAGTAGACTTTTAGGATGCTTTCAACGGATGATTTGTAACCCTTGGTACAACGTATTCTTTTCCACTTGCAATGATAACCAATTGATGGTTATTTTCTAAACTCTCGACCAGCACAAGTTCTGAACTTTGTATCAACTTGATCTGTTTGTTCCATTTTTTCAGTGAAAGATCTTACCCTAGAAGAGAAATTCCAGTGGCAAAAAGCTGAACTCCCAACTTTCTACAGATATTTTGTTCGAAAAAAAACTTTCTACAGATATAGGATGAAACTGAAATTGATGTGAATCCATAAACATTCTACGCAGTTCATAAACCCCTGCCAGGCTGCCACTATGGTCCCGTTGCTGTGCGATGGCTGTGTCGTGGAAAACGGGTTGCTGCTTCCATGGAAATTGTGCAGCGGTTGTGTGTTCGGCGCGGCCGCGGCGGCAGCTGTCTGCACCGGGGGATTCCTGGACAGTGGCGCGTCCGTATCTGCAACAGCGACTAACCCGCCGTCAGGAAGCAGATTGCTTCCACGCAGCGTCTTGCTTTTGCCCCCCGCTGCGGTTTGCGATTGATCGACGAGCATCTTCTCTACTAAGTGAAGGCACCGTGCCATTGTTTCGTCTTGCTTTTAGCTTCCCATTTGCCCTCGGACCCCTTGAGATGGACATGACATGACGAGCTTCTCAGGAGGCGTGCCAGCTTCTACGGGCACAAAAACGCCGTCCCCGTAAAAGAAATCGCTGCAGAACGAAGCTGATGCGCTCGCTCTCGCGGTCGCTCCGGGTCCCGCTCATGCATGCCACTTGGTCACTTGCCGGAGCACGCGCCGGGTGGTGGCAGTGCTGTGCTGTGCCGGTCGACGTCGCGACTCTCTCGGTTCCGAAAGTCCGCGGCGAACGAGCAAGTGCTCGGCGTCGTCTGCCTCCTGCACGTACGGACGAAGTGACGAACCCAAGCGTGCCGAGGCCACGACGTCGAGAGGGACACGACGGGAGCGGCGACGAGGTGGGGTCGTTCTTTTCCGCGGCCGAGGACGGCGCGCGAGTCCGTTTCCTTGCCCGTGCGCGGTGCGCCTCCGGTGAGGGCGGCGCGTGCACGTACGGGCTCCTGCTCCCCCAGGCGCGTGCCGCGACACATGTACAACTAGTGAGCAAGGATGTCGTTGTGAGTGGGATACAAACTTGTTATCAGCAGCCGCATCGCCGACCATGGAAGATGTCGTTGTGTGTGAGTGGGCCAAGCTTGCAAACTTAAACCATTCGATTCGAAAACGGCATACTGGTTTGTTACGTGATGTTGTTAGGACAGCCGTGTCATCTATATGACATAAAAAAATCAAACTTCTCTAATTTTAACCAAAATTATAAAAAAATTGTAACAACGTTTATAACATTAAATTAGTTTTGTGAAAGACTGAAAGGGCCTCTAGTCTAGTCTAGTGGTTAGACTTTGAGCACCTGAGTAGCACCCAGCAGACTCATGTTCGACTCTATGTGGGAGCGAATTAACTGGGTTTGAAATAAAAAATATAACAAAAATATAGGTAGGGGCTTTCCCTAACTTCGATCAAAAAACCATTAAATTAGTTTTCGCTAAATTCACTAGCAAATATGTTTTTGCAGTGCGCTCATTTGTTGATGTAGATGTTACTACATTTATGTGGAAACTTAGTCGATCAAAATTAAATAAGTTCCATTTAAGACAAAACTAAATTGAACTATAATTTAGAATGGAATGGACAATGATGACTTAGGTTTGTAACTATAAACGTTCACACGCGCACGGTGTCTCATGCGCACATCACTTGTAACTACGAATGTCTACAAAGTCATCGTATACATCTTGTTATTAACAGCCACCTCGTCGACCACCGAAGAAGCATACAATATGTCAATCTAATTATAGATTTATTCTTTTGTGTGAAAGTAACTATAGATTGTTAAAGGGAGGAGGTACAACCACTTGGTTAACTTTTTATCTAAAGGATGGCTTTCTATAAAGAAATGAGCATATCGGTGTGTAATTTGCAAGAAATGATTGGGCCTTTGGTCTTAACGTGTGGAGTTTGCTAAGGAGTTCTCATAGACTTGTTCTTTCGGATGGAGACTGATCCATAAGAGCAAGCAATTAGTTCAGATTCTCATTCTATGATGGCGAGCAATGCGATGAGCTGCCGAACCAGCAAGACTTTCTCTAAAATGCGACCTGAGAACAACGCCCTGACTCAACGGGACAATGATAAAAACATACTTCACCGATGGTCCTTTTTTAGAACACGGTATAGATACGGATGCTCATAAATACACACGTAATCGTAACCATATATACGAACACCTCCGAGAGACTGAGCCGACAGATCTCAAGATTGACGAAATTACCACATCGATGGAAACATCGCCTACCATTAAAAAAAATGACGCCGGTTAAATACCGTAATAAATAGAAAAATGTTACACCAGTACTGAGTCGATGACTTAACCATGATAGCCAGGTCCCACAAAAAAAAACTTACCAACTGATTCTTATCAATTCGCGATGGTCTTTGTCATTTTATACTGGCCCTAATCCGATCCGCTGCCCCCATTTGAAGCGCTTTAATTTCACAAAACTGGCTATATCTGCTGTTACCAAATTAACACATGTATGATTGCAGAATTCGATGGCCGATGGGTACATTTTATCGTTTCATGATAAATGTTTTAACTGCCAAATAAGGACGTAACATCATTTTAGAAAATTAAACCCGTACGTTGGTGATATACAAATTAAATAATATTGTATTATTGTTGGCAAGTTGCAACCTACATTATGTTTGATGAGTAGTTTTTTTTTCTTTCACTATTGCGGTGAGCATTTCTAGAGACCCTAACCCGTTGAGCTAAGAGATAGAGCATTCAATAAAAAGCTTACCAAGCGAGCCGCAACATCAAATATATAAAAAGAGAGGTGTAAAGTAAATCGTTTACAACAGACAGCAAACTAAAGAACGGCGGAAAATAATTTGTGGCGCACAATAAATTTAGACTTAGCATGCACAGTTTGACTTTCTGTTTCCGGAAAACAAATTCAATTATTATGTTATAACAATTTGAATATAGATTGACATATCATGATTTTGTAGTCTTAAACATGACCGCCTAAATTAAATTTCTGCAGGGCTGATTTTGTTAAGGAAAGATGACGTTATAGTACCTAATCTTGCATCCCGAGGACGCCCAATCTTATCGCGAAGAATTCAAAACCGTCACTTTTGTGCGCTGATAAGGCTGCAACATATCATCAGTCAGTTAGAAGAAGACCACACGCCTTGAGTGTCCGATTGGGTCGGCCGCCCATGTACGCACGCCACCGTTACCTAGTCTACCACGAGTCTCCGTCGAGAAGAATGATTTGCGTTCGTGCCAGGGCACCCCGCGCATGCATGCTGGTGGTGCTCCTCTATATAAGCAGGCTATAGCATTCTGAAGCTGCAACTCGATCACTGCATATCTCAGCTGCAGCAGCATTTTGCCTGGGAGTGGGAAGCAAGGAGCAGAGCGCCATGGCCTCTGTTCCGAAGCTTGTTCTTCTCCTCTTCTTCTGCAGCTGTCACTCTCTGGTTGCTCACGCAGGAGATGATCGCAGCTACAAGGTTCTGTCACTTGACTCTCTGAAGTCTGACGCTGTATGCTCCGAGCCCAAAGGTACAGTACACTGTCCATCCACGTATCTGCGGTTTCAACTTGGTGATCGATTCTGTCTACAGTTGTAATTTGCAACCGTTCCCCCTTGCTTTGATTGTTTCAGCAGTTCCGTTCCCCGGCGCCGCCACGGTGCTGTTGCACCACCGGCACGGCCCATGCTCACCATTGGCCACCAAGAAGGTGCCAACCTTGGAGGAGATGCTCCGGCGTGACCAGCTCCGGGCTGCCTACATCCAACGGAAGTTCTCCGGCGCCAAGGGCGACGCCGGCAGCGTCGAGCAATCAGACGCTACGGTGCCGACCACGCTGGGCACCTCCCTGGACACGTTGGAGTACGTGATCACCGTCGGCATCGGCTCGCCGGCCGTGACCCAGACCATGCTCATCGACACCGGCAGCGACGTGTCGTGGGTGCAGTGCAAACCCTGCTCGCAGTGCAAACCCTGCTCGCAGTGCCACTCCCAGGCGGACCCGCTCTTCGACCCCACCTCGTCGAGCACCTACTCCCCGTTCTCCTGCAGCTCCGCCACCTGCGCGCAGCTCGGCCAGGAGGGGAACGGCTGCTCGAGCTCCCAGTGCCAGTACATTGTCACCTACGGCGACGGCTCCAGCACGACCGGGACCTACAGCTCCGACACGCTCGCGCTGGGCTCCAACACCGTCAGGAACTTCCAGTTCGGGTGCAGCCAGTCCGAGTCGGGATTCAACGACCAGACCGACGGGCTCATGGGGCTCGGCGGCGGCGCGCAGTCGCTGGTGTCGCAGACGGCGGGGACGTTCGGCAAGGCCTTCTCCTACTGCCTCCCGCCGACTCCGAGCTCCTCCGGGTTCCTGACGCTCGGCGCCGGGAGCTCGTCGGGCTTCGTCAGGACGCCGATGCTCAGGAGCCGCCAGGTCCCGACGTTCTACGGCGTGCGCCTTCAGGCCATCAGGGTGGGAGGGAGGCAGCTCAACATACCCGCCTCGGCCTTCTCCGCCGGGACAATCATGGACTCCGGCACGGTCATCACGCGGCTGCCGGCCACGGCCTACGCGGCGCTGTCGTCGGCGTTCAGGGCCGGGATGAAGCGGTACCCGTCGGCGCCGCCCAGCGGCATCCTGGACACGTGCTTCGACTTCAGCGGCCAGAGCAGCGTCACGATACCTTCCGTGGCGCTGGTGTTCTCCGGGGGCGCCGTCGTCAACCTCGACGCGAACGGGATCATTTTGGACAACTGCCTCGCCTTCGCGGGCAACGGTGACGACAGCTCCTTCGGCATCATCGGCAACGTGCAGCAGCGGACGTTCGAGGTGCTCTACGACGTCGGCGGCGGCGCTGTGGGCTTCAGGCCTGGAGCGTGCTGATCACCACGCACAGGAACGTACATTGACACTACGGGTATACATATAATACTTCGATCTTGATTATCTGTAACTTTGTGATTGCAACGCGTGATGCAAGTGTGCAAACAACGAACAACTGATAATTGTAATTTTCTCATGATATACAGTTGTTAATAAAGATTAATAATAATATTATAGTATTGCTCTTCGCTATGTTGATACTAACGAGTAGCGGAGTATATGTCGATTATTATGTGAATATATGGGCACTTCAAAATTCACAAGATGCCTATGGGCGAAATATGCCTTCGCCTACTATCACAATACCACGTATCTACCTGATGAATTCTCATAAGTTATCTATTTAAGTCGATAAATTTTAAAGGTCAAAATCTATTGAATTTTTATGATGTTGCATATATTCTTTTCTAATGTTGCAGGTGTTATCCTCCTATGTTTCGTATGAGAGGATTATAAAGTAGCATGCAATATGCTAAATTGAATGTTTGAAACATTGTAAAATAGCACGTGAAATATCAACGGACCTTCCATATTTGTTTGCCTTGAATCATGAAACATTTTGCAACATCCCATAGCAATGATCACAACATCAAATAACAACATATGCAACATTCAAAATTTGACAGATTTTCTCCTAAAAATTTATTGACAGATAAATAGCAAATAGTGAGCACTTACATACTAATCAAACTGTTGACAAACTAATTTTAAAAATTGATTAGGATTTTGAAGACTACTGATTTGAAATTATATAATAAGTTATATCCTCTTGCCTTGTGTTAATTTTTCTTCTTAACACAAAGATGCGCAGCTCCCTCACACACACTCTCTCTTTTTTCGGCGGATGTAACAAACAGAGGTGTTAAATAAAGTCTATCCATATATTTGAAATTGTAGCTATCAAACCTATCAGCAATTTGACAAATTCAATCTTGATTACCAGCACGGCAGCACTATCAAAAGGACATCGCAAAGTCGCCCTCCTACTAGCACTGCAGTAACTTGATTACCAGCTGAGTCAATTGAAGTAGACTGGAAGAGCATGCATGAGAGATAGTCAACTACAAGAGATAGAGGTGGAAGACAAGGGCCTACATGCACGCACTGACCAAATCTGCATAACTGACTCCCTCCGGCATACTGTACACTCTGTGCAAGCGCTGCTTCATCAACGGCTTACCAGGGCGCAACAGGTCAAACAAATTCGAACTGAAGCAGGTTGCACAGGCAAACAGATCGAGTTGATGACATTGGTGGATTAACCACCATTTATTGACCAAAATAAATTACATCGATCAAGTTTTCCCACCTAATTAAGCAACTGGCCTGCTGGCCGGCCAGTGCCCCCCTAATTCCTGACTCTCGTCGTGCTAATCTCCAAACACTAACATTACTCCCTAAAACGACGGCACTATCAATTGGTATCGATCCGAGAAAACAAGACACCTAAGCTAGCTCAAACCACCACCACGAACATGGCGACGCCCGTGACCACGAGCCCTAGTACAACTGACGAAACAACGCTGCCTGCACGCCTGGACGCGCCGCTGCCCTGCGGCTGCGGGCTCGGACTCGGGGTCGGTGTCGGGGTGGTCGTGGAAGCGGATCCGCCGGAGCCGACCGACGCCACGGCGGGCGACGGGGCCGCGGGACTCGGCGCGGCGCCGCCTCCGACGACGGCGGTGGGCGGCATCCCCGGAGCCGCCGCGGGGACGCCGGCGGTGAGGGAGGAGGGCGCCCTGACGCGCGCGATCATCCGCTGCCCCGCCTCGCAGTGGCCCGGGACGCCGCTGACGAAGTAGAAGGGGCCGGTGCCGTTGAGCCGGAACTTGGTGTCGCCGCTCGCGAACCGGCTCACCGGCGTCAACGTGCTGCACTGCTTGTAGTCGTCGTGGGTCACCAGCAGCACCGAGTCGTTGGCGTACCTGAAACCTGCACCATCATCATGTGCATTCACCACCGATTGATCAAATTAAACAAGCGCATTATATTCCAGCCGGAATTATTAGAGCATAGTAATCGAGTGGATGTGCTTACTCAGGATGTCGCCGACTTGGAAGCGGTTCCTCTTGGCCCAGTGGCTGTACGTCTCGGTGCCGTTGCCCGACGGCACCGTCCACCCCCGCTCGTCGCCGACGATGAACACTGCCGGCGGCAGCGACGACACCGAGGCCACGAGGAGGGCGAAGGAGGCGACGAACACGGCGAAGTGGAGGCTGGCCATTGGCGGCGTGCGGCGGAAGGAGATGAGCTAGCGCTACAAGATCGAACGGGTCACCTCGTGGCCGAACTCGATATCGGAATGGAGCGCTAGAGGAAGTTGAGCCGGGTTTATATAGACGGCTCGATCCCAAAGGGAGCGGCGCCGGCGAAAGTGGAGGGGGGAGTAGTGGAGGACTCGCCGGAGGCTTGCGAAATGCGCGTGCCGTTGCATGCGTGATGCGCTAATGGCGCATGCGCCGGCGATCCGCACGTCCAGGCGTTCAGGAGCTTTGGATCTCCGATCTTGCAGCTCTATCTGATAGTAACCGTCGGGCTAAGTTTGAAGACCAGTCAATCAGTCAACAACGGGCGTCTGAACTCTGAAGCAAACAGCAAGCGCCGAATAGCTGCACATAGATGGGCTCGAGTATATTTTGGGCCTCTTTAACTAGGTAGCCTGGGCTTGTTGGGCTGGAAAACCTAGGCTTGGGCTGTTAGGTTGTCTTCCTGGCGGATGAAGAAGACGGGGACTACGTGATTCGTAACCTTCGTCAGGATACGGGTTAACGAAGAAACCGCCAAAAGGTTATTTCCGTCAAGTCGCCTGTCTCCGTTGAGAAACCAAAACCCCTCTACGAACCTAGCGGCTGCTCCGGCGGCGGCGGCGCGTTGCGATGGCTGACGAAGCGGAGAACGAGCAAGCCGCTGTGGCGGCGGGATACGGGGCGCAGCCTCCTGCGCTGTCGAAGAGCGCGAGGAAGAAGCTGCTGAAGCAGGAGCGCCAGGCGGAGCGGAAGGCGGCCCGGAAGGCGGCGGAGAAGGAGCGGCGGCGCGCCGACGTGGAGCGGCGGAGGCGCGAGTGGGAGGAGGCGCTCGCCGCCGCGCCGTCGGACGAGGCGCGGGCCGAGATGGTGGCGGCGCGGCGGGAGACGCGCCGCGAGCGGGTGGGCCAGCGGGCGGAGGAGCGCGGGGCTCGCGCCGAGCGGCTCCGGCGCGCGGCCGAGGGCGCGGGCCAGAAGGTGGTGCTGGACCTCGAGTTCGCGGACCTTATGCGGCCCAACGAGATCCATAGCCTCACGCAGCAGGTGAAATTGCCCTTCTCTTGCTAGTACGTATTTCTGAACTGGAACAAGTTACTGCTGTGGGTTGGGAGAACACTATAGCATTGACACTATGGAGTATTTGTTAAACCCGGTGTTTGGATGAGCATCTAATTTTGGTGAAAATAAGTAGTTAAGAATAACTGAACTGATGCCCTTATGCTAAAATCATATCTGTGGTGTCTGTGCGAAGGCTTTAAACTGACAACACTCACAAGAGTGTTGATTTGTTATAGAAACTAATACTGCTTTGGTTTACAAAATTTTTTATAGCAGTTATAGTATATACTGAATTTGTGGCCACAACTTGTGAATCTGCGATATTCTTAGAAGAGCGCCGAATCTGTGTTTTTGTGTGCAGGGTTCTTGTGTTCCCATTTTGTATATTATCAAATTCTACATTTTGTATAATCTGAACAGTCATAAAAATCATGATTGTAGTGCATGTAAAGTGAAGTAAACATGCTAAATTCAATTTCAAATTCATCCTGATGTCAGAAACCAAAAAAGACAAATAATCGATCCAGGATGTTCATCGTATGTTAAGGGTACCTCCAAGCTCCAACAATGCCAAGGCATCTAGCTATAAGATACATGCCATCATTATTCCTATGCGGAGGAGAGAGGAAGAGGAAGAGCGATAAAGGGTAGCTATTAACTACTACGTCCATATCGATTCATTTGGCGTTGGTCAGCTTATTTTTGAACTAACCAACTCCAAATATTATGAGTTGGAGGGAATAGATAGTCTATGACATACTTCAAGACATACAAATTTTGTTACTCTAATACTCTATTTTAACAAGTGTGAGAAATGTGATGTAGCTAAACCATTAGAGAGGTAGGCTATAATGATATCTAATAATGAAATTGACAATTTATTAACTACTACAGTACATAGCAAGCTAGCTACGTTATTGGTGACGCTCTAAAAATATCACTTGTAATTTTTGAATTTCGATATCAGAAATTATTTTTGCATAGAATTTCTGCATGCTCCTCCTTATTAGTACTGCATACATGTTCTATTATGGAAAATTTGAAACTTTCCAACATGTTGGAATAACTCTATTCTCGCAAAAGGGGGACAGCGAGTTACCTAGGCACCATGCAATTTCACTTCTTAGAGGTACTGTGCCCATGTGATTTCTTGAAATTTTACAGCAGGCTTGTGATAGTGGATCAAAGGGCTCTAGTACCTATGCCTGCATTGCACAGCATTGTAAAATATCTCTGTCAATCTCCAATGCTCCATATCTTCTGCAAGCATAAAGTTTAATAATACCCTGAGAAAATATTTTACTCATTAACTAATGCATGTTGCAGATTATGTACTGCTATGCAGTGAATGGGAGATCTGCAAACCCAGCTCACCTGTGGTTGACAGGTTGCAGTGGAGAAATGGCAACCCATCTTCAGAGAATTCCTGGGTATGATAAGTGGATCATTGAAAAAGCAGCCAAGCCTTATCTTGAAGCATTTGAAGATCATAAAGAAAACCTTGTGTATCTTACAGCGGATGCTGAGACTGTGCTTGATGATTTAGACTTGTCGAAAATATACATCATTGGCGGCCTGGTGGATAGAAACAGATGGAAAGGCATAACACTGAAAAAGGCAGCTGAGCAGGGCATTCAATCTGCGAAGCTTCCTATTGGAAACTATCTAAAGATGTCGAGTTCCCAGGTAGCATGATGTTTCTGCCTTTCATAAGAGAAAATGTTGGATTGCCTCATTATAACCTTTTCTGTGTGTATCATTGTTAAATGTTCCTAACTACTTTAGGAAAAAAATAACAGACATGTTTTTTGCTGCTTTTCTGGATATTCGGACTTGAATGCAGCACCGCAAGAGTATAACTTATAAGCTAGTACTGCACAAGTTAGTTGCTAGAGTAGTTCCATAGAACTGTCTAAATATCTAGTTACTATCTTACTTTTAAAACTTTATTAATGAAAGTAGTTGTTAGCATTACAATATCTGGTCTGAATCAATAGAAGTTTGTACTGAGATTATCGATCTTGTTGTGTGTCAATCACGCAGGTTCTTACAGTTAACCAAGTTTTTGAGATAATGCTAAAGTTTGTGGAAACAAGGGACTGGAAGACCGCATTCTTCCATGTGATCCCACGGAGGAAGCGAGGAGAAGCTGAAGCTGGAGCCGGTGAGGCCAGAGTAAGTTTGGACGACGATGATGATGCAGCTGGAGGAGCTGCGAATGGAAATCTTTCTGAGGAAGACCTCAAGAAGGTTTTGGATGAAGTGGACGATGATGGGGATGAAGAGCTGGAAGACGTGGAAGAAACCGATGGTTCCAACAAGAGGCAGTGTGTTAGACGTGAAAACACGGAAACTGACGGGGATCACTCCGGCGCTGTAGCTGTAGCAGAGGAGACACCAGCTGCGGTAGTAGTAGGCGCTACACCGCAGGCTGAGCAGGCTAAGGAATCAAACAACGGTGGCGAGGACTGAAGAATAGTGATCCCCACGTTTGTCACTGTTTTTCAGACAGCTTTGTTTTGGGAATTTTGGACGCTCTTCTCTCTGTTTTTCAGACAGAATAGTGATATCCTTGTATTTTTAAAATATCTCTTCTCGTGTACTTGGACCTGACCAGTTGTAGTAATCGTGATTAGTACAACGGGCCCAACGCGCTCGCAACCTTGAGATCGTCCGGTAACCCTCGTGCTCCGATCTTTTCAACAGTAGAGAAGAAAAAGTGATGTCCTGCAGTTGTTGTAGCACTGTATGGAAATGAAACATCTTTGTTGTCTCGAAAAGGTAGAGAATGAAATGGTGTCTCGAAAAGGTAGAGAATGAAAAGGACTATGGGATTTGACAGTCAAATGTACGTACGCACGTTGGAGCCAAGCAATCATTGTACCGCGCACAGTAACAATTTTACGGGTGAAAGTGTTCCGGCGTGCATGGCTACAGGGGACGCAGATATTTCGTCACGCACGCAGACGCAGGCAGGCTGTACGTGCAGCAACAAAAATAGACCTGACCTCACGCGGTCGTGCGTACAGTAGAGAGAGAGAGCATAGGGAAGGAGCTGGTAGATCGCCGAGAGAGAGAGAGAGCTCACAAAACTAGGCGAGCTGCGGCCTGCAGTTCCCAAAGCGGCAGGCAGCGAGCAGGGCATGCACTGGAGCAGGGGAAACGAAACGAAGACCTGCACCTGCCGATTCATGCATGCAGGAGCAGCCAGCAGCCAGAAAACATTAACACCCGGCAGAATTGCGCGGAAACTGCGCACTTGCCCGCACTTGTCGCGCGCGCCTCGCGGCGGCCACGCGACTGGAGGTCTGGAGCGCAAGCCAACCGGCCGGCCGCTCCGAGCCCCGCTAGCTCGCGGCAACGAACGGACCGGGACGTGGTCGACGCGTTCCGATCCGCGCTCTCGCCCACCCCAGATGCACCGTTAGTTTTGATTCGGAAAACGGGATGGTGCATCGTTTTCTTTTTGTTTATGTTTCTATTTGTTTGAAAAATCTGTCGATTTTTTTACTCAGAAGTTGTAAACATTATTATATGAGTTTCAAAATATTTCATGATTTAAAAAAGTGTATGCCGGATTTTTTTTTATGTTGCGCATGCCATTTCTAAAATTCGTAAAAATGACTTCAGAATAGACCATTCTGTTTTAGGTGAGATAATGTTTCAAACCGATCTTCCATTGTTCGATTAACTTTGCACTACGTATACAGTCTCGGTATTTCGGCTTCAAGGATTGTATCAGCTAGATTTTCATACGTAGCAAACAGATGTCTGCAATACGCCGAGACAGCGATGGATTTTGCATAAGTATGCCGTGTGAACCACAGAACGCGCTACTGTACATCATCCATCGCCCAAACAATAATAACACAAGTGCTCAAACAACACCAATAGACATACTGTTACATTAAACGACGACAATAGCGCGTGAATAGGAGTAAAGTTACACGAACTGTTAAGCTGAAAGCATGCAGGAAATAATCTCGTGGACCGATCGTCTCGAACATAATACTAGCTAACAAGTACTAGCAAACACTGAACTAAGAAGTAGCAAGAAGCCAAGACAACTAGAGATCGATGAGCCTAACCCGGAAAAAAGAGTTACATCTAGCTGGCGACAGAGATTAAAGTTGGGAGTAGCAGCGGCGCACGAGCAACCACATTGCATGCATGGGTACGTGCAGATCATCGATGAAGGGCTCGATCGCTGAACGAACGAACTGCCGATGATATAGCTACTTGTACGACGCGAACGGGTGCTGGTGCTCGAAGCTGCCGCCGTGCGGCGTCTGTGACGCGCTCCCGCCGCTGCTGCCGCTGCCGTCGCCGCTCCCGCCGTTGCCGGGCGTGTACGCGGCGGCGCCTCCGTAGTACGCAGCCATGGCGTGCTCGCCGCCGTACGCGGCCTCGTACGGGTACGGCAGGTACTGGTGATGGCCGCCCTGGTGCGGCGGCATGACGAAGCCGTGATGCGGCGGCGGCGGCACGGCGCCCCCGTACATGGAGGCGTGGTGGTGCAGCTGCATGTCGTGGTGGTGGTGCGGCGGCATGGCGCCGGGCGCGCGGGACTTGAGCAGCATCGGCGGCGCCATGGAGTGGTGGTGGTGTTCGCCGCCGCCGCCGCGCGCGCCGCCGGGGGTGAGGCCGACGCCCCGCGCCTCGCCCTCGAACTCGCGGTAGCGGTGGAGGTAGACGCCGAGCGGCTCAACGTAATCGTCGAAGCCGAGGCGGCTCATGGCCCAGAGCACGTCCTCGGCGGTGATGGTCTTGCGCTGCTCGCGCTGGCACCGCTCGTTGGCCTCCCCCGTGATGAAGCTGATGTACTCGGACACGCACTCCTGGATCGTCTCCTTGGCGTCGTCCGAGATCTTGGCGTGCGCCGGCAGCACGCGCCGCATGATGCGGATCACGTTGGCGATCGGCATCAGACGGTCCTGCTCGCGGATCGGCGGCGCCTGCTGCTGGGCCTGCGCGCCGCCGCCGCCGCCGTTGTTGCTGCCGCCGCCAGCACCCGAGCCGCAGTTCGCCGCGCCGGCAGGGAGGAAGCTGCCGGAGTCCATTGGCTCGCTACCTGGAGCTAGCTAGGGTTATTGCTCGTGAATGGCGTAGTGGCTGGAAGTGGGGGACTGGAAAGTTGCTTTGCTTTGGTGGTCTGGTAGCTAGTGTGTCGTTCTTGTGATGTGTGAGGATACGTTAAATAGGAGGCTACGAGGTGTTGACCACCACCAGGTAGTCGCAAGCACACACAGGCTACGACGCTAGCTACGCATGGAGCTAGAGAGGCACGGCAAGGGACGATGGCATGCATGGCCAGCGCCTGTTCATGACAAGTGGCAGAGGATTCTGTGAAGTACTGCTCCATCGTCGTCTGCCGTCTGCGTGCGTGGTTCAGTGGTTGAGTTGTCATGCGCAAAAGATGGAACGTGAAAATGGATGAATCGGGTAGTACTGTTGTTGCATCTTCGTACGCCATGGTCACGGTCTCAAAGATACGCATGTTTGGTTCCATGTACGTGGTAGTGGTACATTTATTTGGAGTGTACTTTTCAGGCATTGCACGCACGTGGCTAAATTTTCATTTATATTCTATATCTAACGGACGGTGATGCTCGGTTTGGAAATAAAAAAAAAGTGTACACTACCATCCTTGTTAAGATTCGTATGTTTAACTTGTAAAAAAAGATTCGTATATTTAACCCTCTGGACATGATAATCTCTATATTTTATCTCTAGGACATTTGAATGATGCGTTGATATGCAGCCTGTTCGGCTGACTGGTGCTGATTTATGCCAAGAGAAAAATACCGCTGGTTGGTTGGTGGCTGGTGCTGATTTGTGCCGAGAGAAAAATACGGCAGGCTGGTGCTGACGAACAGGTAGTTGTCTACATTGACGTAACAAAACACTCTAGACCCACGTGTACTTGTGTCTTCCTCTTTATTTCAATATCTTTACCCTATGTTTATATCTGGTTTTTATAATTTTAAGGTTAAATAGACCAAGCCTCAATACTTACTTTAGAGAGTTCCACTGACTTTCTTATAGAGTCGTCAATAAAGAATGTCATTTTACATTTTCACCATGATGGCCGAACGAGGTCATGGATGCGGCCAGCTGGAGGTTGACTAGGCCAGTAGCTAACCCAAGCAGTTTCACTATTTCTCAATACACACAGCCAGTACCTTTAATACTTCTTTTGTTTTTGAAAGGACCAACACTAGGTCTAGAGGGGGGTGAATAGGCCCTGTAAAAATTTCTGCAAAATTGCTCTGAAAACTGTCAGACGTCAAATGATCCGACGCAGTCTCGGATCTTCCGACCCCCGGAAGATCCGACACTGTGTAGGATCTTCCGACGGGATAAAAACTTTACTTCGTAATTTGAGTTCTAGCACACTTTTTAAAGATTCTACTTGAATAGAAGTGTGACAATAAGTGTATAGAGCCTTCTAGATATGATCAATGCAATAGAATAACAACAAGCAAGTAGATCGGACCAAATCAAGCAAATCCAACAATAAAACAAATAAGCACAAGGAGACAATGGATTTACTTCCGAAGTTCACTCCACAAAGGAGCTACGTCTCCGTTGAGAAGCTCACAAAGAGCCGGGCTGTCACACTAGCCCTAAGTCTCCCTCAATCAACCACAAAGGAAGATTGAATCACTTACTATTAGCTCTCACAAAGAGAGGGGTAATACAAACTTCCGGGGCTCAACCACAAGGGAATGGGAGCTCACCGGCACCTCTAACCGTCTAGGAGCAAAGCTCCAAGAGTAACAAACGCGAATCGACGAATCAAAGTTGCTTCAAGTACTTCAAGAGATGAACAAGTGAGGGCCCAAGGTTAGCACAAGCTTCACACCTTCAATCTTCTCTCTCACTCAAACCCTAAATAAATCTTTGCAAGAATCAAGCTTGTGAAGGAGTAGAGGAGTGAAATGAATGCTCAAGTGGGTGCTTGTCATGAGTTAGGTCAGTGGAAGCAGCAGCAATGAATGAGGGGGGTGAGGGGGTATATATACCAACCCCCAAAATGTGACCGTTATGCATTCTGCGAAGGGGTATCGGATCTTCCGACCATGAGTCGGATCTTCCGAAGAGTGACAGATTAGTGTTAGAAAACCCCCAAAAAAATTTCAGGCATCGGATCTTCCGACAGAGTGTCGGATCCTCCGGTGAGGGCCGGAACATCCGGCAAAATGACAGAACATAGCAAGAACGCCCTCAGAACAGTTCTAGGCGTCGGATCTTCCGGCCCCGGAACAAATCCAAACCGAGCTGGCCGGAACTTCCGGTCGGATCTTCCGGCCAGGGGTCGGAACATGCATGTGACACACAGAAATGCTGAAATCTGGCTAAGTCCCGAAAGATCCGACACAGTGTAGGATCTTCCGATGGAAGTTCCGATGCTAGGATCGGATCTTCCGATGGGAAACAACTCGAAACCGAGCCAGCCGGAACTTCCGATCGGATCTTCCGGCCTAGGAAAAGTTCCGACCAAGCAGATAATATGTGAATGTGACTTTGTGTGTCTCTCAAGTGGATTTTCATCTCAAGCATAGCACTTATAACAACTAGAATTCGTCGATCACGTCCCCCTTGATAGTACGGTGATCCTATACTCAAATTCAAACCGAAAATCAAATTAAACTCTTCGATCGAGTCCACCACCATAAGAAATCGAATTGGGGACCTTCTTTTCATATTTCTTTTCCTTTCATTCATTTTATTCCTGCACAACTCATTCAAAGCATTATATCCAAATTTTTATTGTCATTATTCACCAAAATAGATTAAGTGCCTAGATGCACTTTCAATCTCCCCCTTTTTGGTGATTGATGACAATATCAAAATTTTTTTACAAGATAAGAATAAAATTCATGTTTTTCACATCCAACAATAGTTAGAAAAGCTCCCCCTAAATTTGTACATTTTTAACTTAAAAAGCCTCAAATGCTTCTGCACAATTTTAAGTGAAACTTTCCTAATCAACCTTTTCATCCATGTGCTCAAGTGTGATAATAAATCTATGATGCGTATGACATATATCCACAATCATTAAAGAGAAACAACATTACACCATCCATAAGCATCACATGAAAATGACATCAAGTTCAACATCACACTAGCATGAATTATGAATAAGTCTTACAAACATAAAGGTTCTCACTTGGCACACCACACGTAACTCCAAATAAAGTTCTTACAAGTCCACAAGCACAAGCTAAAGCATGAATAAAGGATAAAAGATAATGATGGGCCTCTATCCAATTCACTCCCCCTTTGTCATCAAGGACCAAAAAGGGAGCTACTCAGTGGCTTTGTCGTCGTCCCCGGCACCACCATCATCATTGTCCTCGCCATCGTCACCATCATCACCACCGTCATCGTCACCGACTTCTTCTTCGTTTTCCGACTCGCTTTGGTAGAATTCCTCTTCGCCGTCGGTGTCTTCCTCTTCCACTTCTTCAATCTCATCCTCATCATATTGTTGAGGGGCTCCAAAGACATATTCTTGAGTATTAGCCTCCCAAGGATTGTAGAACTGAGGAGGAGGAGAGAACTCTCTAGGCTAGCGAACGGGGGAATGAGGCAATTGATAGTGATCCAAGAGTTCTTTGTGTTGCTTGTCAAGTTTGCACATGTCCTCATCCAAGCGAATGTCACGTTCATGAGCTTTCTTGGCTTGATAGGAGCAAGCGGTGAAACAAGCGAAGAGCCCTTGCACAATAAAGTCTAGCTTCCCTTTCTTGCTCTTGGGACCAAGAGGAGCACCACGAGAGGAAGATGGACCTTCTGAAGGAGGAGGTGCACGAGAAGATGAAGCACCATGAGTAGTAGTCGGAGCACGGACGGCTTCATAGGGCTTGACCTTGATCTTTAACAGTTGCTCAATTTTGCCTTGGGGAGAGCGATATGGGAAGTGAGGCTTGTTAGTTATAATGTTTACTCCAGTCACATGCTTAATCATATGGAATATGTAAGGAGCAAAGTGGCAGCCACTAGATGACTCATGGGAGCACAAGATAATTTCATTCCAAATGAAGTTGAACACTTTGAACTTTGGCTTGCCGGGGGCCATCTGAAATAGCAAGTTCTTGGCGCTCTTAGAAATGTTATCGGCATCACCTGCCCTAGGATACAAGGTTTCCCTAAAGAGTTGATTAAGCAATTTGTAAAACAGAGAGAGACCCTTATACTTCCCAAAGACAACAACTCCATAAGCCCCATCATACATGAAAACGAGCTTCACATCATCAATCTCACGCCCCTGATGAAGATCTACCTTGCTGTGATCATTGATAGTGTGAGCATAGGCGATCTCCTCAGCTAACCCAAATAGCCCCGCAAAAGCATGTAAGAAAATGGATAGGCGTTTGCCATAAAGAGTCCAATGCATCTCATCCCTCTCCTGATCAATCCACAAGGTGGCATAGAACTGAGCAATCACTTCTTCATTGTAGGCACACTCAAAGGCCATGATGTTGGCCACATCCATCTCAACACACCGCTCATAAACATCATCAACAACTGGCTTCAGTGGCGGTGGCATGCCCTTCAAATAATTCCAATCCACCCAATACATGGGTGTACACAGCCTACCCATCTTTAGAATCACAGACTCATACCAATCCGCTTGATGAGGCAGCCAAAAACGAGGATCACCCTTGAATTGCTTGGAGATGATGGATCCAGGGTCCTCATGTGCACTAAACCGAAGTGGTTTCATGCTATTGGCTGCAGACTTGAAATTTATCAAAGCTCTATCACTCGGATGACGAAATGGAATAGTAGTGGATATGAAATTCTGAGCAAGAGTAGATAGATCAATGTCATCATTGTATTCTAACCCAGTATGTTCCTCACGGTTAGCTCTCTTGGTCCTTGGACGTGGAGGAGAGGAGGTGGTCTGAATTTCCTTTCCTCGCCCTTCACCACTAGAAGGCCCCCTTCCTCTAACAGTCGTTGTAGCAAGCTGTTTCTTTACTCGTTTGCCCCTTCCTTGCTCTCTTGTCCCATTGTCAGAATCGGATTCGGTGTCAGAAGGTGAGCCAATATTCCTTCCATAGCTAGGCCGAGCTTGCAAAGTTGACTTCTTCTTCTCAGTGTGCTTCATATGACCCATCTTGACAGACAACAAGAAAGGATGAACATATAGACGATGAAGAGAGAGTTCAAATTAACAAGTCAGTGCCCCAGGTCTGTCGGATCTTCCGGCTATGTGTCGGATGATCCGAGGCTCGGATCTTCCGACGCATAGTCGGATGATCCGACAAAATCGAGGATGACCTAAAAATTTGGGAATCGAACTTCTAGCCCATCAAAAGTTATGAGATCATAGGGAAGTGTTCTAAACATGTATATGAAGATATTCACCAAGGGAAATCCACTAGAACCTTCTACATTGATAAATCGGGCGACGGGAAGTTTGAATGAGATACCTTTGAGATTTCCCGCGAAAAGTTCGGAAGATCCGAAGGGGATTGAGTTCTTCAAGATGGGGAGAATCGAATGAGCCACAAAGATCAACAATCCTTCGGTTGAACTCCAAAATTGCCGCACGAGTGGAGAGTGAGTGAGAGGAAGCGGTTGAGAAGAGAATGGAATGAATAGAGGAAGTAATGGTTCATCCCAGATATTTATACTTGCGAGCAGGCCGGAAGATCCGACGCACAGTCGGAAGATCCGACCCTGGAGAAAGTAACCAGAAGTTCCAGCGGAAGTTCCGGCCTTTCCCAGGTCCGGAAGATCCGACGGCCGGAAGTTCTGAAAGAAAACTGAGAGAGAATGAAGCGAGGCAGAGCTGTCCGGAACTTCATTGGGTAAGATCCGATGGTGTGTCGGAAGATCCGGGATTCTAGAAAATAGATTTGACAAGGATTTTCGAGATGAGATTTGATGGAAGATTTTGAGAGATATTGCCTATGGACATGTAAGACCCTTGACTCAAAGAGATCAGCCACAATCATCAACACATAACTATGATCTTTTGAGAGAAGGAATGATCCACCGATCACAAGATCCAAAGTTTTTTGAAAAACTCACACAAGAAGGATAAAAACAGTTTTTCTTCTAGACTAGGCAACAAACAACTTGTGTATGCAACAAGTCAAGCCAAGTTACGAGAATCCAAGATATTTAGCTCACTCCTCAAAGAACAAAACCTTTGCTCATCAAGAGGCTTGGTGAAGATATCGGCTAGTTGTTTATCGGTTCCTACATGGCTTAGAACGATATCTCCTTTGGCTTCATGATCTCTAAGGAAGTGATGTCTAATGTCAATGTGTTTGGTTCTTGAGTGTTGAACGAGATTGTTTGCTAGTTTAATGGCACTCTCATTGTCGCACAAGAGAGGGATATTTTTGTACTCACATCCAAAGTCACTCAAGGTTTGCCTCATCCAAAGTAGTTGAGCACAACAAGCACCGACTGCAACATACTCGGCCTCGGCGGTGGATAGCGCAACGGAATTTTGTTTCTTAGAACTCCAAGACACCAAAGACCTACCAAGAAATTGGCAAGTCCCCGTTGTACTCTTTCGATCTACCTTGCAACGGCATAGTCCGAATCGGAATAGCCAAGTAAATCAAAAGTGGAGCCTTTGGGATACCATAAGCCAAGGTTCGGAGTATGCACTAGATATCTAAAGATTCTCTTAACAGCCATTAGATGGCATTCCTTTGGATTGGCTTGAAATCTTGCACACATGCACACACTAAGCATTATATCGGGCCTAGATGCACAAAGGTAAAGTAAAGATCCAATCATGGAGCGATATACCTTTTGATCGACCGATTTTCCTTCTTCATTGAGATCAAGATGACCATTCACAGGCATTGGAGTCTTGATGGGTTTAGCATTGGCCATATCAAACTTCTTGAGCATATCACTTGTATACTTTGTTTGACATATGAAAGTACCATGCTTCAATTGCTTGATTTGAAAACCAAGAAAGAATTTCAATTCTCCCATCATTGACATCTCAAATCTCTTGGTCATTATTCTACTATACTCTTCACAAAACTTTTCATTAGTAGAACCAAAGATAATATCATCAACATAAATTTGACACACAAATAAATCTTTATCTATTTTTGGAGTGAAGAGAGTAGAATCCGCTTTGCCCATTACAAAGCCATTTTTGAGAAGAAATTCCTTAAGGCATTCATACCATGCTCTTGGGGCTTGCTTGAGCCCATAGAGCGCCTTATGGAGTTTGTAGACGTAGTCGGGATGCTTGGGATATTCAAAGCCCGGTGGTTGCTCCACATATACCAACTCGGAGAGAGGTCCATTCAAGAATGCACTCTTCACATCCATTTGATATAGCTTGAAGTTGTGATGTGAGGCATAGGCTAGTAGAATACGAATTGATTCAAGTCTTGCCACCGGAGCATAAGTTTCACCAAAGTCAAGACCTTCAATTTGAGTAAAACCTTGAGCAACCAATCTTGCCTTGTTTCTTGTGACAATCCCATTTTCATCTTGCTTGTTCCGGAAAACCCACTTGGTGCCAATGACATTTTGCTTGGGTCTTGGGACCAATTCCCAAACTTCGTTTCTTGTGAAGTTGTTTAACTCTTCTTGCATTGCAATGACCCAATCCGCATCGCCAAGAGCTTCTTCCACCTTGAGAGGCTCCAAAGAGGAAACAAACGAGTAACATCCACAAAAATTTGCTAGACGAGAACGAGTGGTTACCCCTCTTTGGATGCTCCCTAGAATGTTATCAACGGGATGATCCCGTTGAACGCTTTGATGAACTCTTGGGTGTGGAAGTGTTGATTGACGTTGAATAGGTCCATCATCATCTTCTTCATTGTGAGACTTGTCACCTTGAGTTTCATCACCTTGAACTCCCCCTTGATCGTTGCCATGATCATGATCGTCACCATGATCTTGAACTTGATCTTGCGAAGAGCTTGGTGGTTCCACTCTTGTTGATGATGTTGATGGATCAATGTTAAATATGATTTCTGAGACTTGGTCTTGTTCCTCATCTTCTACTTGGGGCTCTTAGGCTTCACTTCACCTAAACTCATTTTCTTGATAGCTTGACTTGGTGGCTCTTCATCTACAAGGTCATTCACAACTTGCTCTACTTGAGAGCCGTTTGATTCATCAAATTTCACGTCTACCGTGATCTCAACACAACCGGTGGTTTTGTTGAAGACACGATAAGCGTGTTCGTTAGTACCATAACCAAGTAGAAAACCTTCATCAACCTTGGGTGCAAACTTGGAGCTTTTTGTTTTTCTTGTTAAGAATGTAACATTTGCAACCAAAAACTTGAAAGTAGTGCACCTTTGGTTTGTTACCGGTGAGGATCTCGTACGGAGTCTTGCCCAAGTACTTTTGAAGATAGAGGCGATTAGTGGCATGGCAAGCCGTATTGATCGCCTCGGCCCAAAAGATATCCGGAGTCTTGTATTCATCAAGCATGGTCCTTGCCATTTCAATCAAGGTCCGGTTCTTTCTCTCAACAATGCCATTTTGTTGAGGTGTGTATGGAGCGGAGAGCTCATGCTTGATGCCTTCTTCATCAATGTATTCCTCAACTTTGAGATTCTTGAATTCCGTTCCGTTGTCACTTCTTATTCTCTTGACTTTCAACTCAAACTCATTTTGAGCTCTTCTAATGAACTTCTTGATAGCCCCTTGAGCTTCACTCTTGTCTTGTAGGAAGAAAACCCAAGTGAATCGAGAAAAATCATCCACAATGACAAGTCCATACTTGTTCCCACCAATGCTTATATAAGCAATTGGCCCAAATAAATCCATGTGAAGCAATTTCAAGAGTCTTGAGCTAGTCAATATGTTTGTGGATGGGTGAGGGTCTCCAACTTGCTTTCCGGCTTGACAAGCACTACTCAATCTATCTTTCTCAAAGACAACATTTGTTAATCCTAGAATGTGTTCATCCTTTTGAAGTTTGGCCAAGTTCCTCGTCCCAACGTGAGCTAGCCGGCAATGCCAAAGCCAACCCAAGCTAGATTTTGTCACTAAACAAGTCTTCGGTTCCACTTTATTTGTTGTGAAATCAACTAAATAAAGCTTTCCCTGAAGTTGACCCGTAAAAGCAATAGAGGAATCCTCCCTTCTAAGGACGCTCACACCCTCATTAGTAAAGAGACAATTGTAGCCTTTTTCACAAAGTTGTGATACAGACAACAAATTGTACCCTAGAGAATCAACTAGATAAACATTTGAAAGAGACGAGTCTTGTGATATAGCAACTTCACCTTGACCAATCACATCACCATGGTTGTTGTCACCAAACGTGATCTTTTCTATATGCGAGTCATATTCTTTCAATTTAGCAAACATGTTCTTCTCTCGGGTCATATGATTTGAACATCCACTATCAAGCAACCATGAGGATCCACCGGAGATGTATGCCTACAAAACAAGTTTAAGCTTTGAATTTAGGTACCCAAAAGAGATTGGGTCCTTGAGTATTAGCTTTTGAAATCTTAGGCACCCAAACACTCCTCATCATCTTCTTTGCATGAGCACCCACATACTTTACCACCATCTTCCCATTGTGATCCCACACAACCGTGTAGTCAATGGTGTAGTTGGGAGATGGCTTATGCTCAATGCTCTTTTCTTCTTTCTTGATCTTGGTTGAGCTCTTGACATTGTTGATTATTGCCTCAACCGTAGGCTTGTCTTCTATGGTGTTCACAATCACACCATGAGCAATGTTCATCAAGTCTCCAAGGTTTGCACCCTTGGTGAACATTGGTACTTCATGACCTCTTAACATTCTTGTACCATTTGCTTTTCCTCCTCTAGTGAATCCGAGCCCATCCTTGATACTAGGATATCTTCCGGCTTTATATGCCGGATGGCTCTCAAATTCACTCTTACCTTTGGCCTTGCCTTTGCCAATTGTCTTGGTCAATTCTTGAATCTTTGCATCTTTAGCTTTGACTTTCTCTTCTAGTTTTGAAAGGTTAGTGGCACAAGCATTTATATCAAACTTATAGCATCTTGAGCAACATTCACTAGTAGAGACATTTGAGTCAAGAATTGTCTTAGAGTTAATCTTAGTGCTTTCCCAAAGAGCGTTAAAGTTGACTTCTAGATCTTTATATTTGACCTCTAGGCTTGAATGCCTTTTTTGAAGCTCACTTTGTACATTCTTTAGGTTGGCAAGAGATTCATTTGCCAAGGACAATTCCTTAGACATCTTCTCACAAGAGTCATTGGCAAGTGACAAGTCACAAGTCAATTTCTCCACCATGATCTTCTCCTCAACTAGAGTTTCTTCAAGAGCAAGGTTTTTCTCCTTTTCAAGGATGAACAATTCTTCTTGCCTATCAAGAGACTCTTTCCTTTTCTCCAATTTCTCTACTAGTTTCTTAATTTGTTTGTAGCCTTCTTTGCCAAACTTGTTTATCATGTTCTTTTCATGTTCGGCTTCCTCTTCATCTAGATCATTTTCTACATTCCTAGATGTCAAGATGGTGGATGAGATAGATGGAGTGATGTTTGATACCTTAGTCCCTTGGGCCATGAGGCACATGGGAGCTTCATCATCACTATCTTGATAGTTGTTGAAGAGTCTAGATGTTGATGTAGGGACTTGAATGGCAAGAGTTGTCACTTCTTCATCATCGGAGTTATCACTCGAAGAATCCCACCCTTGACCAACATGAGCACTTCCAAACTTCTTCTTGTACTCTTGACTCTTCTCTTTGTATCTCTTCTCCTTGTCAAAGTACTTGTCCTTCGACTTCTTGTCTTCTTTGTCATTTTTCTTGCGGGGGCAGTCGGCAATGTAATGCCCTTTCTCCCCACATTCGTAGCATCTTCTTTGAGACATGGACCTCTTGTCGCCCTTGTTCTTCATGAACCTCTTGAAGTTCTTCACCATCATGGCGGTTTCTTCATCGGTGCTATCACCATCACTTGAGTCTTCTTTCTTCTTGGAATTGGAAGTCTTTTCAATTGACTCAACCTTCTTGCTTGGTTCGGCTTTGAGAGCAATGGTCTTCACTTCGGTTGGTTCCGTCGATCTAGCTACATCCAAGTTGTTCATTTCATGATATTGTAATTTGTTGAACAACTCCATGGGTAGCATCTTCTTGAACTTGCCCTTCTTCCTAATCATGGTGGCAAGCATTGGGTTCTTTGGTGCATATGCTCTAAGCATCTTCTTGGTCACTTTGTGCTCATCCCAATCTTTGCTACCTAGCATTCGTATCTCGGTGACAAGTAGCTTCAACCGATCATACATCTCTTGGAGAGTCTCATCCTTCTTCATGACAAAGGCTTCTAGTTCTCCTTGTAGAAGATCAATCTTGCCTTCCTTGACCACATCCGTCCCTTCATGAGACAATTGAAGAGTGTCCCAAAGATCCTTTGCAACTTCAATTCCTCTAATCTTGTTGTACTCATAGGGATTAAGAGCACTTCTAAGAACCATCACGGCTTGAGAGTTGCGGAAGAAATCATACTCTTGTTCACGACTTGGCTTAGCGTCTTTGTCAACACCTATATTCACAACGGTCCAAAGAGAAGGGTGAAGACCATATAAATACATTTTCATATCATCACTCCAACGAGCATAGTCAACCCCATTGAATTTGGGAACTTTGCCCATTGGAACCGATGAGAAATTAAGACTAGTTGGATCAAGAGATTTGTTAGATGATGATGTCTCATATTTATGAGACACGGAGTGGAGTCCATCCAACACTTCTTTTTCCTTTAGCTTCTTCTTGAGAAGCTTTTGAACCTTCTTTTCGGCCTTTTCTTGAATTTTCTTCTTCATTTTCTCCTTTCTCTTCTTCTTCTTTTCTTCTTCATCCAAGCTTTCATCAACGTCGCTGATGATAAGATCATCATCACTTAAGCTTGAATCAATGAACAATGATCGATCATCCTTGGAAGCGGAAGCACCAACACCGGAGTTGTCCCACTTGTCGGACATAGTGTTTTTCCCTTAGCGGTTAAGCCTTAATCAAGGGATTAGGCTCTGATACCAATTGAAAGGACCAATACTAGGCCTAGAGGGGGGTGAATAGGCCCTGTAAAAATTTCTGCAAAATTGCTCTGAAAACTGTCAGACGTCGGATGATCCGACGGGATAAAAACTTTACTTCGTAATTTGAGTTCTAGCACACTTTTTAAAGATTCTACTTGAATAGAAGTGTGACAATAAGTGTATAGAGCCTTCTAGATATGATCAATGCAATAGAATAACAACAAGCAAGTAGATCGGACCAAATCAAGCAAATCCAACAATGAAACAAATAATCACAAGGAGACAATGTATTTACTTCCGAAGTTCACTCCACAAAGGAGCTACGTCTCCGTTAAGAAGCTCACAAAGAGCCGGGCTATCACACTAGCCCCAAGTCTCCCTCAATCAACCACAAAGGAAGATTGAATCACTTACTATTAGCTCTCACAAAGAGAGGGGTAATACAAACTTCCGGGGCTCAACCACAAGGGAATGGGAGCTCACCGGCACCTCTAACCGTCTAGGAGCAAATCTCCAAGAGTAACAAACGCGAATCAGTGAATCAAAGTTGCTTCAAGTACTTCAAGAGATGAACAAGTGAGGGCCCAAGGTTAGCACAAGCTTCACACCTTCAATCTTCTCTCTCACTCAAACCCTAGATAAATCCTTGCAAGAATCAAGCTTGGGAAGGAGTAGAGGAGTGAAATGAATGCTCAAGTGGGTGCTTGTCACGAGTTAGGTCAGTGGAAGCAGCAACAATGAATGAGGGGGGTGAGGGGGTATATATACCAACCCCCCAAAATGTGACCGTTATGCATTCTGCGAAGGGGTATCGGATCTTCCGACCATGAGTCGGATCTTCCGAAGAGTGACAGATTAGTGTTAGAAAACCCTTAGAAAAATCCAGGCATCGGATCTTCTGACAGAGTGTCGGATCTTCCGGTGAGGGCCGGAACATCCGGCAAAATGACAGAACATAGCAAGAACGCCCTCAGAACAATTCCAGGTGTCGGATCTTCCGACACCCCGTCGGATCTTCCGACAGGCGTCGGATCTTCCGGCCCCGGAACAAATCCAAACCGAGCTGGCCGGAACTTCCGGTCGGATCTTCCGGCCAGGGGTCGGAACATGCATGTGACACACAGAAATGCTGAAATCTGGCTAAGTCGCGGAAGATCTGACACAGTGTAGGATCTTCCGATAGAAGTTCCGATGCTAGGATCGGATCTTCTGATGGGAAACAACTCGAAACCGAGCCAGCCGGAACTTCCGGTCGGATCTTCCGGACTAAGTTCCGACCAGGCAGACAATATGTGAATGTGACTTTGTGTGTCTCTCAAGTGGATTTTCATCTCAAGCATAGCACTTATAACAACTAGAATTCGTCGATCACATCCCCCTTGATAGTACGGTGGTCCTATACTCAAATTCAAACCGAAAATCAAATTAAACTCTTCGATCGAGTCCACCACCATAAGAAATCGAATTGGGGACCTTCTTTTCATATTTCTTTTCCTTTCATTCATTTTATTCCTGCACAACTCATTCAAAGCATTATATCCAAATTTCTATTATCATTAATCACCAAAATAGATTAAGTGCCTAGATGCACTTTCAGTTTTTTTGAAAAAACTATAGAAGCAGACACTCACACACATGCAAACTCATCCATATGAATACATACATGTAAAGCCACTCTATCCCAATGACTACCTCTCAGAGATTGGACTGACACGGCAGATTTGACGAAGTCACGATAGTTACCTCATTGTTGATATGCACTTCGTGTACCAATAAAAAATACCAGATAATTTCTATAATAATTTATTTGGAAAAATGCGAGCACATGTGTTGAGCTAAGTGCTTAGACTCAAATGGATAGGAGGTATCTAAACAATTCAGCTATGCTTAGTTTGGGCCATTGTTTCAACCTAAGTACCTCATTTACACATGCTTACTCAAAAAAATATATGTAGAACAATAATGTGACCCATCTAATACATGCAACGGTCAATGGTGGAACATTGAAAAAATGGTGAGGGGAGGGGTACATATTATTGACTATTGTTATAGGGTTTTAATATTTTGTGCTAAAACAATAGTATTGGCCCTATAAATTGATGTGCTATAATTGATGCATTGGCCAAATAGCGGGGAGGTGAGGTTGTCTTCAAAGTTCAACCTGAAGCTCTACTTCTTCATCCATAGCGGCGAAAAAATGAGGGAGAGAGGTGAAGGGTTCACAAGACGGAGGGGAGGGGGGCTGAGCTCCTAGCTCCCTCTTTAGATACACCGGAGGATACATGGGTCTAATATTACATGAGCCTGCGTGATGACGCGGTGAAGGTACCTATTTTGTTTGTAATTATTCAGGCGATGAATGTATGGCCATCCAATCGTGATCTAATGCATCATGTGGTGTCTTCAACCTCTAGGGTTCCAAGCAAAGCAACCTCGGTTGTTGTCCGTGTTGTCTACCGATCTGCCTCTGCCCTTGATGAGTCGACAGCTTCGCCACCATCGTATCCAGTCCCGCTCCCTTCGCCCACCGCCAAAGAGGAGAAAAGATGACCAATTGACGCAATGCCTCCGTGTCCTGCTCGAGTTGAGACCACGATGTCATGTGGCCTGTAGGGCCACTTGCGATAAGACCAATCTTAATGGTGAGTTTTATGACACGATTATCTAGGTATGTACTAGGTAACTAACTCCCGCCCCTCTTCCTCGTCATAATGACCCTATCACATCAGTAAATTTGATAATATGTCACAGAATGTTCATGAAACTTCTCTGTAAAATCCCACCCAGACTCGTCTAAAATAAATGGTTTATAATATGATGACGTGTGGCAATAGACAGCCGCTGCGGACGCGCTCACCTCGCTGTCAAAGGCTTCCCTCTACTCGCAGATCAAGGAGCTCCTGATATCTGTCGTTTTTAATGCTGCTTCCGGAAGCGTTTTTTATTTTCCCCGGTACCGACGTTGCACGTCTGGTTTTAGTTGAGGGAGGAAAAAGTTGACAAACACGATATCTGAGGGATCTAATATGGGCTTTTTCCACGGGAGAAAGTGAAGCGGCCTAATTTTTCTATGTGGGCCAACATGGGCCATGGAAAAAACAAAAGAGTGCGGCAGGCCGACAACAGCTCAAGGCACCCACCGCCGACGCTGCTGCCCCCACCTAAAAAAAAAGACCGCTGCCTACTGTCCCGCCTCACCGTTGCCATGCCCGGCGCCAGCGCGGCCCGCCGGTGCCCGCCTCCGCCTCGCCCTCTGTTCCCCGGCGTCCATCTTCTTCAACTCTTGCGCTCACTGCCCTCGCCGCCTCCACCGCCCACTGGGGATTCCCCACAGCCAGGCTCCGGCGGCGCACTCGCCGTCTATCCCGCCTCCACCGCCGGCCGGCAAACCACCCCAGAGCTTCCTCTATAGCTGGGCAGCGAGGTAAGCCCCACTCCAAACCCTAATCCCAAACTCTCTTCTCCATTCAATTTCTAGTACAGATACGGGTGACTGATGGATAAACAATACCTCATTCGATTGAACAGGAGTAAAACTCATTTCGAAAACCGACCCCAAAATCCCAAATCTCTCCTGCCTCCGCTTCCGTCTCCCTCCACTTCCGCCGCTCCCGCTCGGGCCCGCGCCTAGAAGCTTCTGGATCCTTCACCCACAAGCGCGGATGGAGCAGAGATTCTACGAGAAGTACACCGCCCTCAAGGTACCACCCGCCCGCTTCTTCCTCGTCCCATTTCTCTGCCCAGCCCGCGGTGGCTTGACGCTGCAATTACTTCTTTCCGGTTGGATTCCTCGCCGCATGGCAGAAGCGGAAGCTGCTCGACGAGGGGTTGGAGCGGAAGCGGGATCAGGCGTTCAAGGAGCTGTATGATGGTAAAGCCAGGCCGCTGAATTTGGGTGGGATTATGGGAGGGATGGTTTTGGGGAGAAACGGTTGTTCTTACCCTCCATTTTTTTGGGGGCTTGTTTTGATGATGCAGCCATCAAGGAGGAGCTCAGCGGCCTCGAAAAAGATAGAGACGAGCTCAGCGAGAAGCTGTAAGATGAGATCGCTACACTTGTCTGGGATAGGGTTTCGTTGTTTTGGGGTGGAAGTGGAAATGTTGCCTTTCGTTATATTTTCGCTAATTTGGTGATTCCAGGGCGGACAAAGAGGATGAGCTTGAGAAGGCCCGTCAAGATTTCCTTGAAGATATTCGGGGTAAGGTTCTCTATTGAACCTCAAGTTCCTTTCTCTTTCTAGTTGGGCCTGTTTTTTGGATAATCAGTTGGGCCTGTTTTAGCTCTTGGAATAGAAATGCCTTCTCTGGCACATGCATGGAACTGATGCAAGTCTTTTTTGGGAAATGGAGGCAGTGATGTGCCTCTGATCGAAATTCCTTACTAACCCACATGTTCCATGCTGCTAGCGCTTATCAGCTGAGCGTGCATTTCTAAATATCTAACTAATGGTGAATGGTGCAAACATTAATACTACTGAAGCTTACACATCGAGTTCGATCAGCTTTGGTTTCTTAATTAATTTTTTATTTTATTCTCCAAGTCTAACTTCCTGCCACCACGCTTTTCCTTTTATTTTCTGTATAGTTTGTCATGAGAAGTAGTCACAAATCCACTTTTCAGCTGATTCTTCTTAATACGATGTATGTGTTTTTGGGCTGATTCTCCTTACTATGATGTATTTATGCCTGTAACCGCCATATACAAAGACTGATGAGGGCACTAGGCACTGGCTCTAAAAATATTAATGAGAATGGCCACACATACCCTATTAAATGGCATGCTACAATCATTTAACGTTTTTCACAGCATGATGATATGAACTGAGAGAGGAAATGTTGCAATAACTATGCTCTTCCTTTCCTTGATGGACAAATACTTTGAACTGGGAATCCCAAATTTCAGGACGAATATTGTGAAAGCCGCGAATACATATACTAGTTGCAGTATTGATTTTTCTATAAAATCATCATGTACATATGTGTGTCAAACGGTGATTTTCTATAAAATCACCATGTACATATGTGTGTCAAACGGTTCAGATCAGTGCATACCACATTACTGCACTGAAGGGCATCTAAGTTTGACGTGTGTCAACTTTACTGCGTTGGATGACTGGATTACTGGCTGTAGCTTCTTACCATCAGATAAATTAAAAATATTTTATGCCGTGTTCATTTAGTGAGATTGAAGTATTGAACTGTTTTGTATTGTTTGCAATATGATCAACTTTGTACTCATAACTTTTTGAGTAGTGTTTGGGAGGTTGATACACTAAAATTTGCCTCTCCTTGTGTTCAGATGTGCCTTTCTACTTTGGTCCGAAATATCCCCCTCCCCCAAAAAATAAATGTTGACCATTATATGATTACTGAACATTGCCGCATGACCAACCCTCTAACAGTATCCTATTTCCTACCACAGTCCTGGCATAGCATTTTAGTCATAGTTTGCATGTGCCTGATTAATAATCTGGTTATGGAAATATAGTTCATCACAATTTGTGAGATGAAGCAGTCGTTTGGCACCAACTTTACTCTTAAGGTCGCCATGATAGTTTTTTCCCGGCGAAATAGCCATTTTCATGCTTAAACTATCAACCGAAGCTTAATTTCATCCCTAAACTACTAAAATGGCCGATTCAGTCCTTAAACTTTCTCATATGGCTCGTTTTCGTCATGCGTCCTACATGTCATGCCACGTTGGCACGCTTAGTCAGCACTCCTGCAGCTAGATTTTATAAAATACCCTTTTCTACCCTCTAGATGATTCATATGTTTGTATTTTTCTACTGTAATCGCTTGTGATCTATGGCTAATATTGTAATGTTTGTTTGTTATCATATGATGATGAATACAACCATATTTATTCACATAATAAAAACTATTTTTCATACAATGCTTCTTATTCAAAGTAACATGCTATGACTTGTGCCATACACTGGGCACTCAAAATGATACCTAGATGACAGGGTGCTGACATGGCATGCTAACGTGACGTAACATGTAGGACGGGGGACGAAAATGAACCGTGCAAGAAAGTTTGAGGACTAAAATGGTCATTTTGGTAATTTAGGGACGAAATTGAGCTTTGATCGATAGTTAGAGGACGAAAATGGCTATTCTGCCTTTTTTTCCCATTCTTTTTTATTTATTTGGTGTCAACTAAGTTGATTTGGGTGCCGCAATATTTACTTGTTTTTCTTTTTGCTTCATGCAGCAAGGGACAGTGAAATTCTGAGGCTGAAGCAGCTCTTGGACGAGAAGACTGAAAAAAGCAATTCTACTGCTACTGTGCTGGAGGACCAAGCACCTGAAGTTATCCTAGAAAATCCAACTCCAATGTCGCCTAAAAGGAAAACACCACAGTCAAACAGCAAGTCAACGAGGGCACAGTTGATTGAAAATACTGCTGTTTCTCAAAGTGGCCTCGAGGAGCAATCTCAAGAGGTCAGTTGTCTGTATAAGCCCGACTAGTTCCTCGTAATGTAAAAGTAGTTAGGTGAACTTTCTTCACTGAGCCTTTTTCTTATGCTTGAATTGATCTGATCCTTGCAGTTGGTATGCTCCAGAAGTACATGCATCCCAGGTTAGTGAAAATATAAATGCTGCTATTACTTTGTCACACGCCTTAGAATTATTTAACGAGCATGTTTGTTGATTCAGGGAATGGTACAAAAGAATGTCCCAGCGCCTATATGTTTCACTTGATGCTTCAATCTTTAGTTCGCATGAAGGTCACTGTAGATGATGGAACGGAAAGATTTTCACTTTCAGTCACCCATGAAGCTAGTGGTACTTGTTCATGCCGGATCACATGTTCTTGTTTTACTGTGGTTCAGTACTAGAATAGCACTAGCTATTGTGCGTTATATTTTTTTTTCTTGTGGAGGAACTGGTGCTGCATCTTCAACGTTAATAACATTTTAACTGGATTAGATGATCAAATAAAGATGATAATGCCTTTATCAAAAAAGAAAGCATAATTTTTCGTTGCTGTTCCTTTATAGGGAATAGCTGCATACCGGACCTTATTGGGTACAAAAATGTGTAATAATTTCATTGTGACCTTAACAGTGATGCTAGAGCTTGAATTATCGGAATAAATTGGTTCCCTTTTAATACATGGTGATATATTAACTTATTTTTCAATGCCACCATAAATATCTTTTGAAAATATTAGTGTCAGGGAAGAGGATGGTGTAAGCCTTCTTGGTAAGTATGATACGTGGCTCAAGATGTTGGCATTCATGTAAGAATGTATTCAGCACACCTTATGATTTCAACAGCTGCCATGTTAACAAAGTAGGACCTACCATATGGGTTCCCTTTCATTCCAGGATGTCATTACATTCACTCTAAAGTCACTCTGTGTAAATGAACTGATTATGATCCTTATGAGATTGTTCAAATTGACGCAGGTTACAGTTTTACCCTCACATGGTTAGAGAAACCTGGTGAATGGTCGTATAAGCTCTCCACATTGGGCACCCTGGAAAGGATAGCCATCAATTGGATGAAGCAAGACATAAGATTCAGCATGAACATGTGCCGTGTGTTCTTCGAGCGGATATCAAGCATCATAACGAAAGGGTGATATCATGCTCTTTGTTAGAGTTATAGCTACTTCAGCTTGCTTACTGAACTTGAAACTGGAAGCCTCCGGATGTAAAAAAAATGATTGATGGCTCATGCCTGAAGTTCCGTTTTGTTGCCTGTATTCTTGTTTCGAGCTTATTAGCCATTCAGTTCATGTGTTCAAGACGTTAATCTCTTAATGTATATAGATGTTCTTTCTACTACTTTCACTTTGAGGTCTCCATGTATATAGATGTTCCTTTTTGCCCCCTGGAACACCCCCCATAAATATCACATCATTTCCACAATGGCAGGAAATATTTTGAAATGAGACATCTGATCACGCATGTGTAAAGCATGTACTCTGGAGATGTTTGCATACTGCACTAAATTTATCATTACCGAGCAACACTGCAACAGACTTTGGCATCAATCCACATCATCAAGCTGCGGTTTTCGTACTGGCAACAGAAATCATTTGAATCCGTACTGATGCAGTTCCTGAACATATTTGAGATCACGCTGATGTGGTTTCTGAGCATTTCTGAGATAGTCGCCCTCAGATCAAGATGTCATTCCCATCTCATATTGAAACAACAAGAGGCGATAACAAACTGTAAAACGAATCACTGTAACTCAGGAAAGAATTACAGACTCGCCAATCTCGAGGCGGCTCACATCCTCCCCTACTACACCCGGACTAAAGAATGCATCGAATCCATTGACATCCAAGCGAGATCAGTGCTTGCGGAGCTTCTCCACCGGATATGCGAAACCCGCAGCCTGGCATCAACGCCAGGCGCCTCCCTCCTTCCTCTACGCGGCGGGCTTGTAGATCTTCTCCACCATCTTCCTGAATTCTGAACAATCGAGAACGAGAAAACAGCAAATGATTCAGAACAAACATCAATCGATTCGCTCGATCCTTGACGAGACACGAAGCAAGGTCTCGAATCGCGTACCTTCCTGGTTCGCCCAGAGCGCCGCCGCCTGCGTGTTGAGCGGCGAGTCGTTGTTTGGCTCTGCACAAGAACCAACCACCAATCCATCCGTCAGAGACAGGAACCCAACGGCACAAACGAGATCGGTCGATCTCGATCGATCGATACAAGGGATAAATCTACTAGGAATCGGTGCGATGTGTTACCTCCAAGGAGGCTCTGGATGGAGAGGAGGATGGTGCGCACGTCGTAGGCCGAGGACCACTTGTCCTGGAGGATGTCGAGGCAGATGTTGCCGTGGGCGTCGACGTTGGGGTGGAAGCAGGGGGTGTCGAACCGCACCTTGGGCGGCTTGTAGGGGTACTCGGCGGTGAAGGCCAGCGCGAGGCGGTAGGAGGTGCCCTCGTATGCGGTACCCGCGGAGCCGGCGATGGTGCCCACCCAGTTGAAGATGTTGTCCCCCTCGGGGAACGCCGACACGCCCGGGTCGCCGCCCATCATCAGCGCCATCAGCTCCGACTGGAGCCGCCGCACCACCGACTGGCCCTCCGCGCCCTTCCCGGCACCCGCCGCCGCCGGCTTCGGCCCCGGCGCCGCCGCCGCCGCGGAAGCCGCGGGGACGTTGCCGGTCGCCGCCTCCGCGTTCTCTCCCCGGGCCATGGCTGGCTGACGATCGAGTGGGTGCTTCCTCACTCCCTTTTCTCGTCGGCGGCGATCTAGCCGGTGGAGGCGCAGATGGAGAGAGGGCGGAGGAGAGGGAGGGGATGGGGGAGGAGGCGGCGGTGGGGCGCGGGATTTAAAGGCGAGAGGTGATTGGGTGGGGATTGGAGAGTCTCTAGTGACCGTTGGGGGCCGTCATGACTCATCATGTCGGACAGCTTTCGCCGCGGCCGCCGACCTGGCTCCAACGGCTAGTTCGGGGGAGGGTTGCCCGGGCACGCGTTCGTTCGTAGTCGTGCGCGGCGTGCAGGGCGAGTGGGTGGCTGACGACGTGGGCCCGGGTGGCAGGTAAGTAGGCGCGGTGGTAGACTGGTGACCAGCTTTGACTGACCACCGCCGTGTCAAATCATGGGCTCGGAATGGGAGGCGTAACGACTGAAATGATGACCGCCGGAGGGAGGAATCGGTGAGATTTCATTTTTATTACATCCCATCGGCGGATAGGATCGGATCGTACTCCAGATGATATTTTGAATAAGATTTAAAATAAATATTAAGAATATAAATTATAAATAACTTTAAATTGTTTAGTTTGAAAATGTAAAAAATCATATGAATAGATTTGTCTTAAAAAATACTTTTATAAAAATGTATATATATTATTTTTAATAAATATTTTTATAAAAATAAGAAGTCAAAGTTACGTTTTGGAGACCGTGTCATTGTCTTAAACGCCATCTAATATCAATATGGAGTGAGTATATAATTTTTATCAGTATAAGAATTCAGTTCTTTTGAAAACGCTTCTTTTTGGCCGAAGTCAACAGGGGATGCCTCTACTTATTTTTTATATTTTTTTATTACAAATCCAGTTAATTCGCTTTGGGTCTGCTCCGTACTACTCAGGCCCTTTCACTTTTGAAAACACTTCTCACCAAAATAATTCCTACCCACCCTCACAGAGGACCCACATATCATATCTAATGGTGAAAAGGACATGTAAAGTTTTCACAAATGAAAAAAATGTTTTTAGATAGTTTTTGCCGTTTTGATATTATTTTTCTCACCATAGAATTTCTTTACCCACTAACCAAATAGTCTAAAATAACTCCCATAATAAAGATAGCACGCGCATATCCCACGGGCATATTTGCTAGTTTTATACTAACGAGTTAGTATATGCATTCAATAAAAACTTTTTTATCTAGGACGAAATGTTACACTTTTCTCGCTACTATATAAAATTGATATTTATGTCACCTGAAAATATATGCAACCTACTAAAATTAGAATGAAAATCAATTGAGAGTAGGTCCGGTCTTTATTTGATTTTATGAGTGCTTAGTTATAATTCACATATTGCCTTTCAAATTTTGATTATAAATTTTAGTACCAGAGACTGTTAGATTTTCTCTAGTGAGAAGTTCAAAGCAACTCATTGTCCGACATAGCTTTCGCTGGAGTCGAGTCCATCAATGAAATATGCAATGCATAGAGGAGAGAGAGGAATCGATTCATGATTGGGAGTCGACTCTTGGTGAATAAAAAAGAATTAGACATGCATGCCACGTCGTGTACTCATATTGTTCATCTGTTGTCGATGCTCAATAGATTTGTCGGACATGGCCGTGAAAACACATGATTTGTTTATATTTATGTGGAGCCGATAATACCGTTTAGTAGTCTAAAAATCTAGTCATAGTTTTAATTACATTGTCCAGATGTTCAGGATGAATTGTTACAACTAGTGATGATGCCCTTACAAATCAATACCTGTTTTGGTTGATCATTCTTACCCAAATGAATAGATACATGATTAACTCATTTAAATACTCGATTTTATATCAGTACCTATTCTAACCGATTTTAAATACTCGATTTTAGAGAACTAAAAAATCAAATAACTTTTAAAATCTATAATAAAAAATCAACTAAATTATAGATTATCGATTCAAAAATCAAATTTTGAAAATAGGTGAGACGTATACCAACACCATCTTTTCAATACCTATTCTGACCGATTTTGAATGCTTGATTTTAAAGAACTAAAAAATCAAATAACTTCTAAAATCTATAATAAAAAATAAACTAAATTCTAGATTCAAAAATCAAACTTTAAAAATAGATGAGAAACTGAAACGAACAGCGCGCCTTCTAGTCGAGTTCAACTTCAACCAATACCGATGCCACCGTTTTTACCGGGGCGTGCGGGATTCGCCAAGCCGGCCTGAAAGCTGGAACCCCGACTTTTTTGTTTTCTAGCCCTTTTCGCGAAAGAAGTTCACAAATACTCCCCTGGTGGAAAGATTTCAAAAAATGGACCCTGGGCTCGGCTCCATAGCACGCGGCGCCAAGGTCACACAGCTCAGCGCCACGGTGCATGGCGCTGAGCCATCGCGAGCCGAGCCGGCGTGGCGTCCGACGTGGCAGGGGGCTCGGCGCCGTAGACCATGGCGCCGAGCTTGGCGCCATGGATCTTGGCGCCGAGCCTCCATTTTCAACCTCAGCCGCGTCCCTGGCTGCTCCATTTGTTCTTTGTTGCTCTCAGTTTTCCCTATTTTCCCCATCCAACCAACGTCTGGAATCGATCTATTGGACCGTGCAAACTTTGATTTTTCCGTAGATCTTCGAGAGCAAGGTATCCTCTGTCATGTCCTCTATTTTTCTCGGATTGATTTGGTTTAAATTATGTGTATTTTGTAACCCTAGATATGAAACTTCTTATGAGTTATGAGTTATTAGATGATTAATATGTGTACGTGTGATATTGAAAACTAGGATGCCTAGGCGAGGTAGAGGTGGTCAAGCAAGGTAATCTTCGTCCAAAATAGTAAATTCTCCGATTTTGTTAGTAGAGTCGTCAATTTAGTCCAAATATGTTTTGTTGAGTAGGAGGAATAACTTTCAACAAAGGCCTCGCAATGCCTTCGAACCTTACCCATTACCTAGCGGTGTTCCCGTGCCGATGTGCTTTTGTGGTGATCCTTGTAAGGTAGAGGTTTCAGAGGAAGAGGAGACTTTTAGACAAAGGTACTGGATGTGTGCGAACTTTGCATTCGATCCAACACCGGAGCAGATCCGCATTGGCATGATGGTGTGAAAGGACCTTGATGTCACATAGAGGGGGGGTGAATAGGTGAATCTGCAAATTACAACCTTTTTCACACAGTTAGTACAGAAACCGGTCAGACCGGTTTCTAAAACCGGTCAGACCGCTTTCTTGAAAGCGGTCAGACCGGTTTTCCACAGAGAAAACCAACTATGTAAATTAACCCCCCTCTACAAGTTCTAGCACAAACCAAACTTGGTGATAGGCTCCTGTAGATGATAACTAGTAGGTTCACTTAGTCCCTGCACACAAGTAGAGCACACCCAAGTAGAACGATGCGGAAGCGAATATAAATGCTAGAATTGAGCTTGTGAGACAAACCGAGAGAGACACGATGATTTGTTTCCCGAAGTTCGGATTCACCAATGCCACTAAGGCCGTCACAAAGACAAGGTGAATCCTACTCTCTATTGAGGGCCTACGAAAGACGGGCTTATCCACTCCAAGCCACTTTCCTCGGTTCCACTAGCTTGTGACCCTTTTCCACGAGGGAGGCAAGGCCGGCCTATACAAACGATCGGAGGCTTACCACAAACAAGGTAGCTCACCGGCGACGCCTAGCCGTCTAGGAGGCTTCACCTCCAAGAGTAAAAAATGCTTCAAATTGTTGCTAGACTCCACCGGAAGTGCTCAAGCTAAGGATGTGCTCTTTGCTGCTGCAATTAGCTCTCTCTTGCTATCTAGCTCATACACAAAGCATCACTCAACCCAAATCCAAAGATATGAACTAAATCAATCAATTCTCACAAAGAGAGGTTTGGGGAGAGCTTGCTGGTGCTTGGGAAGGCTTGGGACATGCCACAAAGGCAATGGAACCAGCAGCCCTCAAAGGAGAGGGCCAAGGGGTATAAATACCCCAATCCCAAAAACTAGCCGTTATAGCCGTTGGAAACCGGTCAGACCGGTTTCTCAAACCGGACAGACCGGTTTTCAAACCAAAGTAGCGGTTACACTTGTCAGAGCCCCAAACCGGTCAGACCGGTTTGGGTCGACTCAGTACACTTGAGTCCCAAAAGACTCCACTCTCAAGGCTATCTCACATGGGTTGATTTATGAGCTCTTTTGGTGTTGTCAAACAACTAAGTGTTGCATCCCTCTTGATAGTACGACATTCCTATACTCAAGAGAATAAAAAAACCATAAAATAAATCTTCCACTTGAGCTTCATGTCTTTATTGATGCCATACATGATCATTTTCCACTTGAGGGCTCACAACATTTCTTTCTTGCTGAGCAAATCCAACTTGAGCCAATGGCTTAGAATTTCCATTGTATGAGACAATTCATAAGCCATTCCACTATATGATCAATAAAGATTAGATGCTTCGCATTGCTTCACTTGATATGACTTGATCGACGTATAGAAACCAAACTATAATGTTAGACCTTTCCACCAACAAAGTCCCTCGGCTACAAGACCAACTTGCCCTTCACTTTGTTAGGAATGTCACTCCCATCTAGCTTGATCCCTTCCGTCCTCTCTTGCCAAATTAAGCTTCGCTTTGCATTGCATCATCAATGAAAACCACATTGAAATCCATGTCTTCTATTAACTTGAAATATCTTCAATATTGTTTTGTATGTTGTCTTGTATGTTTTCTTTGGTAGATAACTTGTCCATAAGCTTCCATGCACTTGAGACCATATAATATCGATATAATCATGTCCCAATTTGAATATACCCATAGCTATGGACCAAGCCCAAAGAAATCCTAATTACTTCAAATAATTTTTCCCAAAAACCTTTGACAAGTATCTTATCGATGAGACCAACCAATTTGCATGAGACCATGTCTCATTTATCATTTCCGATCACTTGTCATTGTATTGCTTAGTTGCATGGGATCATACTCACTTGTTTGCTCTCATGTCATTTATATCAATAATGAGCTTATATTCTTCAACAACCATATTACATGAATATCCGTAAGAATAAAACCCTGCTCATATGCTTAAGCAAACAAGTTAAATACAAATCATGTTGTCATCCAAAATCACCAAAACAAATAAGTGCCTAGATGCACTTTCAATCTCCCCCTTTTTGGTGATTGATGACAACATGATTAAAGCTTACAAGAGATATGAAATTTAAGCTCTAGATGACTGAGATATATGGTGAGCTCCCCCTCAATGTATGCCTTGAATAGAATTTCAAAAATTCGGCCTCAAATGCCAAATGCACATATAAACAACTAAAATTGAGAGCTCCCCCTATATCTCAGCATCCAACATGTGCAACAAGTGAGTGTGACATAATAAAACAATGTGTGATGCATATGACAAGTATAGCACTCAATAAAACAAAGAGAAGCACATGCTTGCTGTCTTGGGCCAAACTGGTCAGACCGGTTTGGGAAACCGGTCAGACCGGTTTCACCCCGACAGCAAGCATGTGTGAAACAACATTGTATCAACCAATGCATGTAACACACTAGCAAATTGTCACTTAGAATACATAAATAGGTTCAACACATAGAGTAGCACACATTACAAATTCTCAAGTCCACAAAGAGATAAAGTACGAATTTATTACATCCAAAGTGACATGACTACAAGATCAACTAGAACTAGGCTTTAATCCATTCTTCTCCCCCTTTGTCATCAATCATCCATAAAGGGCCTGGAGAAGCTTGTAGTCACGCTCCCATCATGCATCCAATCTCCTCCGCCGCTAGAAGGTCGGGCTATGATCATCTGGCGAAGAAGATGTAGTCCAATGAAAACCTTCACTCAAGTGAATGTGTATGTGTGATAATATGGAGTGACTCAGATGTGATAGGCATGGAAGAAGATATGGATGAGCTAAACATACCATGGCCGGTACCGGAAGTGGTACCAAAGATAGAAGATCCTGCCTGTGAAGCAAAGTCTCCGGGAGATGGAGATGGTGCACTAGAGAACTGAACTCCCGCCATAGAAGATGACGCACCACCATATGCATATGACGAGGACGGGAGTGTGTCAGCTGCATAGGTAGGTCCTGGAGGTGCAAATCCAAACGAGGAACCAAACAAGTCACCCTCTGAAGTAGGCATGTAAGGCATGGTCCCCGGAGCACCAATTGACTGTGGAGGGGGTGGCGGAGTCTGTGAGCTCGACCCAACGTGTCCATATCCAAATATGTCACCATACTCCTCAAAATAGCCCGCATTCATATGATCAGTCATGATATCTCAAAGCGGGGGTATCTCAGGCAACTCAAGAGGTGGTGAAATGGGTGATGGAGGATCATCCGGGCTCATCATGGTATGTAATTTCTTCACCGCATCCCTAGTCTTCTTGCTCTCAATTCTCTGCTGTCTAATGTGAACTTCAACATCTCTCTGACCTTTGCAGATACCAGTGAACATGGAGATGAACTTCCGAATTGGAGAGGTCCTACGCTCAGGGTGTGAGCTGCTGCCAGGTCCAAACCGGTCAGACCGGTTTGCCCCGGCTGCAGCTGACTGTGCTGCTGCTGCTGAGTATGCGCTCCTCCGTGTTGCTGCTCTTCATGCTGCTCTTCCTGACCATGCTCATGCTGCTGAGGTGGACCATCCTGAGGTGGAGAAGGCATACGAAACTTGTGAGGCACGGGAGGCTTCAAAGGCTTGTGTTGGGTGTCCTTTTTGATCTTCAAATTTGTCACCCTCTCTATCATAAGCATGATGAAGGGGCTGTAAGCACAAATCTTCTGAGGACTCTCAGAAATGGTCTTGATTTCTTGCCAAATGAAATCAGCAACACTAAAGGGAGGTGTCTCCTCTCCAATCCTCAAATAATACATCAAGTTTCTCATATAGAGTGAGATATCTGAGGTGTTGCCATCTCTAGGGGTGAGTGTCTTGCGAAGCATCCTATAAAGTGTTCCATAGTAGGTGTAGAGACCACTCACTTTCCCCCAGCTACCATTCTGATTTCTTGGATACATGAATTTCAACTCTGAATTTTCTAGTACACCACTATCATGTATCTTTACGGTGTTTTCATCCTCATTTTCAACCCTCAAGAGAGTAGCAAAGGCAGTGTAAGTGATGTGATAGTGTTGTCCTTCTGTCATCCAATGCATAGCTCTCTCCTGCCTACCACCCTGCTCGTAGTATCCGAAGTACATAGTGGCATAGAACTGAGCAATGACTTCCTTGTTCCAGCTGTGCCTGAAGCCCATAAGATGTTTGACGCGCTTTTCAGAACACACTCTGATGATCTCATTGAACACAGGATTGTCTTGCTTGCTCATGTACTCCCAGTCGATATACTGTGCATCTGATGTGATCTTGGTCTTCTTCATAATAGCTGTGGCATAGAAATCCTGCTGAAAAAGAGTCCAAAATCTGTAGTCGGTGGCTGTCCTATCCACATCGAGTGGACTAGTCCTCCTCAACCTCCTGACAACATCAGTCATCCCACTAGCAAGGTAATCTGTCACTCTCCTACTAGCTGGGCCAGTGGGTCGGACTATCTCAAGAACGAGAGGGGCATTTGCCTCAACTGACTCATCATCACCTGCCTCCTCTTCTTCATCATCACCAGCAGTCATCTCCTCATCATTATCATCATCACCTCCCTGCGGACCATGACGGTACTCAACCCTGTAGTTCTCATCCTCAACCTCATCTTCGTCACTAGTGGAATTTTCCACTACATCCACCTCCTCAATCTCCTGCTCAGCTGCTCTCTTTGTCCTTCTAGGCCTCAAATTTCTTCCCCCGGCCGCTTGCGAGCTGCTGCCAATAGAAGGGTCGTGACGCCCCTTTTTAATCCGATCGGCATGGGGTCCCCTTGGCATCTTCGACTGCCTTTTCTGGGTTCAGAAGAGATGGAACACATAGCATAAATACCCAGGAAAAAGATTGATAAAAGTTTGATCAACTTGTGAGCATCCAACAAGTTTTGGGTCAGCTCAGAGCCAAACCGGTTTCCCAAACCGGTCAGACCGCTTTTGCCTGAGCTGAGCCAAAACGAGTGGGGGGATCAATCTGGACAGAGTCTGATCTGGACATTGAAAGGATATTGCAGTACAAGCTATCCCTAGTCCATATGTGAGCAAACACGTTGCAAAACAGGGACTTGAGCCTTCACTGCCCAAACCGGTCAGACCGGTTTCAGAAACCGATCAGACCGCTTTTGGCAGTGAAGATGCAAATCCTTGTTGCGCAAAATGTAACCCACCAAATCGATTCATCTCTTAGGGATAGGTTCCTAGGTATGCCAGAAGATGTTCTACCAAAGGGTTTTGAAAGATATTCAACGAGTGAGTAGATCGGGCAATGGGAAGATTTGAATACCTTGAGAGCCAAGAACTTCGAGAGAGATGAAGTTTTGAATCCAACGAAATCACCATGGGGGCGTTTCTTACGGTGAAGAGCAGAGGAGAGAGAGAGTTCTCGAGATGAATGAGTATGGGAGGAGAGAGGGAATCACGGGATGAGATAAATCCACGTGGGCCCGCTGTCCTGGCCAAACCGGTCAAACCGGTTTCGCCCAGACAGCAGGGAAAAAATTGAAACAAGAGGATTTGATCTTCCAAAGCTTGCTCACTTGTCTTGAGAAAATATATGATGACCATTGTATCCAAAATCTCAAGATTGTCCATGAAAAGATAAGATTTCCAATAAATCATTTTCTTTCGTTTCTTCCGAAAGATATGGGAGAAAGATAGATAGATAAAGGATTTATGGACTTGAGAAAATCTCACCATTTGTGACTATCCATCAATCAAGCAAAGTTAACTACAGTCACAAATAGATCGACAAAAGGTCAATAGACCAAAACTCAAATATTTTCACAATTGCACAATCCTATCATGCTAGTTGGGTTTTTCAAAATCTATCCTATGTCACCCAAAGACATGCACATATATTGAGCACATAACGACATTAACATATTTAGCTTACACTATTCACCAAGAAAGTGTTAACCAAATATATAATGGACGCATGGGAGCTTTATATATTTGCATGTAAATGTACACTCTAGCATAATAGAGCCTAGATGCACAAGGTAAATACTAGTTCATAGAAAACATACCTTGGCCTCTAGTAGAATGTGTTGTGCAATATTGTCAATTTTGTCCATATGAGTTCTCTCATGATATAATCAATTTGATCAACATAGAGAGAAAACGTTGATGTGCACAACACATGATTTCATAATCAATGACTTTTATAAAAGCATGATAACATGTGCCATTACTTACGAAGCCACACAATATAGACCAAATTCCTTATTTTAGAGCATTTGTGATGATGTGGTTAGAAAGGACTCATATGCACTAGTTTTGAGAGATTAAATCAATTTAAGGAATTTAATGCTATATTATGGTGAGTAGCCAAAACAAAAATTGTGATTAAGATTCATGATAAGGATGGTTATAGGGTTACCGTCATGAATCACAAGGTGAGTTGACAACTCCAATTTTGAGAGAAGTGATCTCTCATTGATGCGACTACAAATTCACTAAAAGAAATGTTAGACCCAAAGACACAAATATTGAAATAATCTCCCCCTAAATGTGTGCATCATATGTAGACAATATGAGACATGCACTTTGTCTTGTACATGACATGGAAGGGATTAATTCAATATTCGGTCAAGTTGCACAATAACTTACTCAAAAATTAAATATGCCAAGTAATCATACCATCATGAAGAAGTAATATAGATAACATATGCCAAGAGTGAGAAATTCATGAAATGAATTACTTGCGTCTTTATTTCTCACACAAATGGCCAAGTCCCAACTTCCTGAGCCAGACCGGTTTGGGAAACCCTTCTCGGATCTTCCGATAGATCATCCGGCTGGGAGGAGTTCAACACAGAGCCGCCCGGATCATCTGGTCAGATCTTCCGGCCTTAGTGTCGGATCTTGTGTGGTATACCCTAAAAATGATAGAACTTTGCTCCACTGGAGAGCCATTAGACATACCACGTGGCATATGCTTAAATCATTAATTTAAATCTTCATTTCTCATGTATGTGTTCAAATTGCAACTGTCTGGGCCAAAGCGGTCAGACCGCTTTAGCAAACCGGTCAGACCGGTTTTGCCAGACTTATACCGATTGGCGTGGATTTCCGATGTTTGATTCAAATCTCGTCGGAACATGATCCACTGCAACTTAACACAATATTGCTCTGCTAGAGAGCCATTAAAAGCATCACATGGCATATATGAATAAAAGTTCAATAAAGAAATCTAAGTCACTATCAAGCGTCTCATGAGTCAAAGGCTTAGAGACACTTGATCCTACCAGAGGCACTAGTGACTCAAATTTAATAAATTAAGCGCAAAGTTACCGAGATGCCATTGGGTATAGAGTATGAAGCGGAAGCAATTTTTCTTGGCTTGCTAGTAGATCATTGAAGATTGTCATTCAAGCCAAGCCACCAATGCATCTCGTAGTCCCTACCATCTCATCAAGCATGCTTTGGTACCCAACTCATGTTGGGTCCGATGTTGTTAGTCCCAATATGCTTAGGAACCCAAATTGCTCTTGTGCTACTCTTTGATGCCTTAATCACCTTAGAAGCACAAGAAGCATTTGGAGAGTCCCTAAGCTTCATATGCATAGAATGGACAATGTTGGGTTTAGTAGTTTTACCATTGGGACAATCTTTACCAAAGTGCCCTTTCTCCCGACATGAGTAGCATGTCTTGTGCTTGATGTTGGTTGCCTTCTTGAGTTGCTTGGCTGCCGCTGCTAGAAACCGGTCAGACCGCTTTGTGAAAGCGGTCAGACCGCTTTTGGCAAGGCAAGCAGCACTTTGATGTGTTGAGCTCTTGACAGCCACTACTCCATTGAATTTTGCTTGGGCCTTGAGAAAGCCTTTGTTGAGCTTGATAGAGGGCTTCTCTTGGTGTAGTCCCACCTTGCTTGGACATGAAGCAATTTGATGCCCCTTCTCAAGACACCTGAAGCATCTTCTCTTTTCAATGTTTCTTTGCCTTTTGGAGAGTGTTGGCTTGCCTTCTTTCTTAGTGAAGCACTTGGTATGAGCAAACTTTTCACTATTGCCTTGATCTTGGCTTGTGTTAGACTTGACTTGATTTACCCAAGAGCTTTGCACGGTTGATCCCTTCTCAAGCTTCTTCACCATGGTATCATGGTTATCTTGAGAAGGTTGTGCATTGCTCTTCCCTTTGAGAGTTGCCAAGTTCTTTGTGAGTCTTTCCACCTCTTGCTTGAGTTCTTCATTTTCCTTTGCAATGAGGTCGTCACAAGACTCTGCACAAACTTCATCATACCAAGATCGTTTTGCTTGAGAGCAACATGGGTTAGCACATGATATGTTATTTTGAATTGGAGAACATGTGCATGTGTAAGATTGAGGTTCAATTGATTTTACCGAAGTGATTATAACCTCATGAGCAATCTCTAATGAAACATATGATTCTACAAGTTCTTCATGAGAACACAGGAGTTCTTCATGCGTCACTTGTAGCATCTCATGCTTGCTAGCAATTAATTCTAATTTTTGCTTGAGCATTTTGTTTTCTTTTTCTATGGAAGCCATATGAAGAGCATCACAAGCATAATCATCAACAATAGCATCATACTTACAAACCAAAGCGGCGTTTGAGAGTTTGACTTCCTCAAGCTCTTTGATAAGAGCTAGGATAGTCTCATCCTTTGAGTTTTCCGCCTTCTCGTCTTCTTTGGACTTGTAATATATGAGTGCCTCATCATTGGAGGATGATATTGCTTGTGAGCTTGAAACTTTGCTTGCACGGCGACAGCCTCCTTTCTTGCAACCAGCTGCACCCTTCCTGCCCAAACCGGTCAGACCGGTTTGGGAAACCGGTTGGACCGGTTTTGGCAGGGGGCAGGCAGCTGAGCTGTCTTGATCTTGTGGCTCCATGGTGATCATCTCATGAGGCTTGGTGCATGATTTTGCTGATGTAGAGCTCTCCTCATGTGACTTGGCACTTGTTTGGTCTTGCTTGTCGCTCTTGATGTTGGCATATAGCTTCTCAAGTCGAGCCCAAATAAGATGAGCATCGAATAGAGTTGCTTCATCTTCTAGAATCATTTCTCTAACTTCATTGCTCACAACATCAAATAAGAAGTTAGCGACACGAGCGTTGAGTTGAAAGCAATTCATCTCGTCTTCGGTTGGATTGGACACGCTCCAATCAACACTAGGACGATCAATGCCTTCAACTACAACCCGCTCAAGAATAGGACTCATGGCCCTAAGATCATTAAGCACATGATACGACCAAGTTGAATAATTTGAGCCGTCACTAGCTAGTGGTTCATAGGTTACCTCACAAGTGGTTGACATCTTTCCTCACGGCGGTTAAGCTTGGATGTGAGGCCGAGCTCTGATACCAATTGAAAGGACATTGATGTCACCTAGAGGGGGGGTGAATAGGTGAATCTACAAATTACAACCTTTTTCACACAGTTAGTACAAAAACCGGTCAGACCGGTTTCTAAAACCGGTCAGACCGCTTTCTTGAAAGCGGTCAGACCACTTTACCAAAGCGGTCAGACCAGTTTTCCACAGAGAAAACCAACTATGTAAATTAACCCCCCTCTATAAGTTCTAGCACAAACCAAACTTGGTGATGGGCTCCTGTAGATGATAACTAGCAGGTTCACTTAGTCCCTGCACACAAGTAGAGCACATCCAAGTAGAACGATGCGGAAGCGAATATAAATGCTAGAATTGAGCTTGTGAGACAAACCGAGAGAGACACGATGATTTGTTTCCCAAAGTTCGGATTCACCAATGCCACTAAGGCCATCACAAAGACAAGGTGAATCCTACTCTCCGTTGAGGGCCTACGAAAGGCGGGCTTATCCACTCCAAGCCACTTTCCTCGGTTCCACTAGCTTGTGACCCTTTTCCACGAGGGAGGCAAGGCCGGCCTATACAAACGATCTGAGGCTTACCACAAACAAGGTAGCTCACCGGCGACGCCTAGCCATCTAGGAGGCTTCACCTCCAAGAGTAACAAATGCTTCAAATAGTTGCTAGACTCCACCGGAAGTGCTCAAGCTAAGGATGTGCTCTTTGCTGCTACAATTAGCTCTCTCTTGCTATCTAGCTCATACACAAAGCATCCCTCAACCCAAATCCAAAGATATGAACTAAATCAATCAACTCTCACAAAGAGAGGTTTGGGGAGAGCTTGCTGGTGCTTGGGAAGGCTTGGGACGTGCCACAAAAGCAATGGAACCAGCAGCCCTCAAAGGAGAGGGCCAAGGGGTATAAATACCCCAATCCCAAAAACTAGCCGTTATAGCCGTTGAAACCGGTCAGACCGGTTTCCCAAACCGGTCAGACCGGTTTTCAAACCAAAGTAGCCGTTACACTTGTCAGAGCCCCAAACCGATCAGACCGGTTTCCCAAACCGGTCAGACCGGTTTGGGTCGACTCAGTACACTTGAGTCCCAAAAGATTCCACTCTCAAGGCTATCTCACATGGGTTGATTTATGAGCACTTTTGGTGTTGTCAAACAACTAAGTGTTGCATCCCTCTTGATAGTACGACATTCCTATACTCAAGAGAATAAAAAAAACCATAAAATAAATCTTCCACTTGAGCTTCATGTCTTTATTGATGCCATACATGATCATTTTCCACTTGAGGGCTCACAACATTTCTTTCTTGCTGAGCAAATCCAACTTGAGCCAATGGCTTAGAATTTCCATTGTATGAGACAATTCATAAGCCATTCCACTATATGATCAATAAAGATTAGATGCTTCGCATTGCTTCACTTGATATGACTTGATCGACGTATAGAAACCAAACTATAATGTTAGACCTTTCCACCAACAAAGTCCCTCGGCTACAAGACCAACTTGCCCTTCACTTTGTTAGGAATGTCACTCCCATCTAGCTTGATCCCTTCCGTCCTCTCTTGCCAAATTAAGCTTCGCTTTGCATTGCATCATCAATGAAAACCACATTGAAATCCATGTCTTCTATTAACTTGAAATATCTTCAATATTGTTTTGTATGTTGTCTTGTATGTTTTCTTTGGTAGATAACTTGTCCATAAGCTTCCATGCACTTGAGACCATATAATATCGATATAATCATGTCCCAATTTGAATATACCCATAGCTATGGACCAAGCCCAAAGAAATCCTAATTACTTCAAATAATTTTTCCCAAAAACCTTTGACAAGTATCTTATCGATGAGACCAACCAATTTGCATGAGACCATGTCTCATTTATCATTTCCAATCACTTGTCATTGTATTGCTTAGTTGCATGGGATCATACTCACTTGTTTGCTCTCATGTCATTTATACCAATAATGAGCTTATATTCTTCAACAACCATATTACATGAATATCCGTAAGAATAAAACCCTGCTCATATGCTTAAGCAAACAAGTTAAATACAAATCATGTTGTCATCCAAAATCACCAAAACAAATAAGTGCCTAGATGCACTTTCATAGTGAGAACTTAGTGGTCAAAATAGTGGTTTTTGATTCGTTACTTCATGTAATAGCAATCTAACTCATAAATTTTTGCAGACTCCACCACCGCTATGCGATTATGAGCAGTGGATCGACACTAAGATTAAGAATAAAGACAAGGACTTTTGGGATGGAATGAAGCAGTGGGATGCAGAGATAAATGAAAGGTTGGAGATGAGGCGCAAACAGGAGGCGGAAAAAAGGAGCGGGAAGAGGAGCTGCAAAGGAGGTGTGCTGCTAAGGCAAGGGAGGAGAGAGAGAAGAAGCTTGAGCATGCTCGTTGTGCGAAAGAAGCACTGGAGGAAAATCCCGATGCTTTGAGGAAGGGAAAGTGGCCGCGTTGTACTGAGTAGCACTCTACATTTGCATGTCTAATGAAGTAGTTATGGACAATGTCTAAGAGTATTTGACTATTATGCTAGTTCGCATGTAATGCACATTTTATTCTTGCGCGGTTAATCCAAGAACAATGTTGCATTTTTTATTTTGGTTGGTTGTCAAGCGGTGCATTTTTCGTTTAGGCCTCAAAGAATACGAATTAAAAAACTCACAAAACAGAGCAGTGGATAATCGAAATGCAGAACACATGTAGTGGCATGTGAGGACCTGTACCAAACAAGGGTAAACATGTCCTCCAATAAACCTAACATGCCTTAGGTAATTAAAACCACTGATAACAATATGGATGTAGGAAATGACTACGATATGGTACTCTAGTAGTGTCCCCACATAGCAAACTGTGTTGCACCTTCTCCATAGTATCCGCTCATTACAGGCGGCGGCGGCGGTGGGGGTGGAGACTGTGGCGTTGAAGGTCCATCTTTCTTGTGGCATGCACAGCTGCAATCTGGGTCCGTGCACATTGCCTCCTCTGAACTGTCATCCTTGTTACCGCTGCCCATGTTCATTTCTAGATCGAAGATGCGATTCTGCAAGTAGTAGATGTACTCCTGATATGGATGAATAGGAGGAGGATCGACCCACCTAACAAAACCATAATTTTCTGGCGCCTTGGAGGACTATTAAAAAATAGCTATCGTAAGTTGTAGATAGAAAGTGATATAAAAATATATTAAAAGTGAAGAGCAATAATATTTACCCATGCTCGTGGGCATTTGAAGAAACGACGACCTCCGTCTGTGCCCTCAACCATCATTTGCAAAAAGCAATCTTCCCCATGCATGCATTTCGGCCAGTCTTCTCTTCTTTTATCGTATCCTCTCAGAGGGCACTCTTTACCAAAATCACTTTTACTCTGAACTGGCAACTCATACACTGCCTCACCATACTCATCTGTGCCAAGAGACCCCTCCCACACAATGGGAGGTCCCTTCCTCCCCCCTTCCTCTCGCTGAGCCGAAACCCTTCCCACTAGATGACCCTCCAGACATTGCTACTGATGTGCTGTGGTTTCATCAGTGTGTGTATATATAGGCCGAGGCATGTAATTACTCATGATGTGCTGTGGTTAATGCATCTGAAAAGGCTAGGATAGTTGTCTGAAAAGTCTACGTTGAAGGACGTCGAAAAGGCTATTCTAATGAACACTGAAAATGCTATGTTGAAGGACGCTGAAAAGGCTATTTGGAATCTAGACTTTTCAGTGACATGTCATTTCATATATTTACAGAATCTGTAGTATATAATATTTCTTTACGATTTAATTGTCTTAATTATTTATTTGAAATATGTGGTTGGTACAGTGGTAGTTACATATCAGACATTCAATAATTTTCTAAATTAGTAACCTTTCACCAAAAAAATTTGGTAGAACTTCCCTTGTTTTATTCCATCCTAAATAATTACAAGGCACATATATCATAGGTTCATATAGACACAACAAGTTTACCACGACATAAACAGAGTCCATAAAATTAATCCATACAGTCCATAACAACAGTCCATAGTCCATAAAGTCACGAATTTTTTTTCCCATAACTTCCCTTGGTTTTGAGCATTAAAAGCCCCCGACAATCACAAGTCACATACACAAGCCACCATCACAAGTCGCATACAACACATTCACCATCACAGTGTCCCACAACTATTACAAGTCACCCACAACCATTACAAGTCACCCACAACCATCAGTGCCTCCTAGCCTTACCCTTGCCCTTACCTAGAGCGTCGGTGCCCAGAGTGTAATAGTCACGTGGGCGACACTGCCAACGTGTGGCAGGCAGCGAAGGCTGAGGAGCATCTGGGATCTGAGACGGTCCAATCTCCTCGTGGTCGTCCTCCTCCTCGCCCTCAACTGCAACGTCAGCGAAAATATCCGTTGTTGACCTGTCGTGCGAAGCAGTGGCCTGTCTTGCACCTCGCCGAGCCGTATCGCCACGCACGTCCCTCGCCGCGCTACTCCTACAACCACAATGAGCTGCAGCACGACGTAGCCGGTGTGCAAGTCTCTGAAGTTCAATTATTAGTCAATGGATATGTTTCGATGACATTTATATATTTATGTGTTAATATTAAAAATCATTGCAAACTTACCCCAAGAAAGGTAGCCGTCCTCTCATCGACATCCGTCATCGAAAACCGCTCAATATCAAGCACCGATTGCCTTAGCGCGTTGCCCTGTAAATCACAAACGAAAACAAGGTGTTACTCGTCAACAATCATTAAACTTTCTTAAAATATGATTCCAGAGCTTCCAGTACCACTCTATCCAAGATTGGCGTAGCCTCCACAACGGTCCCTTCCCGGGTCGCAATGTCATAGGATGTATCTTCGTCATCAGACGAATCCATGTCAGCGTAGTCAGCACCTGTCCACTGCACCTTCAATCTGGGACGAGTCACACCTAAGTACCAAGAGAGGTATGCCCGGAAGTTGTAGTTTGTATGCCCGTCCTCATTTTCATACACATTTTCATCAAAAAGATCACATTCTTCAATGTAAGCGAGGTGAAGTCTCTCAAAATCGGTAGTCTTTTTATGCTTCTGACGATCATATCGAAATGGACAATTATTCATTAATCTAAATTGACAAGTAAATCATAATCAAAATGCACAAGGGAATCATAATCAAAATGGTTGTTTGAATCATAATCGAAATGGACAATTTTTCATTAATCTAAACGCACAAGGGAATCATAATCGAAATGGACAGGTGAATCATAATCGAAATGGACAACTTTTTCATTAATCTAAATGCACAATCATAAACGAAATGGAGAGGTGAATCATAATCAAAATGGACTTGAATTTTTTTATTTTCGAAATGGACAAGTGAATGCACTTACTTGTGCAACCCGACGGACGTCGAGAACGGTGGTACGGGCCACTCCTGTCGCAAACCAAACTGCCTAGCAGCTCGCTGCGGTAGGTGGTACTCAACTGCGTAGAAGCAGATCAGCGGGCACGCCATCCTATATAGATCCTCATCGGTGAAGCACATGCTGCTCCACTGGAACTATCCCACCTTCGGATCTGTGTACGGCTGCCAAGAGACCTAGAAAAACTTTGTATGTTAGTATCGCTTACAACAGTTCATTGAAATGAGTCAATCTAGTACAAGCAGTAACAGAATGAAATTAGCTCACCATAGAGGGTGTGAGGTAATCCAACTCATTAGCATACTCGACGTAGGCTCGCACAGACCTGGCATGTGGAGGTGTCACCTGATCCCAAAGGTAAGCAATCGTCGGTTGAAGTCGAGGATCGGGCTCCACGAACCAGGGACGTGGAGGAAGAACTGTGGGCCGACCAACAGGTAAACGAGTCCACATCCAAAGCTGGAGAAGGTACACACACCCCCCAACAGAACTGCCCTGCCGAGTGCGCCGACAAGCCTCGCAAAGGTGCCGGTACAAGAAACTCAAGACTCCGGATGCCCAACTGTAACCCCCCGCCGTGTAGAAGTCTATCAGGAAAGGGATGTACATCCAAGACGCGGCGTCACCAGTGCCATCTGGAAAGAGAACACACCCAAACAAGTGAAGGATCCAAGCTCTGCAGTAGCAGGTAACTGTCTACTCATCTGCATCTCCCGGACAAATGCTAAAGTTCTGTCGGAGCCAAGAAATAGGTACCCCAGAGGTCCATGTACCCGGACCCGCGACAGGAAGCTCTCTCCCTAGAAAGGCGTGCACACGATCCCTCCAACCCTCAGGGCTGCACTAGCCTGTAACCGGACGCCGTCTGACACTGAGTCCAAGAAGCTTGTACACATCCTCAAGTGTCACTGTCATCTCACCACAAGGAAGGTGGAAAGTATGAGTTTCCGGCCTCCACCTACATAAATGATACACTGAAATGAATCATCCAATATATTGAAAACAAAAAATAGACCGGATTTGTGGGACTATGATTTTACCTATCAACAAGAGCTGTGATCGCCGCTGGGTTCAAAACAGGCAACCCGCGACGAACCTGGTACGATACGACGTCCAGGCCAGCCATCCTCAAGAGAGGAGTGTACCTGTCGTCGTACCACATGTCAACGAACTCGTTATGGGTTCGAGGACGAAGAAGGGGCAGTTCCTGCGCAAAATTAAAATTTTGATTAACAAAGTTAGTAGCAATTAGAAATGTAATATGATTGACGAAGCGAGAGTATGTCATTACCTGCCCCTCCGTCGTGAGTCGTCCTCGGTGGTTCTGGTCGTAGTACGGATCCAGCAGGTGGGGTAGCGCCATCCTGAAATAGAGAGATGGATTAGTTAGAAAATTTAACATCTTAACAATAAATATTACAAAAAAAATATTTACAACGAATGTATGCAAGTAACCGATAAAATGCGGGAAATAATTTACAAAATGCAATAAAGTACATAATTTATTGTCACCTGACTAATACGCCAATGGCACGTGCGTGAATTGTGACCTAGTCTACCACACTTGCCACATTCATACTGATCGGGGTCATTAAGAAATGGAGTTCCACTACCTCGCCTAGTTCTTCCTGGAATCTGATCCATAACCATCTTGTACCTCGTCCTCTTTCTAGACCCACGCTTGTCCCAACGGGAAGCTGGATCTGCAACGTACTTCAGGCCGTCATATGGAGGTTACTCTCCCGAGTCCCGAAAAGGTACGAATCTAGGACTCCATGTGAGCACTTGGTAGTCAACACTATACTCACGAGGTATCCTACTCTCGATGTCGTAGTTCCGAGCTCTTGCTGCAGCCACCAAATGAGAACATGGGAAGTGATATTGCTTTGGTGCACCACAAAGGTAAATTCTTGTAGACAAACCACATGCTTTCTGGACTCTCGGATCTCGCCATCGGATGTTGTACCACCCCTCTGTACTACCTCATAAGTGCCCGAAGTATGATCAAAACACACGACTTCATGCATGTGTCCCCGTTCCTTTGCCTTGTTCAGGTGTTGTGTTGGGTTTTTAGGCCATCTCACTCCACGACTCTACAACTCTCTAGCCTTGGCATGCCTATCATTGAAAAATGCAACAAGTTTGTAGAAAGTGTAGGAAACAATAGCATTCACAGGCATACCACGTATCCCCAAGAGCAGGCCATTGAACGACTCTGCCATGTTGCTGGTCTGAAACTTGCACCTCCATCCTCCAACATCATGGGACCTAGTCCATTTCTCTAAATCTCTCATCAATCCTGTCAACCATTGTCTACCCTCTGCATTGGTGGCTGTTCTGATCTGCTCCAACTTCTCACGGAAGTACTTATCCTCAAGCTGACGTGCACACTCCTCGAATAGCTTGAAGTTGTCCTTGACACCATCCTTACGGAGGAGGTTCTCGGCAAGGTGTCAAGTGCACCAACGATGGTGCAAAGGGGCATACCCCTGTATATGCTCACGCACAGCATTCAGTGTGCCCTGGTGCCTATCTGATATGACACCAACCTCTCGACCGGGACCAACCACATGTATCCGGACGAGTCTCAAGAACCAGCCCCAACTATCTTTGTTCTCCTTCTCAACCAAGGCAAATGCCAAAGGAACCAGTTCGTTGTTTGCATCAACAGATATGGCTATAAGAAGCACCCCTGCATACTTGCCAAGAAGTAACGTGTCGTCAATTGAGAAGACGGGACGACAATACTTGAAGGCCTCAACACACTGAGGGAAGCACCAAAAGAGTCGGAAGAAAATCTGCCGCCCATTGATCAACTCATTTGGTTTAGGCATGTACTCGTAAACTGTCCCTGGATTCACCGTTTTGATTGCATTTAAAAGTTCCGGCAACTGCTCATAGCCGTCCTCATATATCATCTTCCATGCCCACTGCTTAGCCCTCTAAGCTTTACCATAAGTAATCTGGTATCCATCATAAACCTCCTTAACTGTGCTGATAATTGTCTTCACCTTCATGGTGGGTTCTTGCTTCAGAATTCCCATTAGCCGCTTCACAATTAAGGTTGAGCTCAACTGTCGATGCTTAGTTGTCAACTCATGTTCTGAACATGTGTGTGGCCCAACCACTTTTGTGATCTTCCACTTACCGGTGACCTTTTGCTTCCTTGCACATACCCTCCAATCACAACGGTCCTTGTCACAAACAACTGTGTACCGCCGCTCAGCATAAGAATGGAGGACCTTGTATGGCCTTTTGCGAAGGACTGCAAAATGCTGCAACCACCTCTTCAATGATGGAAGGTCATTGAAAATGCGCCCCGTCTCAACTGTCATGCTCCAAGAAACCTCAGGAGCGTCTAAAAGGTCTTCATCACGACCTTCTGCACGAGCCTTATATGAATGTGCAAGATCACTGAATGCATGAACACTTAAGTCACGACCAGGCAGAATACGTCTCATCATCTCAATGTCACTCTCTGTAAGCTCTCCAACCGGTCGGTCATCATTAGAGTCAATGGCCCTCGCACACTCATAAGGCTCATCATCATTCATAACTTGATCTTCATCGGCCACATCTGCCATGCTGTTGGATGCCCTAATTTCATCTTCATTTCGGACAAAGGAGGAGACTCGGTGTGCACCGATATTATCATGATGCATAACTACAACTTCCACACTGTTAGAGGCCCTAATTTCCTCTTCATTTCGGACACCATAGGGCAATGAGTTAACACCGACATTATCATGAATGTCCCCTATACAACAAAAGGCACAAAGATAAGGATATCATGATAAAATGGTATTGCATGAGCTCCAACAACATATGTGGATGTGATACTTACTATCAGGAGCAGATTGAGCATCGGGGACACTCGGCAAAGGTTCATCAAAACTCCTACCAAGTTCCCGTACCGGAGAGTCACCATGTGGGAGATGATCCATTACTGGGCCACACATGTTAGGGGTGGGATGAATAAACACCGGCCGCACCACCACATCTAAACATTGCAACTGACTCTTCATTGCCACTCTCACATAATTGTCCCATTTCTTCTCACTGTCAATTCGGACGGTCCGCCGCAAGATGTTGGGGGGAGCACCTAGGTTGATAACACCGTCAACTTCTATGTCATCAACGTCTCCATGGGAACGTATCTCCTCACGAGCCCTTACAACAAACTCACTAAAAGATGGTCTTTCATTGAATAGAACCGGCACACTTTGCATGTCAACAAACTCAACATATCCATAACGATCTCTTTCCACACTGCCACCATGATATATGTTCACTAGGTTGTCCATCTAGTACTACATGCAAATATCGAAACAAACTTTCATTACCCCGTAAGTCATGTCTATTCTTCAAAACTACCACTAGCTATCACTACAAATATATACTAATATATACTACTTTATACTACCACTAATCTTGATTATACTAACGTAGTATACCAATGATATCGCTGACTAAAACACTACCGTAAATATTATCACTAACTAATATCATTATGCATATACTAAACTAAAATCACTAACTACTTCTATAGTAACTAAATTACTATATATAATTCTAGCTATCAGATAAATTACTAACATCACTAACTATTTCTATAATTTTTTTACCTTACAGGACAGGGGTGACGCGGCAGTAGGCAGGGGGCCCGGGGGCAGTGGCGCCGGGTCACAGGCGCCGGCGGCACGAGCGCCGGCGGCCGGGGGGGCAACGGGGCCTGGCCAGGGCCCGGCGGCGACGGGTGGCAGGCGGGTGCGGACGGCGGCGGGCGCGCGCTGCGGGCGCGGGCGGCGGCCGGCCGGGGGCCGGACGGGGGCGGCCGGGGGAGGAACGGCGTCCGGCGGCGGGCAGAGCAGCGGCGGGCGGAGCGGCGACGGGGAGGACGAGCGGGCGAGGCCGAGCTGGCGGAGGCGCGGAAGGAGCTCGGCGCCGAGCACTATTAAAAGGCTCGGCGCCAAGATCCACGGCGCCAAGCTCGGCGCCGTGGTCTATGGCGCCGAGCCCCTGCCACGTCGAACACCACGCCGGCTCGGCTCGCGATGGCTCGGCGCCATGCACTGTGGCGCCGAGCTATGTGACCTCGGCGCCGCGTGCTATGGCGCCGAGCCCAGGGTCTATTTTTTGAAATCTTTCCACCACGGATGTATATGTGAACTTTTTCCGTGAAAAGGGCTAAAAACAAAAAAGTCGGCTGGAACCCGCGCCCCCAAGGCGAACCAGCCAGCCAGCCAGCCGCCGCGCCCGACGGATAGCCGCCCCAGCTCTAGCTAGGGTTTCCGCTTCCTCTCTCTCCCGCACGCGCCGCAGGTTGGTGGCGCTTCCCCCGGTCTTTCCCCTCCCCGCCTTGATTCGCTCCCTTCTGATCTGCTCGGCTGCGTCGTAGGTTGAAGCGTTGATGGCGACGGCACCGGCGCCGGCGGACCCGAAGGCGGAGGCCGCCAAGATGGACCTGCTCGAGGACGACGACGAGTTCGAGGAGTTCGAGATCGACCAAGGTGCGTCATCGCTTTCGTTGATTCAGCGAAAAGGTTTGGTTGATTGATTAGATGGAAATCCATGCGCTGCTAGCATCTCGTGCGCCCCTTCTGATTTGTTAGGGGAGGGGTCTTAGCGGGACTAAAGGAAATTGGGGAGGGATCTTAGCGGCGTCCCGTCTGATTTGTTAGGTGAGGGATTTTAGTGGGACTACTGGAAGTTTATAAAGGGTGGTTGTTTTTGGAATCTCAATAATCTCAGATCTACTGTGAATATCGGGAATTGCATAATGCATAAAATGTAGACGCTGTTGCTTGGACTGAGCTTCTGAATTAATTCAATTTTCTTTGTGTTGTACTGCTGTCTAGTCTGTAATTGGCCTGGTACATATAATTCCATCTCATAAGCTTTTCAATTTATACTTTGGTAATTGACAATAAACAGTGTTCTAACATTAGTGCAATTAAGTGTTTTCATTGTTTACAGCAAATAGGGCCTTGTGCTCTTTTGCAACTTTCTGTCTGAAACAATTGAGTCATTTAAATGGCACCTGCATGAAACAGTTGCAAATGGGGCCTTGTGCTCTTATTGCCTTGATTGCATCTTGAGCTACCCTGATCTCTGTTTTCATCAATGGTTTTGCTTCTCCTTGGAGTGTCTCAACAGTTGTGTAATTAGAATATTGAGGAAAAGGGGCGTAACTGGCGATTGATACCATTGTTGTTGCTTTGAACATGAGAATTTTAAACTAAATACTATATTGATAATTCGTGTATTGATGCCAACATTTGAACTAGTGAAGCTAAATCTTGTTATGTCAAATGTTCAGTAACAGTGACTGCTTACATGCTAATTACTTAGATGGCAAAGAAATAATGCCATAAGCCGTGTTTATGGAGATGATAACTAAGAGGCACATATGTCATTTCTCTGATATTTTCCTGTTATCTTCTTTTTTGTCATCGTGGCACCTGCATGGTTGTGTTGATGTGCATTCTTGAATGTGGTTGCTGGCATTGCTTGTATTTTGAAACTTGGACTTTGAAATACTCTCCCTCTTGTAAAAGCTACATAGTTAGTTTGGCAAACCCCTTAGTATTGAAGACGAGGGACGGAGGGATTACATTTATTAGCTGTAATAGATGTTTAACCGACATTATGATTACATTTTGAGCCACCATGGTAAACGTTTTTTAAATAATATCTCTGCTTGCTTTCACTGCTTTTGTTTCTCCAAATGTGTATAGTTAGTATTGCAAGCATATGAATAAGGCTCTGACTCCTTGTTAATGGATGCTTAGTCCAATTTGTGGTTGAATGAGATTAGCCGTACAGGTGAGGGTTAGGTTGGTTATTTGCATGGCTATTTATGCTATGATGTGTTATATAAGTTTTGGAATTGAATATCGACAAAGCTGTCTTCTGATCTATCTCTGTGCCTATCTAGAACCCCTCCATCTGGTGTTTTCTACCTCCAAGGCCTGCTATCATGCCATAGTCTCTTCCTTTGGAAGATGGTAGTTACCTCAGTTTTATTTATGACTACTTGGTATCATATTTAATGATCCTCCATGCCTCATGGCTTCTGCCGCTATCTATTCATGTCGCCACAAGTTCTGCTGTTGTAATCTCAATTGACAACAAGAGAACCAGAGGTAGAATGGCTAGATGGGCAATATAAATAATGAGTATGGACGTATGGTCAGATGATCTGATGCCATGTAATCATGAACCATGTTCACCAAGAGGGAAAACTACTATTCGAGGGGGGGGGGGGGGGGGGGGGGGGGCTGGGGGTCTTATGGCAGGAACATTGGTCGAAGGTGGAAAACACTAGATGAAGGAGTGCAAGCGTAGAGGAGTAATAACTGAGTTCTGCCAACTTGTTGCTTGTGGAAACTGAAAACAGAGGGTGTATAAATACCATGCACCAAAACAAATCTAACCTGACATAGCCTGCTTTAGTTAGCATAATATTCTGGCTATGATTCTAGTGAACATATGCTGGATGATTATTTATGTGACAAATGACTTTAGTGAACTTGTTTTTTTTATACTCCGTTGCAACAGGGAAGAATGTGAATAGTGCTTTGCCACATACGTAGTACTCATTTATCTTCTTTTTCCAGCAAACTATAGTGATGGTTTGAATGCTTGTTATTCACACATTCCTATCATGCAGAGTGGGATGACAAGGAAGAAGGCAATGAAACCGTCCAGCAGTGGGAGGATGACTGGGATGATGATGATGTTAACGATGATTTCTCGCTGCAGCTGAGGAAAGAACTGGAGGGAGCCAATGCCCAGAAGAACTGAAGTATTTCTCTAGTATGAAGGGTTACTTCTGTATCATGTATGGCCGTTACCTTTTGAACCGTGATGTGCTTTGGACATAGTTGTGCACTTGAGCGTCTGGGAGCAGCCTAATTTGCGGAATAGTGCTACAGAAAGCTTATGGCCGTGCTATTTTCCATACTATCGGTGAATTTCTATATATGAATGATATGAGAAATTTTGCCGGACCTGGCCGTAGCTGTAACGCAAGAAAAGCTCCACCGCCAATTTTCCATCTCTTTTTAGAACCATCGTGTCACATGAGAAGTTCCACATTGGCGATCGCTGTCGACGATGATGTCGCCTACAACTGAACAAATGTATGGCCGTTACCTTTTGAACAGTCATGTGCTTTGGACATAGGGCCTGTTTGGCTAAACGCGCGCCGCGGGCTGTGGCGAGCTGCACAGTGCCGTGGCAGCCTTAGGCGGTGAACCAAGCAGGCCCATAGTTGTGCACTTGAGCGTTTGGGAGCAGCCTAATTTGCGGAATAGTGCTACGAGAAAGCTTATGGCCATGCTAGTTTCCACAGTGAATTTCTATATATGAATGATATGAGAAATCATCAGTTTAAAGCTCCACCTCAAACGCAAGAAAAGCTCCACCGTCAATTTTCCATCTCTTTTTAGAACCGTCGTGTCACATGAGAAGTTCCACATTGGCAATCGCTGTCGATGGAGATATCGTCTACAACTGAACAAACAGTGTAGATTAAATCCAAGAAAATAGGAATCAATGCGGAGTCGACGTCGGCTACAACCGAACAAATAGTGTATCAATGCCGAATCGAGGATGGACAGTTAAATCCAAGAAAATGGGAATCGAGTCGAGGATGGACAGTTAAATCCAAGAAAATGGAATCAATGCCTTCCACCACATGACTCGCTCCCGTCCACGTCGTCTCACTCACCGCTCACGGCTCGGCTGCGTGGCGAAGTAGATATCTAGAGTACGTAGCAAACTAGCAACACTACACGAGCGGCACGGGATATCTTTTCCAAGTACGACGGAGCTCACCGCTGCGGCGCCACCTCCGGATCCGGCAAACCTTGCTCACCCCCGCGGCCATGAGCTGCGCTGCGGTGTGGTCTCCCCCCTCCGCTCTCGGGCGCCACGACGGCGGCGGGCGGCGCGGGAGGCGCCCCTCCTTCTCCTCCGTCCGTCCCCGCGCGGCGGCCGACGAACAGGCGGGCGGCGCCATGGAGCCCCCGCGGCTGGTGCTGCACGACTCCCTCGACGCCGCGGGGGTCGCCACCGAGCACGCCAGGGCGGCGCGGGAGGGGTTCGCGGCGCAGGTGGAGCGGCTCACCCGGGTGAACGCGGGGGCCAGCATCGCCATCAGCCGCGGCCCCGACCTCGCCCGCGCCGCGCTCTGCGTCGCCGCCGAGGACGACTCGCTCGTCTCCCACTCCTCGGTCCCGCTCCCCGTCGACGCATTCATCGCGCGCCTCGACGACCTCTCCACGGGCTTCTGCGCCGGCGGCAACTTCCCGCCCTACCGCGCGCCGCCCGAGGTCTTCTTCGATCACCTCGACCGCTACCTCTACGTGCACAAGGTCTATGCAATTTGTGGCGAAATTGTTCTGGTCCTCTTGCTACACGATTTGGGGTTCACTATCCCTACACGTGCAGCTGCAATTTGAAGCCATTTCAGCTGTTGTTTGGTCTTAACGTGCAGTATAGGTCCCAGTTTCTCAAAAAAGACTGTGTTCTCGCGATTTTCTGTTCTACACGCAGATGTTAGTATGTTACAAGTATATTGGTGCTAATTTTTACGATCCTTCATTCAGGGCTTTCGAAGAACAAATGGAGTTTATGATGTGCGAGCTATGTATCTTCATTCGGTATGCTAGACTCTGGCTTCCCTCCCTTATAGGTGTTAGTAGTTTTCTGCGGCTCATCTAGTGCTCTTTGTGTTGTGCAATGTTCAGGTCTTGACATGCCGATCGGGATCAGCTCTGATGCTTGCATTGATATATTCAGAGATACTGAAGACTGTACGAATATATGGCTTGCTGGATTTTGATGCAGAGATATTCTTTCCAGCTGATCTCAATAGCCTCCCTAGGGGCTATGACAAACAAAAAAGCAAGTTGGGCGATGAACCACATATTATAACTTCAAAGTCATTTTTGGTGGAGGTGAGTTTGTATTTATACTCGCTGCAGTCTGCAGATTTAATTTCTGGGTAGCTGTCATACAACAGGAATTTACCGCTGTTTAGTTTGCATGCTTTTACTCTTCATGTTCGCCAGGAAAAAAAAGATTGTATTTTAGGTTTTATGTTTCCAGATGAAATTTGAATTGTATCAAATAATTGAATGTTCTCCTGTGTACAAATTCCACCAATATTGTTTTCCTATGGTCCTACCTCTATGCCGATGCATTTGTACAGCACTGATGGATAGACCTGAACTGAATTTTTTTGGGTTTCTGTTTCTGTATCCTGTGTTTGATTTCTGAAGTCTGACTTATACCAAAGTATACATGCATGTGTGCTTTTGAAATGGTGATTCAGGAAGTTCCACCTGATATATAACATAATCTGAATAGCATGACTTACGAATCCAATTTGTACAAATTTGCCTTACAAACTTATGGATTACTTTTTTTTTGGTAGAAATTAGGTGTTTGCTCTTAATCATTACACTCGATTTCTTCTGCCAAAGATGGTATAGCCAGACAGTGAAAGTCGTTGCTAGTTGTATTCCTTATTTGGGCTTATTTTGATGAGTCATTTTGCAGATTTTGAGAACACTGAAGGCTACATTTTGGCCGTTCCAGTCTAATCAGTCTAGTAGTTTGTTTCTGAATGCTGTTGCTGCGAATCACCATGGCCCTGGTACTTTGGTTAACAGTGCCATAGAGATGGCTGCTGCTAAAGCTGCTCAGCACAGATTGATGCGTGGAGTATGGACTGATGTTCGATTTGGTGATATGCGTCGTGCTTTAGCAGGTACTCTAGTTTTTGTTGTGCAACAATATTCGGTGTATTTTGCATAGCATTCCGTCCCTGACCAGTTTCACATCTTGCATTTTTTTGTTTTGGTTTCAGCATGTGAGAGACTGATACTACTTCAACACGATCCACATGAACTGAGGGATTATGCTGCTCTTCTGTACCACTGTGGATACTACGAAGAGTGCCTACACTACTTATCATCATACCAAACAGCCATGGTAACTCTTTCGGACACAACACTGTCATGGTAGCAATCCAGTAAATGTAGAGCTTACTAACGTTCTCTGTCTTTTCCCCTTGCAGACTGGACAGTCGACGAGCAGCCTATTGGAGATCTTAGAGGACGAAGCCCTGAATACTCTTAGAGCACGGGTGACCCTAATTTTAGCAGAGGATGGTTGGAGCAGCCGCAAACCAGCGGCAAGCTACTGGACCAAGGTCTCCGAGCCGTGGTAGTTTTAGCTAGTGGAACGTCGTTGGCTTCAGCGATGCTGTAACTTGTATATAACATCTTCAGCCGTGCTGTACACTTCAGATTTCACCATGACATTATTGAGATGGTGGAACACGTTGTCTGGACTCTACAGGGATACTTCTGTTTTTTTCGAGATGATTTGATACAGCACTAATATCTGTATCTCAAATCTGTAGTTTCTAGACGTACAAGCAATTGGAAAACGAAATCCAGAATACAGAAGTTCTTACTTGAAATGTAGAGTGTTAGTGCAAATTTTCAGGAGTGTTACCTTTTCCTATGGACGAATCATAGACCGAAAACTGTGTCAGTGTAAAACATCCAATAAACTAACCAGGGACACGTCACATAGTAACACCATATATCACATTACATAGCAATCAGATAACACAAGCGAAACTGTCAAATTGTCTTGACACGTGATACAGAAGCAACACTAGACGAATCATGAACGTGACAATGTGTTAAAAAACGTACACAGGAACCCAAGCAGAAATAAAACAGGCATACTATAACTTAACAAACATCAGGGCGATCACTGCAGCATCAGGGCGAGGCCGACAAGGCCAGCCAGCGCCACCGCGCCGGGGACCCCGCCGGCGGAAGCCGCTGCGCCGGAGGGCAGCCAGGGGTGACCTCCCGGCTGCGCCGATGCCCCGGGAGCGGAGGCCGGGCCGGGCGCCGCCAGGGCCGGGTGCACCATGACGCGCACGATGAGCCTCTGCCCCTGCTCGCAGTGGCCCGGCTCGCCGCTGACGAAGCAGAAGAAGCCCGGGCGGTCGAGCACGAACGTGGTGGCGCCGTCGGCGAACGTGGCGATCGGCTCCGTGGCGTTGCAGGCCTCGAAGGCCTCCCTGTCCACCACCAGCACCGAGTCGTGGGCGTACCTGAAATCTGCGAGAGGATTCAGTTCATTTCACACAGAGATCGAGATCGACAGGCGCCATTGTTAAGACTTCAGCTGCGTATAGACTCACAGAGGCGGTCGCCGACGTGGAAGCGGTTGTTGGTGGCCCACCAGTCGTAGCTGGTGTTGGCGTCGGGGACCCGCCACCCACGCGGCCCACCGACGTGGAACCCCAGCCCCGGCGGCGCGGCCGCCTCGTCGGCGGCGACGACGGCGGGAGCGATAAGGACGAAGAAGAAGGCGCCGGCGAGGGCTAGCGCGGGGACCATTTGGGAGCTGCTGCCGGCGGTCGCCGCCATTGGTCTTGCAGCAGCGGGCGGCGGCGCGCGGGGCGAGCGAGGAGCAGAGACGGTGGCGCCGGCGGTGGCCGTGGCTTAACCTGCTGCTTCAGGCTCTGCGGGTGGAGTGGTGGAACTGCAGGGGCGCGATGGCGGACGTGAGCGCGGGCTTTATAAGGAAGGAAGGGCTTGGCAGGCGCGGACGGTTGCCACCATGACCCTTGCCAGGTCGGGCCGCGTCGCTTCGCCGGTTGCAGGTTTGACCGCGCCGGCGCGCTCTGGGCTGAAGGGGAACGTGCGGCGAGGACGTGGGGAGCGGCGGCGGTTAGCGGCTTGGCGCTGCTCGCCGTATGCCACGGGATCATCGCCGTCGCCGGGATGCCAACATGAAGAAAGCGTTTACTTCAATTTTCTACTCAAAGTCGAATGCGATGGAGCTTGGGAAAATCTTTGATTTTTGAGACCAACAGCTCCCTGGAATTTTACCATAATAGCGTCTCAATCGATACTTCAAATTTTATGCATCCACCTTTTCTTCTTGTGAAACGACAGGGTGGATTCGTTCATTCCAAGAAATAATAATTGGCGCGGATTTCAGGTGAATCTGTGTTCTTTTCACAGCCTAATATTTGGAGATCTTTGAGTAGTCCTCAAACGGAAAAAGAAAAATAAATAAAATAGCCTCTGAGAGCATCTCCAAAAGACTAGCCAAATCATTTTCTAAAGTTAAATTTAGCTATGGTTAGAGAAAAAACGTTTCCAGCAGACTCTGTAAATGACTCCTCAAATTTAGTGGCTCTCTATCCCACCTCATTCACCGGTCATTTTTCACTAGCCATGTTTACAGAATCTGTTGGATTAGTCTGTTATTTTTTAGAGTAGCTAAATCAGTAAATTTGACTATCTTTTTAGCTAATCTCTTGGAGATGCTCTCATTTATAGAATTAGATAAAAAGAAATCAAGGAACGACATCCTTAAAACAGAACTTGTATGCAAATAGCCACCAAATAGCATCGACTCTCAGCTATGTTACAGAACGAAATCTATGAATCCCAATTGAATTTGCATGGAACTGTTTGCAAGCAAAAGAGACCGAGTACATTCAGAACTCACAAGCTCTCCATTTTCAGCAAGTGCTAGGGAACATTTCCTTACCACCAAAACTCGCAAGCTCTTCTTTTTCAAAGTGCTAGGTAACATTTCCTTACAACCAAACGCAAAACGTCAAAGCTTGCAAATTGGAATGGGAGGAGAGCCACATTCATCAAAACCGTGTAAATATTAGATGCACAACATCTCCAAGAACTCCTGTATATCTCGTTGGCTAGCTAAAAAGAGAGAAAAAAATTAAAAAAATTACATCCAACAGACAGACTAGCCAGCTGGATAGCTATCTTTACACGTTATCTCCTCCATTTCGCTAGGTATCTTTGCCTAGTCAAACGTAATATCCATTCACGCTCGTCAGTTTTAAAGAGTCGGCCGGTTTACCCCTTCTTTTGAGAAGTTTTTTACTTTTTAGCTAGGCTTTTAATCTTTAAATTTAGCTAGGATTATTGCTAGTCTCTTGAAGATGCTGTTAATGTAATGTAATGCTAGATAGAGTGTCATGTCTCATGTCTGCAACAAGGAACTTAATGATTTACAGGAATTCCCAATAGGATCAACATCTGTGACGGGACCTCTTTTAGGATAGTATATCCTGATAAAGCTTTCATCCTCTGATGGTGTGATGTAAAAGAAGGGGAATGCTGCTGGATCATTGTCAGGGTCAAAATTTGGTATGATTCTGCCAGTAGTATATATTCCGTACCTGACATTTTCACCAAAGCAGAACAGTCATATACACACTAGAACATCCATGTGTTTAAGCATGAGCGAAAAATATATACTTGCAAATTTAAAGTTATGCATAACTGGAGGCTAAATCTCAAGGTTTGCCGAGAAAGGTCAAAACTTCCAACTTAAAAGAAAGTAACAAAGCAATTAAGCAAACGACACAGATTCACCTGAGCTCACACTCTTTGCTTTCTGAAGTCACTGCACGCAAATGCCCGTGCCCTATTTAGGACCACAAATCACTGCAAGAGCTACCGCCATTGGGTGGGAGGGTTGGGGGGTGGGGGTTGTTACCACCCAGCACCACCTCTGGGCGCGTAGACCTCTTAAGAAGTTGAAAATAACACATGACATACAAAGTTTCTGTTATCAGATAGTCAAGTATCCAAAATAGAAGGCAAAAATAAATATAGAAGAAGATAAAAAACACTGAAAAAGGGGGATCAGAAGAAAAGGTTGATTATTTATGTGTTAGTATCAAAAGAAGGCCATATATTGAAACAATTTATTGTTTTCTTTTGAAATTTGTTATTCCATGGATATAATAAGACCAAAGAATAGCTTGCTGGCCTACAAAAAGGATACTATCCGTTCTATGGAAATTAAACCATTTATGACAAAAAGGATACTATCCGTTCTATGGAAATTAAACGGTCAAGTGCAAACAATGAGAAGCCTGGTTAACCAGTGAAGTGCTTAAGCCCCAGGTAAGTAAGTTACAAAATTAACTAGATGATGACTTTTTATACAGAAAGGAACAAGGAAATACATGTGCAATAGCACTGAAATCAAAGAAAAACAGAATCAGGATTGACATATATTCATTAAAAATTATGGTAGCAGCGTAGAACATGAGAACTCAACCGGTTACAATATTATTAGACTACGTCTATTTAAAATTTAAGCAATGACATGACTTAACAACTTAAAGAAGTTGTAGCCCTGATTTAGAAACATTCTTAGAAGACAAGGCACTATTTTGCAGTGGAGTTTTCTTGCATACCCAACCTACATTGCTGGGCCCTTTGAGGTTTGAACAAAAAATTTGACAGAACACATTTGGATTGTTTAACATCTTACATGTAACAGAATTTAATGTAATGAATTATGACTCTAGGGGGAAAAATTGGTTTGGTAGAACTCACACACCATTGCCAACTTAGAGACAAGCAGATTCCATTGATAGAAGAGAAGCAAATATTTTGACATACGGAGTACACAAGTACTAAATCACAGGTGAGGGTTGGTCAACAAACAGAGAACAAACCTGAGTCAAAGAATATTTAACACCAGAAATACCAAAAAGATGTGCTCTCTTTAGATCCTGTATGAGTATATATGTCAAATGAATGACTTACTCAAAAATCACACTACTGATAAATAAATTATATGACATTGCAGTAAAGTGCAGCTCTGAATGAATCCACTGCATATGTTCAGGATCATTAGCATAAAGGATTCCAAGGATGGACATATAACAGTGGATTCAACGTTTTGGGTAAGGAGTGAAAACTGAAAGAGAAACCATAGAGACAACAATAGTACCTCATCACATTTAATCAAATGAGCATACTCAATGCAGTGACCTGCAGTTCTTGGATTCTCGGCGAAGGTACACAAGGGAAACATAACCTGAGCAGGAAAAGTCCATATGTTAAGCAAACTGTCCCAGGTAGTATTATGGCTCTAGCATGATCCTTAAAGCTTTCAGTTCCATCATGTACCATTCGTTTAATTGTCCCTGGGGTGGATTGTCATTTGAGTCATACTCTGCAATGTGAATGAATATATGGAACACCATTTCCCTATGCATGAAATGTTTTGATTTCTACAGTGTAAATACCAACATAGTGAGGGGTCTGATCAATTGAGAAACAGAAACAACTAGAAAATGAAGGTCATGACAAATAATAATCAGCAAATATAATCTGCACCAAGGACAGACCAAATGAACTCATATACCAAACCTTGTGTTTGTCCGCACAGCACCATAATTACCATACTTGGCACAAAACTGTTGACTTTAAACAATTACAGGCAGCATACAGTGTTGACCGTTTAGGTTAAAGTGGGATGGAACATATTGATTGCCCATAAGCTCTACTGCATTTTTTACTGTTGAACATTATTAATTTCAGTCCAAAGCGAGTCACATGCTTCCGTCAGGGTTAGCTGAACTGATTGTAACAACTTAGCTCTACTCCACTAAAAGTGCTCTTTAACTTAGCCTTGGGGTGGCCAAATTCACTTGCAAATCTCAAGTGTAATCTTACAGGCACACTTATAGCAAAGAACAAGGGCATGGTGTAAACATATATTTATGCTGCCAAGCACTAAACTTCAATATCACACCACATTCTGATGGTAGAATCCATGTTCACCAATAATCTCCACAAGAGCACTTTCCATCCTTGAAATGGTGGAACCTCTTATTGTCTCTCACAATGAGCTCTCTCCCAACGATCCTTGACATGATCTTGATGGCATTGTGGCAGTCCCCACATATCCTGAGGTTCTTAATGATGCGAAGCGGTGTCCTTGCTGGGGTGCTAATCAGACCATACGCAATTGCCAGCCTCTCACTATGGTACAACAACGCCTGCTCCTTTGCCTCCTGATCAATGTCATGGAGCACATACCTTGTATCTGGGACGTACCTCTGCTCATGCACCACCTTCTTTTCAATCTTGGGTGGCAACCGGTACTCTGCCAGCTTATTCCTCCCATCAAGCATGTTAATTCCCAGACGCCTCTTCGGATGTGGGGTTGGGAGCTTCTTAGGATTTGCCTTGGATGGATCAAGCGACACCAACAACTCCTCTGCCTGGTCCTCAAGATCAATGTCACCATTCATACGTGCCAGGTTCAACAACGACTCCCATACCATTGCATTGGGCTCGAAAGGCAGTTTCTCAAGGTACTCCAGAACCTCGTTTAGATGCCCTGACTTCCCCAACACCTCAATGATCCCAACATAGTGCTCCACACCAGGCTGGATGCCATGGTCTCTAGACATGGCATCGAAGTAAAGGAATGCCTCCTCAATAGCCTCCGAGTTGGCACAGGCATTGAGCACAAGCATGTAGGTGTGGCTGGTCGGCGCCATGTATTCCTTCATCAGCTCGAACAGCCGCAGCGCCTCGTCCCCGAGTCCATTCACCGAGTAGCCGTCGATCATGACGTGCCACGAGTCCATGTCGCGGTCAGGCATATTGTCGAACGTCCTGCGGGCGTGCGGCATGGCGGCGCACCTGGCGTACATCTCGAGCAGCTTGTTGTTGACCCGGAGGTCGCCGCGGAAGGGCGAGCGGAGGAAGAAGTCGTGCACCTTCCGGAGCTCCTCGAGCAGCTTAGGGTTGGAGCAGGCGGCGGCGAGGTCGTAGAAGGCGGGCGGGTCGGCGCGCGCCCCCTTGGCGAGAAGCTCCACGGCGTCCTTGACCCGCCCCTCCCGGCACAACCCCATCAGCTCCCCAGGCCCTGCCACAGGCTCAGGCGGCGGCTGCGGGGGCGAAGACTCGTAGCCGTGGGGCGGCGGCACCTGCTGCCGCGTGGGAGGGGGCCCGTAGCCGCGGGGCGGCGGAGGCTGCACGTGCTGCTGCGGGGGTGGAGATCCGTAGCCGTAGGTGTGGCGCGGCGGAGTGGGTTGTTCCTGCGGGGACCACTGCGGATGGGCGCCGGGGGGAGGCGGGCTCCGGCGCGGCGGTGGCGCCCACCGCTGCTGCTGGGCCTGGTGGACATGGTTGGGTGCGGCGGGGGAAGGGGACGGGAAATGGGAAGTGTGGGAGGCGTAGGACGATTGGGAAGAGGATAGGGGTCGGGCGAGGAGGTGGAGGAGGGAGCGAGACCTGGCGGAGGAGGAGAAGGTGAGGGAGCGAAGCGGGCGCAGGTGGATGAAGGCCATGGCCATCTTCGATGGCGATGGCGAATTGGCTCGTTGGGATTCTTCGCCTAGACCTAGGCTCGGTTTGGTGTGGGTCCGCGCCGCGTCGCTTCACCTGACTGCGCTGCCGCGCTTCACCCAAACGGCCGCGGCCGGTCCTCGTACAATACCATGATATTACATACATATACATATAAGATTGACTTTTGTATCTAAGACAATAAACCAAGAGTTAAATACATCATTAATACGTAAACTTGATGAGTCAGTGCATTTAGGTATATCATCTCTCTAATTGCTCAGTTACGAGCAACAACTTAACATGTAGGTGCAAATAAGTCACCACGACGAGTGTTTGGATGCTCTTGGCTACAATTTAGTCTCGTCACATCGGACATATTGATGTTAATTATAAATATTAAATATATAAAATACATTGCATAAACAAGGACTAATTTGTGAGACGAATCTATTAAACCTAATTCGTCCATGATTAGACAATTTAATGCTACAAGTAAACATTGATAATTATATACTCCCTCCGTTTCAAAATGTAGGTCGTTGACACTTTTTTGACTACAAGTTTGACCACTCCTCTTATTCAAAAAATTTGTGAACATATAGTCAAATTTAAGGTATTTTTGAAGATTTTTTATTAATAAAGCAAGCCACCATAAAAAATATGATAATTTACACAAAAATTTGAATAAAACAAGCGGTCAAACTTAGAGTCAAAAAAGTCAAACAAACTACATTTTGAAACGGAGGGAGTACTATTTATATGTTAATTAGGCTTGATAGGTTCGTCTCCCGAAGCAGACATGACTTATGCTATTAGTTTTATAATTAGTTTATATTTAATACTTCTAATTGTCGTTTATTTAAAGAACTAAACTTTAGCCCCTTGAATCTAAACACCTGATAGCCGAAAAATTACAGCATCGTAACGATGTGTTAGCCATTTTTCTTTGCAAAAGTCATTACTCATTATGCAATTTAGGTTCGTTTAGTAGTATCTTTTTAGATTTTGTTTGTAGCATCTTTTAGAGAAGAATAGTATAATTTTTAAAATATTATATTTTATAAAAATATTTATTTTTGACGAGGTAAAATAAAATAATACAACAAACAATATATATATATATATATATTTGTCGTCGACTGTAAGCATCGTATAAGCGCAAAAAAAGACCTTTTGATTCGTAGCTCGGTTTGCAGTTCCTGCCTCTAACAAAGTTTGAGTGGTAATATAAATCATTAAATCATACAAACTTGATGTTTGTCAGAACTGGTATATGTCAAAATAAATCCTAATAAATAATAAAATAACACCAAATGCACACATATGTTGTCTACATGACATTTTTTGTCCATGTGTCAAGTCGGTGACCTATTTGCACTTATATGCCAAGTTATTGCTTCTAAATGAATAATTAGAAAGATGACGTATATAAACGCACCCACTCACCAAATTTATATATTAATGATGTATTTAACTCATAAACTAAATGCTATAATAAATATCGTGTATTAACAAAATCAAGATGAATTATAGTTTATTTTGTATTTTAGATATATATATATATATATTATATAGTAAATATTATGTGTTTTAAAAAATCAAAATGGACTAAAATTTGAAACGTAGGGGGTACTAAAATACTAGAAATATGATTCCCTATAGCATTATCCTATTTTTGTCTTCTCTGATTTAATTATTTCCAATTCAAAAACCCATGTAACTAACCATTTTGCTCTTATCTAAGTCTAAGCCAGGCCGTAACCAATTAAAATCTCCTATTAGACCCTATTTGGGTTGGAGGAATGCAGATGGCAGGAAAATGAAGAAAGATAGAAAATACTGGAAAGAAGAATGAAGATGCATTTGGAACGGGGGAGTCTAACTCCTAAACTGGAAAAACAGGACCAGTAAAAAACATTAGTGCTTAATGACAGATTAATTAACAATCAGACCCATGATTACTTATAATGATGGAGAAGAGGAATTGACATGTTTATAAATGGAGCAAGTACTTGAGGTACGATTTTAATAACAAACAACTTTATTTGGTAGGCTTTACATGGATCTTGTTCTAAAATGTACTATATTGCTATAATTTTGTTTAAATAAATATTTATTTTTGTACCAAATCTATAAAAATTAAGTTAAATAAGTTTTATTTGAGAAAAAACTAAAACGATCTGCATTTTGTAATGGAAGGATTAAATGATTTTTGGCAGCTATAGAACAAAAACAGTCGACTGACAAAGATTTTTCACTTGAAAAAAAAAAGAGATAAAGACAGGTATACGGCGAAGGAAAAGTTCCTCTTATGATTCCCATGGCATGAGCACCCTTCTTAGCAATAGCCATTCCCTGCATTATATGTCCTATCAATGACATAAAATGAATTTCTCCACGGGTTGCCATATGGATTTGAAAGCTTTTGGGAGGGGAATCTTCGAATTTAAGTTTCTGTATTTATCTTTTCTTTAACATGAATCGCATACACGTGTGTTTGTGATTTCTGAACAAAAGGGTGGATTTCAGTCTTTCGTTGTCCTTTTATCCCTATAGGAACTATTCCATAATATTAGGAAATCTCAAAGGGACAAACAGCATCACTTCACAAACTAACCTATGAACCAATTTGAATTTACATAAAAATTGATTGCAAGTCATTCAAAAAAAATGATTGCAAGTCATTCAAGAAAAAATGATTGCAAGCAAGCAAGCAAGACAATCTAAATTCAGAACTCACAGGTTACATTTTTACCCGATAAGTTCTAGCAAATTTCTTTGGGCCGCAGAAGTTATATATTTCCTTACAACCAAACGCAGAATTTTATTGCTTCGGCTGCAGGTTGAAATGGAAGGGAGAACAACATTGCCACAAAACTGCAAGCACAATTGCACTACCACGAAAAACTTATATTGAGATTTTCTGCAGCGAGTAACAGTTACAAAGATAATTAAATGAAAAACTCTGAGTGCTAACTTGCTTTTCTTTTCTATGAAAGTATAAAGAGAAAATTATGTATCCTCTTCTATCATGTATGATGTAACTATGCAAGTGCAAACGGCTACATTGGGTGCAAACTGCTTACCCAAATGGCCCACTGCACATGATACTTTGGCATTTACCCCATACAAGGGACATATTTTGACATTGGCCACATCTTATATTCCATCATCCCACTGAGGAAGGTTTGCGCTAGCTTCATTGACCTTTTTTACTAGCGTAACCTGCATTGAGAAAATATTAGGGAAGGCCAGAGGAAATTGGCAAATACAGGAGCAGTCACCAGAAAATTTGATGTATATGGTGAGCCAATAAATACCATAATATACTTAATATATCATAACAAATATGTTGTGCATCATTCAGAATTATGTGATGGTACACGTACCACACTTTCTGGGACTCCAGGAGGTGGCAATGTGAGATTCCTTGGTGGTGGTCCATCTGCAAATGATCTTTTGTCAAACCGCCATTCACCAACTTTTCCATAGGTCAGTTCACCCTGAAAGATTATTGTTGTTGAATACTGTATCAGAAGAATAACGGAGCAGAAAATATTTACTCTATGCACAAAATATACTGATTTCATATGAAAAACAGATATATAGAAGAAGTTCTGCAATTTTGGATTCTAATACCTTGAGTGAATAGTCACATCCATAAGTGAAGTGGATGATAAATGTGTTCCCAAGCATTGTATCGAATGGTGGCTGCGTTTGTTGTTTGTGATCATGTCACTCAAACAAATCGTTCGAAGTGAACGGTACTATGAAGATAAGAACTCAAGCAAGTAGCACACCTGAATCATGAAGTCTTTACGAAGAATATGTTGAACCCCATGCAATGCACTAGCAACAGCATATGCGTACCTAAATGACAAAGAAAAACAACACAAAAAGAAGCTGGAATCATAACAAAGTAACAAGTGAACAGATGAACTTGCGTACAAGACAAGGTAATTCTTACATTTCCAAGACCCATCCAAATTTTTTATCTGTCTCCTTATCCTCTTTCATTTGTATCGACACATTCATCCATGTGGGAGCAATCTTCTCAAGAAGTGTCTGAAAAGCTCTCACACGAAAAGAGATTGCGTTAAGTTAGGTCTCATGAAGTTACTGAACCCAAACAGTAAACAAGTAAAATAAAATTTGAGAGCAATAGTTCACTGAATGGAAGTTCAACAAATCTATAGTATGTAAAGAGTGTTAAGTTTGCAACAAGAAATTACCTTCTTAATGATTACAGGAGAATTCCCAATAGGATCAACATCTGTGACAGGACCTCTTTCTTTAGGATAGTATTTCCTGATAATGTTTTCGTGTTCTGATGGTGTAATGTAAAAGAAGGGAAATGCTGCCGGATCATTGTCATGAGCCAGATTTGGTAAAGGCTTGACAAATATATGATCTGGTTCTGCCATTAGTATATACCTGCCATTTTCACCAAAGCAGAACATCCATACAGACATCAGATTACAAATATTAAGCATGGAGGAAGGAGATATTGAATACTTGCTATTTTTAAGTCATGCCTGGCTGGATGCTAAATCACGAGTTTTGGGTTAGAAGGTAAAACTTGCAACTAAACAGAAAGTAACGGAACCAAAAACATAGGTCCATCTGAACTCACTCTTCTTGGATCTTTGCTTTCTGAAGCCACTGCACAAATGCCCATGGCCTATTCAGGACCACATATCCCTGCAAAAGAACATCGGAATGTCAGGCTACAGACCATCAAGACTAAATGTCAGACAAGTGAATGAGTTGAATAGGTACTTCAACCAAGAGAAATCAACAGATTGCAGAGCACCTGCTACCGTGACCTTTGATTCCGCGAGCAAGTTCCTTACCAAATCATTACCCGAAAACTAAAATTTTGTTTTGGCCGTGGGTTTGTCACTGCAAGTTGAACCGTGGCAGCAAATTTTATATCGAAAAATACATATTAAAAAAAATCTTCTGTAGCCCCACATTGCCCCCACGTTAATGAGCCAAGAGCCAACCAACAAACACACTGAAAGAGATAGAAAGAGGTGATTTTGCTGTTTACGGTTTGCGTACGTGGTCTTTGCCGGCGGGTAGCGGATCGACGATGAAGGTGGGGATCTCGTCCATGAGGCCGTCGGGCTTCCCCGAGTGCAGCACGCGCGTGAACCCGCCCATGGCCTCCCCGCCGGGGAGCGCCTGCATCCGCTTGTACCAGTAGTACATGACCCGGCACTGCCACCGGCTGTAGGCCACGTCCGTGGCCGTGAGCGCCACATGGAACGGCCGCCGGCGCGCCTCGCCGCCCGCCGCCTCGCGCATCCACGCCGGCATCGCCACCACCGGGTCCCTCGCCACCGCGGCCGCGCCGGCGCCGAGTCCACCGCCGCGGAGCAGCATGGCGAAGAAGTTGTACGAGATCAGGAACGCCCCCGCCGCCACCAACGCCAGCACTATCGCCGGCGCGCGCCCCATGCCGCCGCCCGCGGCCTTCCGGGCCGCCGCGTTCATCTCTCTCTCTCTCTCTCTCTCTCTGCCCCAGAGTCTCCCCCTCTCTCTAGACTCTAGAGAGATTCTAGAATTCTTGGCGTGCGAGTTCAGGTTGGGAGGGAAGCGAGGAATGAGAGAGAATTCATTAACAAATGGCAGTACCAACTCCAAGAGTTAATGACGTGGAATCCTTCAAAGAAAATTGCGGAGAAGTGCGGCGGAAGCGTGACGGCGACGGGCGGCGGCGCGGCGCTCGCCTGCAGGTGGGCCCGATCTTCCCAAGAGGCCCGCGGGGCCCGGCATGTAAGCCAGCTGGTCAAAAGCTCAAGTCAACGGCAGCCCACTCGGGCACCAGCCACCGCCCACCAGGCCGTTCTTCGACCTTCGACGCCTCATGCCCTCTATTGTTTTCTTTTTCCCAGAAAGAATCGTGGCATCTGATTTCGTCGGTTCTAGTGAGCTGAGTTTGGTGTTAAATTTTTTAATAAATACGTCACTTTAGCATTTCGTATTCGTAAAAAATTGTCCAAACATTAATTAATTAGGCTTAAAATATTCGTCTACATTTAGTACTCCATACACGTGTGCTAAAGTACAATAAAACTGTGCAATTAGTTTTTTATGTCATCTACATTTAGTACTCCATACCCGTGTCGACATTTTGATATGATGGAAGTTTTCTTTTTGCATAGTGACATTTAGGAGTCAAATTTAGAATCTAAACAAGGGCTTATTGATTCGTGATGGTACGCAGATTTCAACTCTCATGGCCTATATTTTTGTACCTTTTCGTGAATCATGGTGTCTGATTTCGCTTGTTTCAGAGAGCCGATTTTGTTCGCTGGAAATATTCTGGATTCATATGAAAAGATAAGTGTTTTCTTTATTCCTGTGAAATAACTATGCCTGCATACTTCATCTACGTGCTTCTTTCAAAAGATATAGGACAATATTTCACATACATGCTGTTTGTACAGCTCTGTAATAATTCATAACGTTTTGTAGACCAGTAGGTAAAATGTGTACTACTTAGGCCTTACTTAGGCCTTATTTAGATTTCGAACCGGGAATATCAAAGTTGAAAAAATGCCATAAATACGTTGCTGTAGCATTTCATTTGTATTTGTGAATATTTGTCCAAACATTGATTAATTAGGCGCAAAATGTTCGTCTCACAAGTACAACAAAACTGTGCAATTAGTTTTGATTTCATCTATATTTAGTACTCCATGCATATGCCGATATTTTAATGTGATAAAAATTTTCTTTTTCATAGTGAAATTTGAGGGCTTTTTTTAGGAACTAAACAAGGCCTTACAGAAGCACTCATTGCAGGGATTTCAAAGATCAAATTTACCAACAATTGCACCAGCTACAGATGAACTTAGTAGTATTTACCTATGATCACGATTCTGACCTTTTAAAAAGAATTGTATCGGTATATTGTGATTGAAACCACAGTTGAAATTCAGTTTAGAATACAGTGTGGCTCAAATGTCCGGCAGAACCTAATAGCAGGGACGAGTTGTTGCTTCCAAGCAAGCAAACAGGTCTTCTTGCTTCAAATGGTAGGGAACAAAGCGCAAAAGCAAGGAAGGCATGATTGCAACGGCATGCATAAAACAAGCCACTATGCTAGCGATGATTGCAACGTCCTGCTTTTACAATGCCAGACTGCCACGGCGCTAACCATTGGCCCACGGGAGAGGAAAAAAAAGAATGTTTCAACGGATCGGATATTCAGATAATTACATACCAACTTCAACATAATTAAAAATCTGACACAGAGCAAAACTTTGTATTCCATGTTGCAAGTCACACCATCACTTTGCACTAAACATGCCCTTCTACCCAAGCCAATATGGGACTGAATTTTTTTCAGGAAAATAGCATACAAGACATTACCACAGATCCACACACCTATCTTCGGTCTCTGTTAGGATCCGGCCTCCTACTTCTTTGATTTAGATTGATCGCCATCTGCCTTCACTATGTTGAGGTCTCCGCCTTCTTTGCTAGCAAGATTCGCAGCTTTTATTTCATTGCACTGGTTGATGAACTTGGTGAGTTCCTGCAACGCAGAAGTTTTTGTTGGTTGAGAACACAGAATATGAAATAAGGACAACACTACTAGTGCATTTAAACCAAAACTTAGGGGCTAACATGCACGCTGCCGTACATATGTGTTTTTTTGTCGATATTTCCGTTAGTTCTATCCAATTCAGTTCGTAGTAAATAACTGCACACAAGAAGGTATTGAAAAAGCCCACAGGGCACAATACTGAATTTCAGTACAGAAAGGGAATATTGAACATCATACATGTTTAACTATAAATTCATAGTAAAATAAATTTTGATCATGCGATGCATGTGCTATTTATCACTGCAAGAATACAAATACTAAATCATATCAGAGAAATAAAACTTGGCATCTGCAAAACGAATGCAGCAATTTCTGCAATATTATATCATTATCTGACAATGGCCATTGCAGGATAATAGCATTCTCATTAACTACAGTACTGGAGTATGATAGTACTAAACTATTATTAGATCTTAAAAGTTTGACAACATGGATCCCATGGCCACCTATATTTCATGACAGTGGTAGTGGTTTACATGATACCATAGATGTGATTATATTGACGAAAATGTATGTCCCAACTTTCAAGTTACACTCATGACAGAATTTAGCAATAGCCACACAATTTTGTTGGAAAGCTCAGAACGTTGATACTACCACAAGCAGTGGACGACACTCAATCAAAATACCATCGCAGGTGATATTTACATGAAACCAGGGACAAACAAGATTGATTTATAAAGTTACTCACAAACATAACCGGTAATTCAATTCTATAAAAGTCTGGCATATGCTTGGACTATTGAAAAATCTTAGTACCCTGTTAGGGAATCGATTCACAATCGAAATTTAGTACCCTGTGCCCTCTTAATAATGGATGCAAAAACACGCTACAGTGTAGTTGCTAGGAAACAGAGCAGAGTCGTGGCAACCAAATTGAGCTATATCCAGTCAAATTGAGCACCCAATCAAACTGAATCAACCAAACAACCAGCTTCACTCATCACTAAAACAATAGTACAAACCAGAGCAAGTAATTACTACACTCGCACTCCCAAAGTATACCTTGTCGGCGTCCATGTCCTTGGTGAACTTGGTGGGCTTGACGACCCTCTTCCCTGCAACACCACAGAGTAGCAAACCAATCACCCAAGAGAACAATCAACGAATCAACACTGAAGAAGGCAACGCAAAAAGGACGATCCAATCTAGGACGTGGGGGCGCCGCAGTCGATCCCGGCACGCGTACCTTTGCGAACGTGGAGCGCCTTGCCGTGGCGGCTGGGAGGGACGGTCTTCTTCTTGTTCTGCCCCTTGAACAGGGTCTGCTTCTGCGTCATCTCCCTCGCCCTCCGGTGGCACGCCGCGGCCTGTGTTGCTTCTGCTGCTGGGGATCCCGCTGGAACCTACGGTTCGCGCCTTAACGCCTCTCTGCTGGCTGCTGCTACGGCGGTCGGGATGCGCCGCCGCTGCTAGGGTTTTCAGTTCTTAGGCTTGGTGGGACTCCGCGAGCAGCTGTGTGTGGGCCGGAGAAGCCTGCGATGTAAAAAGAGCAAGGAAAACGTCGTGAGGCCCAAATCGTTGTCATTTATTGGCCCAGCAGCTCCAAAAATACTCAAGCTGGTTAGATACGGAGTATTTTATCTTTTTTTCACCAAATATAGATGATTAGATGTTTTTCATAAGATTTAGATATTTTGCTTGCTGCCGACATAATCAAGCGTCAAGAACATGCTACCTATCTGTATATCTATATGTGATAATAACGTTTGTTAATATAAGAAGCGGTAGCACGTCTCCTATCGCACCGTATTCACATTTCGAGTCCAAGATGAGTAGATGACAGGCAGCTGCATTGCAAAATCAAAGCATATATAAATCAACTATGCATTGAAGAATCAGATAGTTCGTCGTAGACGTGGGGGTGAGCAACGAGAATTCATGGGAATGTGGTATCTCAAAAACCGGACACCTTTTGGACCCTTTTTCTCCGGATGTAGTTAACCGACAGTTTGTGCCAAAAGCCTATTTTCCTCTTTAAAAGACAAAATCAAGCCATCTCAATTTTGGTTCATCCTTGGCGTTATCTTGCTGAAGAGACCTACGAGCTCTCGGTCGTATCCATCGTGGAGCCTCCCACGCCCTTGAAGGCGACGCGCAGCTTCCTCAGAGAAGACACTTTCTTCCCATTGTTCTCCGCCATGCCCGTGGCATGGACAGTCGCGCACGGGATCCATTTGAGGAGCTCGAACATGGGAACGCTCAGGTTTGGACGTGTCATCTGCTCAAGCACCTCTGGTGCCTTCATGTACAGATTGTTGCCTTCGTGCGTCACGCTAGCCTTCGATATCCGCAGCTTGGGGTGCTCCTCAAGCATCTTGATGAACTGCCACAATGGATCAAGCAGCTGATAAATAAAGTGGCAATCGAGAAAGGTTTTGCAGAAATGAATAGAAACCTGCCATTTTGAGTTACCCTTGGGGTAAAGAATAACACGGCATGCTAAATTTAATACAAGCTAGCTATGATCACAGATGCATGTGCATATATGCAATCTAGATTTGAACTTGTACATTTGCATACTTTAAACATTTCATATCTATGTCCCTTTCATAACTTCATCCATAACATGTACTAGAATATATGATCAGTCTATAACAGAGTAACAGACTAGCATACACAAATGACATAGCACTGAATACGAAGGAAATTTTCAGAATTTTCCCCACTGAAATGGGTTTGCAATACTCACATTGGAAAGAGTAGCGGATGTATCCAGCTCAATCAAGGTACCTGGCCCACATACAAGGCAATCTTTGTCTCTGATAAACTCAGTTACTTTAATATGAGTTCCTTCCAGGCCGTTGTACGTGTAAATAGACATAATAATCACTCGTTCACAAACTAAGCTGTGTTGTATTTTTGCAACCCATTAAGAAATGCATTAGATTCAGATGCAGTTGAAGAAATAGAGCGAAAGATGACATCAACAAATTTCCATCAAATAAGGTCAAGTAATTAGGCATATGTAGAATGGTAATGAAAAAAAACTCTGGGCCACAAACCAACTTCTACTAACGGCCTATATCCTTAAGTTAAATTATTTTAAACTCATTTCTACTCTCTCAAGTCTCAACATAGGAAACGACTTGTGTTCTTTAAACACATGAACACACCAGACTCATAAATATGCACTGGTTTTGGTTAGAAAAAAACACTAAATGTATTGTCACACCGGTTGAAATGTCCGAATGCAATTTCCTCGACATTATTCCATTGACTCTACAACCCCAAGACCAAATAAATATCACAGCCAACAACACTGAAGATACCCAGAACCTAAGTGTGCACTCATCCCACTACTCAAAGCTACAATACGCCCGAAGTCAGGTTCTACTTGCATTCGTAGGTTGCATGAGCCTGTTTGTATCTGATCAGTTCAGTCAAGTCTAGTAGCTGTTGATTATTCAAATGGGCATGCAGATTGTAGTGTTAAGTAGTGGCATACAGGCAGGAACATAGGTTGACAAGGAGGGTTCCCATGGGATTTCGTTAATTCATAGCATCCTAGATGAATTTGAAGTTCATTTAAATCCATCTATTCTGTTTCTCATTTAAAACTTTTCTTACCAATTCTTTTTCCCATTTAAATTTTATTTCAAATTTATTTCCATTTTGTCCACAAATTGGTGTTTAGTTTAATTTTGAGGATCTAGAACATGTACAACCAAATTATTAAAGATTGATGATGTATCGGATAATACATTTATCTAGTTAATATGGACCGCTTCTCTCAAGATTTGCATGCGCATTATTTATCACATGTGATTGGAATTATTTGAATAGTTCTATCAGCTTATTTCCAAAATTAAAATTATTATACCAAGTGTTTATGAAATAAAAATCTAAGAACTAACACGCAGGATACGATTATTCCTTATCTGATGCAAAGTAAAATAAAATTTTGTGCTGTTATTTAAGTTTTCAGGTGGCACTGGATTTGGTTAAAGGGAACATATCTAGTGCAAACCAACCCCTCCATGCAAACTTTGGAAACCAATATGCATGGGGACATGCATAGGAGGTGGGAGGGGGAATTTGTAAAATCACAGGAAATGTGGGAGTGGGGATTGGCAAAACCAACATGCATGGGGACATGCATGGGAGGTGGGAGGCTCATTTGATCAACATCGTGTGGATCAGATTGTGGTTTCTAAAGTTTGCACGGAGGGGTTGGTTTTCACCTGATACGTTGCCTTGGTTAAAAGATGGAACAACTTTTAAGTAAGAATGAGCTGCGAAGCAATGGAACTCACGTGAGATAGTTTGACACATTTTTGCTGCACCCTGAAATAAGCTTGAAGGCTTCCAATGCACAAGCAGCAGATATAATTGCATTCGTTGAAGCAATGGCTGGGATTATATTCTTGACAACACCCTGAAATTCATTAAACACAGCCAGTACTATGAATAGACACTTCAAGAAGTAGAAAAGTACAAAACTATGCATCACATTATGACCTGAATCCTTCTGCCCAATTAGTGGAAAATTCAAACTATTAGACATAACAAATATAGAAGAAAACTGGCAGAGTATACCAGTACTGACAAAATAAAGATTATTCCTGATACTAGTAAAGATGGAAAGGTTTACTATTTCTGTGCCAATATAAAACAGGCTACATAAAATTTTATTTTCCTTTTGAATGTGTGGTTCCATGGAAATAATAAATCCAAAGCACTGTATATGACATCACATAGAATAAATCGCTGACCTATTGAGCACACAAACATTTATGGTAAAAGAATATTATTCAATCGTATGGAAATTATAAAGTCAAAGAGCTGAGAATGAGAAGCATATTTATCTAAGAATGCCTAAGCACCAGGTAAATCATGTAGAAAATTTAACTATGATACTAGATGGTGGCTTTTTAGGCACAAAGCAACAAAGAAACACTAGTGCAGTAGCACAATCAAAGATAGACTTGTAATCAGGAGAGAATTTATTCAAAATCAGGGTAGAGCCAGAGCACACGCAATTAGCCAGTTACCATACTATGAGACAAATTATTTTAAACATAAGCAATTCTATTGACTCGGACCTTAAGTTGTTCCAGAATGATTTTTCTTGCATACCTAGCCCCACACTGCTAGCCTCTTCGAACATAAAATTGTAGCAGAACAAGTTTGTTTGTGTGTGTGTGCAAAACAAGGTTTGATGTTTAACAAATATACACAATAAAGATTAAATGGATTATGGCTCCAGAAAAAATAAAAACGGTTGGACTAGAACTAATCCATCATTGCCAAATCAAACACTCTATTGGAGAAGCAGAGATTTTGAGATCATAGGCTAAATCATAGGTAATGTTTGGTCAATAAGAAGAAAACAAACCTGAGTTAATGAATATGTAACACCAGAAATACCGAAAAGCTCTGCTCTCTTTAAAGCCTGTATAAGTATATGTCAAATGATGTGACAAGCACACTACTGATAAGATTTATATGACATTGCAGCATAGATACCTCTGAATAAATCCACTGCATATGCTCTGCATCATCAGCATCAAAAGGTTTTCCGGGATGAACCTACAACAGTAAATTTAACTGTTAGTAGTTGTTGACGCAAATCTCGGTCAACACACGAGAGCGCTGGACGCGCGGGTCGCGAACAGACCAAACAGCGGGGCGTCGCCCAAACCGGTCAGACCGGTTTGGAAATCCGGTCAGACCGGTTTCCTAGGGTTTCGCCGGATCAATCGTTCGTGAAGATAACTACCAAGCTTACGTGCTGGAGAACGACTAGGTTTACGAGCAAACAAGTAAAGAGATAACCAACGCACTTACGTGGCGAAGAACGACTAGTTTACGAGCAAACTAGCAAAGGCCGTCGAAGCTCTCGCCCGGGAGGGACCCCGTCAGGGCGTGGACGTCGCCGGCGTGTCCTAAGTCGACCAGCAAGCCTTAGGATGCCATCTATGACCGTAGAGATCAGAGGATGAACAACATGAAGGTTGGAAGAGATTAGGGTTTGAAGGAAAAAGTAAAGGTAATGTTTGATTCGATTGGATATATCTCAATCGGCCTTCTAGCCTTTATATTTATAGGCCGGGGAAGTCTTACCCCTTCCAAGTCGGTTACAATATGGGATCAAACTCGAAATCCTAAACCTACTCGAGTTACAGACTCAAACCGGTCTGACCGGTTTGTCCGGTGCAGATCTTGCTGAAGTCATATCTCTCTCATCCGGATTCCAAATTAGGCGTTCTACATATGCATCTTGATCGTATCGACGAGAGCTACGCAATGGTGAAGTCCAATTGGCATTTTGACACTTTTACCAAAACCGGTCTGACCGGTTTGTGCACACCGGTCAGACCGGTTTGCACTGCTGTGCCACTTTTGGGTGTCAACACATGCCCCCCTGTTTCTTGGTAAAGCTTGCGTAGCAAACATTCCTCCAAGCCAAAAACTGCACTGAAACAATGATAAGCACTCGTACATCAGTCACATCTTGTCTCTAATGATGAAGAAACCCAACTGTCCACATATCTTGGTCTTCAAGATGATGGATTTACTGTGCTACTCATATTCCTGCATCTCCATGAGATATGAACCTGAATATACACCACTTCGGCTATGATTGTCTGGAATTTAGTTCAAAGCCAATATCACACTTTAATTAACCATGGATGCACAGTTGACCCAATTACAATGAATAGCAATTGGTCTTTTATCTTTTAAAATCACAACTGAGAGTTTGTAATAAACATCCACCAGCCTCATATCTTTGGATCATAAACCCCTAGCCGAAGTAGAAAAACCATATCCTGCTTGTTTATTAGTGCAAAATATTCTAACCGGCTTCATAAATGAATATGCCACAATCACGATGCAAATGACCAAGATTAGATTGTTGTCAAGAGTTAACTTGCACTACCACAATGCAAAGCATCTATGCACCAAATTCAGATCAAGTATTTACTGCACCTATCAATATTGAATCACCAAATGCTTTTACCTATTTCACTCCTATGGATCATAAAATTCTAGCTCGAATACAAAACTTCAAATTCGGCCTAAATATTGATGTAAAATATTTGAACCGGCTATGTCTCAAAATAGCATTATTTGATGTAACAAAAATCAGCACCAGTACCTTCAGCACTCTCTCAAGCCGATCCAAATAAAGTACCAAATCCATAAGGAAAAATGCTCATTGTACTAATAATCCTGGTACAAACCGGTCTGACCGGTTTGGGAAACCGGCCAGACCGGTTTCGCCTGATCAGCTGATCGACTCTCTCTTGGTGAATTTTCTTGCCCCCCGGGCATTAAAATAATTAGGTGATATCTTATCAGGAATTTTAACACTTTAGTACGATGATCAAAGACATTCATCGGCCATATATGTTGCCAAGGATGACACAAATTATCATCTACAGTAAATTCATCCATAAGAATATGTATAGCCGAAATAGTGTAGAAAGATATATAGATCCAGAATAAAAACCATCTCTAAAAACTAAATATTTCGGCTTTTGAATTAATCAATAACAATTTAGTGATAACCCTCCTTGATATAAAGACCCATATGACGTCCAAGGATCAAAATAAGAGCATGAGGGATAACCAAACATATTCATGGATGAATTCCAATACACAGGCGTATATGGTATTTGTGAACCAAATAGACGATGCATCGACCAATAATTTTGATGATTTGGTGCAAACCTTATATTTGAAGATCGTTTCTTGGATCTTCTATTCTTCTTTACTTGCATTGCAACTTCTGTGGAAACATCGTCTTCGTCTTGAGTTTGAATGCTTCCTTTAGGAACCCACGCCATGCCTTTTTCTTTTAGCTCTTGGGCACTAAGTCTCTGGAGCTTCTTCTTTTGCCAATCTGACGAACCGAGTAAATGCTTCGGCTATGCTTGAGCTTTGGACAGCGACAACTCTTTCTTGATTTTTGGCTCTTTTAACCTTTTTTGCCCAGATTTAGTATTTGGAATATCAATAGCTGAATTTTTCTCTTCATTGCCATTAATAGCCGAAGTCTTTAACACATTAATCGGCTTTTCAGCAATTGTATTCAGATCTGAACTTGTAGCTTTGCGACCATCTTTTTTCACTACATAAATCTGCTTGACAACATTTTTCTTATTTTGAACTCTAGACCGATTTTTATGCTCAAAACGGTCATTTTTAACATAAGGTTGTCTTGCATATGATGATTCTTGTGGAGCTGCATACTCTATATAATATGGCCTAAAATATGAAGGAGTATGTGCCCATGAATCATTCCACCCCCGTGATGAGTAAGAATAAAAATTAGTGTGATGTGGAGCACATGGAACTGGCATTGATGGACCAAAAGAAGAATATGGTGCTGCTGAATTAAAATTCTTCCATTGCCAATTCCAATTCCCAGAATTATGTTTAGGAGGTGATCTTGATGATTTAGATCCATTTGACCGATTAGCACGCTTAGCCTCATTTTCTTTTTGATATTTAGCCAGAAGTTCATCAAAAGTGAGTTTCGGCCTTTTACTATTGTGCTTGACACGGTCTTTACCTCCATTCATCTTAAGACGCCCTGATTTTAATATTTTTGGGCGTCCTTGGTCAGAACCGGTCTGACCGGTTTGCACAACCGGTCTGACCGCTTTGGAACCGGTCTGACCGGTTAAGCAAACCGGTGTAACCGGTTTTGCTAGCACAGCAGGAGTAACCGGTTCTTGTTCCGATTGTGAAGAAGTTGTTTGCCCCCCAGTGTTTTCCAGATTAAGCTCATCGTCCTCTAACACGTCTTCAACTTGGACGATCTCTTCTATACCACTTGAGGGCTTACAATCTTCCTCTTTGGCAATTAAATTTGGATCTTTAGACAAATCGGTCAATGCTAACCGATTTAATGATCCTTTGGCATCAAAACCAATTGTAGGTAATTGGTTATCCTCTTGTGTTTGAGAAAATCTCAATCGTCCGATATTAATGGCCGATTGGATAAATTGGCGAAACATATTGCAATCACTTGTTTTATGATCAAAAGAATTATGCCACTTGCAATACTTCCGCTGTTCTAATTCAAGAGGTGATGGAATAACTTTGTGATCTGATAGCTTAATAAGATTGTTCTCTAGCAAAATATCAAATAAATCATCACACAAAGTTAAATCAAAAGTATATTTTATTCTCTCTAACCGATGCTTTTGTGGAGAAGGTTTTAAGGCTGAGCAAACGAATGGTTCAGATTTTTCATTAATCCATTCGGCTATACTTCTTTGTGTCCTTCTCACATCCGATGCTTTAGAGTTTATCACTACATCATCATCGGATTTCACAATGCTTTTCAGTTTTGGTTTCTTATTTTTAATCCCAAAATGACCATAAGTAAACCATGTAGAGAAAAACTTTGGCAATGATGATGGAGAAATTTTAAATGTCAAAATCTTGCTCTTATCGGCCTTCCTAATTTTTATATTAGAATGGCCGACATAATCTGAAGGTATGACACTGCTAGCAAGTAAATCAATCGATCTTTTAGAAATATTCATAGTATCACCACTAGTAGATGAATTAATTAAAAATGCATGATCTGATTGGGAGTTACTTGCAAAGCATACCTTGCTGAAAATTTTGGAGAGGCGTGGAACCTTGATGTAGATGGCATCGTAATTCTCCCGGTGACAGCCAACAGCAGCTACTGTCCGAAGCAACCGGTCTGACCGGGTTAAGCAATCGGTCTGACCGCTTTGGAACCAGTCTGACTGGATTGTAAAATCGGTCAGACCGGTTTTTCCAGGTTAGCTGGAAATTACCAAGTCGCGACATGTTAATGTCTCCTCTTTGCCTCCAACGCCATGGTCTTCATCATTTTGATTGGATGAATTTTTTCCAGTCGAGAGTTGGCATTTATTGATAAAAAAATAATTGCTAGACAAATGCACAACTCCATGTGGGAATTCAAGCCCAGCTGTTTTCTTATTACAAACAGATCGAGATCGTTCGGTTATTGTGATTACCGAACTTTTAATCAAATCTTGATCGTTCTTTCTTCCACTATCAACCGATGATGTAACCGGCTTTGTAGCTGCAAATCTCATTTCCTTGAATATATCATCAATGGATGATAGTTCCATTACTTGAACCAATCCTTGTTCTGTTTCTTGGAAACAAGATTTATACAATCTTATTTGTGTTTCTACAAATTTGCTAAGCTCACCCTCAAACTGCTTACCATTGTTGAACCTTTTAATCACGTCATTCTTAAGCTCAGCACATTTTGCATCCCACAAAGTATTTGGCTTTTGCAATTTAGTAGAAACACTGTTTGGTGCAGCCTTTTGTGCAAAATCACCAGCATGAACTTTCGGTAACGAAGAATGAGTAGTACCGAAAATATGTGATGATGCATGAGATGAAACACATGAATGATTAATTTGTGGAGATGAATATGATCTTGCTGAATTCTCATTAATTCGGCTATAAGTATTGGAAACATCCGGAACCGAAATATGAGTATTAGCATCCGTATATGATACTGAATTTATACATTCATCTTCCACTCTAGCATATAATGGTTGAGAATAATTGGTCGGATATCTGAAATCAGTATGGCCAATTTTCTCATTTATCGGCGTGCTTTGAATCAAATATTCTGAATTTGTCGCCGATGAATAAGTATATGAAACACCTTGTTGAACAATATTAAAATTATTAGCACATGATGTCTCATAAAGATTGGCCCAACTCATGTTAGTTTGACCTTGATAATTGTTCATCGGCATGTGAACTTGTTCTGCAGCCGATGTGTTAGGATAATGTTGTATGTTGCTAGTAGCATTAAAATTTAAAGCATGCATATTATTTGGTAACGGTTCTAGTTTATAAAATTCAGGTTTATAGTTTACATAATAAACTCCATCTGAACAATTACTAGCCGATGCAATATGCCTACTAGTATCATATCTAGCAACATCAACATGAGAATTTGTGGTACTAGCAAAATAATCATTAGAAACATATGATGTACTTGCATGCTGTACCTCAGGCGTGGCGTAGTAATATTGTTGTGGTGCATATGAATAACCCGCCATAATAGGTCTTGATGCTTCCAGTCTTGTGATAAATCCAGATATTCAAGATAATCCAAGCAATCAATGACCAAGACTTTGCTTTTACTTTAATTTTCAATATGAAGTAGCAAGCAAAACACAATACAATCGGTTTGAGCAACCTGATGCAAAGTCACAGGTATAGGTGCAATCGGTCCAAAAAGACCAGATGCAACTATAGCGGCGAATCAAAATAATAGATCAATTAAATATAAGGCTAGGGTAGAAAAATTCGGTTGTAACAACCAGAATTACCGTTCCCCAGCGGAGTCGCCAAAATGTGTTGACGCAAATCTCGGTCAACACACGAGAGCGCTGGATGTGCGGGTCGCGAACAGAACAAACAGCGGGGCGTCGCCCAAACCGGTCAGACCGGTTTGGAAATCCGGTCAGACCGGTTTCCTAGGGTTTCGCCGGATCAATCGTTCGTGAAGATAACTACCAAGCTTACGTGCTGGAGAACGACTAGGTTTACGAGCAAACCAGTAAAGAGATAACCAACGCACTTACGTGGCGAAGAACGACTAGTTTACGAGCAAACTAGCAAAGGCCGTCGAAGCTCTCGCCCGGGAGGGACCCCGTCAGGGCGTGGACGTCGCCGGCATGTCCTAGGTCGACCAGCAAGCCTTAGGACACCATCTATGACCGTGGAGATCAGAGGATGAACAGCATGAAGGTTGGAAGAGATTAGGGTTTGAAGGAAAAAGTAAAGGTAATGTTTGATTCGATTGGATATATCTCAATCGGCCTTCTAGTCTTTATATTTATAGGCCGGGGAAGTCTTACCCCTTCCAAGTCGGTTACAATATGGGATCAAACTCAAAATCCTAAACCTACTCGAATTGCAGACTCAAACCGGTCTGACCGGTTTGTCCGGATTCCAAATTAGGCGTTCTACATATGCATCTTGATCGTCTCGACGAGAGCTACGCAATGGTGAAGTCCAATTGGCATTTTGACACTTTTACCAAAACCGGTCTGACCGGTTTGTGCACACCGGTCAGACCGGTTTGCACTGTTGTGCCACTTTTGGGTGTCAACAGTAGTGTTGGGTGGTGGTGGGGTGGTTCTGAAAGAGAAATCGTGTGGAAAAAAAGAAAAGTACCTCATCCCATTTGATCAAATGAGCATACTCAATGCAGTGAGCTGCAGTTCTTGGCGTCTCAGCAAGGGTACACAAGGGGAACTTAACCTGAGGAAAAAGCCATATGTTGCATTCAAAGCAAGGTGTTTTTCCAGGTATTATGACTCTAGCATGACCCTTGAAGCCTTCAGTTCCACCATCTACCATAGGTTTCATTGTGTCCGGGATTGGCTCGTCATTGGAGTCATACTCTGCAATACAAATGAATATATGCATATCATTTTGATATCTACAGTGTAAGTAATAACTAGCATTCTCTGAGCAAATGAGAAGCAGAAACATAAACAAACAATACTACAAAGGTCACAATCAACTAAATGGGCAGATATAGTCTGAACTGAGGACAGACAAGTGAACTGTGAACTCATAGCTAAAAACCTCGAGTTTATCTACGCAGCATTTAATTATCACTTAGCACAAAATAACAATTTTCAACAATTATAAGCAGCTTGCAATTGCAATGTTGGCAAGATTAAAGTGGGGACAGAACAAAATCGATTGACGTTATTCTCTATCAAACTTTTTTTTTGCTGAACTTTGTTAAATCCTAATTCATAAGTAGGATGAAACTACAGCAAACAAGTTCACTGCTTCCCAAGGTGTAACGTGACAGGCTGACAGCCACACCCTATAGCAAGGAACAAGGACATGTTGTAGACCCAAGACTGCAGTCTCCATTTGAAGCCTATTTTCCATCACAGAATAAAATGTGACATGGAATAATTAAGAAACATACCCAAGAAACCACATGCCACAGAATTTATGTAGCTTCGAGCTTCAATTGAATCCGGACCAAGGACAATTATATGGAATGATTGTAGAACTCTATCTATTTATCTTCGATCCTGCAAAAATGAGGCACAATGTTCACCCCACTAACTCGCTCCATAACCCTCTTTGCCGCCACTTCAGCTTTGGACTTCCCGACATCTTGAACTCTGTATAAGGCATCCAGCTCCAATTGAGACAGTGAAAGACAACAAAGCAAATTTTTCAAAAAATATGAAAATTTTAAACATCAGCTGGCAGAGGTCTAACTAATTACATAAATTTATTGTGTCCTTCAGCAAAGATCAGTTTTTCCCCGTCTTCCAGCAAAAAAACCACACAATTTGAGTCATGTGGCAAAATTTCCCTAAACTAAGTTGCCCCCCCCCCCCCCAAAATCGCCAGACAATCAACAGATGATAATTCACTCTCTGAAGCACAACGGGGAGCGGGTGGGGGTCACGGCGGTACGTACCTGAAGAGAAACTGGCGGTTGAGGTTGGACACGTCGATTGTGTCCATATCGATGACGTGCAGCTTCTTGAAGCCGGAGAGGGCGAGGTCCTTGAGGAGCTCGCACCCGAACCCGTCCGCGCCCACCACCAGCACCTCCACGAGGCTCCCCAGCAGGTCCTGAAGCTGTGCGCACGGATCAACCGATGAAATCAGTCACCTAGGAGCAGAACGTGTTGGATATGTTCCAAATTCACATCCACGATATAGGCCAGGCTTAGGCCAGAGCGAAGCGGAGGCCCATTGTGCTGTGGTTTCTCTCAGGAGTGCACAGTTTAGTCCCACATTGGCAACGCAACCAAGCACAGGGACGTGAGCCGCCTATATATATGTAAGACCTATGTAGACGGTAGGGTAAGACAAATAAACCATGTATCATCCCTACTTGTAAACTCTCCTCAATAGTGATTGTCTTCCGTGGTTTTTTCCCGCAAGGGTTTTTCCACGTTAAATCGTGTCTCATGTTCGATCTTGTTTTCCGCATTATTTGCTAACAAGTGGTATCAGAGCTTGGTACAAGATCGCGTAAAAAAATAGGGTTTCACCCCTGTTATTGCGTCGCGCCGCCGCCACTGCGTTGTTCGGCAGAGGAATTAATTTTGTGTCGCTCCGTCTGCACCGGGAGGAAAAAGATTGTTGCTTGCACGCGGATCGAGAAGAGGCAGAGCGTTGACGGCTGTTTAGTGGAAAAAGATTAGAAGCGAATTGTGCTAGGCGCACACATAAAGATATACCAGAAGATTTCCAGAGTTGCTCGTTGGACGTATACACGAAGTGTACAAGGCGGCAGGTTATTGCTAGAGTTTCACAGTAATGTTTCTAGATTATTTATTGCAGATTATTTTCTTCCGGATATTTCTTTCATATGGCTTCTATGATATGTGATTTCCACTGCTGAGATATATTGAGATTTTGAGGAGATGTTGGGATTATTATCGGATCACTTTGAGTTAATTCATCTTGATGTTTTGACAACATCGTTCATGCCAGCCTAGTGGTTTTCTTTTACTCCAATGGAGTTGGTTAATTGAAAGTGAAGGTTTTGCTCCGAATTGAGTTCGAGGTGGAGGATTCCAAGTGCAACAGAGGAAGTTTTGTTTGACTAGATACTACAGTGTTTTGTATTGCGGAATCAATACGTTTATTGTTGTCTTTGCTCCTGTTGAGGGATCTAGATCAAATTTGCTGCATAGATACTACAATGTTTTGTACTGGCCAGCATTCAGTACATTTATTGTTCAAGGTGGAGACGTCCACTCATGACTGCACTACTGCAGGGTCTATGTAACAACCCTAAATTTCCCTAGGAATTTGTTGAGTGCAAAAATGTGGATTTGAAATTTTTGGTGAATTGTTGTGCATGCAAACCAATATTTAAAATTAATTCTAAATTGCTTCCCAAATTCTTAAGCAATTTAAATTTAAAAATTTAAAATCAATTTGAAGTGCTAAGGATGAAATAGTGTGATTTGGAGTTATTTGGATTTAATTGGATTTTTGGTTGGTTTGAATTCAAATTCTAGATTTGAATTCAAACTCTAACTATCTAAACTAATTGTCAAACCCTTCTGACCGTTCGTGGGCCCAAACTTCCAAACCTAATTCCAGAAACCACCCTTCTACTCTTTTCCCGAGCCAACCAGCCAGCTGGCCCAGCCGGCCTTTCGGCCCAGCACCGGCCCAAGCTTCACCGCGTCGCCTCCGCGTCTTCCTCTTCTCTCTCTGACGCGCGGACCCCACCTGGCAGCTTTCTTCCTTCCTTCTCCCTTCTTCCCCGCGCCGACGTCTCTCTCTCTCTGCCGCGCCGCCCGTGAGCGCCCGAGCCCATCCCATCCACCACGTGCGGCCCGCTCGATGCGCGCCGCGTGTCCGCGCGCGCTTGGCCGTCTCATCTCACCGTCCGTGTCGCGGAACCCTAGCGCCATCGCCTATAAAAGCCGCCGCCGGCCCTTCTTCCCTTCCAACGCCGCCGCAGCCCCATTGGGGTTATTCCCGATCCAATTCGTGGGAGGAGAGGAGAGGGAGAGGGGTGGGGGAGGTTGAGGAGCAACCGGAGCAAGGAGTGGTGGAGCCCGTTGCCTTCTCCACGCCGCCGCCGCCGAAGCCGTCGCCGCCGACCGTGGAGCCGCCAAGACGGAGCCGGACTGGAGCCGATTGTGGGAGCGCGAGGACCGCCGGCGTACCGCGAGCACTACCCTGAGATGCAGCGAACCTCTACTGGCCCCTAGGTGAGCGCCGTCGTCTTCCTCCCCTTCTTCTCCCCTGTCTCCGGCCGAACGCCGCCGCCGCTGTGCTAGCCCTTTCCTTTGGGACCCGACCATCGAGTCGTGGCCGTGACCGTGTGCAGGATCCCGTCGAGCCGCTGCAGCTAGCCCGCAAAACCACCGTCGCCTTGTTCCTCGCAGCCGAGGCCGCCGCGGCCGAGCTCCGCTCGCCGCGCGCAAACGCCGAGGCCGTGTCGCGGCCGTGGGTGACCACGTGCCCGCGCACGCGCACCTAGCCGCAGCCGACCGCCGTGGCGCCATGGCCGCGTCGCCGCCGTTCGCGTCGGGAGGCCCAAAGCCCAGCCAAGCCGTGGCCCTGCCCTTGTCGTTTGGCCTCGCGAAGCCCTAGCCGAGCTTCTACACCACTTCTTGGACCCAGCCGAGCCATTTCCGGCGAGTTCCGCCGCCGACCATCGCCGCCGGCGTGCTCTGGTGCGCGCCGCGTGCGCGTTCGCGTCGCGCCGCGGGAAGCCACACGCAGGACCACACCCGCACGCCACACAGCCACCCGCAGACGATCCCGAGTCGGCCACAATTTGATCCCATGCACCCGGCTCAAGTGAACCGCACTCACGGTTCACGGTGGACCGAGTCCACCAGAGCCAGATCCAGCTGCACCCCTTCGTGGGCCTAAAGTTGAACCTTAAGTCTGGTTTGCACCCTTGAACTTTTCCGGCCCAGTCACTTTCGGCCCAATTCCAGCCCAGCCTTTGTTTAATCCTTTGTCTTTTTCTTTTAACTGCGCTGACGTATGGGGCCCACATGTCATACACTGCGTGTCACTGACCGCTGGGACCCACTGACCAGAGTTGACCCGTTGACCGGTCAACGCTGACGTCATCCGAGGCGGACCCCACTAATTTTTGTCTGTTTTTCTTTTTCGGAAATTATTTAATATTTTCAGAAAATGATTTAAACTTGTAAAATTCATAATAAATCAACCGTAGCTCAGAAAAATATGAAACCAGTTTCTATATTTTTCTAAAATCATGACCTACGTGTTAATGTAGAGTTTGGTGTTATTTGGGACTTATTTCATCACTGTTTTGGTGTTTCTTTGCTAGTAGTCGCGTCTTATTTTATTTTCCGCAACCCTAGGAGTTCCGGAGAGTCAGGAGGAGCCAGACCACTGCGACAACTGCTTTGACGAAGACGAAGACTTTTGCCCAGGTTCACGCCCGACCATCTCTGAAATACCTATTAGACATGCAAACTAGTATGCTAGCGCTTTACTTTACTCGCATGATAAACATGCACTGCCTTTGTTATTATCATGTTACCTTGCTACCTACTACTCACTTTACGAAATATGCTATGCTATGCATGTGTTGGGATGGTTGTGATTTGAACCTCTTGGCGTGAGTTGTGGGTGGTATGGGAGGAGTAGAGCAGCTAGGCGGTGTAAGCGAGTAATAACAACTCGATCGTTGATCGAGGTGCTTGGGGACAGTACTCGGGCAGTCCCTTTGGGGTACCTGTTGCGGGTACATGGTTTCTTGGGGATTGGTACTCAGGGAGTACCTGAGGAGTTTGGGCGGCTATACCTGTTATGGGTGCCGATTGCGGACCGTTGCGGCGGATCGCTTATGACGCAGATACTCGCTTTACCGACAATTAAGGACCGAGTCGAGTTCCACCTTTGGACGTGGGAATACCGTGCTCACCATCTACCCAGTGTGGGGAGGGTTCCAGCAAGCCTACTCTAGTGCGGCGCCGAGACTGTAGGAGAATCGAGCTTGATATGTGTAAGGGGGATTCGTTGCGGCGTAATCTCCCTGATTTACCACGGCCCCCGACTGGCCCCGGTGGGAAGGTTTCACATCCCTGGGGCAGATGTTAGATCAGATGTTTCCCGAGCCCAGGGAGACAGGATTGGCACCGTTACTGTTTAGGGTCTTTGCTGTGGGTTGTGTCTCAGGTTGGTTGCGGACTAGCCTTGCAGCCCAGATGGATTCCTGGAGTGCCACCTCTGCAGAGTGTAAACTATACGTATAGCCGTGTCCACGGTTACGGACGACCCATTTCTGATAAGTTTCGACTAGCATGGGAATCTGCTTTCTTACCTCATCCTTTGATTTGGGTTATGAGAGATTGGTCCAGCGATGCTGATGAGACAAGGTGGGGAGGGAGCTCACCGAGTCGACTAGTGAGCGAAAGGCGTTGGTGGATGATGTTTGCGGGAACCTGCTGTGGCAGGACGAGCCCGATGGGAATGTGAGGCTGACGGTTGGTTTGGGGAGTGGATGTGCATGTGAGGGAAGGAGTTGGCGATGAGATGAATTTGGGTTATTGCTGCTGCTCGCATAAGAAAACCCTGGCTCAAACCTTGATTATTTCTATACCTTAGAATAGGCCACTTTAAAGCTTGCTTCATATTATGGTTGGTGACGTGGACCTGTCCCAATTCCTTGGGGACAGACTTTGGGTTCTCAGGTGAAGACCCCGACCACGAGTTCAACCAGGACGGGTGGTACGATTGAAGGGTGCGCGCTATGCTCAAGGATGCCTGTGGAGGAGTGGTCCCTAATGATCTAGCTACCGCTGCGCAGCTGTTTCTAATTATCGATTTAGCCCAGAGGGCTTGTACCAGACGCTATGTTTTATATATGTCATGTATTGAATCTTTTATCATTGTATGGATGTGATATTCGACTGAGATGAGTTCTGTACGAGATAGCTGCTATTCCTGGGACTATCTTGAGGGTACAGGGAGTCGGATTCTCGTCGTTGAGAATTCGGTTCGTTTCAGTCTATTGCAGAGGTTTATACTTCGTTGGTTGCACATTTATGCCCACATCTGAACCGTGTTTGAATGGAGCAGTAATTGAGTTCTTCACTGGATATTTATTTAATACCACAGGTGATATTGCGACTTTATGTCGTTTAATGATTGAGCATTATTGCCATTTATTTTTCCGAGGCCAGTTGCATAGACTCAGACTTTTGCTGGGATTATGAATTTGTTGAAGGCCCAGATTGTTCGTATGCTTTGTTGATAGCTGTGTGTGTGTTTGAACCTATTGGTTATTTGCTCAAGTGTTGGGAGAATACTCAAGTGATCTTATTTGTCCGATGGACATTGGTATTCAAGATTTGAATATGGAGGTTTATTATTCGTCTACATGATGGAATTTGTCTCAAGGTGAAGTTTGTTGGATATGTTCCAAATTCACATCCACGATATAGGCCAGGCTTGGGCCAGAGCGAAGCGGAGGCCCATTGTGCTGTGGTTTCTCTCAGGAGTGCACAGTTTAGTCCCATATTGGCAACGCAACCAAGCACAGGGACGTGAGCCGCCTATATATATGTAAGACCTATGTAGACGGTAGGGTAAGACAAATAAACCATGTATCATCCCTACTTGTAAACTCTCCTCAATAGTGATTGTCTTCCGTGGTTTTTTCCCGCAAGGGTTTTTCCACGTTAAATCGTGTCTCGTGTTCGATCTTATTTTCCGCATTATTTGCTAACAGAACGTGAGAAAGCAGCGGACGAGTCGGCGGTGGGGTGACACTCACGGTACAGCGGAGGAATCGGCGGTGGGGTGACACTCACGGTGGGGCTAGGGTCGAAGGAGGCCTCGACGAGGTTCCCGGGGCGGGAGAGGAGCATGTCCAGGTCACGCCACCGCGCGGGCTCCGTCGGCGCCGGGTGCTCCACGTCCGGGGTGGCCATCGCGGAGGCGCGCTGGGTTCGGCTCGCCTTCGACTTCGAGCCCTCCGAGTGGGAGGGGTCGATGAGGGAAGGGAGGACCGGGCTACGAACCTGTGTGATCGGTGCGGCGGAAGGAAGACGGAAAAAAAACCGAGGCCAGGGACGGCCCGGGATACGTGCCGCGCCTGAACAGACGGCCGAGATGCAAGTTGGGCGGCCCCGTTCGGGTTTCTTCGGTTTCTCCGATCAGAAAGCAATCCAGTCTCAGGCTCATGATCTGATGAGAAATTTTAAGAATTGACATCAAATTCGTGAGCCTTTCAAGATTTGCCACCCTGACCCACATGTCATTGACTCAGGATGACCCCACATGTCATTGTGATATGGGTGGCAAATCTTGAAAGGCTCGCGAATTGAGTCACAAATATCACAATCTCTCTGATCTGATGCACGGCTTAGCGCGCCTCTATCTCCAGTAATCATTTCCAACAATTTCAAACTCCTAGGATTCAAAATTATTTTTTATTAAATTCACCTAATCATGTAATTCATATATTAAATAACAAATCGAAATTGGGCAACTTTAACCTAAAATTATGTCTTGGTCTTGACCTTTTAAACTTGGAACTCAAAATCATATATCTTTTTTATTTAGACTATATTCCCAACAAAGTTATCAAATTTAAATTTATTGTTTTGTTATTAATCTGGTGATGTAGCTAAATAATAAAATTTCTTTGAAGTACAATATTACATATTAAAGTTATGGGACATCCTAACATCTCAAAAAATTAAATAGCTTCTTTAAAACCCAGTAAAATAAGTTGTTGTCAAAAGCTCAGGTAAGAAGACAACTACATTGAACCAGAACCTACATCCCAACTAGACATAGGCTAGTGGCGAAAGGAAAAACAACAAAATTTGGGTTGAGTTGATGCGTACTCGGGAACATAGTTATGACTTGCAACAGGTTATACGACAGTCATCCACACACGATGACAAATGGCTCGTTAACATCCATGGCACCATTATGGTGTCAGTAGAGCATAATTTACGAAGCAATGGACGGATGATATTGCTAGAGCTAGGAGACATCCACGTAAATGAGACGCATTCACGTAAATAAACGTCAACATTTATTGATAGAGTAAATTGCACCAATTACATAACAACATGTATATTTGTATCACTTAGATTCAATATATTGGAAACCGTGCGAATATATTTACGAACTTATCAATTCGTGTATAAAACGTATTTTGCTATAGTAACAACAGAAAACACGTTTACTTTCTCGGTTTTACGATACGATCACAAAAATATTTTAAGATAAAAATATATAGGTATCGGTAACTAATAATATACGAAGTGTTATTATCAAATGTATTTAAACTGTTATCATCGAACATATTTACGGCACTGCCGAACCCGTCAAACGTGTTTTTTTTCCATGGTGATGTACCAACGTATTTTAAGGTAGGGGTTTGGTTTTTGCTCTGTATCAGCTGAGACATCCTCGAGCCGAACCAAAAGCAAACCCCGACCGCGGGGGCTTATCCGCACTCCGACCGTGCCGCTTCCTCGGCTCAAGCTCAGCTCGCTCCCCTCCAGCACTGCCTCCTCGCCATGGAGGCAGCAGCCGCCGCCGCCTTGTCCCCTCCGCGCGTCGCCCTCGACGCGCGCGCCCTCTTCTCCCCGCCCCGCTCGCTCCCGGCTTCGCCCTCATCCCAGCTCCGCCTCGCGGCCCGCCCCCGCGCGCTCGCCGCCGCCAAGCCGCGGTTCCTGGGCCCCCAACGGGACCCCGCCGTCGACGGCCGCCGCAGCGCCAGGGATGTTGTCACGATGGTACGCACCGCGCGTGGCCGAGCTACGGAGAGCGAATTCGGTGCGTCTGGAGTGGGCTGACGCCTAAAATGAGGTATCTGTTTGGCGCCTGCAGGTGGTGCCGTTCCTGAGGGGGACCGCGTGGGAGCAGCCGCCGCCGGATTTGGCCTCGTTCCTGTACAAGAACCGGATCGTGTACCTGGGGATGTGCCTCGTGCCGTCGGTCACGGAGCTCATGCTCGCCGAGTTCCTCTACCTCCAGTACGACGACGCCGAGAAGCCCATCTACCTGTACATCAACTCCACTGGAACCACCAAGGTCTGCTGCCGCGCTGCGGATTCACTAGGCCTTGATTTCATTGCGTGGTGATTATGACTTGTTTGTAGAGATTGAGCACAGACTTGTGGCTCCAAGAACTTTCCTCTATGCTTGAATTGGGCATGCCAATTTAGTTTAGCTTGCGGATTTTCAGTTCTTCAATCCTTAACTAGCAGAGAGTTTTGTTCAGCTTAATAAGTCTATTTGTGTCTTTCATACATCATAGGCCATGCTGTCTAAATTTTGTTGCACAGCCATATCTCTTAACAATTACAAATTATAATTCTTGCTCTAGATTCAAATCTTCGTATCATTCTGATATGTCTATCTCCCTGCTTATTCAGAATGGTGAGAAGTTAGGTTATGAGACAGAAGCTCTTGCAGTATACGATGCTATGAGGTCAGCTTCGACATATGTACTTATCCTCTTTTCCGTTCCTTGCAAACCTATTTCTATCCCTAATCCCCCTTCAAATGATTTCACTTGCTGATGCTTTACACATGTTCTCTGATGTGAAATTATATGTAGTAGTTAGCTCATTATAAGAAATGTGCATAGTTTTGTGGCTGGCAAGCAGAAGGCCTGAAAAACCTGGAGTGACTAGTCAACATTTTATCTTCTATGTCGATCATAGCTCTTTACTATGGGCCAATGACAGAAATGAGTCCACAACTCCACATCACTACCTATTTCACATCCGATGCTTACTTACCGACTGGCGGCACTAGGAACCCAGTGTCTGACAAAATACTAGAACACTTCTCCAAGCTTGTGTTGCTGTATGCATATAACTTGTTTTGCTTACATAAATGAGTATGGTAAAGCCCTCTGATATTATCCCATTGAGCCAATTGCATGTTTATTGCACTCCATCTTCACAAATATGTGTTGTTTTAAACATTGGCATGGTCTCAAGATGCTATTTTTTCCATCGATTTATTTATCACAATTTGTTAGCAATATAGCCTGGGAGTATATTAATAATGAATCTTCCAGTAATATTTTCATATAGCCAGTGTTACTACTCTTGCATGTTTTGCGCACTGTATTGAATTGAGAAGAGTTTAAATCATGATTTTTCTAAAGTAATATATATCTGTAATATATATGGCGGCAAAAGTGCAAAGCCACATGCTTGTCTTGGTGTTATATACAAATATGCAACTACACTTGTTGGACTTCCATGGTTCTTCTTCTCTATAACTGTAAGATAAGAGCAGAGCAGTAGCCCAACTGCCCAAGGGACTTTGTTCGGGTTTGTATTTCCCCGAATAATTGCCAGTTACAGTAAATGACTTTGAAGTCTAGCACATTAAACACTACCTATAGTAAATTAAACAGCAATAAGATCCATGGTTGATGGTTCAGCTTATTAAATTTCTCCCCCTTGTTATACACTATGAAGTTAGCCAAGTTACAAAATGGAAAATAGTATGTATGCCACAATTCCCAGACCCTAATTTGTGCATGCCGCTAAAAAAATTGAGTTGACACCAATGCCATTTTGGGAAAAAAAAAACAAGATGGAGCTTTCTATCTGCCACTGCTGTGGCATCCTGCGGTCATGTTCGGCAAGTGAAAATAAATTGAAAAATGGCAAGAGAAAATAAGATTGCTGAAAAACTCAGAAATGACCCACTTGATCTCTCTTTTCTATCCTCAATCTGCTTTCTCGTACTCCTGGTCTTATTCAACATCATCAGCGCCACTGCCTCATACAAAGACAATACCGCTCTGGCTGGTGAGTCATCCTTTTCCTCCTGCCGTCATGCCTCTCTCTCTCACAGTGCACCACCTTACTTGCCGCTGGCCTCCCCTGTAATACCAGGATCTATCTGGCCGCGCGGCTGCAGGAGAGAGATCAGCAGAGAGATAAGGACAGTGCTGGCACAATTTCATTATCAACCTGCAATGCTGTCTTTTTTTGAAAAAAAAAATCATACGGTGTTAGTGCCCCGTCTGAAGCCATGGCATCCTCAACTGCCATGTCGGCAAAACTGGTGGCAATGATGCTACCTCTGTTTTTTAATGGTATACGTGCAATTAGAAAGTGAACATGTGGCATCTGTGCAAACTTCCCCTGACGAAATAGAGCAGTCTATTTAGTGTGCCGTTTCCACTCATTCCTAGCATTCATTATTTTACTTGTAGTAATCTGCTAACTGCTCATATATGGAGGTACAGTTGTGCTAATAGCCATTGCCAATGCCCAGTTGTTATTCCATTTTTTTCTTACAAAATTCTGGAGTACTAGTTTAAATCTCTACCCCAGTGCAGGTATGTAAGAGTTCCAATTTTCACTCTTTGTGTGGGAAATGCATGGGGAGAAGCTGCATTGCTATTAGCTGCTGGTGCTAAAGGTAACCGCGCTGCACTTCCATCATCGACGATAATGATGAAACAGGTCATTTCCTTTTCTTGTGTTGATATTTATACATTATAATGTCTTTGTTAAGTGAATCTAATGCACATGGTGCACAACTAAGTTTGTATGACAGAATGTCTTATACTTACTCCCGCACCGCGTTGCACTTGCTCATACTTTGTTTATGGACGTACAAATATCCTTGAAGTATCATTGGTATTTGCTTGTTAAAATATGACACTAGAATGTCTTACCATCGTGACATGTAATGTGCAGCCAATTGGTCGTTTTCAAGGTCAGGCGACAGACGTTGACATTGCAAGAAAAGAGATCCGAAATGTCAAGATAGAAATGGTATTTTCCATTCCTTTGTATAGATAAAGAATTGATAGCCTTATGATAAATTTAAAGTTATCCAGGATTAGCTTATCTTTCTTGTTTCTAGCGTTTCATATTATTGCTCCATTTCATTAATTTAGGAGCTTACAAAGTTGTACGATCCGAAAGTTATATTTCTTCCGTTTATTTGTGATCATGAGAACTATTGAGGAAAAAAAGAAAATAGCATGCCACTATTGTTAATATGATGATCCAACTTTAACACTAGTCTTCGTTGCATACGCTTGAAGTGTATAAGCCTTTTTTTCATTTCTAGCTATCAATCACAGTTCACTTATGAATTTTTCTTACTATGAAGTTATCTCGTGCCAACCTGCTCTTATGTTGTAGTGAGTAGCGACCATGATCCTGGAGAACATCAATTGGCCTTAATGTAATGGAAAATTTGGATACACAAATTTGGACAGTTGCATCTAGTTTGGATATTCAACCTCGGACGCTTTGCACTGGAAAGAAAATCTCAAACCTGCGACTTAGATATTTCCGTGCATTAAACTTAGTTATCTTGCGATAGTTCCGTGAATTTACTGTCTGACTTTGACTTTGTGTTCAGGTTAAGCTGTTGTCAAGGCACGTTGGTAAACCAATAGAAGAGATCGCTCGGGACATCAGGCGGCCTAAATACTTCAGCCCCAGTGAAGCCGTGGATTACGGCATCATTGACAAGGTAAACAATCTCTAGAGCAAAAAGAATACAAACCAACCGATCTGATTAAACGACAACTAGGCCTTTGTTTTGTTTAGTTTCCGAAATTGGGAATCAAATTTGGGTCTTTTGGAGTACGTGCGCTACTGTAGCATTTCGTTTATATGTGTGAAAAATTATTTAAAAATTGATTAATTAGGCTCAAAATGTTCGTCTCGTAGAGTACAACAAAAATGTGCAGTTAGTTTTTTATTTTATCTACATTTAGTACTACATGCATGCTATAACATTTTGATGTGATGAGAATTTTTTTGCATAGTGAACTTTGGGGGTAGAATTTGAGATCCAAGGGCCTAATAGCAATCTCCATGTTCTACAGGTGATCTACAACGAGAAAATCCAGGAAGATGGCGGTGTCGTATCAGAACTCAAAAGATCAAATTTGATATAGTGTTTTTTTACTAGTAGAGACACCTTTGTAAGATGCGTTTGTCTATTGATTAGTTGCCACTCATTAGCTGGCCGTAGAGCACGTAACTGGATAGCCGATGCAATGCACAAGTGTTTCCTTGATCCTTACTATTTCAAATAGTATGTCCTTGCCCCAATAGGCGTGCTGAAACGCATATTTTTTTATCGGTTGTGGAGCGTTGGTTTAACTCTTGATATCGACCTCAATCTTTATTTACTTGTAGTTATTTGCTTTAGATATACTCTCTCCGTCTCGAAAAGGGGTGCAATTCTCGCTTTTCAGGGAGTTAACCAAATTCAAATTTTACCATACTTACAAAAATAGTGTTAATATTTATGCTCCAAATAGATTGCCTATAAAAATATATCTCATGATTAATGAAATGGTACTTATTTTATATATTATATTTTTTAGAAATTTTTTAATAGATTTGGTCAAACTTAAAGTTAAGATAACTGTATTTCTGTTTGGGCGGAGGAAACTGCTGCTTGTTATTAGTGATTTGCACGGTCGGCGAAAAAAGAGAGGAGGAAACACTAGTACATATTGGTACGGTACGACATGGGCCCCTCTAGTCATTCCTCTACGCTCAGAAGTCAGAACCCACCGGACAACCGATGCCAAACAAGACGCACGCGACAGAACAAACTGTGAACAGTAACATGTTATCCGGTGTAACCACAGCCGTGCCCAGCCGGTGCCGGCATGTACGCCGCCGACGAGCTCCCATCGTCGTCGTATTCTCCACGTAGGGGAGGCACCACCGTCGACCTCAGGTACTGCATCTCCTCGTCGGAAAAGCATGGTGGCGCGCCGGGGGCCGTGACAGCCGCCGCCGCCGCGGGGGTAGGAGCAGGCCGCGTCACGAACCCGCCGTAGCCGGCGGCGGCGCTATGGACGTTCTGGTGGTCGCGGTAGCGGCGGATGTAGGTGGTCATGGGCTCTACGTAGTCGTCGAACCCGACCGTCTGGAACGCCTGGGTGAAGTCCTCGGGGGCGATGATGCGGCGGTGCTGAGCGGCGGCCTGCTCGGAGGCCTCGCCGGCGACGAAGCCGACGAACTCGACGGCGCAGTCGTGGGTGAGGTGCTTGGCGCTCGAGGAGATCTTGACGCCCTTGGGGATCACCTGCCGCATGAGGCGCACGAGGTTGGCCATCGGCAGCCCGGTGACCGCGGCGCCGGCGCCTGGTGCTTCCTCCCCGCCCGACGAGGCGCCGCCGCAGTCAGCCGGCGCGACATCACGGCCGCCCTGCTTCTTCGCACCTGGACCCAAAACAATTGTTTCACGCGGAAAATCTGTTAGTTTTAGCGCTGCTTTTGCAGCCATATATCAACAACTATTAGACTTCTACGAGTATGAACTACCACGCTTTGCCTTGCGCCCCATCCTCTCCGTTTATTTTTTTTTCTTTTTTGAGAGAGAGATCGTGTTCTGAAATTTGGTGAGTCCCTTCCCATGGGAGCCCTCATATTTATGCTAGCCATGACGGGTTCAGTTTCTTCACCGAAACAGTGCCTGCTACTGCTTGCATTGTTGGGAACACGCAGGCGGGGGACGCAAGAAGGAAGCGACACGTCCTGATGCATTCGTTTCGATCTAAACCCGAACTTCCTGGCCTGGCCGCGCGGCCTGCGCCGTTGCTCGCTTCCCAACTACCGGCAGACGTACGTACGGCAAGGGACGGCACAGAGCGGAGCGGAGAGCGCCGCTCATGAATTAATGCCGGCGCATCTCGTCTGCCGTTGTGTACGCGTATTACTCGGTGCTCCGCGGGAGGGCCGCGTCCAGAGCGCAGGCGCGACGAGGAGGCGGACGTAGGCGACGACGCCGGATGCGCTCAGCTTGCTCGCGTCGCGTCGCGTCGCGTGCGCAGCCCGCGGAGAGCTGCCGTACCGTGCTATGCCAGCCGAAAAAAATCTTTTCGCTTTCAGATTTCTTTTTTTTTCACAAACATTGCTAGTCACTAATGATGTGAGGAAATTAGGTCGGTCTAAAATGTTGTTATAGAATTTGGATGGAAATCAAGCGGTAAACAGGACTGTTGGAGAGAGGATGTGGTTATAAGCAGCTTGCATGCTATTTCCGTGATTTTTATAATAAACTTTGGAGTTTAAAATACTACACTTAAATGCCCCAAGTATTAAAGTCCTCTTTGAGTATGATATGTTTCAAGTACTTACTCTCAATAAAATCCGTAATGTTAAATCATGCCGAAAGAGATCCCATCTTGCAAGCAATATTCCTCTCAAAACAAAGTATAGTATTTTAAGTGGTATTAAATGAAAGGGGATGTCTCAGGAAAATGGAGGAGCGGAATATTCATTTGTATACGAACATCATTTGTATAGTATTTTAAGTTAGTACCTTTTTCGCTAAAAAAATAAAGCACTACTCTACTGTTTTCTCCGGTCCAGAGCAATAACATAATTTGAATTGAAAAAGTTATTGGGTGATTATTCCTATTTTTGGCCCAGCCATAGTTCAATGGACCAAAAGGTCCAACTATCACATAACCTGAACCTGAACCAGCCACGAGCCGAGTTGCATGGCCATCCAAACCGTTGCCCTGTTGCATGCTCCTGAGTCCAGTGACTGAAATAATCACCATTTCTAGAAACACTGTTATGTTCACATCAAAACTGCATCCAGTGGAGATGGCCGGTCATTCGGTCAATTACCAGCTTAATCAACCTGGATACAGGTAAGGTAACCATGGTAACCTTGGACCGGATAGAAAGCTGCAGTAACAAGCAAAAGCTAAAGCCGCTGCATCACAGATCCCTTTAGTACGTAACTAACCTTCCAAAACCTCCCCACGCCCCGGTAACATGGCCAATTGGCCATTGCACAGCACCAGCTCAGTTTGCAGAAACCTCTTTGCGGCTCTTCGGCTTTCTCTTTACCACTAGCACTTGAACAGAGACGCACTGCCTCTTTCAACGACAAAGAGTACGTGTTCTGCCTAACGTGCAGTGCTCTGCAATTCTTTCATCAAGTTTTACAGGATCCTAAGCGTACTAGACAAGCAAAACGCTGTCGTTTCGGGGCTCTCTGCATCGCAGCTAGGTCTGCAAAAGGAGGAAATGCTCGGCCGTCCCTGTATTTTTTAGTTTCGACAAACTTCCACGTCAGATTTTGGGTCCCGGCCAGCTTCGTTCGATAGTTGGAGGGCTTCAGGCCGAATAATTTGGTCCAACAACAGCTAGCGTGAGAAAAAGCAAGCGAAATTGCTCAGAAAAAGGGCCACCGATCCTCGGCATGTTTTTCTATGTTGCAATTTTCATGCTGAACCTGTGAAAAAATCGTGCATATGATGATAGCTAGGCGCTTAGGCTCAAGCAAATTCCAAACCAGACATCTGCAAGGAAAACTTCTGCCGATCACTGATCACTTAACTGAAACCATAAACAAGCAAGCCCCAATGAGCTAGACAGACATAGCCACACAGAATCGACGAAAACTCAATCAGAAACATGGTTCACACACGCGCGCGCACGCGCGCATCCAACCTAGCAGTAAGAATCGACGCTGAACCAACCAACCGATCAGGCAATCCACTCAGCCAGACGCAAATCCTGCCAGCAGAGTAGTGAACACAAGCGCCGAAGCGACCCATCCGCGCACTGTCCATGACGTAGCCGAACCCCTCGGCGCGCCGCTCGTCTGATGGACATCACCGCCATCCTTTCTCCCCGAATGCCCATCGGGGTCGTACGGCCCGACATCCCGTGGCGACGACGCTTTCCCCGTGAAGTCGTACGGCACCAGCACCGCGTCGATCATGTACACGACGACGGGGTCCGCGTCGGCGAGGGTGCGGGTGACCCTGGCCGCGTTGTGCGTCGCGGACACCAGCGTCACCTTGTCGCCGGCGTGGCGCACCGTGAGGCCGGCGGTGGTCCTGCCCCCGTCGAGCGAGGCCAGCGTGGCCATGCCGTCGGCGTCGTCGTCCGCCGCCCTGAGCGCCTGCGGGGAGTAGTGCCCCACCGCGCCGTGGTACAGCACCACCGCGAGCCGGGAGCCGCCGGCGAGCTTCTTGAACGTCGGCTCGAACGCCTCCACCGCCTTGTCCGCCGGGCAGAAGAGCGTGAGGCCGCCGTGGCCGTGGGTCTGCCTCTCGAACGCCGCGGCCGCGCCGGCCGTGGCGGCGATGAGGCCGGCGAAGCGCCCGCACCCGTTCCGGGACATGACGTCGGAGAAGTTGAGCCTGCTTGGCTCCGGCGACGCGGGGGCCTCGGCCGCCGGGGAAGACATGACGCCGCTCACCTGCAGCACCGATATGTTGTACGGAGCCTGGTGCACGGACTTGACGTAGGACACGGCGGCGCCCCGGCCCCGCGCGTCGTCGCCGTCGTCCTGCTGGGGCGCGAAGTCCACGCGCCCGCCCCGGCGATCGGCGATCTCCACCATGCCGGCGCTCCCGGGGGCGTCGCCGGAGGCCTGGAAGAGGGTGGAGACGTCGGCGGAGCCGCCGGGGAGGCGGCGGAGCTTGGCTTCGTCGTAGTAGTCCACGAGGACGTGGAGGGAGAGCACGTGCCGCAGCGTCTCGCGCGGGAGGCCGCGCGCCTTCAGCGGCGCCATGTGGCCGTCGTCCACGGCGAGCACCGTGATCGTGTTCCGGCCGTTGATCTCGTCCGCGAGCCCGGTCGCCGTGAGCGCGCGGCTGAACTCGGCGAGGTCACGGCGCCCGGAGAGGATGGCAGTGATGTTGTGCGCGGCGCGGCACGTCGGCGCGGAAGTGGCCGCCAGGACGACGACCGCGGTGGCGAAGAGGACGAGACCGGAGCGGGCGCCGACGAGCGCCATTGATGTGGGGGGTTTTGGTTTCTCAGGGCAACAGGATGTGTTGATGGGACAAGGAGCGTTTCGCAGAGCGCGAGCTGCCCGTGGTTTTATGGGAAGGGAACGAAGAAGTGGGCGCGAAATGAGCACGCCGCGCTGTCTTGTGCCCGGTATGGCTCAGTTTCAGTGCAGCGAATTCGATCTGTTCAGCATTACACGATAGTGTACGTAATGAGCGTTCCAAATTTTCAGCTATCTGCTCCAATTAATGTTACCAAAGTGGCATCATATATAGCCTGGAAACTGTTTTGGCATTTCAGATATTCAGCCGAGCTCAAGTTCAGAGCCTTGGTCTGGAAAAGCTGAACACTGCTGCACTGGTAGCAGTGGTGGTGCAGAATAGCCACGAATGCTTTGGAACAGTAAAATGACTCGGCCTACTTGAAACCTCATTTAGCCCATTTCTGGCTCTTCTCGCTTGCTGCTGCTATTCATCATCCAGTATAAAATCGTGAGTTTCTCCTAATTAAAAGGAATAAACTCACTTATTGACCCCCATTAGTGACTGGACGATGAAGCTCCAAAAAAGAAGAAAATGGTCCTATGCGGCGGAGAGATCAAAAGACGAGGCTCCATAACTTCTTCCCGGAATTGGCCTAGACCGCTCGCGATAGACGAGCACCGGAGACGTTCCATGTCCATGTAACCTTGTACAACCAAAGCAGCGTTTCCTACCGTCCCCTTTCAACCGCACGGCACATGTCTTGGCGAATGCGTTATCGTCGTCTCCAACACAGGGTCACACACAGACACAGCTCGGGGAGCCTGTATGTCCTCGCCAGCGATGTCGTCGCTTTAGCCATGCCGGTAATGGTTAGCCTGGACAAAAGCATGTGGCGGTCGGTGGAGGGAAAGGTGAAACCTGGAACGCGAGCGGCGGATCGGCCACATGGCTGGCGAAATCGATCGGGGAGGCGGAACGGGTGTGGCCTCGGGTATCTCGGACCCTGAACTGTGCAGGGCTTGCACGTTACGTCCGGGGAAGAAAATGGTAAGTTTGCAGAGGAGCCGCCGTACCCTGTTCGGTGGCAGGTGACTGGTGCTGATTTATGTTGAGAGAAAAATACCGCTAGCTGGCTGGTGTTGGTTTGTGCGGAGAGAAAAATACTGCTGGCTGCTGATAAGTCATGCGAGCGTTTCGACCGGGATGGGAGAGACGAAGACGATCAGGTCACGAGTGAGGTCGGGGGCAGCTCTCGAGCATTGCCCCCAAACTGTTTGGTGCTGAAAGCACCCCAAGGCAAATGGTGCCGGCAAAGGGGCTCATTGCCCCACTACCCCACGACGGCACACTGGTGCCTCAGCATTTACAGTACTAGAACGTGACGCGCGCGTTGCGCGCACCATAATAATAAATAGAAGAATTAAAAAATACCTGTTATATATATTAAATGATTGGTCTATATCATTATAAAATGAATTGGCGCAACTTATTACATAATATGTGGGGACTACCATATTATTTAAAATAAATATCATTGCACAGTATTTGTATTTTATGTGAATTTGCCTCCATGCAGTCTATAGATTAATATGCAACATACTAAAAATACAGGAAGTAGATGAGGCATATTCTTCTGTGTGATTCTTCGTCATCTAGGAATGAAGGAACCTTGAGATAGATGTGGGAAGCCCATCAACAAATGGTTACTTATCACATATTTTTTGCAAGTCGCGGTCATTGCTCAGAGAGATAGTTTGATAGTTTGATGTAAGATCGACCCAAAGATGTGACTTTTTTACCACAATTGTCCTTCATTCTACAAATGAATATTTGACAGAATCAAAAATAGCATCTAAGCCATCAACAAAATATAATTTACCAGAAAGCAATTGTCGTTAGGGAAAAGTGCAACTGCAACCAAATGGACAGCTAACAATTAATAAATGGTTCGTTTGTTAAAATTGGATAGTCGCTAGATTTCTTTAATCTAATCATTCTCTAATCAGACGGAGGCTAGTATATATTCATACAATGCTGAACATTGTCATGGGTTTCCTTGATTAAGACATATTTAACCAAGTAAGATCAGAACAAAATCAAAACATGCAGCAGATCATAGATTTGCGTAGCAAGTAAGCACACCAATAAATAAGGATAACTTTGTGTGTCAGACATAGTTGTAAATTCCATTCCGGTACCGGCCGGAATGGCCGGAATGCCCCGTTCCGGTCCCTAAACCGGTATAGAAGGGCTGAAATCCCGTACCGGGTCAAATACCGGTCAATACCGGTCAATCCCGGTTAAATACCGGTCAATACCGGGTCAAACGCCTGTTCCGCTCATTTCGGTACCGGGCTAAAACCAAATGACGCCTCGTTCAATATGTGAGTTTGGTAAAAAACTAAAAATGTCAGTATGATGAAGCATAATTATGCCGTAAGTATATATTTATATGAATATTTATGTATATATACATTCATATATTTTTAATATAATAAATTCCGGAACGGTACACCGGTATCGGCCGGTACCGGAATGTTCCGTTCCAAGAGAAAAACGGAATGACCTCCGGAATGGAATTTACAAGTATGGTGTCAGAAGTGTTGTAAGTCTGCTGTATCCTGATGCTATTTTAGAATATCCACAGAGTTCAGACAAATGCTGCAAATTTGCTAGCCATCAAACTTCTGTTAGCACAACCAATCCTAATCCTAAGAATTCTGCAAGAAACATTCTCGTTGCTAGAAATCATATTGTTAAACTGAAATTTCTTATCATTGTAACTGCCAAGCTCACTAAGCAAAACAATCTCGGGCCAAAATCAATTTAAAACACACATTGAGACTGAACAACATCATCCACTATATAGATAGCCAAACGTTCCAAGTACAGAACAGAAGCTCAATCGCCCCCTGATATAAAAGCACATGCTTACACAGAAACAACAAAGAAACAAGGTGACATATATACTTGGAACCCGAAGTTGTTTCAACACAGCGTTATTGCAGCAGCTCGTTAGTGCAACTGCCTCCTTATTGGACCAAAAGCTCTGGTCGGCCTGAGCCCAGCCATGGCCAGCTCGATGGCAGCACCTACACACAGATCCACGGCTGTGAATGCGAAGAACGACAAATCCCTAATGCCAGCAGATGGAGCAAGCTAGGGATACTCACCAGCATGAAGAGGAATCCGAGCTTGGGCGGAACGAAGCCGGTTGCCCCTAGCGTGAAACACAAACTGAACTTAGAAAAGATCAACAGAGCAAACATACATGGTAATAAGAGCCAACATAGGATAGTATATGGTCCCATCAGCACGAATTATCGCTATATGAAACCGAACTTCGCAGTGAACAATAAGCTTGGCCCCAAAATATTCAATTAATCTTTGGAGAAAAAAAAAAGAGTGCACCACTATTGTAGCAGCACCAGTGCATGTTGATGCCTACACTCCCAGACCTCAATTCATTGCAAATTGACATTTAAAAGCAGAACCGTATGGGAGAAAATTATTGGTAGTATGAATATGACTTTGCATATATTCATCAATGGAGTTCGTATAACCAATCCTTTTTTTGAGACAACCATATGCATGTAAAGGGAAACCAAAAGGCTTAACCAAACATCATTTACCTGTATAACAAATCGCTGGCCTGAAATGCCTTTGCCATGCTCTGCAAGCAAAGATTCAGTAGCAAACAGAACTCCCCTTCCAGTAGCTGCATCTCTTCACAATGATCCTCCAAGGTCCTGCATTGAACAAAATATTTACATTATATGCCAAGAGATGAAAGGGTGTGCAAAAGGGAAAAAGAAGAAAAGGAAAAAAATATGCTGACAACAGCCTCCTAGGTGGGAAAGGGCTCATGGGCTCTAGCACAACCCTCCTCCGATTTTGTTGCGTTTGAAATTGCAAGCACAAGAGCCAGTTCCTCAGTGTGTAGCAGTGCAGCCAAAGGCATTTCTATCCATTCTGGGAACTCAAGCATTAAGACAGCATTATGTTGATTCTTAGGGACAAATCTAGCATAGATTAGAATATAGAAATAATTGCAGCAAACTGCCAGGATGCTAATGAATCATGGCATGGCTTCTTTTCCCATCACAACTGACGTTCTATTGCAATTGCTAAAGTATCTATTTGAATTCTCAATGTCTTAAACATGTATGATAGTGGATCAGTACCAAGACCGGCAGAAACCAAAAGCGACAGCATAATCTGTAACGTAATTTGAGCAATGTATGCATATGAACAAGAAAAATTGCAGCTGGTGAATACTCAAAGATCAGAAGGAGCATGTATGCGTCATACTCACATGGAAAGCCCGGACGAGGAGAGGCTCCTCTGCCAGGACCTCTCTGAACTGACGCTCAGCTTCGGCGAGGTCCCCCTTGAGCTCGTGCAGCTGCGCCTATCACGAATTAAAATAAAATTTCACTATCATGGGATAAATACAACCGTAAAAATATTAATGTAAAATACAGTTGTTACATACATGAAGGGCGGGCTTGGTGCAGCGGTAGAGCCTACCGTCTGTAACCGGAAGGTCCCGGGTTCAAGCCCCAGCCTCTGCACATTTGTGCGGGTAAGGTTTGGGCGCTATTACAACCCTTCCCCGACCCCGCACGGTGCGGGAAGCCTACGGCACTGGGTACGCCCTTTACAGTTGTTACATACATACTGATAGTCATATGTCAGAATTGTCCAAATGAAGCAAATTTAGGAGGCCAACTTAAAGAAATATATACAGTTGGATTAGATAGCTCTAAAAGGTTTCTGCAGGCACAACTATAAATTGGAAGCAGCGTATGTACAAAGCAAGGTCCTGCAGGAAGAAAATAAATATCAATTTAAGATAAATACCTTGTTTGTCATGGCATCTTTGGTTCTGATATAGGCATTCATATGGTACTTCCTCCATTGCTCAGGGTAGGAGAAATCCCCAATCTGCAGTCATCTAGATCTAGTTTTATCACAAAGCTCAATTTGCGCCATGTAAGATCTACAGGCCCATACTTTGACAAATGCACGAGTTGTTCTCTAGGTAAAAATACCCAAAGCCACTACCCCAAATCACCGCATAAAGCAACAACTGCAAGCCCCCAGCTCGCACAGCCCAAACCAATCAAATCAAATCGAATCAAAGCAGAGCAGGGCAGGGAGATCTACGATTAGAGTTTAGAGTGCCTACCACCATACGGTGAGTGTGTGGTGCTCCTTTCCCCTGGGTTGCCGCCGCTGACCACGGCCGTTGTGGAAGCCGTCGGGGCCGGTTGGATCTGCGCAACACCGGCACTCCAAGGAGGACGGAGACAGCCACGGGGACGAATGCTTCCTCCCTCGTGTGGCTGCCTGCTCTCGAGCAACCGTGGCGGAGAGGAGAGCGAGGGCCCGCGGCCGGCCGCTGCATCGCCAGGGCTCACCATCGCCGCCGCGCCAAGGGCAGGGTGGGCAAGCGGGCAGGGGTGGCGGGCTGGGCGGCGTGTGAGCCAAGCCGCGAGGGGAGGAGGCGGCGGCGCCACGGTGGAGGAGAGGAAGAGCTGCGAGGGGAGAAGGCAGCGACGCCGCGGCGGAGGAGAGGAACTGAGGAAAAGGTCGGGGGTAGATAGGATTAGGCTCGCGATTGGTCCTCCGCTGGCCCCGCTGGTTCGGTATGGCGCACCAGACGAGCAACGCGGCAGGCTGCGAATGGTTCCGGACGCCGAAAACGCGGGGGTGCGAGGAAGCGTGTACGGAGTCACTGCGGCAGGAGGGGTTGGCTTTTAAGGAACCCGATGACACTTCACAGTTCCCACTCTGCCACGCAGGGTGCAGATTGGGAAATAAATCATTGATCCATCGCTTTGCAAAGGGGCTCACTGCCTCATTGATGCTGTTTTGAAGCTCACAGCAAAACCTGGATGCGCTAGCGAATGCAAAGGGTTTGCTTGTTATTAAGAAAAACAAAAAAAATAACAAACAGAGAGTGATCCGGCCGTTCGGTTGAGTTGAGTGTGGGTGGATGCTGAAGGACCTAACCAACAAACAAGGTCCTTGAGCAAACATTCTGGAAACAAACCTGGACCTTCCGCCTCCTGGGCTCAATGTGATAGGCCTGCCTGTATGTTAAACTGGGCCCAAATTAAATGAGCTTCCATTTTGAATCAAGAAAGTCTGCCCGAAGCCCATACTGGAAACAAACCTGGGCTCAATGTGTGTAGCCACTACTAAGGAGATATGCAGACCATGTTTGTTTGTTTCAGGCAATGGGGAGCTTTTCACATTTATCTTTTTTGTATATCAAAAGGCAGATGACCCCATAAGTTCAAAGCCTAAAAAAACCAGCTACTCTCTCACAAAGAAACAAAGAAAATCGACTGCTGCCATACTCACGTACATGGCATGGAACATATGGAAAGAACGTAAGTACAGGTTTTCGAAGGGGAATGTTAGGACCTGATGCTGAAGTACATGAAGACATCAAACTGAAAAGAAGGGCATGTGGAAGCCGTTTGGTGGGATCACTATCCGAATGTATGGTTTGGTTTTTAGCATTGAGTCTAACCTTTTGTGTAATATATCAACTTTATTGTAACCTGCAGCAGCGCAGCAGACTGAAACGAACCTGGCCTCACCTGTTCGTTTGGCTTATCAACCATCAGCCAGCAGTATTTTTCTCTCAGAACAAATCAGCATCAGCCACCAATCAATCAGCAGTATTTTTTTATCAGCACGCACCAGCACGAGCCAGCCTGTCGTCTCGTGTGATGCTGCCCCTTGCAAACAAGAATGGCTGCATGAGTTGCTTCGCAAGGGATAAAAAAAAGAGCTGCGCTAACACTGCAGGGATTTCAACTGTACTTGGATCTTCCTATCTCATCTCTCTAATCTTGCAGCGGACGGCCACTAGCGGATCATAAGCACAATGCAGAAGCAGTACAACAGAGGCGCAGAGCCACTAGTCCACTACTGCCCCCCAAAGATTCCAGTCCTGATCCATTAGGAGCCTGTGTTCGTCGTCCTGCGAGCATGAAAGCATGGGCGGCAGCCCGCGCCGCAGTAGAGTAATTGGAGCCATCCAATGGATCCACAGTCAGCAACTATTACTACTGCCCAGGAAGAGGCAGGGCGAGCAGGATTTCCAGGGATCATAGTAACTTCCGAACCCTGTCGGCTGATACCAGGAGCAATCGCCTTCTGTTCCCCTGACCCCGGCCATCATGCTGCGCCGCAGTGAATGCCACTGGGCACCCGTGCTGCTTTCTTGCTGATCTCGTTGCGTCGCCTCGGTGCTCTGTGCCAGCGGCTGCGCGCCCGCGCAGGCATAAATTTCATTCGAGGATAACGTGTCTGCAGGCCGTAGCATTGTTCTCCTCCTCCCAGTGGCCAACAAGCGAATCCTTGCTCCGCTGTATTCTGAACTCCGGAGTCTGAAGCGTCTTCAATTCATTGCATAGCGGCAGCGCGTATGGTTATTGATACAGGGCATCAATTGAGACGCCAGTCGTCAGGTAAGAATTCTGCGCAAACTATCAACCCAAACAAGAAAGAAGAAGTTTTTTCAAAAAAAAAAGCATGAAAGAAGAAGGATCAGAAAAATTGTTGATTTCCTTAACAGAAAATTGGTGACGGATCCCTTCCTCACGCTAACGCGCGACCACGTCTCCTCACTCTTGCAACCGCTTCTCCGACGGCGCGGCGGCACGGCACATCTCCATAAACCAAGACAGCGAACCAAACAACAAAAAACACCCTAGAGTCAAATTGTCTTAACCCCAGATGTAACTCAACTTGGAAAATGAACTAACGCGCACGCGGAGAGGCTGAGAGCCTGACCCCCTGACGAACCGGAGACGGAGCATTCGCCGGAAAGATTTGCTCCCTGACGCGACCGGCGATCGACAGCGACGCCGATCGTGCAGGCCATGGCGCGCGCCACAGTCTTACCGCGCAGCCACGCCGGCGGGCCGGGGACCCGAGGCCGCTGTTTCCTGGCGCAGGCAGGCGCATCTCGTGTGCCTTTCAGCGTGGGTCAAGCAAACAGTGGAGCCGAGCAGTGGCCATGAATGGCGACGCGAGAATTCTTGTCCTGGATGCCGCCCTGCGCTTCGATCGGTCGGTCCCCCGGCGGATAAGCTCTAGCCGCAGCCGGGCTGCTGTTCGTTTGTCCATCTCGTAGGCCCGTAGCCTCTTGGACAAGGAAATCTCGAATATATATCTTTAACCCAAAGCAATCATCATCGCTACCCAAAGACCCCCGAGTAGGGTCGGGGAAATCGGCATTAGTCAATCTGAAATGACACCCGCGCAAAATCGGTATCGTGTTCGGTTCTAAGTTTACGTATCGAATCAGGCTGTGCCCTTCAATCAGAGACGAATCCCGAACCTGCCATTCGAATCATCAGCTGCCCGGAGTTGGAGAAGAAGCAGCAGCTGGCCGGAGAACCACCAGCTAAGGTTGCGTAGGGCAGGTACTTGACAAATCGATCGATTTGTCTGTGACGGATGCAACTGACGACGGACAGGCTAGGGTAGGCTAAGGCTAGGCCGGCAGGGCGTGGGCGACGGTCGTGGTGCGTTCGGTACACCGGTGTCATGCATCAAGGGCGTGACGCAGTCCGTCGGTAGGGGCCCCAGCAAGCCAGCCTCGATGTACCACGTCATCACTCATCATCAGGCTGCAGTCCAGTGCCAGGGCGTGTAGCCGCCGGGCATGCAGCCACTGTCTGACAGTTCCCTGGACGGCCACGATTCCGGTTTCAGTTGTCCGTCGCCATCGTAACCCCCGTGCTTAAATTTCTCCGGTGTGGTGCAATGACTTGGTCGCCAATCCAACTGAACCGCATGACCCATGACGCCCCTCTGCTGGATCAGTCAGCACTCAGTACTCGCCGGTCAATTTACGACGACTCCTGCGGTACGTTTACGTTGATCTTGATACGCGCACTCCCTGGGGCATACGATCAGCACAGAAAAACGACGTCGATCGTGCTTGTGCACCGCCACAGACGTCTCGCCGTCGACGATGATCAAGCCCGGACGGGACGGGTAGCAGGTGATGCTGCCCGGCCGTGCTTCAAATAGTCCGGTCGCCGGCACGGCTTCACCCATTGCGCCGCCCGGCGTGCGGCGACTGCACGCTGGATTCCGTTCGATCGCCTCCGTGTACAGTGTCACACCGGACGACGAAACTGACCAAGCTCGCGTGACCAGGCACGCGACATGGCGATGCACGGAAGCATATAAATGCCAGGACGGAGGGCCATGCCGAACCCAACCGGATCGGAGAGGCGTATAGGCGTACACAGAAGCAATGTACGTAAGCCAGGTAGCAAGTGGCGTCGCCGTCAGCACAAACTCCCCGGAGAGCGAAAGACATCGTACGGCCGGGAGGACACCCCACACGAAATTAACAAACCAACCGCTAACCAAATGGACACGCGCGCACCACTGCTCGATCATCCCTGCTGATAACTTCTTAAAAAAAACATCCCTGCTGATAGCCCATCGGCTTTGACTGTCCCAAACACTCCTTCATGTTGCCTGAACATGCATGCATTCATACAAGAGATCAATATGATATGTTTATTAAGAGTGAAAAAAGAAATTAATATTGCGATTAATTAATTCCATTGCAGGGACAATGATCCACTCGCGGAGTGGAGACACGACACACACAGAGGTTAGCTTTCTTACACGCAACCTGTGCAGCCAAATCAAGAAAGACGAGGAAGAAGAAGCAAGTTGCAGAGAGGAAGGGGCAGCGGGACATGGAGATGATGGATGGAGTAGTAGACGTAGCTCGTGGTCGTCGTTAAGAAGCATTTAACCACGGCTTAATCTAGGCGATCGCGATGGATAACTAAACAAGAAAGCTAGGGTAGGTACATGGACGGGTCCTGCACGTCCGTCCAGCAGCTCCCGGAGCCCCAGTACGCCGCCGCCGACGCGTCGCCGAGCTCGAACATCCCGGACGTGTCCAGGGACGCGAATGGTGTCATGTCGGCGTGGGATGACGAGGGCGCCTCGGGCGGCGGCGGCGCCGCCTGCCCCGCCAACTGCAGCGCCGCTTCCTCCTTGGGCTGCTGCGCCGCGAAGGTGAACACCGGGAGCGGCGGCGGCGGCGGCGGCGCGAAGAGGGACGCCAGCGCCGCGGCCTGGTCGGCGAATATCGGCGCCGGCGGCGCCACGTCGATCGTCGAGAAGGGGTTCGTGTGGAGGTGCTGGCCCGAGAGGGCGCCGCCGATGTTGTTCGACGACGGCGTGGCCGGGGTGGTCGGGGTCATCGGGGCCGTCGCCGCCGCGGCGGCGGCCGTGGGGCTGCTGCTGTTGGAACGCGGCGAGGACGCCGAGGCGCGGCGCGGATTCTTGGCGTCGGCGGCCGGCGTGGGTGTGGACGGCGCGGAGGAGGCCGACGAGGACGATGACGACGACGACGACGAGCGCTTGGCCTTGCGGCAGCCGCCGCCGACGGGGACGTTGCGGAGGACGCCGCCCTTGGTCCAGTACCGGCGGCAGCTCTTGCAGAAGTGGCGCGGCTGCGACAGGTTGTAGTTGTTGTAGTAGCAGAACTTGGTGTTGGTGGACTCGCAGCGCGGGCACTTGACCGCCTCGGGCGCCGGCGACACCCCGCCGCACCGCGCCCCGGGGCCCTGCTGCGCCTGCGCGCGCCGGAGGTCGGCGGCCGCGGCCGCGCCGCCGAAGAGCCGCCCGGCCAGGCCCGGGATGGATTGGAACTCCTGCATGGTGGCAGCCGGCGGCAGAGCGGCGTCGTCCGAGACGTGCTGGGACAAGGACGATGATGATATCGCCTCGGGGCTCAGCTCAGCTTAGCGGGTGGGTGTGTGTTTGCCGAGGAGGCAGGTGCGCGGCAAGAGCTCCACCCGCTCGGCGTCGCCTCTGCATCACACACGTCTAGCGGGTAAATATCTACACTTCTCAGTCATGCTGCTGTCTGCCCGTCGTCCTGCACCAACCAAGTTACGAAATTGCCCCCGAATTTTCTTATGACCGAATTGACCCCCACTGTTGCCGCCCGTCGTGTATGTATGCGCAAGTGTGTCAAGCCCCCGATCGGCTACTCGCAGATCGATCAAGATCTACATTACAACCTTCCATTGACCAACCATTTTCACTGCTGGATTCGTGCTCAGATTGTTAGCATCGTGCGCAGAGATTTTCGATTTGTTTATTCATCTCTTAATCTTCGTTTGTGATCTGCACAATGTGCGCACGGAGATTTTCGGATCGGAGGATAAGGCCACGAGGCTTTGCAGCTACTGGTTCGACATGCTGGCCCGAAGAGGCAAAGGCGCGCCGTGGACGAAGCAGCGCCTCTTGTTCTGGGTTGACGTTCTGGGCTTTCTTTCGAGATGGGCACGTCGAACCAACCACTTCGCCTTCCGTTTCCGAAGAACGCCGGCTGTCTGTCACCATACGCTGGCAAACATTCTTAACGAACGAATCTGATCGATATGCCCGGAAGATCGTTTTGTCAGCCATGGTATACTGCACATGTCTGATGTAGGCCTGTGGCCACCATGTCCTTCGTCCCAAACTGATCTTCGTGACACGAATTACTACTCAACTGGTGATCGAGGGAAGGGTGGTGTCCAATTGCAGACGGCGCTCCAATAGTCCGGAGACATGACGAGCTGTGGAGAGATGAAGTCCAAAGGGCAGCACCAGAGGTAGCAGTGTCCATGACCCATTGCCATTGATATATATGTTGCTTTGAACAGTCGTCGCCCGATCGCGTCACGGTCAGGCGCCACGGCGCCGGCCCTGTAGCGCCTGGCGCTCCGGAGCAAGGGGGGCGACGAGGACGCGCGGGCAGGGCCGCGGTCACCCGCTCGGTGAAGGCATCCACCCGCCGGCCGGTTGGGTAAGTTGTTGCGTCCGGCACGTCGCGCGCGCCGGGCTGGCGCACACGCGGCCGTGATGATATGCCCTCCTCCCTCTCCTCCCTGGCCGGACCCGGATGGAGAGCGCCTTGCCCGGATTAGTAATTGCGGAGTTGCCGAAACCATCCATCCCCCCATCACGCTCTCGCACGTCGTGGAGCCCCGGGCGCGCTATAGCCGCGCTGCGCGCGCTCCACGCGCGACACGGGGGCGCTCGGTCGCGCGTGCCGGCGTCGTTCAGATTGGCCACCGGTGTCATGGCGACGATGGCGTGCTCGATCTCCGGGCCCCCCGGAGGCCGGAGCCAATGGGCAGAGGGGGTGGGGCCACGGCGTCGAGTACTTGCGCGCTTCAAGGCCACGCCCGCCCGTCGCGTCGCGCCTTCAAGGCGGGCGCCACCGCCATCGTTTTCGCCCGCCTAACCCCCACAGTGGCAAGTCCTCCTACCCCAGCCCGCCGCCGTGCCGCGGGCTGTCATGCATATACACCGTCGTCATCGGTGTTTGCCGGGTAGCTAGGGTAGGAGTATCGGATGAGGGCAGCAGCGTACGTGTGGCCTCGTCTAGGGGCGCGTACCTGTACTTTTATTTAATTTTGCCCAGCATGGCATTCGTACCTGATGTACGCGTCCCATCGTATGAGTGTACGCTAATCTGGCAGGTTTACCGAAGCAGTCTGGCTCACATACTCTTGCGCGTTCATTCCCTTTCAGCCAAAATTCGCTCGAATCAGCTAAGCTCGGTCGAAATCCCAGTTACCCCAACCCGAGTTTACCACATGCAGCGACATGTTTGGCGGCTAGTAGAAACTGTCGCAGCTCCCTGCCGGGCCCGTGCACTGCACAGCCGAACAGTAGGCGTACAGGACTGTCCGGTCGGATCGGCGGGTCCCTTGCTGGCCACCACTGGCGGTGCTCGCGTCAGGGACAGGGAGCCCTCGGCCCCGCGCGCGCACGGCCGCCCGGCGTTCGTGCCCGGCGCGCATGCTGCACCGCCGGCCGTGCCAGCGGCGTACGGGCTTCCGCCGGCCACGCTGCAGTTCACTCCTTTGTCGTCCTCGTCCAAGCGCCGAAGCAACCGAGCCAGCGCCACAGTGCGCGGGCACGTCTCCTCGCCGTGGCCCGGCCCGCCCTGACATGCGTCCATGACATGGGGTCTGTCCGGAGCACAGGACTGCACTGGCGACTGGCCATTCCTGATCGTACGCTCAAGTGCGCGTGTCCTACCCAACCAGCCAATCTCCATTGTGCGGCCGGGCCAGGGGGCATCGACCGTCGGCATCGTCGCCGGACACGGACGGTGCCGTGGCGGCCGGGACCTACCGCGCTCGCGGCCGCGGACGGACGTACGCGTGCACCCACGGCCCCACCTCGAGCGTCTTCTAACGTACCGGAACCATCCGAACGGGGTCATCATGCCCTGCCCTGTCACGGGGCTGGACAGTGCACGCGGTGGCAACTTGGCGGACAGGGATGATGCCGATCAGGCGAGGCGACGGATTAGGCAGTGGCTTCGCGTCCGCCGATTGGTTTACGGGTGGTTAGCATGTAGCTTTGGGGCGTCCGGCCGGGCGGCGTGATCGAGTAGTAGAACGACACGGACGCCACGTGCCCGGTTGTCGACGGGTCTCGGTCGCGTTTACTGCTACGATCCGAGGCTGGGCGTCTCATGTTGGGCTCCGATCTGACTAAACGTCATGGGCCACAACGGGCTAGTTAGCTATAGGTGTACCTTGTGATGAAGATCGAATGGGTGCCGGCCTTCTCTATCTACAGTAGGAAATACAATCGAAACCCATACTGAAATCGCTGCACGACGGATGCCACACGAATGAATGCGGTGCTTGTGTTTTTTGGTCAAATTGAACAGCGCTGCTAAGCTAGCTGCCACCGGCCGGTACCTGTCCATCGATCGATCGATCGATCGATCGATCTCTCGTGGACTAGCTCGATCGTGGTGGATGGATCCATCGATCGGGTGATGTTTAGCTAGCTTAGGCATAAGCAACTCGAGTCCATCTACCTCTAGCTAGATGACTAGTAGAGGAAGTAGGCTTAATGACTGTCGGGTGAAACGGTGATTGGTCCCTGATGCGTGACGGACGGATGGGCGCCCAGTTGATGAACACCGCAGCACGTACGCCTACGCGCCCTAGAGAGATAGAGCAAGTGACGAGGACCAAGTCGCGCCACACAGTTATTTGCCCATTTCTTCCGATGCGTGCCGACTTGAATCGGTCCAGTACCAAGTCGCTACTAGCTAGGTAGACCGTATCACCAATCCAGTCGATCGATCGATCGGACGGCCGGTGCAGTCACTGCGCGTCACGGTGGCTGCGCGATCGAGCTGACCCGCGCCGTGAGAGATAAGAGGCGCGGGATGCTGCAGCCAGCGCGATCTGACGTACGGCATGGGCTTCCAGGAGGGAGGGCGAGAGGGCAGGACGGACTCGGCGGGGAGCTAAGGGTAGACGGCTAGCTAGGACGAGGGCGAGCGAGACAGGCATGACAGGAAGCTATGTGACAGCAGCCGCGCGCGCGGCAGGGCGCGGCGGGGATTTATCCCCACCCCACCCCGGCCTATCCATTGCTTTCGGTGATCCCCGCGACATGGATCGCTAGGCGGTGTGGCCTGCGGGATAGCCGAAAGCGACGCCTCGGCCACGGCGCTACAGCACACGACGACCCCTCTCCGGCCGGCCCGCACTGTGCGCTCGAGCACACACGACGGTCGTCGCGGCACGGTACGTTCTCCATCCCCTTTTTCATGTTCAATCCCATCCGTTATTACGGATCGACCCGATAAATTAGGATGTCGATTAGCCTGCACGAGGCGGAGACGTTCGGGCCGGGGGAGAGCGACGGCCGGCGGCGGCGGTGCTCGGATTCTGAACGGCAACGCCGCGCGCGCGCCCATGTGCCGCTGGAGCTGTCGACGTACTGATGCCTCGGCCTAACGAACTCCTATTCCAGGGAGGCCTTAATGCTTGGCTCCCGACGGCACCACGACTGGGATTGCCCATCCTAGACGCGTCCGGGTGAGGGGTGACACTCGTGACAGTGGTGTGTTCCCTTCCGGGCCGGTGGTCTCTCTCGCGCCACCCTGGTTGGATACTCAAAGATACCCGCCATTTTAAACTCGGCATTGACTCTCACGCTCTTCACCTGCTGTACGTACGAACACGGAACACTCTTGCACGTACGCTACACTTAGTCCAGGTCCAGCCCAGCCCAACCCAACGCAGCGTTATTATGTGTGTCAATGACTAGCAGCAGCCAGCAGGTTTGTGTGTATCATGCGCGTGTACGGCGAACGTATACCACCACAGACACTGTGTGTAGGCATGAAGGTCGAATGAGGCCAGTCAGTCATTAGCAGCTGCCGGCTGGTGATCGAGGTCCCAAGGATTGGGATGGCGGTGAGGGGATAAGGGTGACGAAGGCCTTTAGGGATTCAATGCTATTCATGTGGCCACTATCTGCATCCGCTAGAGCATGCAAGTGCTTCTTGCTTCGATCTCTCGCGCAGCCTGAAAGGCACCCCTGTGGTCCTGAACAGTCCACAGCTACAACAGTGGAAGAAGTCCGCGTGTGTACACATGCCAAACGGCCGGGGCGGCCGTGCTGGAGGGGAACAGGTAGTTCACGGTTACAGTCCTACAGGTGAGGCGTAGTGACCTATCAGGGGCCTGAATTACGCCCGCCCGTGGCGACAGGGCAGTGATTACTGACAGGGGACCTGCAGATTTGGACGGTGGCGAGGATAATATATCAGCAAAGCTAAGCTAAATAGCTAACCCCAGCAGTCAGCAGGCCGGCTTGCGTCGCTGATGTGGAAGCCACCGGGTGGGCACATCCCTGGCGCCAAGGGATTTGTTCTCCCATCTGCCCGCGCTAGCGAGTGGCTGCACGTCGACAACAGAGACAAGTGCGTAGCCGCGTAGGGCATATCTATCTATAGAGTCACTGCAAACCGACGACTGCCTGGTACTGACAAGTGCCGAGCCATCGATCGAGATGACCGGCGCCGCTTGGACGCTTCCGGCGACCCTAGCTAGTGATTGGCGGTAGGCGCCGCCGCCTCGCGTCGTCAGGCCTCAGGATAGCGAGCAGAGATCCTAAAGATCTCGCTGGCCATGCCGTGATCGGAAGCCAGAACAGTGCCCGCGCTAGTGCGTGCACTCGGGCCGGCCGGAGTGGGCGGGCAGCGTGCGAGTGCAAGTGCAACAGGGGCACGGACAAAGTGAGGCTGTCAAGGTCTCAAGGAGTGCGGAATCACCTCGCGCACCTGGTGAATCGTGTGATGGAACGCGCGGTTGCAGAACAGAACAGGAACTAGCGTGGAGTTTGCCCTTGTTAGCTTGCGCTAATGTTCGATTCCCAATTAGCACCCGGAACCGGAATTCATGGGAGCATGCGCAGGCTTCTGTCGAGACCAACACTCGCTCGGTGCTGACCTTTCTCTTCGGCTCTTGTGGATAGTCGCCACTCTGATTGATGGAGAAAGCTTGCGAATGCGGAAAATCTGAAAAGCTATAGATATGCTTGATATTATATTTGAAAATTTTGCTTCAATAAAACCAAGCATGGTATGAAATCTGTACTATGGTTTAGGGGTGGACATTCGGGTTACCGGGAAAGTTCGGGTCGGGTTTTTGATAAATTCGTGTTCGTGTAACCTTATTACGTTACAACAAAGCGAAACAAATTTTAGTAAGATTTGAGAGACCTAACATCATTCAATCCTCAAAATGACACAATGATGCCGTAAAAAAAGATCATACTAACATAGAGCAGTAGTGTTTTGATATATAAGAGGATAAGAAATAAAAATATAAGACCCTTTGAATTGTCTCGTGAGTTATATTTATAAGATTTATTTTCAATTAAAAAATACAAAACCGCTGAAAACCATGGCTAGAGGTAAACTGGACGGTTTTGAAAGTTGAGGGAGGTAGTTCACCCGGTTTTCGAGTCTAAGGAGGAATACTGGACTCGACTTAGTGTCCAGGGAGGTGAAATGGACTTTTTCCACTCTACTACGACGACGAGGCTATTCGTCCAGAAGTCCAGAATAAGGCCCAGCCAAGCGCGCAGCAGGACGACGACGCTTCGCCTGGTCTTTGCTTACAAAGTTGCTGCACGGCCCATAGACACGCTGGGTCCATAAGAAATGGCCCCAGAACACGAAGAGCCCAGTCGCACGGCAGCGGCCGTCATGCATGCGCGGACCCATTTTGCGTACGGCCCAACCTTGCGAGCAAATCTGTTGCCATATGATTTCGCCGTGTCCGTCTTTGTGGGTCATCATCACCAGTTCACCACAACTACCGCAAAAAGGCACTGGGTTTACGCAAAACTGCAATCGCAGGGGAAAAAAAAGGCTCATGACGATTCATCGCACATCCCTTGACGTGCTTTACAAGCTGACCACCCCCTTCCTCCCAAAATCATTTTGCATCCCCTGCCTCTGGTCCTCGCGTGCCACCGTGGTACCCAATGGCAATGCGAGGACACTGCATATTCCGATTTGGCATCACAGATTCACAGTACAAGAAAGCAGGGCACCACAGTATCAGTTTCGCTCTGATCTGCATATCCTGAGAGCATTTTGAATGGTGCTAGCAGCTACAAGGATAAGAAGATGCCATATGACCATATCTTATCGTCATGTGGGTGGTGAAGTCAACTGAGGCTACTGCCTCCCAAATTAGGACACAGTGAGTTGCACTCATCCCACCTGTTCGTGCACGCGGGATGGAATCGCTTCGGGCAGAACCCACCCAAATTTTATCCAAGCTGTACATCGACCCCTCGTCATCATTCTCTTGCATGGACACCAAGTCTTAATGATTTCGTTCAAACAATCCTTTTTGTTATTCTCCAGCAATTATGTCAACAAACAGGGGTGGTTTTGCAAAAGAGAAACTATCTGTCTTTCCATTTCGCAAGCAATATCCCTCTCGACTAAATTAGCGCTAAAACACTCCCCCTCCCGTCGCGCACCGACGTCAACGGAGACGTGTCACCGGCGGCGGTGAGAAGACCCAGAACCTTCTAGATTTTTTTCCCTCCGGCGGCAATGGATCTCTGGACAAGGGCCCGGGCGTTCGCCGGCGAGGCGGCGAAGCGGTCGCAGGAGCTGTCCGCGGAGGCGGCCAAGCGCTCGTCGGCGCTGGTCTCGGAGACCGCGAAGAAGTCCAAGGAGATCTTCTCCGAGACCGCCTCCAAGTCGCGGGAGATCGCCGCCGAGGCCACCAAGCAGGCCGACCTCCTCGCCGGCCAGATCAAGCACCTCGCCTCCGACCTCCCCGTGCCCTCGATCCCGCCCATCCCCGCGATCCCGCCAATCCCCTCTGGCGCCGCGCCGGAGCCCGACGCCGCGGAGCTCGAGCGGTTCGGTATCACCGACGACCTTCGCGAGTTCGTCAAGGGCATGACCATAAGCACTTTCCGGGACTTCCCCTTGCAAGGTGCGGCGTTTTTCATCCGGTGGGTTTAGAGAATTCGAGGCTTTCAAGCATCTGATCGGGTTTTTGGTCCTGCAGATGAGCCAGAGATGTCGGATGTGCCCACGGTGTCGAATGTGCGTCAGGATCTGAACGAGTGGCAGGCGAGGCACGCCACTCTCGTCCTCTCGGCCGTCAAGGTTCTCACATCATCAACTGTTTTCATTCACTAAACAATTGCTTGATGCATTTGTGTCATCTGGGGATTCAGTAATCAGCATGAGGTGCTGTTCATAAATTAGTGATGAATCCAAGTATGAAATGGCATAGAGACACTATAAGATTGGCAAATATGATTAGGTGTGCTCATATCCACTATTAGATCATAAAAGTTGTAGAATGCTGAACTTGTAGCATTTGAACATACAGAGTAACGGAATTGTACACACCATTTGTCACATTAAAACATTGGTGTGTCATCACTGTGATCCTAAATGAATGTTGATTTTGACTTGTGAGAATACCATATTTGGTATTTCTAGTTTTACTGTTCTTTCCTTTGGATGAAGAGATGGAGTTGGAACATAGTTGGGTATATTAGCAAATAAAAAGTAGGAACATGATAATCTGTACGGATATGCTATTATTTTACATGTTTGTGGAAAACTGATCAAAGAAACAAAATGTTAGTAAGAAACTCTAGTTACAATTCAAATATGAAATGCAGGCTCTTCATTAGTGAAGACATAAGTTTGTCTAGGTCTTTCTGGAACTTAGATCTATCTCCAAGCATGAGCATACTGATTACACAGGGAGATATTGGGTTAATTAACGTGTGATAGACATGCAGTTTAAAATTGTGGCGGTTACCATTTTGATACCGAATTGAGTTGGCTTCTTAGCTCTTATCTAGTAAGATGTGTCATAGTTTTTCCCATATGCCTTAGTCTCTTGACTATAACTTGATCTCTGTTCTGAGCTTGCTTCTTATTAATATTCTTCCTGTGTACGAGTTTTTTTTTTACTCGTAATACTGACTTGCAAAGATCGCTATTCTCCGATCATCTAATAGTTGTATATTAATTAGTGTCATCCTATATTCAGGAAATATCAAAGTTCAGATATGAGCTATGCCCAAGATACATGAAAGAGCGCAAATTCTGGCGGGTATATTTTTTGCTAGTAAACAGCTACACAACACCGTAAGTTTTCTTTTCTCTTTGTCAGTTTATGTTGTATAACCTTAATATATTTTTCTGTAATTTGTCAATCCTGTGGGAGAATGGAGAATGCTTGTCCTAATGGACTGGGCTTTATTTACAGGAATCTTGTTCGGTTGTTCCTCTTTTATGAACTCTTGCAAATTGAAACTGGATTAATCTTGTAGTAGAACCTGGATGGTTTGTTGAAGGAATTTATAGTTTTTTTGTTGGTCTACTCATGACTATTATTTGTGACATTAAAAATACTTAGATGATAACTACATTAGCAGAAATTGTTGTTTGGCTCTTAGATGTTGTGTCTTTGGCTCTGCTGCTCTTTTTTGGGTTTTATCATTTAGCTGTCTAGTTGTGCCTTCATGATAGGTGGAATCATGCTTACCTTGAATACATTTGTTATAATATTTGATTTCTTCAAATTTCACAAATTTTTTATTTGGACGTGCTGCTTATATTATGCCATTATTTTAGTTCTGATATAGTTCTTCACATCGATGTTTTTACTGACTTTAATATAATCTGAATAGCTTTGAGAAGACATATTTTGAGGAGTTGAAAGTGAAAGCAGAGGAAGAGAAAAAGGATTCCCAGAAGGAAGCATCCCATGCATCACAAGTTTCAGCTGCAGAACAGAAAGACACAAAAGTGCCAAGCAAGACTTCAACGAATCCGGAACATGATCTGGATGTATTCCTGCTGGGAGATCTGGGTAGTGATGATGAGGGCCCTGGTATGCTATTCACTTCCCTGGACCATCCAGCTCATGAATTTATATATTCTTCTCCAATTCTTGTAGATGACATTTTTTGTGTGATTGATTGCTTTCAGATGGTGGCGATGATGGGCTAGATGATGATTTTGATAAGATTGATGCTGCCTCAGTAAGTTACACATGTTCCCTTATGAAAGGAATGACTGTATCCACTAGCTATGACCATGATTTAGTTGCATATAGCATTTGACAAGACGCATCCATATCATCTAGAATGTGGAGTTTGTGATGTGTTGTTATTGCATTGGATGAAGGTGGTAGGGTTCCCTTGTATTCTAGTGCTGTCAGTATGTAGCATTGTTGTCGGTTTCTTTGAATCTGTACATCGTTGACATGCTACGGTCGACAGCTAAAAGCTGGACATGTTTAGAAAATTGAGAACTGATTTTCTTTGCTGTTATTTTTGTGTGCTGACAGCATTGCCTTTCACTTCTGCAGGGATTGGAAAGCGACGACGATGACAAAAAACCAGCAGCAGGAAAGGTGGAAGACGCAAAGTAGTAGCTGGAGAGCAAGTTGGGTCGCACGCAATGGTTTCACGTTCAAGAGACGACGACGATGATAGCGAACTTTAGAAATTCCTGATGATATTGTATATTATATAGTTGTCTTGCATACTTGCATGTCATCTATTCATTTGTGATCTCCCAATGAAGCAATGTTAAGCTTATTGCATTTTTTGACTTGGACCAAACTCTACAAGTCTGTACCGATGGTGTGACCTTCTCTTTTCGATCAGGTGATCTCGATATTCTTCGTGGTCTGGTGAAAATGGTGTGACCTTCTCTTTCTTATTCTGGATATCTCAAATGTGGTCTGCTTAATCGAATTTCAGCCCGGTCCGGTAATCACGTTCAATAGAAGTGATGTGTCAAACAAAGCCGGAAGCATGCCCTTGCATCATTTACGCACTGGGCCTGCTAATTTTGTTCGTACCAATTTTTCAGTCTTCGTACTGGAGGGTCGGCCGAAGCGAGCCAACCCTAACATTTTCCACAAATTTTGCCGGCCATATGTCTTGATAGCCATACAGCACCCATCAATCGAGGATGGATGTGGCATACATAGCCAACCGGCCCTTTTTTGAATTTCTCGTTGCCCACCCCACTCCTATTTCAACACACCGCTCGCCTCCGGTACTCGTTGCCTCCCCGATGTGGGATTATTGCAAGCTGCTCCGCAGAGCCGGACCTGACGCCCGGCTGCGCGAGCGCGAGTGTGTCTGGCCTTCTGGGCCTCATACTCGGTGCAGGAAAAGAGAAGAACCGGCCCATGACTGGTTTTAGGAATACATGGCCTTTGTAGCCTGCTTCATTGCTGGCTTTGCTGCAAAAACAACACGGACGATCGCTTCCGCTCTCGCTCGAGTCTATCCATTAATCCATTATCATTTTCCTCTTTCTTTCTTTTTCGGGTAATTCTCTTTCTTTTTTTTAAGAAGTCCATATATTTATTTTCTTGAAAGCAGCAAGTCCATCCTCCCCAGTGCCCCCTTACCCCTACTTTTTTCACTATGCGCTCCGATGATGAAGTATGACACGGTTCATGTATCATACCACGGCTCTGATGTTACTCGGTTACACGAGGCCTCAGCGTACTGTCCCTTGGATAAAGCATCAAGACTCCCAAGTCCCAACTGGGCGCAGATGCTGACAGCTCGTGAGCCACGGACAATGGAACTGGAAGGAGGGGTCCCAGGCAGCTGGCCTTGCTTTGTTTGCTTCTTCCGTTGTCGTCTTCACCCTTCATTGGACTAGCCTCACACTGTCACAGCCGCTGAAGTCCCTGCAGCTGCTGTCTGAAACTCAGCTGAGCTGAACGCAACTCACGGGGCACACACCGTCGGTTTCATTTCATTGCTGATTGGCTCAAAGAGTTAAGCGCAGAAAACACCCGAGCACACCACGAAGCCGTGTGCCTGATCCTTTGAAGCTTATTATATTATCCTGCGGATTTCCAGCATGATCCAGGCGAAAGCAATGGCAATTTAAATCCGGAAAGGATTAAGGCCGCCGTCCCAGTTCTGGCAGTTGTTTGTACGCAGCGAAGCACAAGCACAATGCCGCTGTGATCTGTCAGCTGCCTTTCTCTTTAAAGCAGAGGGCGCCATGCATGTGAAACCTCTTGCCTAGGGCGCGGGGTGAAGGGTGCCCATCTGCGTTGCCTTTGAGCAAGGTAAGTAGCCATGAGCCCATGGCGCGTGTACTTCGTAGACGCTTCATAGCCTCAATCCTTTTTACTCAAAAGTGATGGATGACATTGATACATCATACATTCACGACAGATCACAGCCAAAGGCAACGTGTCTTCGTAGACACACGGACCGATCACTAATCAGTGATCACTAACATAATCAGAATTCAGAACCCGACAAAATGACTTTTCCATTACTTCGAACTAAAAATGCGATTGGCCGTCTCTGAATCCGAAGGCACGTCAGCTCAAGTGCCCGGTAAGGCGGTAACTCATCCCACACTCTCACTTCTCACTTCTCAGTTTCTCACCCCCTCCGGACTACGTGTCCTCCCTCTCCTGTCCGGTGGGCCCTGGAAGTGATCTAACGGCGTCCGCGCCCCCAGCCACCGCTCACGTGCCCCGTCACACGGCGCGCTCCGCTCCCCGACCCGGCCGCGTCGGCACCGCCTCCGCGCCATCTCGACCGTCCAATCTCGCCTCGGCTCGCGCTCCACGCGATCACCGCCGTCCACGCGCCGCCCATCCTCCTCGTGTACACCTCCCCGGCGCCGCGTACCACGGCCCCCGCCGGTTAATCGGACACGCCCGCCGGGTATTAACAGCGCCACCGACGCGGAGGGTCCAAAAATAACTTTGAGCTCCCCCACGCGAATCGCTCCGCCTCCTCCCTCCACACCACACGCACGCCACGGCCACTCCTCCCCTGCTTCCGAGGCGCTCGCTTGCTCGCCCGGGATCCACCGGCTCCCCAGCCGGCGCGCCGCGGCAGCCATTTTTGCCCGTCTCCTCTCCTGGCCCCGGCGCGGCGCGGGCGGAGGGGCGGGCGTCGTCTGGTGCCGTGTCGGGGTCCCCCAGGCCCAGCCAGAGATTCAGCTGCGAAAGGAAGGTGATAAGGCGGGGCGCCCGAGAATTGGTAATAACTGCTGGATTGCCCGTTGGGGGCGCTCAATTCCGCGCCAGGCTGGGATTCCCTCCTGATTTCTTGCCGATTCGGGGTGCTCATTGGGCGCGCCGAGCTCGCGTTTATATAGCGCATTGGCGGCGCGCGAGGTGGGAGAAGCCGTCGCCGTCGCCGTGGTGTTGATGCATTGAGTGGAGGCGAGGCGATCCCCCCTGGTGTTCTCGGTGGATTTTTGGCGTGACCGGGTGAAGATGCTTGGTGCGGAGCCCCTTTGATCGCGCGGGGACTCGCCCGATGGTGTGCAAGGCGGCAATGGGGATCAAGGCCGCGGGCAAGCATCTCCGGTGCCCGGCCTCGGTGGCCGCCGCGGCGCGGTCGCGGTTGAAGCCGTGGATGCTGCGCGCCACCACGACGGTGCTGCTCTGGACCTGCGTCGTGCAGCTCACGGCCGTGGGGAACACCTGGCCCCCCCGCGTGCTCAAGGGGTGGCCGTCGTGCCGGACGGCGCGGGGGGCGGCCTCTGCCGAGGCGGTCGCCACCACGCGGCTTGCAATGCCGGAGCCCGTCGTGGAGAAGGCCGCGCTGCCGCCAAAGAGTGAGTGCTACCGCTCTGCTTCTTATCGATTGGACGATTGCATAGACCAATCGTAGCCCCACGTAAATGCGTTTTGTGATCATCAATTTCTATTCAGAATTGTGCATCGGTAAAAGCCACTCATTTGGTAGATAACAAGATAAACGATAGTGATCGTAGAGTATTACTACCTTTTACTGGATTGTTAGGGCTGCTTCATGGTCTGAAAAAATTGGGTAGCAGGTTTTAGAATGGAAGGTTTCTGACACAATTTCCAGCCGCTGTTCCGAATCCCGTGATGGTATGTTAATCATTTCGAGACAGGTGGGAAAGTAACGTGTACCGACCTTTTGTAGCTTGTGCAGTTGATTTATGGCATATACTTTTCCTTTGTGGTACCAATTATGGTGCCTTTCAGTACTCAATTCCGGTTTCACTATGGTGAATAAGAACCACAGAGGTGACCACAGACTTATTTGCACCTTTAGAGTACCATCATTGTCCATTTTTACTACTTGATATATTTTTCATTTTTCATGAATATTTTTCACTTAGGCATGGTTGTTAATATAGATTGAGCTGACTAGTATGTGACTACCAAGGTCAGTGAACTTCAACCCTCTCACAATGTTGGCATTATTACGTTCAGGATAACCTGGCTTGATGTTGATCATATGCGTGATTTAGTTCTTGATTTTCCTAATCCTTTTGTGTCCATTTTTCTGTTAGGAATTTATAAAAACAATGGATATTTGACGGTTTCATGCAATGGTGGGCTTAACCAAATGCGAGCTGCTGTAAGGAACTTTAAGACTCCATGCAGTCATTTGCTAATGAAAAACAATGCTTTCCAGCATCTAACATCAAGCATCCCTGTCTTTGGCCTGTTGAATCAGATATGTGATATGGTTGTCATTGCAAGATATTTGAATGTGACTTTAATAGTTCCTGAGTTGGATAAGACGTCATTCTGGAATGACCCGAGGTTTGTTTACTGTTTGCATATAACTTTCCTTTCCCCGGTTTCTTTCTTGAATCATTAGTAGACATTATGCTATCTTTTGTGACAATATACCTATGCAAACCTCCTTTCTTCTGGTTTCAGCGAATTTCAGGATATATTTGATGTAGAACATTTTATAGCCTCTCTTAGAGACGAGGTTCGTATACTTAGAGAATTGCCGCCGAGAATAAAAATAAGAGTGGAATTAGGGAAATTTCACTCGATGCCTCCCATCAGTTGGTCAGATATCTCTTATTACCATAAGCAGGTCAGATACATCTGCTGTTTATCTGTCCTTATTCCGTACTGCACTGTATGTTGCCATTTGATGATGACCAGTTCCTCATCCTGTACAGATTCTTCCTTTGATTCGGAAGTACAAGGTCCTCCATCTGAACAGAACCGATGCTAGGTTAGCAAATAATGGTCTGCCTCTGGAGATCCAGAGACTGCGTTGCCGGGTGAATTATGCTGCACTGAAATTTACACCCCAGATTGAAGAGTTAGGCAGGAGAGTAATTAGAATACTCCGCCAAAATGGCCCCTTCTTAGTTCTTCATTTACGATACGAGATGGATATGCTTGCTTTCTCTGGCTGTACTCAAGGTTGCACTCCTAAAGAAGCTGAGGAGCTTACCAGGATGAGGTAAAATTCTTCTCATATATACCAGTCTCTTGGTTCACATCACTATTTTTGATATCTTGTAAAAGTACATCATGTTCACATACTGACAGTGAAATTAAACACACTTCAGATATGCTTACCCATGGTGGAAAGAGAAGGTAATAAACTCTTTTGTGAAAAGAAAAGACGGCCTTTGCCCTTTGACGCCTGAGGAGATTGCTCTTGCCCTTAGAGCATTGGATATTGATAAAAATATGCAAATATATATTGCTGCTGGGGAGATATATGGTGGAAGACGCAGAATGGCTTCTCTGACCTCAGCTTATCCTAATGTGGTATGGACCAAATGACCGAATTCACCTATGATGCCGCTGCTGTATTGTGCTTTCATCAATCAGCATGGATTTTTCGATTTTGTTGCTGATGCCTGTTGTTCTGACAATGATGCACAGGTGAGAAAGGAAACACTTCTGCAACCTTCTGATCTCATGTTCTTTCAGAACCATTCGTCGCAAATGGCGGCGCTGGACTACTTGGTATCATTAGAAAGTGATATCTTTGTTCCAACATATGATGGCAACATGGCTAAAGTTGTTGAGGGCCACCGCAGGTATCTACTATCTAAACTTAATCTGTATCATACTGAACGACTTATTAGAGGAGCTGATCAGTGCCGGTCCTTTGTAAATTTCTATGCTAAAGATTTACGCTCTGTTTTTCATCGCGGAAGTTCTGCATCAGAAGCATTTCATCACTTGTGAAAAAACAGTAGTGTTGAGTGTTGTTTGCTAATACAGGTACATGGGCTTCAAGAAAACGATCCTATTGGATCGAAAACTTATAGTTGAGCTGGTAGATCAGTATACCAGTGGATCTTTGCGGTGGGATGAGTTTTCTTCATTGATCAAGGGTGTCCATGCCAACCGAATGGGATCAGCGACCACTAGGACAGTGATCCCTGACAGACCCAAAGAAGAAGACTACTTCTATGCCAACCCTCAAGAATGCTTGCAAGATCCCAATCTCCTTCGAACATCATGATCTTTTCAACTGTACTTTTGCCATTCTTTCTGGTTGGCATGGCTGAACCTAAGATGATCCATGGAAGGTCCGCCATTGGTTTAGAAATTAGAAGATGATGGATGTTTGACTTGAATATAGATGGTACATAGGTGATAGGCATAATACTGGCACGGTGGCAAATCTGTTAGATTACACCAGCAAATCACAGCTGATATTCGTATGTAAATGGTGAAAGTCTCATAAGGCTGATCTTGTAAGAAATGAAACTATTTGGATGAGAAAAGAATAGATGCGCCAACATTTGGACAACACAATTGTGCATATCTCTTGAATCTGTTAATGTTTCCAGTGCCTCCAGCTCGCAAAAAGTCAAAGTGAGTAATTTTATGGTCTTCGAGTACTTCCGGTTCCTAGCGTGGGCCTTGTTTTCAGCGATGATTAGGATATGGTTAGCCTTGATCCGTGGGAGAGTGGGAGGTTAACATGCAGTGCTATCGCAGGACACCGTCAGCAGTGGCGAGTATCCAGACTCCTGCGTCGCTGGTCAGATCCCACCTGGGGCTGGTAGATTAATCGTTTCGATGAGATGCGAGAGTACCAGACGTCATTTTGGGTTTTGGATCCAATGCAGCCTGCTCGAACCACTACTACTGGATGTCTGCTTTGAATTTCTCCGGTGCACCTGTTGAATGCGCCGTCTTCTCCAGTATAAACTTTGAAGGTGATGCGTACAGTGTACACTGGAGTACGTCGCGCACTGCGCTCGTCAACCCGCCTCCGATCCCTAGATGCATTGAAGCGCTCGAATATACATTCGGTAGCGCGCGAGTTCCTGTGCCTTGTTTTCAGTGACGATTAACATCGAAGGATTGACCTTGACGAAAGAGCAATCTTGGGATCGACTAGGCTGCTGCGTCAGTGGTGAATTTGCCGTGTTCTCTCGGTACAGGACAGGAACCACACCGGCTCTTTCTGCCGCGGTGCTACCGGCTTACTGCCAACGTAAACATGCAGGCTCGCCCGCGTTATGTAAACCCAGACGGGACAGCCAGCGGATGCTCTCTCTTTGTGTGGATGGATACAATAGTTTGATCCGATCAACCAGGTGGAGAATTACTGTAGACGAGTTCAGCATGTGTGTGAGCGTGGCTTGATAAACGACTTGCCGTTGTTTGTTTAGGCTACCGCGTCGTTGGTACGAAGCGGTTACCGATCGATAAACATAGCAAATTTGCTATTTCAGATGCTGATTATTAGTAAAATCGCCCAATATGATGATTTATATTACTATTATTTAGCTCGATATTTGATTTGGCTAGAGGACTTGTTTTGTAATTTTTTTTGAAACCAACATACTTACTCCGTTTCAAAATATAAGTTTTAGTTTTGTGGTAAGTTAACTTTCCCTAATTTTTACCAAGTTTGTGGAAAAAATACACTAACATGTGCAAGATCAAATTAGTATCAACAAATACATCATGGAATACGTTTTGATGGTACATTCATTTCATATTAAATTCCTAATATATTGGACGTTTGACCCGGGACAAACAAAATTGTCTAAGATTTTGAAACAGAAAAGAGGCCCTCACGAACTCTAGGCCTCCCTTCTGGCCCACTAAAGTTCTTCGCCCCACTACACACGATACGGCGTCTTCACAGCCCAACGGGGGGACGCGGTCCAACTTCCTGCCTAGTCATCGCGCAGGCCTCACTTTAACATCCCACGTGAAACTCGCGGCGCCTCTCCCTCCTCAGCTCCCTCAGTCCACCACGGCACGGCAGCAGAGCCCGGCCGGCCGCACCAACCAATCTCTTGTCTTCGTAAACTCACAAAAATCTCCCCACTCCCACCCGCCGGCACCCGCGCGGCGCCACCAACACTACCCCCGCCCCGCGCCACGCCACCTCCAAATCCCCCAAAAATCTCCATTCCCTACCCGCGCTGAGCCTCGGAAAGAAACCACGCTCGCCGCGCCACGCCGCCACCCCCCATCCCCCGACCAACCGAATCGCATCGCCCCCCATGGCATCCGTCGTCTCGCTCCTCCTCCTCTCGTCCCCGCGCCCGCTCCACCGCACCGGCCTCCTCTGCAGCCCCCGTCGCGGCGCCGTCCTGCCGGTACCGGGCCCCGCCCAATCCCCGCGCAGGCTCCTCGCCGCGGCGCCGCGCGCCTCCAACAACAACGACAACAGCGAGGCCGTGGAGGCGCCGGACCGCCTCGTGGCGGCGGTCGCCTACCTCTACCCGTTCCTCGACGGCGCGCACCACGGCCGCTTCCTCCTCGTGCAGTTCCCCGCCTTCAGCGCGCTGCTCCGCCCGCTTGGTCCCGCCGCGCGCCTCTTCCACTCCTCGCCGCTCACGCCCTTCCTCCTCTTCCTCACGCTCTACTTCGCCGTCGTGCGGAACCAGCAGGCCTTCTCCCGCTTCGTCCGCTTCAACGCCATGCAGGCCGTCGCGCTCGACGTGCTGCTCATCTTCCCCGACCTGCTCGCGCAGTCCTTCGCGCCCTCCGGCGGGGTCGGGTTCGAGGTCTTCCAGAGCCTGGAGAGCACGGTCTTCCTCTTCCTGCTCGTCTGCTTGGTGTACGGCGGGGGCGCCTGCCTTCTCGGGAAGACGCCGCGGCTGCCCATCGTCGCTGATGCAGCTGAACGCCAGGTGATGTGACTACAGTTCACTTGAATCGTGCTGATGGAAAGGTAGAGGGGATCTGTGATTCACAGTAACATCTCAAATCTCAAATCCTAGATGATTCATTGGGCTTGCTGCAGATCACAAGCTTAGTGTAGTTTACATTGTCTATAGTTCTAGCTGCCAATTAATGGATGAATTGTGGAAGGTTGACACGGTGATGATGCAACCTAATGTTCTACCATACCTGTTGAATTGAAAATTTTGAGAAAGCAGTACATATACACTGTTTTACAAGCTGAATTGCATTTACAAATGAGGAATGAATGAATCAGGGAGGTTTCTGACTACGGTCCCAACCAGCTTCCCCTATATTCGAATGGAAGCCTAGGTCAGTAAATGTGATTGCAATATAAATAAAAACAATCGCATCAATTGTGGTTTGCTTGTGTGAAGTCCTGATCTGGACTCTGGACTTGGGGGTGTTTGACTTTTCTAGTCTGCGGTAGAGATCTGGCTTCTGTGGTACCGGAGCTTCTTGGTCACATGGATTGTTTCTTCACAATCATTGTCCTGTCAAGTGAGGGTGAAAAGAAATGGTAAAGAAATGACTGATTGTGTGGATAAGCCATGAAGTAAGTTTAGGAACTCTGTAAACATTAACTTACTGGTGTACTTTCATGCATTGTTATTACCTTCAAATTGTCATGTATATTATTAGGTTCTGTTGCTCTTTTGTCCATATTGATCTCTACAGAAATACTAGCTTGAGATGGGTCTACTCCCGACCTCTTTAGTGCCTGTGTCAATCTATTTAGTAACCTGTTGTAAATAAAAATTCTTCTGTTAGTTGCAGTTATAGCTAAATTAGCATTAAGTAAGCAACAGTAGTTTAGGAGCAGACCCTTGAGAGTAAGCATTAGAAAGACTACGAGTATCCTTGTGAAGAGTCTGTTTCTCGTCCTTGCTTAGTGTTCTGCTGCCTGAATCAGAGGTTGACATGCTCAACCATGGTGGCTGTTTGCTAGGTGTGCTGTCATCTGCATTTTGAAGGCATTAGGCTTGGTATTCAGTCTTGTTTTTAGTATTATTACTGTGGGGCTGTGGATAGTGAAAGGTGATTAAGAAACAGGCAACTTACTTGCCCAGTTTTGTTGTGTGCTTGTTGCCTTTTGGGAGGACATGTCTTCTACACTTGTTTCTTCTGCACTTTGTGTGCTGAAGAGAGCAGCAGGTGCCAGTGCCACTGTAGTTTTCATGGAACAGTTCTGTTCTTTGTTCATATCTTGTGTGGGGGCTGATACTCCTCCCTGGACTTGACTAATGTTCTGTGAGACCATGAAAAAGGAACATAGAAAGATCTTATCATTGATATATCATGGGTAAATGCACTTCCATGTATTATTACTTTTCATCCCTTTTTGGCATGTGTTTGTGTGGAATTACCTCTGTGTTTTTCCAGCATGATCTGTAGTAAACTTTCGCCTAGCAAGAAAAAAGAAATGGACGAATGTAAGTTAAAATACAAACACAGCCTTGCTTGCATTTCTGTAAAAGCTATGCACGAGTATTTTAGAATATCATTGTGAACATGGTAGTATAGTACCCATGGCATGGAGGAATCCTCATGATTCTTTTGTGGCTGCGCTGTCTCGTACTTTTGGACTTTCTCTTGCAAAAACCTTATGTATTCGATAACCTGAGAGCAAAATGTTTCACTTAGTAAAAAGTTTGGCTGTCACGTGCTGGTCAGGAATTCAGGATTAATCTAGTCTTTCTTTAGATTTTTTTCTCTCCTTTAGCAAAATTCACTCTGAAGTTTTAGTTCCTACAATGATGTTTGTGTATGATGGAGCAAGCATCAAGGAGGACATTAGCCAAACTTAGGAGCATCTCAGTGTTAAATAGGGCGTTATGAGATCGCTGACTGCCATGGCAAAGCTGATGTTCTACTTACCTCGAGAAGAAAAGATGCTTTGTCCCTCTTCTGGTCACCGTGTGGCAGAAGTTCACGAAGTATTTCAAGCCTGAAGGAGACCATATACAGAGATACTTGTTAAAATACACTTGCCGTGTCACGTTTCATGCAATGTACTACTATCCATTGTTCAACAGAATGGAATTAAAAGATTTATGTGCTTATGGCATGTTCATGCCGTGAAGCAATTGTAACATGTGGCTCACTGAATTTCACTATGTTCCCGGCTAATATGTTTGTTTCTCGTCTGCTCAATATACAATCTAGGGGGTGTTCGGTTCCAGTGACTAAAGTTTTAGTCCCGTCACATCGAATGGAAGAATGCTAATTAGAAGTATTAAATATAGATTAATTACAAAATGCATTACATAAGCAAAGACTAATTTACAATACGAATCTATTAAGCATAATTAGTCCATGATTAGACAATATAATGCTACAGTAATAATTTGATAATTATGTACTAATTATAGGTTAATTAGGCTTGTTAGGTTCGTCTCGCGGAGTAGATATGACTTATGCAATTAATTTTATAATTAATTTATATTTAATGCTATTAATTATCACTTAAGGGACTAAACTTTAGTCCCTATAATCCAAACACGGCCTAAAACGGAATTTTGACCTCAACAAGCTTGCCTGTCATTTATCTTGGTCCTCCTCCGCTGCTCGGTGGCAGAATGCTTCGATCTCGGCGTGCTGGGCCCCTGATCACCGCTGCTGCCGCTGCTCCTCCCCTCTCCCCTCGTCGCTGAACACGCAGAACAATCAGGGTCTGAACTCTGAACACTATACACTCCATGATGGGAAAAGACTGTTACCTCTGGATCTTTGATCAGTGCCTGAATCTTGCCACATTGTGGCCGGCCCACTGTGAGCCCCGGCTCCAGATTCTGCTCCCCCTTGCGTGCCCTCCGTTCTGGAGCCATGAAGCGCGGGCGCCGCGAGTGCACCCATGACGACGACGCCTTGGCCAGCGGGTTGCTCCATCGAGTGGGCACTCGATGGCGCCTGATGCTCCCTGATGCTGAACGTCCCGACGCCGCCCGGCAGGACGTGGTCGTCCGAGTCCGCCTCCAGACCCGACGGTGCCATGCCGATCGCTCCGCCGCCGCCGCCGCCGCGGCGGCGCTTGCCCAGCTTCAGAGGCTTCAGCGAAGAGTGCGCCCCCAGATCGTATCCTGCAGCTGCGACAAAACTGACAAGGTTAGCAAGCCGATTCATGAGACGACGACCCTCGTTGGCTGCAAGGGGGTCGTCACAGGCCGCGTTTCCGGCCGGAATTGTGAACCGTGGCGCTTCAGGCTTCACCTTGGGTAGAATGCTGCACCGGCGACGACGAGCCGCCTCCGGTGTGGAGCGAGAGGAAGTCGTGGGCCGGCTTCTCCCCTGCGAGAATCACAGGCACAGCAGCACAGGCGTCAGCTTCAAAGGAATTGCGAGAGAGAAAAGGCGGCTGGGGCTGGGCGGCGACAGCAAGAGCAACGACGACCGAGCGGACTCGGTCGGCGAGGTCTCTCTGGCATGGTACCTTGGAAGAGCTGCATCGGCACGGGAAGCGAGCTAGAGATCTCTGGCGCCTGCCTGCCTGCCAAGACTGACGCTGCAGCAGAAAGATGGTGTCTGGATCTTGCTGCCTGCTAGCTAGTACCGACGGAATGTGGCGAATTCGGCTGTCGACTCCGCAGAGCTTATATTATAGTCAGGTGGAGGAAGCCAACAGCCAGGCCAGGGGGAGAGAAGAGGCGAGGTGTGCTTGCCTGCCTGTCTGGTTGTGTGTTCCATGTTTATATCTTTTGAAATTTGTAGTGTCTTCTAAAGTTTAGGACATAAACAGCAACCAGATAGATGCGAGGAAGGTCTTAGCGTGTCAAGCACGCGGAGTTACATGCATGTCGGCAAAGCAATACACCATGCCCGGGAGCTTTGTTGAGTCCTGATTATTACGAGTACATCTGAACGGCTAGCGTTTGTTGTTGATCGAGGCAGCTGAGATTACCACCGCTAATCGCGGCACAGACGACAGTACAATCAACTGATACGATCTAACGCCCTTGGAGTAAAAAAAAACACGGAAATGCATATATGCAGCTATTCCACTGCTCACGTAGAGGAGAACACCGGAAGAGAGACGATACAGCCATAGAGGCGCCAAAAGAAGGCTCCAGCCAGGCTAGCTGCCTAGCTCACCCGCTCACGTGCTCCACCACCGGTGCGGAGACGAAGCTACTGTACACCGCCTCGCCTCGGCGGTGGGCCTCCCTCCCTCCCTGCCTGCCTACCCTTTCTCTCTGTTTCCACCACCTCCCCATCCATCCGTTGCGCGCGCACGCACATGCCCAGCCAACGAGGCCGCTGCCTGCGTTGCGCTGCTTGCGCGGGACACCCGCGCTTTCCGGCAGGAGACGAGCAAGTAGCTAGCCGGTGCGCCACGCGTGCCCGTGCCCATGCCCCTCCCCCTCCGCGCGCGGCCACACGCCTCAACGCCTCGTGCTCATGTGCCGGGCGCGTCGTGCTAGCCTAGCTAGCACTAGTATAGCCGTCCCCCCAACCAACCGAGAGCGACACCGCCACGCCAATCTGGCCTCACGCACCCACGCACGATCCACGCGCGCACCTGGCCGATCCATCCTGATCGATATATGCTGCCAGCCAGCCAGCCAGCGCGTGCCGATCGCCACGTTGCTCCGGCCTGCGCTTGATCGGTGGGTGGTGGCGGCGGCCTGGCCTTTACACCCACGAGCCCCTCGAGAGCGACCGCGAAAAAGGGGCTAGATCGAGCACGAGACGGAGCTCGCATCGCATCGCGTGCATGGGACGGGCGGGCGGGGCGACATGGCACGTTCGACCGCGATGCGCGGCCCGCCAGGCCGTACCCACCCGGCCGGCCGCCGGGCGGTGGGGGCTTCACGTCGCTGCGGATCAACGCGTGTACGACGATGTGCCCGACCCGGCCCGGCCGGCGCACCTGCGTGCATGCGGCCGTCCGTCCCCGTCAGCGTCAGCGACCGGCGCGCGCCGCAGCGGGTACCACCGCTGCACGTGCCGCCCGGTGGGGGCGACGGGACGTACGCCACACTACTTCATCTCCTTGGCCCGTCCACGCCCACGCACCGGGCGACCGGTACGGTGCATATGCATGAACCCAACAAACCGACGCGACGCACGGTCCCCGGGCCCTGATGATCGCATCACCTGCGCAGGGCTGCAGCACACGTGCCGTACGTCCGTCCGTCCCATGGCCCCCGTCTGCATCAACTCGATCAACCCGTGCCAACAAATCTGGGCGAAGTGAAGTGGTTTACCACTTGTGCCTTACTACGGGCTACCAAGCTACGGAGTAGCAAAGTAGGTGAGGCGGAGGGCGGAGGCTAGTAAGCGGCACGCCTAGCTTATCTCCGGGCTCCTCAAAGTCGCTGCGCCGGATACGACAAGGAGCATGTGTCGGGCACAACACGGGAAGCTTCCCGGCCGTTTCCTCTTGCGGCATAACAAAACATGGGGGCGGATGATTCTTCTCAAGTTAGTTCAGCTCAGATCGACGCTAAAAGTAAAAGAAAAATGATGGGATCCGATGGATCGAATTAATCATTGAGAGGTCAGTGGATGGCGTCGTGCTCTGCGCCTCTGCTCCTGCTCTGATCGGAACATTCCCTCTGCCACTTCCCTGCTGCAAGCTGAGGAATCCGTTTAGGGATCAGTAAACAACTCCCGGCGCCGATTAAGATAGTGGCTGCCCCTCACTCAGATCTGAGCCTAATAATCAGGCTCGGGCGCTACGGCATCACGTGGCCAACGCATCCATCCGTCCATCCCCGGCGCCCGGCCACCGGCGTGTCGAGCGAAGAGTCACTGCGGCGTGGCGTGTGGCTGGCCGCGGGGGTAACAGATCGCCGGTATATATGGTAACCGGCTAAGCGCCGAGATGGTCGGGGCGCTGATGATTTGGGCTGCTTTTCGGGGTAGATTACGGGACACGGATCTGTTTTTTAGGGGACGGGCATGTGGATTTCGGGCTTTTGCAAATGAGTTGTCGCCGTCATGGCGTGGGTGCCGGCACGTGACACCGGAACAGCGCGTCCAGTCCCGACGATTTGGGTTCCCGATTTATCAGTGATGACAGAGCCACTAATCAGAACCTCACCGCACCAAATTATTACAGGTCGCTCGTGTCTCAGGTGTACTACCCGTGTACGTACGCCACAAAGAGGAGTAATTAATTCACTTGCAACGGGAAAAAAAGTACAGGAGCAGGAAATTCTCTGAGATGAACTGGAATAAGTATAATCAGCAAAACTTTATCTTATGAGGACTGTATGTCAAGTATTTGGCGGCGGTTGATGCAGCCATCTGCTTCGCCGTCGTGGGGTTCTTGTCGTCGGCGGCCACTTCGCCGTGGTCGTCGCCGTTGGAGCCCGAGCAGAAGCGCGCCAACCATGACGCCAGCGCTGCAGGCGAGAACCAGCTCGGCGATCCGTCCTCCGGTTTGCACTCCATGATCGCCTTCGATCTAGTGTGTTTTTTTTGGCTATGGACTCACTTCATTTGATCTGTGCAAAGGTCGGAATGGAAATGTTAGGACCTGTCTCACTATATAGCTGAGCTGAGACGCTGAGATACAACATATGCACGGTTACTTCTTGTTGAAGTATGAAACGTATAGTTTTATCCTGTTCCGTTTCATTGGCTTGGAGACTCATTAGTCAAGGTCAAGCGCATAAAAGTAAAACATGGGTGATATCAGGTTCAGAGTAATGGATGCCGGCCTCACTACGTCAAGGTGGTACTCTTTTCTTTTCGTTGCACAGACTGAGTTGAGAATTTGAATTTGGGTGGATAACTTATATAGCTCATCGTCTAGGTGGCACTCTAACGCCGAGTATCTAAAAATAGATTATTTGCCAAGGCTCAAGAATTAAAATGCCTACATTATCCCTTGAGAATCAACAGAGCTTTCGGGTGCTTACAAAAATGTCCTCATGTAGTGCATCTAAATCCAAGAAAAAGAGAGTCAAAAGTGAGATAGTCATCGAAGATATGCGCAAGAACAGACTGACTCGGGGATGAGACCCTGATTGAGTCGAAGAGAACCGGAACATGGAGATAAGGACGATCACACATTCCATCCTAAGCAGTTGAGCTATACCCACTTCTTCTAAAAGCATTGATGAATGATGAATTCCATTTGCAACCCACCCATATCAGAAAATATGGCAACTCCCGTTTCAGCCACTCTTGCTCCTTTAAGCTCCCAAGTCCCAGCATGCACCCTTTCTTGCTTGAGCAAAGTTGTTCCTTAAGTTATTATAACTAGCAAGAAGCCATGAACATCAGCATGCTATTTTCGGGCGAACATCTTTTACCATCGATTTATCATTCGCATATGTACACAGGATCCACTTTCTAGTCTCCAAGAACATCTTTATTCTTTTACGGTACCTTGTACCACTGACTGGTGGTATACTCCGTATGATATAGAGAATGGGTAATATAGTAATTTGGACATAAATATATTAACTAAGGATACTTCTTCTCGTTCTTAACGGCGGCGTGCATCACCAACCCGAGACCCATCCCACTGGCGTACCTCGACTGTCGGCCCGAGACATACGATCAAATGAAAAAATTAAAATATATCTAAATTACAATGATACCATTTAGATTTTTTCCAATAATGCCCTTATACTACTATACTATTCACTATATACTACCTATACCACTGATCAACGTTAGACTAGTATACAATTATTCTCAACCATTGGATGTTTATATACTAGTCCTTTAAATTAGTGGTATAAGGTATCGTAAAAGAGCTCTTATTCACAACGGAGTGTTCTTCTTTTATTGATCTCATGTATTTCGATCAGAGCATTCGCATCACAATAAATGTGAACTCACTCCCCCCCAAAAAAGAAGTCCATTTGGATCCTCATGTCATCCATTTGGTGGTTTGGGAGATTTGAAAGAAAGAAATAAGAAATCAGAGAGTATCCCAACTAAAAGAGTTATAAGCTTTACATCAGAACTTGGAGTTAGCGAGGGCAAAATGGCTACATCAGAGATCCTCATCCATCTGCTGGTTTTACTTCAAGTTTTGTACTTGATTTTTTTATCCTACCCCTAGAGGTTGTAATGACTTTCTTCTCTATCAATAGAAATTGGTGTTTCGTGCCGATTGTTCAAAAAGAACAAGAAATGTGATGCTTCTTATAGGCTTTGTTTCATCGCTGACTAATTAGATAACGGTGTGTGCTTTTGACCTGGCCCATGTTGCCATTGAAGATCACGAGAAAGCATCGCTATACATGGCCACTGCGTTTGCCACCACAGCAAGAATAACCATGAACAATGCCAGGGACTTGTCTCTCTTCCTCGCTATGCCATGACGATCCCTGGCAATTAGACAGTAACAAACGACATCAAACACGAGTAGCTACAAAACATGTAAAGCCAAAAGGCAAAATAAATTGTAATTTAGATCGGATTTAGTAACAAACAAGCTAGCTATGGAAGACACCTTAGCGTCATCGCCCCGGGAAAAATGTAGGCAACGCAGACAGACGCGGTGGCTCCGGTGAACTGGAAGGCGTCCCAGATGTTTGGGATGAAGTTGGCGGCGAGGAAGATCACCGCAAGGAGCGCTGCCGTCAGCATGCCGAACCTCCGGTTGTCGCAGGTCAGCGACCGCCGCGCCGACGGGAACAGGAGGCCGTCCATGTTGAATCGCAGCGCGTGGAACACGATGGGGAAGACGAGCATGAGGTGGAGCACGTAGCTAACCCTAACGGCGTCGTTGAAGAAGGAGCTGTAGGGGATGCCGAGGTTGGAGTCGAAGTTGGCCAGGACGTCGTCGAGCGTCGAGTCGCCGAAGAGGAGGAAGCCGAAGAAGCTGGTGGTGATGTACACGGCTGAGCACAGCAGCAACGACGTGCGCACTATAGGTCTGATCTGAAGAGAATCCCTGAGCTCGCGGCAAATAGGGTGAACTGCATACATGCAAAGTGTGAGCTGCATGTCGTCAGATGACTAATTGTAGAAAAATAAGTTTTTAGGCGATTTTTGGTATTCTTGTTCCTATGTATACCGTTGTAGTGGCAAATGTAAGCGGTGACAAGAACTGGAGCAGCTGTGAAGAGCCTCCAGATGGATGGCCAGTCATGGACATCGGGGAACAGCTGAGGCATCGGAATCTGTCCCCTCCCCAGCTTGAAGATGGCGATCCCGGCAGTGATCACGACGAACACAACGGCCAGAGCGACCGATACAGCAGACGTGAATTTCAGCGAGTCTGAAATGGATGACAAATAGATCGAGAGAGGTAAGAAACAGCCCATGCCATTAGACCTAGCGACCGACAACAAACATCACGTTGAGGAAATTAAGAAGATGCAGCATTGTTGTTGTTGCGCCGGATCTGACGTCGTGACAATTGCTTACCGACGTGCTTGAAACTTGAGAGCGGAGCGAACACACCGAGAGTTGTGATCGTGAGGATGGCGAAGCGTCCGTTCCACCGGTTTGTGCCGAACCATCCTTCTATCACACCATGATGGTGAACGCCGCTGGAGGAGGTTCCAGAGAGCACGTCCCCTTGTGTAGAGAGGAATCAATTGTTAACAGATTCAGGAAAACAAAAAATTCTTAATGCGAGCTAGCAATCAAGAGGAGATCGAGGCAATTCAATCCCAAACGACGACGCCTAGGAGCTACCACCTCCGTTCCAAATTACTATAGTAGCAACTGCTTATGTATATTAGTGCTAGTGCTTACCGATGATGATCATGTAGACGACCATGACACCGAGGTTGTTGATGACGACGCAGAACTGGAGGAACCCCTTGCCGAACGGCCCGAAGGCGTCGCCCATGGCCTTGCCGTAGGAGTTGACGCCCGCGGCGCGGGTGAAGCGCACGAGGAGCTCGATGGAGGCGTCCGTGAGCAGCGCGGCGAGCACGATGAGGACGAGGCCCGGGAGGAGCCCGAGCACCTTCATGGTGGCCGGGAGCGCCATGATCCCCGCGCCGACGATGGTGGTGGAAAGGTTGAACACCGCGCCGGCGAAGGACGCGCCGTGGAAGTCGTCGACGGCGTCGTCGCCGCCCCCGCGCTGCTGCTGGTTCTTGGGGAGGAGCGACTCGGTGCTCTCGGTCTCCCCGGCGTGGTCGCCGCCGCTCGAGATGGGCATCACCATCCTCGCGGAGTCGCTCGCGAAGGCGGCGCCGAAGCCCGGCTCGTGCTCGTCCCTGGGAAGGTGAGGTCTGCGCGGACGGAATTCCAGCTTCTAATCTCTGCTGATCCCTCTCTCTGCACAAAAGATGCGGATGGGTTTGGAGTTCCTCCGCTTTGATGGAGCGCGAGTGGAGTGTGGAGAAGCTTTGGTCGGAGGAGACGAGGCGTCTTATTATTAGAAGTTCCTCCTCATTTAGCAATCTTGCTGCCATGGCCATATGCATCCGAGCTTGCCATGCGAGCACGGGCATGGCGGCATGGCCGGAGCCTTGGCCGACGGCTACCGCGCGCCCTGTGGCCTCTGGGAAGTGGTGAGCTGATGGGCTAGAATAGCGCCTCTGCCAGCTTGGGCTTGATGAGCTACAAGTGGCTGTGTTCTCGTAACTCGTAGTGGGCTGCATCGAGACCGATGGATGGGCCGACTCGATTTTTGGACTGGGCGGACCTGATCGCGTATCTCAATCTGGTCCGTTAAGCTTGGATCTCACGGCCCACCGCTGCGCAGGGGATGGACCGCAGGCAGAAACCGTCCCCCATTCTCTCTCTGTGGTCAGGGAAGTAGGAAGCAGGATGAACTCCCCGCCGCCGCAGCAGCCGCCACCGCCGGCGATGTGTGGTTGCGCCTCCCCTAGCACATGCCGGTACCTCTCCTTGACCTCCCTTTCCAGTCTCCATGAGAACTAGCAGTCCAGTCTTGCACACTCAGCACGTCGCAGTGGTCCTCGCCGTCGCCGCCGCTGTCGCACGACCCGCACATTGGGATGGGGCACAGCGGTGGCGGCCATCGAAGGACGTCCTCACTGAGCTACGATTTTTTTGGTGCCAGGTAGTTGTCTCACTCATATGCACGTCATTGGTTCTTTTGGTTGGGGAAAACATTGACCCAATGTTTAGCCCATGACAGCCACGATTTGGACTGGATTAGGTCATTATTAGATGCGTACAAACGGTCAGTGCTGCACTGATATGCCAAGCTTGAAGTCAGCCATTTTGTCATACCATACTCGTCCTGATTATATGGTTGTTCAACAATCAACGTACAAAGGTGTTTCAGTTCCCTTGTCTTACTCTATTTTTTAATGCTGTTGTGGTTATTAGTCTTGATTGTGCCATCCAATCCTAACCACTCTTTGGGAGTAGCAGCATGGTTGGTAAAAATCATTTCATAAAAATTATAGAAATGCCGTCCTCCCATTGCCCCTTTGTTTCACAACCAAACTATGCAAGGAAGTAGTTTGTGCGGTTGAGACTCTGTTAAGCTTCAAGGTCTGAGGCCAAGGAAATTTTAAAGAAATGCTCTGGATAGTAAAGGTTTCTGAACCAGACAATCATTATGCCAAAATCTGAGTAGATGAACAGATTTAAAAGTAGTATTTTTTTTGTGAGATATTTGTGCTTATGGTTCCTGTTTTTGAACTATGCTTGAATTTCAGTCTCCTTTAGGTTTCAAAGTAGTTTGATCTCTCTGGCAGCTTACATTACGACCTAAGAAGTGATATCATATCTCCTCCAGTCCTCCTTTTAACTATTGGACCATACAGTTACAGCTTTCGGCAGCCTCCTTGACATCAGTATCATTGTGTTTTTTGGGGTAGCTTACCAATCTATCCGTTGCCTAACTTTGTTCCTACTATTGATCTGTATTTTTCTTGTTTTATAGTCTGAAGTTCCTAAAACCTTAATAAGCTATGGTTGATGGTTACTGGAAGGATGCCAGTCTGTCATCAAGACTGAGACTTGTCATGTTTCTCCTGTTGATGTGGATAGCACAGTCCGATGGAACCGAAAGTCAACACATCAGGCCTGTTTGGTAATAAATAGTTGCAATGTTCAGGAATTGCCTCTTACTTATACCCAAATAGAAGAGACTATAAATTGAACTCATCTCACGGGTCTGCTCTATTTGCATTCATCTATCAAAGAATACTTGTAGGCACTGCAGGGAACCAGGACCAGGTTCTTTGCTGGAGCTGAAAGCAAAAACATTCCATCTATTAACTCTTCTACATAAGGTTACACTGTAGATCTTGGAGGTCTTCGCTGGAGCCATACAGGTACTATGTTATAAAGATTCCTTTTCTGTTTTAATTATCCATATTGTTTTATTTTGAGGCTTAGGCTTTGTACAAGAACATAGCAATAAGTGCTTCTGAGGAAAAGGTGTTAACCTTTGTTCAAGAAGAGAATAAAGCTTTTCTATTTGTGCATCAGTGTAATGGCTGTTTGATTGTCATGGTTCTTAGTTTAATAGCTTTTGTACAACTATAAGCACATGATAATGTTGTTAACCGCATATGTCTGAACAACCATTTAGAAGCTTGTCTTCTATTTTATGCCCTTATGATGATTTGTTTTTTAGCTCTGTCATGACGATTTAGTTTCACTGGGAATGCCTGTTTGAAAAATCATTTACATTTCTTTCTCTTTTAAATTTTGCTGCTTTTGTGTGCATGCAGTCATGTTGTCAGTAGCTACCATCAAGGTCAGCCAAGAGAACTCCATGGAATCAGCAAGGGCAACAATGGAGCGTCAAACAGCTCGCAGGACCCAGACCAATGTGACACAGATGACAGATTCTCTTTTTGCCAGTGTCAATCTTGCTAAGGATCTTTCTGCAAGGTGCAGAGGCAGAGCATTGCAGCTCACAGATGACGAGATGCAAAATATAGCACAAGATCTGGAGAATGTCTTGCAGAATATATATGATGATCTTGGCAGGATACCGGCATCAGCATTTGGCAGTAATGCTTGCATGGATGTGCTTATCAAATCACAATCAAAGAGAGGTTACTCTGAGGCTGATATATCCATGAATGTAATGGGCAACAGGCCCCGGCGGAGGGCTGTCCATGATAATGATACTCCGAAGCTGGTGGACTTTCTGCAGGGAATGTACCATGAATCACATGAATATGGTGGCCAGATGTTCAACACTCTTCCGGAGGTGGCAGAATACATTGAGCCACTGTATGATGCGTTCTTCTGTCCACTGACAAATGAGATAATGACTGATCCTGTGACGACTGAGATTGGTGTGACATGTGACAGGAGAGCCATAGAGGAGTATTTTGAGAGGTTTTCAGACAGTTCTGAACCTGTCTATTGCCCTGTCACAAAAATGCTAATGCAAAGTAAGACAGTGATGAGCAATGCTTCCCTGAAAAGTGTAATTGAAGAATGGACATCGAGGAATGAGGCCATGCGTGTCAGGATTGCTCGCACTGCCCTCTCTCTGTCAACTTCAGACACAATGGTGCTTGAAGCTATGCATGAGCTGAAGTTGCTGGCCAAATTGAGGGGGGAGAACAGGGAGCTGATGCATAAGATTGGGGTCACGAAGTTCTTAGCACGGCTGTTGGACAACCACAATGCACAGATTCAATGCGATGCACTGGAGCTTCTGTGCTTGTTAGCTGAAGATGAAGAAGGAAAGGTAAGTAGGAAACTTTCTTGCCTAAAGGAGTTCATCTGCAATTCAGAACAGTTTATGCTGAACTGCTCAATATCTTGGCCCTTTTCTTCAAATTATGATTTAAGTTTTCTGGATGACATACAGGATATCATTGGAAAAACTAAGGCCATTGCCAGGACAATAAAGCTACTATCAAGTAATACTACTGATGAAAGGCATGCAGCCATCTCTTTCTTGCTGGAGCTTTCGAAGTCACAGTTACTGTTGGAGAATATTGGCTCAACACCTGGGAGTATTCTGATCCTCACAACAATGAAGATCAACAATTCAGATGATCCCATTGCTGCTGAGAAAGCTGGAGCAATCCTTAAGAACCTGGAGAAGTGTCCGAAGAATATCAAGTACATGGCTGAAAGTGGCTACTTAGAACCTCTTCAGAGTCATCTAGTGGAAGGTAAGATGCAGAGTATTAGGAAAACATTTTTTACAAGTATGATAGTTGTTTTGTTTACAAGTTTGGTTATGTTTAATCTGCCAAGTTTCTGAAAATGTAAAAACTACTAAGTAGTAATTCAGTAAACTCAACCTACTAGAATGCAGCTGCACATTTCCAGTCCTGTATTAACACTTCATCAGTACAACATCAGAAAGGTGTTCTCTGCAAACAACTGAAGTATTTAACTTAGTACAACATGTTAGTAAATTGGTGCTTAAAACTGACATGAGGATTATAAAACAGGCTCAGAAGAGATGCAGATGGAGATGGTCAGTTACCTTGGCGAGCTGGTCCAAGAGCAGGAGCTCACCATTGATATCACCAGAAGCACGTCGGAGATCCTCATCAAGATGGCGCACAGCTGCAACCCCATGATCCGCAAGGCAGCATTCGATGTCCTTGTCCAGCTTTCCTTGCACCACCCCAACAGCAAGATGCTTGTTGATGCAGGAGCTGTCCCTGTCATGATCGAGGAACTGTTCATCCGAAAGTTAGATGATGAGCCAGTGAACTCCATGGCTAGTGCTGCCACCGTCCTTGCCAACATTGTTGAGTCGGGCATTGATCCAGACACCACAGTGGTGAACAAGGAAGGCCACGTTCTCACTTCGAAGTACTCCATCTACAACTTTGTGCACATGCTCAAGTGTTTCATGCCGGACGACCTCAACCTCAGCATTATCCGCATCCTGCTGGCTCTCACTGCACTTGCCAAGCCGCTGGCAGCGGTGGTCTCGGTCATCAGGGAGAACCACCATGGCCATGCCATTGTTGAGCTCATGAGCTCCCCGATGGAGGCACTCGGTCTCGCTGCGACGAGGCTACTGATCACCCTGTCCCCACACATTGGCCACACCATCATAGAGAGGCTCTGCAAGACACAAGGGCAGCCACGCAAGCTGGTCAAAAGCATCAGCCATGCCGGGCGCATCACTGAACGGCAAGCTGCATTGGCGATGCTCCTCGCGAAGCTACCGTACCGGAACACCTCACTCAATGTCGCACTTGTGCAGGAGAGCGCCGTGCCAGCTATACTGAGTGCAATAAAAGAGATGGAGAACAGCGCTGCTAGATCAAGTAGGCATGCAGTGCCATACATGGAGGGTCTCGTGGGCGCCCTTGTGCGGCTCACGGCAACTCTGTACAGTCCAGAAGTATTGAAGGCGGCCATGGACCACAACCTGGCTTTGGTGCTCACTGAGCTGCTCAGCGGATCAGCCGGAAGCGACGAGGTGCAACGCCTTGCTGCAGTGGGGCTTGAGAACCTCAGCTACCTATCCATCAAACTGTCCCAGCCGCCACCGGATGAGCTGCTGTCAAAGAAGAACGCCATACTAAAGCTCCTGAAGGACTCAAAGGCGCACAGCAACAACAAGAAGAGCTCACACCAGCAGATCAGTGTTTGCCTGGTGCACCGGGGAGTCTGTTCCCCGGCGACGACCTTCTGCCTCCTGGAGGCCGGTGCCCTGGAGGGCCTCCTGGGCTGCCTGGAGAATGACAACGTCCGGGTGGTGGAGGCCGCGCTCGGAGCGCTGTGCACTCTCCTCGACGAGAGGGTGGACATCGAGAAGAGCGTGGCTGCCCTCTCTGAGCTCAATGCGGCAAGGCACGTGCTTGGAGCGCTGAGGCAGCACCGGCAAAACGTGCTGTGGCAGAAGTGCTTCTGCGTGGTGGAGAAGCTCCTGGAGCACGGGGACGACCGTTGCGTGAGGGAGGTGACCGGCGACCGGATGCTGCCCACGGCGCTGGTGAGCGCCTTCCACAGGGGGGACGCGAGCACCAAGCAGATGGCTGAGAGCATCCTCCGGCGACTGCACAAGATACCCGATTACTCTGCAACCTATGTATCCATGGAGTTCTAGCATTTTACTTTCGTTGATGTATAAATAGTACTGTATCAAATTTGTGCATATGCTACTCGTCTGTTTGAACAAAATTACAGAAGTACATGACCACAGTACAAAGTTGGCTTGCTAGTCTCATTATTTTTCACGCGCCACTGTGAATGTGATTTTCTGAACCTTGGTAGTATTTGAACAGGTGAATGGAGATGGTCAACTGATGGCACGAGTTCTTTTTGAAAATGTTGCTTACGTTCAAAGGCAAAGTTTTTTATATGAATCCGCTGAGAACTCACCAGTTACGGGCGCGGCGACGGCTCCGTCGTGTACGTCACCTTTGGGACGCAGCACGCGATGCCGCCGGCGCAGGCGGCGTGCCTGGCCGGCGCGCTGGTGCGGAGCTCGGCGTCGTTCGTCTGGGCGGTACGGCGGTGCCGGAGGGGTTCGAGGCGGCGACGGCGTCGCGGGGCATGGTGATCCGCGGGTGGGCGCCGCAGCAGGTGGAGATCCTGCGCCACCGCGCCGTGGGGTGGTTCCTGACGCACTGCGGCTGGAACTCGGTGCTCGAGTCGGCGGCCTCCGGCGTGGCGCTGCTCGCGTGGCCAATGGAGGCCGACCAGTTCACGAACGCGTGGCTGCTCGCGGAGGCCGGCGTGACCGTGCCGGTGGCGGAGGGCGCCGACGCCCTGCCCGACGCTGGGCAGCTGGCTAGCGCGATCGCCGCGGCGTTCGGGGAGGAGGGGAAGCCCGTGAGGCCGGGATCGCGCCATGGAGCTCGGCCGGAAAGCGGCGGCGGCGGCTGTGGCGGAGGGCGGGAGCTCGAACGGGGACACGGAAGAGTTGGTGCGCGTGCTCAGTACAGTCGTGTAACCATTCTATGCCACGGCGCTCCATTTTGTAGCATCTTGCAATTGCATACTCGAATTCTGACAGGTACGTTGCTACACGTAAGCGGTCTCATAGATTGATTGTCTCATGTAGTGCCACCTATAATTTTTAATGATGTGGACGAGAGAGAGCGAGGAGAGAGAAGGATGTCGTTGTTTCGCGAAACAACCGCCTCATGAGCTAAATTTTAGGACTATGAGACAACTCCTCCACCATTGTACGAGTTTTGTTGCCATGCAACCAATAAAATTTCTTTATTTCCCCATAAATTAAGGGATATTGTATTACTACCAGACAACCAAAACAACAACATGATAAGTCGACTCAAGATTACGGGTCACTGCATGAGACCGCCAATAAGACGGCACCAATGTACTTGCCCTTAAGGTAGGAACATTGCTACACGTCAGCGGTCTCATAGGTCCTCTCATGCAGTGTCACGTAGGATTTTTGCTGATGTGGAGGAGATAGAGCGATGTGAGAGAAAGAGGTCATTGCTTCGCGAAACAACTGCCTCATGAGCTGAATTTTAAGACTATGAGACAACTCATCCACCATTGTATGAGTTTTATTGCTATACAACTAATAGTATTTTTTTATTTTCCCTTAAATTAAGGGATATTGTATTACTACGAGACAACCAAAACAACAGCCTATTGTATATGTTGTCTGATAAATCATCTCAAGATTACGTGTCACTGTATGAGACCGCCTACTAGACGATACCAACGTACCTACCTTAAAATTTTGTGAATTCAAGACGGACACGTCTGCTTGTCGCGCGCCCACGCCAGATTCCGATTAGGGCAGCCACGATGTGCCCAAAACCGGTCCTTGACGTCAAAAAAAGTAACCATAAACATTGTGCAACTGATCTTTATAGTGATTCATAGTTAGAGGTATCCAAAGCACTAAAGCCCGGTTGCAAGAATAAAGAGAGAACGGACGAAGAAATTGGTGAGGGAGTTTTGTTTACTTTGTTTATGGGTTAGTGGGTCCTATGGTCAAAGCCCAACCTGACTCGGCATTATGAGAGTAGAAAGATGCTTAAAGTCTGCTGACACAGAACCCACACATAATGACTACTTAGTCCATACACATTATTGTTGCCCTTACCTTTCAACTACAGAGCCTCAAACACATCATAACGTGTGCCTAATAAGGGGCCAGGCTCGCTCTTCTGTACTTTTTCCCGTATAAGAGCCTCAAAAGGGAAGAAACGAGATCATCGATCGTATTTTTTTAAGATAAAAGGGAGTTCTATTTCATCAATAAAATAGAAAATATTTCGGCTTCTGCAAACAAATTTGCATCTGGTTAAATTATTATAAGATTCTTGTTATTTTAGAGACTCCGTCTCCCTCGTTGAACGCTCAGACACCACACTCAAAACGCTAGCCTAAAAAGTGAAGATAAAGCAAAATCATCGATCGTATGGATGAGGAGAACGCCGCCGAGGCAGTAGACCTGGAGAACGGTGGCGGCGGCGCTGGCGCCATCACTGTCGAGATGGAGCCCTGTCCGGCCGAACGGGAGCTCAGGGAGAAGCAGCTGTTCGGCTGGCTCGACGACGACGCGTTGCTCTACACCGTCGTCGTGCTCGTGGGCCTGGTGATGGTGGCCGTTTCCGACGTGCAGGCTCAAGGCCAGCCGCATGACATGACCACCACAGACGCCATTGGGGCTGTGCTCAGTTGCGGCGGGTTGGTACTGGCGCTTCAAGGTTCCATCGTGGGCGCCGATGAGGGATGCTTCCAGCGCGAGGACCTGCTGCGATTTGATCCGGATTAAGAAGCAAGATGTTTCACTTGTAGCACAGGGCCAGCAGGTGCGGCGTAGCTGGTTGCTTCGCCGGAGTTCTTGTGCGCCATATGCCGCCGCCGATGGATTGGACTTGTGTTCGGGGAGATCACCATGGTGCTGGTCGATCTAGAATGAGATAGACCGGACCAAATCAGGTTGGAACTTCGAATGAGAAGGATTGGGTTGAGATTTAATTTCTTCCAATACATGCACACGCCATCAAACATTTCATTTTTTATATTTTTTCAAATATTTTTATATATTATATAGTGATGAAACAAACTTAGTCAAATTTGTGTATAAATGGGCCCATATGGCCCAGAATGGCAAGAGAGCAAGGCCCAGCCCAATCGTATATTAGGTTTTTTCTCCTCTGCTCTGATATGTACCCCTACGGCGGAGGCAAACCCTAGCCGCCAGCATATATGGCCGCCAGGCGCCGGTAAAACACGGTAGCCCGATATATGCAGTCTCTTTTGAGCGATTTTTTACTCGTTTGTCTTCAATGGGTGTTGCTAGAATGATTTTGTCTTGTTTCGCTTTGGACCGTTGAATCGCTGCTGCTTTCTCTGCTAGTACTTGTTGGAAATAATGAAGCGCAGTCATTCGTGTGTTTTGGTTAGCTTGCACCATTAGCCCCCTGCTCTGTTGAGGTTGGATGCAGGGAAAATGCGAGAAAAGGGTACATGGGTGCTAGATTCACCGGGCAGGGACTCTATACTTCTGGGGAAGCCAGTAAATTTCCTCAGGGTCATATCTTCTGTCCACATCGCAGCATCGTGCTGCTGTTTTTGTCGATGTATTATTGCTCAGAAATTTTTGTGCCTCCATTTTATTTTATTTATTGATGAGTATTTGTTGTTAGAAGCGATGTGAGGAGGCTGAAACATCTTAAAGTTTTCATGTGGATAACACACATATGGTCTTCAAAGTTCTCTGATCGCTTCGTGTTAAAATCTTCTCTTTTCTCTCAAGTCATATTAAGCAAAATGAGTTAGTTAGGATATACCATCTGAAACTGCATGTTAAGAATTCTTGGATGACCTTCAAAGTTCTTTTGTTAATTTCTTTTTGTATGTTCTCTTTATCCAATTGATGCTTGTCTAGTAGTACTCAAGACTTTAAGTGGACCATCTGAATGTGGTAGTGGTGCTTGAGCTATAACTATTGTGTTTTGGTTGTTGAGAAGCAAAATGAGGAGGTCATACAAACTGAAGTATCTTATGTTGACATACATACAGTCATGGTCTTCAAAGTTCTCTGATTGTTTTCTACCTTATCCAGATGATACATGTTTATTTTCATTTTCTTCTGTGCTTGAAAGTGTAGCTTCAGATACTTCAAAATTTCTAAATTATTCCGTGTCATGTTGTGTTCTTTGAGATGCAAAGAAGCAAAATGAGGAGCTCATATGATCTGAAGCATCTATGTTGATACATACATTCATGGTCTTCAAAGTTCTCTGATTGCTTCCTACACCTTATCCAAATGATACTTGGTTATGATCATTTTCTTTTGTGTTTGAAGCTATAGCTTCAAAGTACTTCAAAAATCCTAAGTTATCATGTTTTTTAGATTGTGAAGAAGCAAAATGAGGAGCTCATATGATCTGAAGTATCTATGTTGATACAACCATTCATGGTCTTCAAAGTTCTCTGATTGCTTTATCTACCTACATGCTACATTATCTTTATAGAAATCATACTTAACTGTGTCTGTCTGCAATTTTTTTATGTTGTGTGTATTGCTACAGCTTTACAGTACATCTTAATTATGCTTGGGCAAAGTTGTAGTGTTTAAGATGCCCAAGAAGCAAAATAAGGAGGCTGTATGCTCTGAAATATCTCATGTTGATACATGATTCATGGTCTTCAAAGTTCTCTGATTGTTTCCTTCGAATTATATTTCTGTCTAAGCTAGCAGTTTATACTTTCCAGCTTGGTGTACTGTTGTATTATTTTCCTACCTTTTGCACGAGTTATTTATATGTCAACATATTGGCATACTTACCTAATGCACCTCTTCACCTCAAGCAAAAATAATATGGCTAGCTACTAATGCTCTGTCTTCTGGTTAGAAGAAGCGATATGAGGAGATCGAAACATCTTAAGTTTTCATGTGGATAACACATATAGGTCTTCAAAGTTCTCTGATCGCTTCATATTCAAACTTTTTCTTCTTCTGCAAGGCATGTTCTTTCATATGTAGCTAGTTATTGTTCAAGGATCAACTTTCAGTAGCTGCGAAGCAAAATGAGGAAGTATACCATCTGAAACTGAACTGTTGTTAATTCTTGGATGGTCTTCAAAGTTTCATGTGTTGCTTTATTTGTATCCAATTGATGCTTGTCTATTAGTTTTTGAGATTTTTAAGTACGCCATCTGAATTTGGTCTTAGTGATGTTTGAGTCTGTAGTGTTTTAGTTGTTGAGAAGCAAAATGAGGAGGTTATACAATCTGAAGTATCTGATGTTGATACATACATTCATGGTCTTCAAAGTTCTCTGATTGCTTTCTTCATCTACACTATATCCAAATAATATTTGGTTATGTTCATTTTCTTTTGTGCTTGAAGCTATATCTTCAAAGTACTTGTTAATTTCAGAACTATATGCCTCAAATTGTGTTTTTGAGATGTGAAGGAGCAAAATGAGGAGCTCTAATGATCTGAAGTATCTATGTTGATGCATACACTCATGGTCTTCAAAGTTCTCTGATTATGTTGTCTACCCGCATGCTGCATCGCCGTGCATTGCTATAGCTTTATGGTATTTCTTAATTATGCTTGAGAAAAGTTTTAAGTATTTTGTAAGATGTGAAAAGAAGCAAAATGAGGACTGAGGAGGTTGTATATATGATCGGCAGATCTCCTGCCTGTTCTGCTTTCAAAAAAAATATCTGTCTAAGCTATTTGCATTTATATTTTCCAGCTTGGCATACTGCTGTATTTTTTTCATACCTTTTTGCGCAAGTTCTTCAAAGGAGTCAACATATTGGCACGCTTGTCTAATGCATCTCTTCATCTCAAGCAAAAAATTGAGGTGACGAATCGTTAATTGAATATCTGATCTTGAAGATCACGTGCTCATTTCTGTTTCATCTTTGTTTCTGGTGAAGAGGGAAACAGATGATTCTGCATTGCTTCTTTGTTTTTTCCATAATCCCTTTGTTTGGTCTGTCATCCTCGACTGTCATCATTTTGTAGTAGGTGGCTGGTATTGCCACTGCCGAATTAGTTTGAAGATTATGTAAAAAATGTGTAACTAGTTACACTTAAAATGATCTATATTTGGGAACTTATGACAGGTTTTGCAGCAGATTATGGTCTTGCCCTGTTCGCCTGGATTATCAGTAGCCAGTCAGCAGTATTTTTCTCTCTGCACAGACCAGCCACCTGCCGCCAGCTGAACGAGCAGGCCAAGTTGATCTTAATGGCATGCCCGCAGTTGGTGAATTATTATTGCATATCGTAGCAGATGCGTGAGTCAGCTCAGTGGTTGATCCAAAGGAAGCTAGCTTGCCCATCGGATCAGAATGCCCGGACAATATTGTATTTTCTATTTTCTTTGGTACTTGGGCTGATGTGCCAACTGGTGTAAGCAGCAGATGTGTCTAATTTTAATTCATTTTGTTATTGGGTCCAAGTTGATATGGCCTTTGTAAAGGGGATCATCCATTCATGCACCAATTTGCAGCATATGGTTTCCCTTTGTTGTTTATGTCTCTGCTATGCATTGATAACGTGAATGGACGTGAAATGGATCACTGGGGTTCATTGGGATAATTCCCTTTTGTTTAGTACCAGTTCGTAATGGATCGGAAAATATTTTTTTGGTACGGGCGAATCGGCTTTACACAGTTCGGTAACAAAACACACTACGGTATCGACTTTACACAGTTCGTTAACAAATGACACTGCGACCTGATAACAGCCCATCAGAAGCAAACATGAATTAACGATAGTGCTGTGGATGCATTACGTACCAAAACATCCCAGCCAACCACCACCCAGAAGTTAAGGGAACCCTGAGAGTAAATGGTAACAGTAAACAAGATCGTATGAAAAATAAACTACTGCGACAGAAACGATACTCAACATGACAATGCTTGGAACATACGGTCTTGAAATAAAATACAATCTTGAAGGTGGCAGACGATTTTGCTTTACAACATACTGATAAGTGATAACGCATAACATGCTAACAGAAGGCAAGCATACAATCGTTTCTGTGAAGCATGCCAGTTTTGCCATGTTAGCCAGGACCAACTTTTGGGATGTCGTAGTGCTCGCTGAGGTTTGCCAGGTACTGGTTGAAGTCCTGGATGCGGTCCCTGTGTGATTTGTTGGAGACTTTGGCCAACTTCTGCATGTCAATCTTCTGCTTCTGTTCCATGTAGCGTCGCTCGGCTGGTGTGAGGTGATCATAGTCAGGGTGTGGGTTCCCTTCCTCCTCTCCCATCTTGTCAGCTTCAGTCAGCTCATTGTTGGGATCGGTTGGTAAATCAGAGCTACCACCTGAAGAATAACCATTAAATTCGAAACGAAGTGAGTCTATAGAGCAGAAAGCACTTTTAGATTCATGGAGTTTAATTACACAAAGAAAGGATAGACAATATATGCAATCAAGCAAGTTGTTGGGCAAATGAACTCAGCATACAGCATAGCATGTATGACTCTGGATTTACCAACAACTGATGATCAACTTCTCTCAGCAGTTTAGCAAATCAGAAAATCATAATGGCATCAACATTCAACAGGAAGTGGTTTTGGAGTTATGGAGTTCGGTACTTTAGTTACACAAAACAGTACAGTTATACAAATGAAGCAAGTTGTTGAAAAGACAAATGAAACCAAGCCAAAGCATGTATTTACTAGCATTTACCAACAATCAGTGAGCAACTTCTAACAGTTCACAAAATCAGCAAAATTACTATGTGATGCAGAATGCACCCAGATTTGCAGATTTTTTTTAGTAAAGACCGGTCTTAAAATCTACACAGGCAAATGCCATCTTCTATCCTGTCACAACACTACGGTGGGAATCTGACTGTACCTTAATGTATAGGTCTCAGCTAAAAAATGCCTATAGGATCTAGTTCTTGTTTGTTTTGCATTTAAAATAGTTATCACAGCGTCTTGCTTACCATAAAAAATTCAAATGGCAAATCCTTCGACGTTTATCTATTATAACACTATCAAGACAAAGAACAAAGATGCTGCCAGCAGCAATTAATCAACAAACCAGTGTCCAGAATGCGCAAAAGATTTGGCATCACGTTTATAGCAGGAAACAAAGTGGCATCAGCAAGAAACTCATGTCTGAAGTCGTAGTAATTGATTGCACAGACATATATAACAACCACAGGTTACATAGACAAACAAAAACAATCCAGTAATTGGGTGATCAAACCAATTAATCAGAGGATAGAGAACCTGAAACTGCCAACAACTAAGGGCATGTTTGGATCCTTAGGACTAAAATAAAAGGGACTAAAATAAAGGTACTAAAGTTTAGTACCCCTGTTTGGATATTAGGACTAAAAGGGACGAAAGAAGCTTTAATCATGTGCGCAAAGACGTTTTTACCCTTCCTCACCTACCCCTCTCTCCCGCGCCAACTCTTGTTGCGCGCCTGCTTCCCGCCACCGCAGCCGGCTTCGTCCGCGATGGACTTCGAGCCGCGCGAGTTCCTGCTCTCCCCCCACCGTTGCGCTCTCCCCGGCCGCGTGCCTCACCGCCATCGAGAGGTCCATCCGCCCACTCCCGACGCATGCGCCGGCGCCCGTACGGCGCCCGACGACGACTTCTTCCTCCCAGCTTCCTCTTCCGCCGACCCCGATAGCTTCACGACGGCCCTCGGCGTGACGGCCGGCCACTCCCGGATCCTCTCGCCCGTGGCGCTGCTCCCGACGGCCTCCACGGGGCTCTTCTCCCCGATGTCGTTCGACCCAAGCTGCCTCTCGTGGTTGAGCGAGCTGAGCCCGTTCCTTCCCTCCGCCGGCACCTGCGCGGCGGCTTCCGGGGGAGCGGGAGGGTGGCGGCGGGGGAGCGGGAAGGCAGCGGCGGCGGGACAGCGGGAGGCGGCGGGAGGGCAGCGGAGCGCAGGAGGGAGGGAAGGAGAGAGAGAGAGAGAGAGAGGACGGTGGGGGAGTGATGAGGGGCAGGTGGTGAAAAAAATCATCTCTTTAGTCCCTTTTAGCATCACTTTGGGTGCTAAGGGTGCTAAAACATTTTAGTCCCTTTTAGTCCCTAATGTTTGGAACTTTAGCCCCTATTAGGACTAAATTTAGTCTGTTTTGATTTTAGCAGCCGGATCCAAACACCCACCAAGTGTTCACAACCAAGCAATTGGCCCGTATCATCATCAATACACAAAATAATGCTCATTCAACCGCACAGTTCAGAAATTTGAACAATGATGCTTAGGTTCAGAATAGTCAGTGTAACGAGCCAAACCTTGATGAAGTTCATCATGCCCGATCTGAGATGACTCCTCATGGTGCTGCTTCTTCTTCTTCTTTTTCTTGACTCCCCCTTCCTTGACATCCAGAGCTTTCCCCTTCAGCTTCAGCCTTCCCCCAACGACATTTTGGTACTCCGACATCTTCTCGCTGCAACAAGGACAACCAACAAAGTTAGCTCAACAAAGCAAGAAAGAACCTAATCAATAGGAAAACCTGACGTGCAAACATGCATCTGAGTTGGGCATACATGGCAGAACGCATTCTATGTTACACTAAACTCGAAAAATAAAATAAAAACACGCTAAAACAGCAACAATTTCAAACAACAAGCGATGCGAGACTGTAATCTGAAAGCTAATCACTTCAATCACACAGACATCGGCGATTGCGCAAATTGAGGGGTGGCAGATTTCCTAGGAACCCTAGATGGCGCATGGAGAACGAAATACCGGGTGGAACACACGCGGAGGATAGATCCGTTGAGATAGGGAGGGGAGAAGAGATAAGAAGGGATCCGAGAGATTACCTGATGCCCTGGCGGGCAGCCCCTCACCGGCGGCGCCCCGCGTCGTGGAGCTTCGTTCGGAAGAAAGAGAGAGGAGGGAGGAGGTCGGAGAACAAGAACGTGTGAAGAAAAATAACATGATACCCTTGGTTTAAAAGGCCTGAGGCGAACGGGCCAAGGCCTAATACGGCCCAGCTATAATAACTTGGGAAATTCACGGAGTGGGATCGTCCTACCTGGGCCGTACAACGATGAACGGCTGCTATTGTATCTGTGAATTTGAGTATTTGATTGAGTGCCGGCGGCAGGTGTCACGGCAAGGCATCAGTTTATCAGGACGGATAACTCAAGAATCACCATGTCAAAAAAAAAACTCAAGAATCAGTTTATGCAGCTGATACAAATTACTAATCTTTATTGATTGACCTTTTCTTTTCCAGTGACAATATTGGAAGTTACCCCTAGATCTACCACTGTGGCAAGCAGCATCCAACCTTACCCAGTGGTCGACCAAGGTAGCGCTAGCCGCTAGACCATCGCCCCCACAGCGACGTCTACGGGGCAGTAGGTGCACTGGCACCCTTCCGGTGACGGATGCACTCGCCGACTCCGCCGTTCCTCTTGGAGCACGACGCCTTGCTGGACGCCGGGTCGCAGGGCCCAAACGGGTCCATGATCCTCCTGCAGTTGGGGTCGGTGGGCGGCATCCTCTTCGTCCTCGCCGCGGACGCTAATCCCGAGCAGAGCACAAGAGCCGCGAGGACCAAGAGCGTCGCGCGCCTGATGATCCCCATCGTCGACTCTCTTCTCTCACACGGTCACACCTCACGAGTTAGATCGGCTGCGGAGTACAGTGTCACTACCTTTTATGCTGATGTTTACGGTAGTCTCGTTTTTATATTCACAGCATCGCAAGACGCAAGGTAATGGTCGTTGCTTGTTACGCGACTGCTAAGTTGCATGCTATCAAGGTGCGCAGTTCGCATCAAAAGGATGATCCACCAATGAGAATGAGGGGTAGCGAATTAAACCCTGCCAAAATTGCTTAGGACATCCTCTACACTTACGTCTCTATAACTCTATAGAAATATATGTTTATAGCTATATCTATTTATATATCTCTAGTTCTCTCTCTAGTATACACTTACTTTTTTCTTATTAAAAAGAGATACATTCCCTCCATCTGTCATGTGAACTAAGGCCCTACGGAGAAAACCATGCAAGACCGCATCAGAACATGTAGAACCGAGGCCTCGCTAAAAGGACCTAAGATGGACTAGAGGGGGGGGTGAATAGTCCAACCTGCAACTTTTCAATAACTTAAAAATAGGTTATATGGGTAAAGTCCGGAAACTCCGCACTTGTGCGGAGATTCCGCAAAAAATCTCCGGAAACTCCGGACTTTTTGCTGAAACTGAAATTCGACAAACTAAACTGGCTTCAAATGTGAAACCTTCGAAATAGGTTACTCCTTAGATGCTGATCTACAAGGTTAAACACTCAAACCTAGCTCAAACCTTTGTGGGAAGGAGATCGATAGCAAACTCTAAGATATAAGAGCACAAACCCTAAAGAGCAAGCAAGAACTCAATCCAAGTGCAAATAAAGTAAATCAAAGACAATGACACAAGGATTTAGTTCCCGGAGTTCAACTCTCACAAAGAAAGTCTACGTCTCCGTTGAGGTGCCCACAAAGGGCGGGTTTGTCCACTAAACCACTTCCTCTCCCTAGGATTCGAAAACCCTAGAGCTTATACTTACTTCACGGGGTAATACAAACTTCTTGGGGCTGCCACAACGAGGTTGGAGCTCCCAAGCAACGCCTAGCCGTCTAGAAGCAATGCTCCAAGAGTAATGAACCCGAAATCCAAGGCTTGACGAAGAACGGAGTGCTCAAAGGATGGGAAATCAATTAGCTTGCACTCAACCTTGCTCTCTCTTCAATCTCACTTCAATCCCCTCACCAAATCTCACTTGGGAAGTCAAGAGGGGAGCAAAGTGGAGCTTTGAATGCTAGAGAGGTGTTTTGTTCTGAGTTAGGTCGAGAGAGAGTGAATGAGAGGGGGTGAGGGGGTATAAATACCCCTTCACCACAAACTAGCCGTTGTGCTGTCAAAGTGCGGAGTTTCCACACATTTGTCCGGAGTTTCCGGACATGTGGTAACTCCGGAAAAAGTTCCGGTAACTCCGCACATTTGCTGGTTTTGGATTTTGGATGCATGTGTTGGTGGTTTTCTCTCATCTATCCTATGGCATATGAGCACTCCAACTTTAACCAAGCCAATGAACTTCGAATCCCCCTTAATAGTACGGCTTTTCCTATTGACTCAAGGATAAAGACATTAAAATGAATTAAAACACTTGAGTCCTCGTGTTGTCCTTCATTTCCTCTTTTGGTGCGCTGCTTTCTATTTACATTGTATCCCGTCTACACACAATTCTTCATAGCACATTAGTCTTCCAAGTGACTTGTCATAAATCAACCAAAACTAAGGAGGTCAAATGTACTTTCAATCTCCCCCTTTTTGGTGATTGATGACAACACACTTGGAATTTACATAAGAGCATAAACAATATCTTAATGAATGAATTGTGTAGATATGACTTGCCTTTATTACCTTTGGAGAATGCGCATTTGAGCTTTGGAGTTCCATTTTCATCACATGGTCTCTTGTACATAGTTTTAAACAAATAACGAGAGCCAAGAAATGCACATGACATGATGAGCACAAAACAAATAACCAAAGGAAGAAGTTCAGTCAGAGTGTCCGGAGTTTCCGCAAAAATGTGCGGAGTTACCGCACAAGTGCGGAGTTTCTGCACAATTTTGCGGAGAGTTCGCACAGGTGCGGAGTTTCCGCTCATTTTTGCGGAGTGTCCGCACATTCTGACTGAGAAACTCACAATCATCACAGAAACATTTTAAGCACACTAACATCATGTCCTTGATTGAAAATAACCGAGTTCAACACACAATCATTCAAACCAAATTGTTCTCAAGCCACACTAAGTCTCCAAGCTCACAAAGTGCTAATTAAGTCCTATTACAAACCAAGTTCGATACATAAATAGCGTAAGATAACTTTCACTCCCCCTTTGGCAGCAAGCACCAAAAAGGAAATGAATGAGCCATGAAACAACATCTACTCATCATCTTCACCGTCGTCGTCCTCCGCGGTGGTGCCGTCATCCTCATCATCGTCATCGTACTCGCGATAGGCAAGCGGCTCCTCTTCCTCGGTCTCCTCTTCCTCATCAAAATCATCATGGCGACGAGAGCGGCGAGACGGACGTGCGGATCTGCCGGGCATGGATGGATCAACATGAGGACCTCTAGCTTCTTCTTCACCATCAGCCGCATCCCATTCCTCAAAGGGATTTGGAAAGTCGGGAAGCTCACGGTAGGGATCCGTCGGTAAGCCCAAGGAGCTCTTGATCTCAATAATATCACGCCGGTTTTCATTCACTTCACTTGCCGTGTTCTTGCACAAGCACCAAATGGCCTTGAGGGCTTTCTTGATCATGGATGGCTTGGAGCGCTCACTAGGATAAGAGCCGGACAGAGGTGGGTGATGACTAGTTGAAGCACGAGTGTGCGCCGACTGCCTTGCGGGTCTAGGTGGAGGCTTGTCATTGGACCTAGATCTCTTGTGCAAAGGCTCATGAACAACATCCTTGGGAAAGGTCTTCTTTGTCACTCTCTCAATCATGTACATGATGTAAGGGGCATATGGCAAATGCTTCCTTGAATCATTCATAGCCCGCCTTAGCTCATTCCAAATATAGTCAAAAATGCAAAAGGGCTCACCCCCGGGAGCAAGGCGATTTAGAAGATTTAGAGCATAGAAGTGCAAAGAGTTGGCATCACCTCCCTTTGGATCAATTGTCTCCCTAAATATAGCATTGAGATGATAGTAGTAAGGGACCAAATTTGATGCTTTGCCTTCATGAGCCAACATAGGATTGAAGAACATGAAGGTTGCATCACTTGTCTTGATGCGAAGCTCGTTGTGAATGCGAGTGCGCGCTTCATCTTGTGTACCAAGACCAAGAATCCTAGAAAAAGTCATGTAATCCACACAATAGTGCTCCCCCTCGGTTGTCCAATGTATGGCCACTTGATGTGCATCATAATAGTAGGAGCTATGAAATTGGCACAGAATTTCTTGGTTCCAATTGTATTTGAACCCCATTAGCTCTCTTAGCCCATAATCTCTACAAGCGTTGACCACTTGTGGATAAACCCCATCACTTCCCTCCTCAAAAAATTTCCAATCAATCCATTTCATGGGCACAATTGGTGGCTTTCCCGGTTTCTTCATGCATACCGAAAAGTAGAAATCTTGATGAAAATCATTCCAAAACCTTGGATCAATTCCCGTCATCTTGTCATAGCTATATGCTTCCTCCTTTCTTTTCTCTTCTACTGCCAATTTGTTCCCGCTATAGTTCCTTGGCATAAGAGGTGTGATGCCAAACGGAACTATTGGGGCCTTGATCCTTGGAACCCTTGGATAAGCCACTTGATCACTGTCAAAAGAGGCTTCGAGGTGAGGTGGAGTTTGTGGACAAATCTCATAAGCAATACCTTTTCCCTTTGGATTTGTACGACGGTGAGAAGTGGGGTTCGGCATTGACTGCATCATGTAAGGAGCAGAAGGTGGAGGCCTTGGTGGATGTGGTGCAAAACGACGGCTTGACGTTCCTTGATCCACGTCTTTCCCTTTGTCAACACGAGCTTGAGAGCGAGTTGTGCGAGCAGGGACCACTTCCTCATCACTTTCACTAGGCAATTGGTTGATAGAATCATGCCTTGCCTTTTGCCTTGCTTGCTCACGTTGAGGACGCCTAGGGTTGAGATTGGGATTGGGAGCACCTATCTTCTTTCTTGCCATAGCTGCGCATAAGATGTGTATAAGAGACAGTAGCCAAAGGTGCAGATTCTTGACAAGAAAAAAACATGTAGATGTTAGTGCTCAGGCTAGGAAAGTCCGGAGACTCCGCAGAATTCTCCGGAAACTCCGCACATGTGCGGAGTTTCCGTACAAAGTCCGGAGTTTCCGCACTTTCGCGGTCTGAACCCTAAAATTGTCATATCTCAACTTGTGACCATGAGAATCCGACCAAAACTAGGATCCTAGGTCTATAGCATCTGAAACACCTTATCCATCATGGGGAAACCAAAGGATCAAGCTACATTGAGAGATCGGGCAAAAGATGACCTAGGGTACCTTGGAATGAGAAGAACACAAACTTGAATCCAAATCCAAGATCCCTAGGGGGCAATGCGTCCTTGGGGAAGTCTTCCTTGGGGATTTGATCAAGATTCCTTGGTTGAGCCTTCAAATCGCCATGGGGGCGTCGAGTATGGAGGAGAGGAGGAAGAGAGGGGCTGGCGGCGGTGAAAAAGAACGAAGGGGTAACTTTCTCGGGGTAAAAACGTATATATATGGTCATGGCCCGAGAGTCCGGAGTTTCCGCTCCTTTCTCCGGAGTTTCCGCACATCTCCGGAGTTTCCGCACTTCTCCGGAGTTACCGCACCAAAATGCGGAGTTTCCGCTCCCCCTAAATCCAACATGTACTTCACTTGGTGTTCCTCAAGAGAGACATAGTGCTAAGGATTTTGGTTTCCTAGGGGCTTGAGAAATCCATCAACTCAAGATCAGCCAACAATCAAGCAATAAGAGCAATGATCTTGAGCTTCTAAAAAAAATCAACAATTTTGAAAACAAATACATACAAAACTTTTGAAAAACCATTTTGATTTAGATGAAAGACTAGATAAGATATCACTCAATTTTTGTGTGCAATGCCTCAAGCCACGTTACGAGAATCCAAGATATTTAGTTCACTCCTCAAAGCACAAAATCTTGACTCATCTAGAGGTTTAGTGAAGATATCGGCAAGTTGCCTCTCGGTGTTTACATGACGTAAAGCAATATCTCCCTTAACCTCATGATCCCGTAAGAAATGGTGACGAATGTCTATGTGCTTTGTTCGGGAGTGTTGCACGGGGTTATTAGCAATTTTGATTGCACTCTCATTGTCACATAAGAGCGGAATTTTACTAAACTCACACCCGAAGTCACTCAAGGTTTGCCTCATCCAAAGTAGTTGGGCACAACATGAGCCGGCCGCCACATACTCGGCTTCAGCGGTTGACAAAGCAACCGAGTTTTGTTTCTTTAAGCTCCATGACACCAAAGACCGACCAAGAAATTGGCAAGTCCCCGATGTACACTTTCGGTCCACTTTACAACCGGCATAATCGGAATCCGAATAGCCAAGTAGACTAAAATCTGAGCCTTTGGGATACCATAAGCCAAGGTTAGGAGTGTGCACTAAATACCTAAGAATTCTCTTAACGGCCACCAAGTGACAATCTTTTGGGTTAGCTTGAAACCTTGCACACATGCACACACTAAGCATGATATCGGGCCTAGATGCACAAAGATAAAGGAGAGAGCCAATCATAGAGCGATATACCTTTTGATCCACGGCCTTACCTTCCTCATTGAGATCGAGATGTCCGCTAGTTGGCATGGGAGTCTTGATGGGTTTGGCCTTTTCCATGTCAAACTTCTTGAGCATATTCTTGGTGTACTTTGTTTGACTAATGAAGGTGCCATGCTTGAGTTGCTTGATTTGGAATCCAAGAAAGAACTTCAACTCACCCATCATGGACATCTCAAATCTTTTTGTCATAATCCTACTAAATTCTTCACACCACACATTGTTAGTAGAACCAAATATAATGTCGTCGACATAAATTTGGCACACAAAAATATCCTTGTCTTGCTTGCGTGTGAAAAGAGTAGGATCGGCTTTGCCTATTTCAAAGCCTTTCCTTAAGAGAAAGTCCTTGAGGCATTCATACCATGCTCTTGGGGCTTGCTTGAGCCCATAGAGCGCCTTTTGGAGCTTATACACATGGTGTGGATAGTGTGGATCTTCAAAGCCCGGTGGTTGCTCAACATATACCAATTCGGAAATTGGTCCATTGAGAAATGCACTCTTCACATCCATTTGATATAGCTTGAAATCATGGTGAGTAGCATAGGCAAGTAAAATACGAATTGACTCAAGCCTAGCTACAGGTGCGTAGGTCTCACCAAAATCCAAACCTTCTATTTGTGTGAATCCTTGAGCCACCAACCTTGCTTTGTTTCTTGTGACAACACCATGCTCCTCTTGATTGTTGCAGAAGACCCATTTGGTTCCGATGACATTTTGCTTGGGCCTTTCCACCAATGTCCACACTTCATTCCTCTTGAAGTTGTTTAGTTCTTCTTGCATCGCCATCACCCAATCCGGGTCTTCAAGAGCTTCTTCTACCTTGAGAGGTTCTAAAGAGGAGACAAACGAGTAATGCTCACAAAAATTTGCTAATCGAGAACGAGTAGTTACTCCACTTTGGATGCTCCCAAGTATGTTGTCGACGGGATGGTCTCTTTGGATGCTTTGATGGACTCTTGGATGTGGGGTTTGAGCTTGTTGTTGAATTTGATCATTCTCGTTATCTTCTTTTCGATCTTGAGCAGAATTTGGTGCATAATCATCAGAGGGTCCGGAGTTTCCGGACATTTGTCCGGAGTTTCCGGATTGTCCGGAGTTTCCGAACAATTGTTCGGAGTTTCCGGACTCTTCAGCAGCGGTTTGTGTAGATGAGTTTTCAGCTGCACCAACTCCTTGAATTTGAGTCTCCTTTTCTTGTGGCCTGATCTCCCCAATGGCTAGCTTCTCTATGGCTTGATATGGAGCTTCCTCATCTACATTGTTCAAATCTATTTGCTCCACTTGAGAGCCATTAGTCTCATCAAAACTCACATCACACGCAATTTCAACACAACCGGAAGTCTTGTTAAAAACGCGATAGCCATGAGCATTTGACGCATAGCCAAGTAAAAATCCTTCATCACATTTCGGTGCAAATTTAGAGTTTTTGGGCTTCTTGTTAAGAATGAAGCACTTACTTCCAAAAACTCTAAAGTAAGACACGTTGGGCTTTTTACCTATGAGGATCTCATATGCCGTCTTGTTCAAGAGTTTGTGGAGGTAGAGACGATTGATGGCATGACAAGCGGTGTTGACGGCTTCGGCCCAAAATTGATCGGAAGTCTTGTATTCATCTAGCATTGCTCTTGCCATCTCAATGAGAGTCCTATTATTCCTTTCCACAGTACCATTTTGTTGAGGAGTGTATGGCACGGAGAATTGATGTCCAATTCCTTCTTCTTCAAGAAACATTTCAATGTTGGTGTTCTTGAACTCGGTGCCATTGTCACTTCTCACATTCTTGATCTTTCTCTTGAACTCAACTTGTGCTCTTCTTGCAAATTTCTTGAATGTCTCATGAACTTGACTTTTGTCTTGCAAGAAAAACACCCAAGTGAAATGAGAATAATCATCAACAATTACAAAGCCATATTTGTTACCACCAATGCTTATGTATGCCACCGGTCCAAACAAGTCCATGTGGAGAAGCTCAAGTGATGTCTTGGTGGTGACGATGCTCTTTGGAGGATGTGGTACACCAACTTGCTTTCCCGCTTGACACGCACTACAAAGACGATCTTTCTCAAAAGAGACATTTGTTAGTCCAAGGATGTGATCGCCTTTAAGAAGTTTGTCAAGATTTCTCATCCCAACATGGCCTAGCCGGCGATGCCAAAGCCAACCCAAGCTGGACTTTGCTAGCAAGCATGCATCAAGTTGAGCCTTTTCCATTGTGAAATCTACAAGGTAAAGCTTTCCCTTGAGTACACCCTTGAAAGCAACGGAGTCATCGCTTCTTCTAAAGACGGTCACACCTTCATTAGTGAACAAGCAATTATAGCCCATTTCACAAAGTTGTGAAACGGATAACAAGTTATAATCCAAGGATTCCACTAAAAACACATTTGAGATAGACTGATCGGTTGATATGGCAATTTTACCTAGACCTTTTACCTTTCCTTGACTATTGTCGGCAAACACAATGTTGTCTTGTGAGTTTTCCCTTGCCTCGAACGAGGTGAACATACTCTCCTCTCCGGTCATATGATTTGTGCATCCACTATCAAGCACCCACTTGGTTCCACCGGAGGAGTATGCCTACAAAACAATTCAAGCTTTTGTTTTAGGTACCCAAATTGATTTGGATCCTTGAGTGTTAGTTACAAGAACTTTGGGCACCCACACACTTCGTTTGATCAAGGTGTCTCTAGTGCGGTACCCAACATACTTGGCGACCACATTACCATTGTGGTCCCAAGCCAACACATAATCGGCATAAAAAGTACTTTGAGGTGCATGAGGTTTGACTTTCTTCTCTTGCTTCAAGGTAGACTTAACAAGATTCTCTCTCTCAACTTGAGGTAGTGGCCTTTCAAACTCATATGACATGGTGTGAGAAGACTTGAACCTCATGGGCTTGGTGTAGTTGACCTTGTGCTCCTCCCCCTTGCTCCAAGGGTACCATGTGTGTTGGGAGGGCTTTAGTAGACCTCCCCTCACCCCAAGTCCGGAGGTCTTGTTGTTCTTGATGATGGGGATGAGATTTCTATCTCCTTGTTCTTCCTTACCTAAACCCTTGTCATCTTTGTAACCATATTTCTTCATGTAACTTGTACCAAATGCCTTGGAGTGCTTCTCGAACTCGCCTATCTTGAGATGAGGCTTTTCTTTCTTGAGAACGCTTGTAAGCCTAGCTATTTCCTTCTTCATGGCTTGAGCTTCGGCAAGGTTAGTACCACAAGATTTTATATCAACATTATAACATCTTGCACAACCATTGCTAGTAGAAGGATTGGAAGACTTGGTTACATCATTAGAGCATGAAGAGGTGCTATCCCAAAGAGTGTTAAATTGAACTTCAAGAGCCGTGTGTTTGGCATTTAAACATGATAGGTTCTCTTGAAGTGTTTCTTTCTCACTCTTTAGCTTAGCATTTGATTCATTGGCTAAGGCAACTTCCTTAGTCAACTTCTCAACACTCCCCTTCTCTTTAGCTAGAGATACTTCAAGCTCAAGAAGTTTGTCAATTTTGGCATTGAGCAAGTCCTCTCGCTCCTTGAAACCCTTTCTTTCTTGGGAGAGGGTTTTTTCAAGGGCTATGGATTTCTCTTGCTCACGCCTCATCAACTCTTCTTGGGCCTCAAGAGTCTCTTCCCTAGCTTCCAACTCTCCCGCTAACATCATGATTCTATTAGCGGCCTTTCTACCAAATTTCTTACTTAAGTTTTCAAACATTTGCTCATCATTTTCTACTTCACTATCACTATCATCAAGATCAAGAGATGTAGATTGGGGAGCTACCTTGATTCCTTTTGCCATGAGGCAAGTGTGAGTTGTGTCATCTTCATCATCGGTGAGCTCTCCAAAGAGTGACGTGCTTGTGGTAGTAGAAGCTTGAATAGCAATGGTGGCCACGTCTTCATCATCGGAGGTTTCTTCCGTTGAGTCCCATTCTTGACCAAGATGTGCTTCACCCACATGCTTCTTCTTCTTCTTGTTTTCTTCATCTCTCTTGTTGGGTGTAGGGCAATCGGCAACAAAATGACCGGTTTTCCCACACCCATAGCATGGTCGGTTTGACCTTCTTTGAGTCTTCCCTTTGAAATTGCCTTTCTTGAAGAATCCACTCTTCTTGAACGATCTCTTGATGTTCTTCATGAAAAGTGCTAGTTCTTCATCATCATCATCACTATCGCTATCACTTTCTTCCTTTACTTCTTCTCTTGAAGTCGCTTCTACCTTGATTACTTCCTTGCCTTTGCTTTTGTTGCTAGCTTTGAGAGCTACACCATTTCCCTTTTCAATTTGCTCATAGATTTGAGACATTTGTTGAGCAACTTGAGCTTCCTTGACGGTCATGAGATGTTCTTCAATTCTTCCAATGACATCGGCGGGAGTAAATCTCTTGAACCCTCTCTTCTCTCTAATCAATGTGGGAAGGTTCACGTCTCTCGCCATATAAGCACTCAAGATCTTATCCACCACTTCACGGTCACCCCACTTGGTGCTTCCAAGTGCTCTAATCTTGTTGGTGATCTTGTTTAACCTAGAGAACATGTCTTGTGGTGTCTCACTTGGGAGTATCACAAATCTATTGAGCTCTCCTTCCAAGCATCGGATTCTTCCCTCTCTAACTTTTCTTGTGCTTTCATGGTTAATTTGGAGTGTGTCCCAAATCTTCTTAGCGGATTGTATCCCATCCACTTTCTCCTTTTCTTCCGGTTCCAAGGCACTAAGTAGAATTGCCTTGGCTTGCATGTTGCGATGAATCTCATGTTCTTGGTCAGTGGAGAGAGGAGAATTGTCCTTCGGAAAGTTTGCACCTACACACACGATCTTCCAAAGGGCCGGATGGACCCCGATCAAATGTGCCACCATCTCATTTCTCCATGAGGCATATGTAATATCCTTGAAACGAGGAGGCTTGCCCATGGAGATAGAGGTGTATGGAGTAGAATAACTCAAACGAGAATAATCGAAAGGTATTTGAGGGTTAGACTTATTCTCACGCTTTATCTTCTCTTCTTCTTCATAGTCCGAGTCATCATCATCGGATGAGAGATCTTCGCCCGTGACTTCATCATTGTTCTTGGACCTCTTCTCCTTTGTCTTTCCCTTTGTCTCTTCCTTCTTCGACCCTCCGACTTGAGGCTCATCTCCATCCCCCGCCATCTTGATTCTCCAAGCGGTTAAGCTTTAATCCGGAGACCAAAGCTCTGATACCAATTGAAAGGACCTAAGATGGACTAGAGGGGGGTGAATAGTCCAACCTGCAACTTTTCAATAACTTAAAAATAGGTTATATGGGTAAAGTCCGAAAACTCCGAAGATTTGTCCGGAAACTCCGCACTTGTGCGGAGATTCCGCAAAAAATCTCCGGAAACTCCGGACTTTTTGCTGAAACTGAAATTCGACAAACTAAACTTGCTTCAAATGTGAAACCTTCGAAATAGGTTACTGCTTAGATGCTGATCTACAAGGTTAAACACTCAAACCTAGCTCAAACCTTTGTGGGAAGGAGATCGATAGCAAACTCTAAGATATAAGAGCACAAACCCTAAAGAGCAAGCAAGAACTCAATCCAAGTGTAAATAAAGTAAATCAAAGACAATGACACAAGGATTTAGTTCCCGGAGTTCAACTCTCACAAAGAAAGTCTATGTCTCCATTGAGGTGCCCACAAAGGGCGGGTTTGTCCACTAAACCACTTCCTCTCCCTAGGATTCGAAAACCCTAGAGCTTATACTTACTTCACGGGGTAATACAAACTTCTTGGGGCTGCCACAACGAGGTTGGAGCTCCCAAGCAACGCCTAGCCGTCTAGAAGCAATGCTCCAAGAGTAATGAACCCGAAATCCAAGGCTTGACGAAGAACGAAGTGCTCAAAGGATGGGAAATCAATTAGCTTGCACTCAACCTTGCTCTCTCTTCAATCTCACTTCAATCCCCTCACCAAATCTCACTTGGGAAGTCAAGAGGGGAGCAAAGTGGAGCTTTGAATGCTAGAGAGGTGTTTTGTTCTGAGTTAGGTCGAGAGAGAGTGAATGAGAGGGGGTGAGGGGGTATAAATACCCCTTCACCACAAACTAGCCGTTGTGCTGTCAAAGTGCGGAGTTTCCGCACATTTGTCCGGAGTTTCCGGACATGCGGTAACTCCGGAAAAAGTTCCGGTAACTCCGCACATTTGCTGGTTTTGGATTTTGGATGCATGTGTTGGTGGTTTTCTCTCATCTATCCTATGGCATATGAGCACTCCAACTTTAGCCAAGCCAATGAACTTCGAATCCCCCTTAATAGTACGGCTTTTCCTATTGACTCAAGGATAAAGACATTAAAATGAATTAAAACACTTGAGTCCTCGTGTTGTCCTTCATTTCCTCTTTTGGTGCGCTGCTTTCTATTTACATTGTATCCCGTCTACACACAATTCTTCATAGCACATTAGTCTTCCAAGTGACTTGTCATAAATCAACCAAAACTAAGGAGGTCAAATGTACTTTCACTCGCGTGCAAAACCAGAAAAAAATCGATTCGAACAGAAGTCAATAGTCCATATCATGTAGATTTTTAAGAGAAGCCACTAAATTTGTCGTGAATCAACATGTGGTTGCACTACATGAACTTTCTCATTAACACATAAAACTTAGTTTTCATTTATGTTTAAGCCATAGGGCTTTTTATTTAATCCCATGTCTTTCACATTTTATTTTTTGCTTTTAACGATTGTTTTACTCATAGTCCTTATTTACGTTTAAGCTCATAGGGCTTTTTTATAATCTCATGTCTTTCATGTTTTAGTTTCGTTTTTAGCATTTTTTTACTCACCTAAGCAGCAGCAAGCTGGCAAGGCTACCTTCCAGTATGCTTTCCACAATATTTTTATTTTAACTAGTGTAATATTCTTAGTGTTTTTGTTCGGCCATTTATATGTTTGTTTTGGATGATTATCACAAGTACAAATAATGCTTGATCGGTTAATCACCTGTTTGGTATTCACTGATACAATACTTTAAAACAAAATCCAACTAAAGTTATTGCATATATGTAGCATATACTGTGTCATACTTTTACAAAATCATATTTAGCATATCTTTATTCTAAAATATAGGTCATTTTAGTTCTGTCCTCCTATATATTCAGGTCGTTGAAATAGAACACCGTAGTGTTCAATTTTTTGGAAGGGAAAATAAATAAAATTTACATATAGCCAACATTTTAACAATTAGATTCAACATTTCTTTAAACTTAGTTCAAAATTCGAATAAATTAGTTCCACAATTTCAACATTAATATGCCGTGCGTTGAAATCTAACCCGTGATTTAAAATAAATAGTTAAATATCTTTTAAAACTTGATCCAACAATCTATAAGAGTGCTGAGTAAACATTTTGAATAAACTAACTAACAATTTAACTTGAAAATTTGAAGTAGAACATTCTGAATTCTGGATGTTTAAAAAAAGACTGTGTATAAAATATATGCGTAAGATCTTATTACGATACATTTATTCTAAACAATATAGCGTTTCAAACCGAATAGAAAAACGGACTCATGGTTTAAGAGAAAATGCATTTCTAGTTTATATGGTAAAAAATAACTAATCATCTCCAATCAAATTATGCCGTATGCTTTGTTTTGTCGCTTATCTCAGCTACGCATTTATTTATTTTATAATTCCAAAACACAAGTATGTGCAAGCCCGGTGAAAGGAAAATCAAATCCGTGCCGGTAAAATCGGAAACGCGCGCGGCAACCCCTCCTCTCCCGGCCCGCGAAGGCGTGCGCGAACCAAAACCCATCATCATCTTGGGCGAACCGAAGAAGGAAGAAGGTTCGCTAGGCCAGAGGCCTTGCGCGTCTCGTTTCCGCCCGTGCCCGCCGCGCTGCTGGGGCGGCGGCGCCTGGCGTCGGGTACACCAACCCAACTTGACCCAACCCAATTTTAAAGCGCACGAAAAGTGGGGGAAGAGGAGGGAGGGAGGGAGAAAAAGAGGAGGAGCGCAGGCGCAGCGACGCGAGCGGTCGGTCTCTCTTCCTCTTCGCTTTTGCGATGGCCAACGATTCCCTCGCCCACCACCTGCTGCTCCCCCTCGCCGCCGGCTGCTGCTCCGACGTTGACGACGACGAGGAGCCCGCCAACGTCGCCTTCCCCTCCTTCTGGCCGCCCTTCCCCGCCCTCTCGCCGGACTCCGACTCCGGCGCCGCCAGCTTCGTGCGCCCGCGCATGGACCGGCCCCGCCGGGAGGCCGCTGCGTCCTCGGCGTTCTTCGGGCTCGGCTTCCACGACGGGGACGACGACGACGAGTGGGCGCCGCCGGACGAGGGGGACGGGGAGGTCGAGCTGCCGCTCTGCTGGGACTGCCTGCAGCTGGAGGACCACGACGACCACCAGCGGTGGGGCGTAGGCGTCAGCGACGCCGACGAGTGGGAGCAGGTCGCCGGCAGGGATGAGGAGGCGTCCGCGGAGAGGAGCCTGGAGTGGGAGGTGCTGCTCGCGGCCAACAGCCTCGGGAGCCTCGTGGTGGGCGACGGCGGCGACGACGACGACCTCGACGCGGGCGTCGAGACGTACTTCCTCGACGACGCCGACGACCTGCTGTTCGGACAGCTCGCGGCGGCGGAGGCGGGCCACGAGCCGCCGGGCAAGGGCGGGCGGCCGGCGGCGAAGGCCGCCGTGGAGGCCCTCCCGACGGTGGTGGCCGCGGAGGCCGGCGGCGCGCAGTGCGCGGTGTGCAAGGACGCCGTCGTGGCCGGGGAGCGCGCCCGGAGGCTGCCGTGCGCGCACCTCTACCACGACGGCTGCATCCTGCCGTGGCTCGCCATCCGCAACACGTGCCCGCTCTGCCGACACGAGCTGCCCACCGATGACCCCGAGTACGAGAAGTGGAAGGCGAGGCGGGTCGGCGGTGGCGATGCAGACACCCGTGGCGCGGCCGCGGCGACAGGTATGATGTCTTCATCAGGATACCTTGATGGATGGATAGGTGAAGGAGGAACAGACTAATTTGTCAACAATTAGAGGTGTTCTGGTGTTAATATCTGATTCTACAACTTGCTGCAAATTCGTTTTTGAATCGGGTGGGAGTGGAACAGGGATCATGCCGATATGGATTGGTGGGTGTGGTGGTGATTTTTCATATACTAGCATTGGAGATTTAGAGTGGTGGGAGCACGGTGCATTTGATTTGATCATGCTGTACATGGATGTGACTCTTGAGGTTGTTGTTCATTGTTCTTTACAGAGGAACAAGCCGAGGAGAACAATCACGGCTCCTTTCTGTTTATGAATCACCCTAAACATAGCGTGCACCTAGTCACCGCATGATTCGACATATAGCATTGTTTGCACAGTTGCAGTCATATTTCTCTTTAACTGTGTACTAGGAAATAGAGCATTCCTTTTGCCAGCATCTCCGAGAGATTCTAAAAAGACTAGTCAAATTTACTGATTTAGCTACTCTCAAAAATAGATTTGACTAACAGAGTAATCCAACAGATTCTGTAAGATGACTAGTGAGGTAGGCTAGCTAAAAATAGCTAGCGAATGAGGTGGGATAGAGAGTCACTAAATTTAGAGGGTCATTTACAGAGTCTGTTGAAAACGTTTTTTCTCTAGCAATAGCTAAATTTAACTTTAGAAAACGATTTGGCTATTCTCTTGGAGATGCTCAGTTGAAAGACGTCCAAAAGAGAAGCTAGAAATGTATGCTAATTCATCCGTTTGTCAATCCACACAATGTATGCTATGCTAGTTGAACGAGATCATTCCATGTTTCTGTTGTGCTGACCTTGGAATTGACTTCAAAATCGGTGGGGTATTTTTGCACAGGAAGGTGTCCGTGCAGGCATGCATGGTTCCTGTCGCTTAACAAGTAATTGATTGGACTTGTGATTGGGATCAAAGTTAAGCACATTGTCAGTCACACATCAAGCTTTTAATTCTTTATGAAGAGACCATAATCTATATTGTACTCTTCTCTTTGGCAATTGATGGCTAAATCAAAGTTTAAGTCCAACATGAAGGAAGAGTGATAGAAAAGAACGAGCTGCAGAGTTTAGTGATCTTCCGGTTTATAGTTTCCAACTTTCCACTTACTGAAACCCGAAGTGCAACAGAGCTGCAGAGTACCAAACAAACTCAACTGAAAAACCAGATCATAGATTTTTAGCGTCTCATGATCCAGTAAACGCATACCAGATCATAGATTTTGTCAACGGTGATTTTGCGACATGATCCGGCCACGGTCTTACGGATATCTTGGGAATCACAAATATGAAGAAGTTGCTTATACATTTCTTGTGGATTATGCAACCATCACTAGCAGAATCCTCGCAAGTTTCCGTAGCGTGGAAGCAGGGGTTCTCAGCACATGCCGGGCAGCCCGTACTCAGGCACTGCGTCGAAAACGAAAGCGAGGTACGATGCGAAGAATGGAATTGATGCCACGGGGCCCATCTCTTCTCAAGTCTTTTGCTGATCTCCTGCTGCAATTCCACAACCCTATCGTTGTGGGGCTGTGCGACTTTGCAGAACTGATCATTGCCGCAACCTGCATATAATTGCTGATGCTGACAGACATGGCCGCAACGAAGGTAAGATTGATGGTGATATTATATATATATATATATTTATTTATATATATATATATATATAACACTACCACCGGTGTGCTTTTGTTTTCGGGTCCCTGATTATTCTTTGGGTTGGGTACGTAGTTCTACCAGCAGGCCGATGCGTTCGTTAGGAAATCGTGCTCGTCGTCGTGTTGGCTTGCGGGATCGGGCAGGGTGGCCTGGTAATCACGTCGCGTCGAGCTCCTGCCGTTGAGTTCTGTGCGCATGTGACCTTGCTCTTGTTTCGATCAGATTTTTTTTCCATCGTCCTTTGCGTGTGTTGAAGTGTTTCAGTTGGTGTGTCGATACGTGGTCCTATAAGGTTGAGTACTACAACACTTATCTGATGGAAACACTTGTCCGAGAGAAAAATCCAAGCAGCAAAGAAACCCGTTGCAACAAATAAGAAAAAAATGGATATAAGCTTCGGTTCCATCATGCCACTCTCAATGAAAGTTTCTTGCACACAATTATCTAGAGTGACACATCATCTAAAAGTATTTAAAATTAGGATGAAACATCTCCCTCTCAATGCATAGTTTCATCAATTGTTGTTTCCTAGGTCACATGCAAGACACAAGCTGTCTAGTTAACTGTGTATATGGAGTTTCATCACCATAAAACTCATTTCACCTCTCTCTTAATCGTACAGCGACACATCATCAAAAATGCTGACATAACAGTCAATTTATTGTCCATGAAACTCCCACTGAGATTGGGCCAGTCTCAGTGGAGGTTTTATGAGGAGTTTTATGACATTAAATTAAATGTACTGATGTGGTATAGGAGAGAAGACAGAGTTTCATGAGATGTGAGAGAAGTTTCGTCACCATGAAACTCTTTTGGTACAATTACCTAGTTTCTGGTCTAGATAACTGTCCAGTAAAACTTTAGCACGAGACTGACCTTACAAGCAAATCGATAACACCTCGTCGTCCCTTGATCGACGAGGATATCTCGACTTCAAATTCCTGCCGATCGTCGTGGGATGTATTTTCCGGATATTCCTACCACAGCAAGTTAAAAAGTTCTACATCAAAACTGGGCCCGAGAATTCATACGGTTGCTGGACCTTCCTTGTTCGTTTCCTCGTTGTCGTCCTTTGGGCCCTGATCTTACTCCCACGCCGCAGTCAGTAGACGGTATTGATCAGGCCCTCCAGCATATATATCTCCCCACAGGTGTTGGCGCGTCGGCCGCGAATTCGCGTGCCCGGTGTGAGAGTGAGACGAGGAAGGCCGACGGCGTGCGCTGGTTTTCTCCAGGCACGGCGGCCACCGGCGCAGTTGCCCAATGGAGACTGGAGATCGAGAGGTCGCCGTCTTCCAGCCAGACCGCCGCCGCCGTCGGTGCCTGCCGCCTGACAGGTGGGGCCGGAAGAATTAGGTACGGCCAAAAAGGGCTCGCGCGATCGCGACCGAGTCGGCCACGAGCCAGGAGGCGCGCGGCGAGCGAGCCGATAGGGACGGTCACCACCACGGCACGGCGCGACGCGACGGCGATGGAGTTGCGGCTGCACGGTGCCGTGCGACTGCGACCCCCGGCCCGGACCACACGCTCATGCAGGGTGCGCCGCGGCGCTCGGTGGAAGAGCAATGGAACAACCGAGCCCGACGGGCGATCGGCGAGCGAACTAACGAAAGCGACGCGGGGGGCGTGGGAAACTCGACACCGCGCCGCCGGGCACGCGCGCCCGGCCGGCAGCACGATCACGAGCCGTCATTTGCCGCGATCGGCGTCGCAAGTGTGCGAGCGAGTGTGACGGGCGCCCACTAGCTCCCCTTGTGTCGCGGTTAAAAGGAAACGGGAAATCTAGAAAACCGGAACGGCGGCACCTAGCTGGTTCCGCGACGACCAGAAACGACAGAGGGTGATTCCAGGGGGAAATCCCCGGCTTTCTTATCCGCGTCTCGGCGCCCTTTTTGGGTGTTGGCAGACGTAAGCGGGGCAGCGGGCACGGTGCACGGCTGTCCGCGTCGCCTTTCGAGTAGGCCAGCATTAGCGTACGCGATGGTGATTAGCTAATGATAATGGCGTGCTGCTGCGAGTCGCTTACGGAAGCAAAGGGACGCTGCTTTTGCGTTGAACCAGGCTAAGCAATGTATCGAAGCTACTACGCTAGGTTCGTTCGTGGCACGTACGAGTCTCTGGGCGTAGGGTTCGCTCAAAGGTGATTTGGTGGTTAATGATCGATGCGAGAGGCTGGTAAACTGATCTTTCTTTTTCTTTCGTTTTGGCCTCTCTGATCGCCGGAGTCTGCTGCCTCGTGAAAATAGCCAATCCTTGCAACCCAGCGCGGGCGCGACACGCGCCGCGGGGGCCCCGCCACACGCCCGTGCCCCTCCGTGGCCGGCAAGGCCGGGTCGCCGGCCTCCCATTCGGTCGCCCGCGCGCCCCCGTCCCCGGCTTTGCCGAGCCCGGCGCCTCCCCCATCTCCTTGCTTTGCCTTCCCCCCGCCTTTCGCCCGCGGCCTCGAGTGCTCTACGGGTGAGGTGTTGACCCGTCCGCCCGCCCTCCTGCCCGGCTCGCTCGGCGGCGGCTAGCCTAGCACACTGGCCGATCGGGACAGAATTGACCTCCCCCCTCCCTCTCGTGGAGTCCGTGGTTCGCGAGGCGCGCGCCCGGCAGGGCGCTGCGACTGGTCGCAATCATCGCGCCATGGATCGGCTGCGTGCCTTGGCGTGGCGAAAGCGAGCACACGGGCAGCACATCACAGGGTGAAGGGGGGCCTTCAGGGTCTGGCTTTGGCGGAGTAGTATGTAGTGGCCAGGGGTGGCTTTGCGTCTAGGGATTGGTTTGTAGGAGGGGCAGGATGCGATGCATGGTGGGTGGGATTTGGACGCTGACGTCGCCTTTTGGACCTGAGGGCGGGCTGTCTCGACGCCTCTGCTTCCTTTATCTCGTATCGTCGTAGCCATTTGGCGATTTGCTGTCTGCGCAACTCGCGCGCCCCTTCTGTTCCGGCTGTGGCTGTGGAGATATCAGATATGGACTGATTGGGATTTGGGAACCACAGCCTATATAGCCGCCCCCATAGCAGTATTATGCACGTGTCGGTGAGCAATTAGGTGTTCGTATCGTAGCGTACGCTATGATGCAAATAAAGCCCATTCTATTGTCTACCGTTTCACGTACACGCAAAAAGGTTTCCTATCGCTAGGAGAGGTGTAGTCGCAGCCTTAGACAGAAGACATGGATGTCTCGACTACCATCATCACTGAATCCAATCACTTCAGAGGGCAAAAGAAGTTTGGAATTGGGGATGCTCCAAAATCCACATGTTTGGAACCGCAGGAGTTCTCAAACGGAAATGATAGCAAACTTGTATATTTTGATAGCACTAGTTTTTTTTGGAGAAGTTTGATACCACTATCTAAAAAGAAGGCATTGACTATTTCCACCATTCAACCATATTCGATTTATAAACTGTGTGTATAGTGCTACTAAGATGATCTAGTACCTTCGAGTCGTACTCGATTCAAGGCTTCAACCTTTAGGCGCACAAGCTCTTTTCTTTTTAAGGAAAACAAAATGGAAAAAAGAAGCATGCCCTGTTCTTGCACTAGCACTAGTTTTTTTAAAAAAATAGCAAAAAAAAGTGTGCGTCCCCTGTTCTTGCATGCGCATCATTGCATGCTGACTTTGCACACAAGTACGTGACCGTGCTGCATTACCCAACCCAGGTGAGTGTGCAGACATCACCCTAGGCTCTAGCACCACTAGTCCACTACCAACTTTCCCCAAAAGAATTTGCCTCGTTTTCCGTAGGCCCGTACCGTCTAGGCGTCTACAACTTCCCACATATCATCCCAAATTAGGTAACCACGGGTCCAGCGTGTCCCAAACGGATAGACACGCACAGTGCCTCTTGTTTTCTTCCAGGGCAATGAGAAGGCTTCGACGGTGATACGACGCGTGATCGGTCGATCCAACGGCCGATAGATTCTGTGTCCGTGTCGGTGGATTTACGGGCATGATTGGTGCGCCTGATGGGAGTTGCCGGACACGAATCTCCCCGCCGTATACGAAAAGAAAGAAACCAATCTTGTGTAGGCCAACGGGCCTATGATTTCAGCATGACTTTGCCAGTAGCATTATTGATCTAAGGCCTTGTTTAGATCTCAAATTTGGGAGGCCAAATTTGAAAGTACAGTGTCACTTCGTAATCATTGCGCCAATGTAGCATTTCGTTTGTATATGTGAAAAATTGTCCAAAAATTGATTAATTAGGCTCAAAATGTTCGTATCGTAGAGTACAACAAAACTGTGCAATTAGTTTTTAATTTCATCTACATTTATTACTCCATGCATGTTATGACATTTTGATGTGATGAAATCTTCTTTTTTATAACGAACTTTGGGGGTGGAATTTGGGATCAACAAGGGCTAAGGTAGCTATCCACTGCCAGACAGCCAGAGTTGTGCCCTACATATGCATAGATCAGTAAACCAGGTCCAATTCAGTCAAAATTGTCGACCTCAATATGCTCGGCCGCACAGGCAAGCCATTAACTAGCTGGCTCATTGGTCTTCCGGATAGTGATATGTTACACTGTTGCTGCACCGGATGAATTGACTGCATATTCAGACAAAGGGACACATCGATATCGAAGAGTAAGATAGCAAAAGTTTGTTACCTTGTACTTACCTCATGCTTGATGACAGCAGGGAGCGATTTCATTTTATTGGGTTGGAGTCTTGGTCTTTGACAAGCATGTTACCACAGGAAAGGTGAACCAATCGTGGAAGCAAAGGAAACAAGTAAAAAACAAATGGGCCATCTTCTTTACCTCTGATCATGACAATCTTTTGCGAGTTTTCCCCTTCATTCCTTTGATCAAGATCCAAAGAGAGAACCGGATAAGATTTCCATGTCCTCCAAAGACGATGGCCTCACAGCGCTAGGCCATTGAAAGAGTCCAGAATGATTTGACTGGCGCATGGAATCCCAAATCGAATCCAATTGAACATGACCAGTCTCGTGAACCCGGAGCCTAATTCTTTCTTCAGCTTAGCCATTCTCCTTCAATCCAGTTGAGCACATTTTCAGCCAGTAGCTGACTGCAGCATTTATGTCAAAGGCATGCTGAATATCAGATGACGAATAGCTTGATTATGATCTAATGTGACTGCACCTCTTATTTACATTTACATGATGCATCTTCATATCCTGAACTCAAGGAGGTTGCTCTTGAACATCAGCATAACAAGACACTTTAACTATGTTACTGAGTAATTCAAAGTTAAGAAGTTAACATGATATTCTAGCAAGGAAACAAGCACATGGAAAATAATTCTATTACTGTTCCTATACTAAAATATCTGATACTGACATCTCAGCAGCAAATGTATACACCTATTAGAATGGAGCAATGGTAAATGATTTTCCTTTGGGAGGCTCATTCATAGATACTACCATAAAATACACAGCATGGATCAGGACAGTTCAGATTTTACTTTCAAAAAATAAGCTCCTAAAGGCCTGACAAAACCATGTTGCCAACTGGACCAAAACCATCCTAGGAAAAGAACATCACACTGAAGGCCACCAGAATTCTTAGTTTATAAAACTCCATTAAATAATAAAAGGTAGGAAGCAACTGGAACTGCACAATGTTTATGTGCCAAAGCATAAGTTGTAGTGGATATGTTTTTTTCCTTCAGTTGATGAGAAAATAATGCCAAGTTGCCAACTTCAGAAGTGCACGTTCTTTTTATCCAAGCAAAATTCCACTGGGGGCCACAACAATGGACAGAAGACACCAACCTCGGTACCTCTTCTTTCCTTTCTGAAATCCTCCCATTGCAAGAGATCTCTACCAGAAACTATTAGCAGCCGTTGCGGAATAACATACCATCCCAATGTTCCGTAGGATTCGCTGTCATTGTCGTTTCACCACTGTTTTCCTTTAAAAGGAAGATTGTTGAAATCCCAGGCTAGAAGTAGATCATGCAGCGCAAAATCACAAATGCAACCCTTTCTATGGAAAATAGTAACTCGATCATGTATGTACTCGGTATAGAGCTGATCCATGACAGTATTGCTCTTTCAAGCATACACCTTTAACTTTACAGTCCATTTCCCTTCCACAATTCTTCACAAATGCCTGTCACTGTTATCCAACCACCATCTCTTCAAATGGATAGAGCACCTGGTGCTAGTGATGTTATTCAAGACACTGCATCGCATGACCTTTGTTTGATCGCAAATGGACAGTCTCCATGGAGGCACTTTGGAAGCATGCTGGGCCAATACATTTAGAAAAGCTGGCACAATAATAAAACAATACATGATGTCCATCAAGACATTTGGTAATTTCACTCTCATGTATATGTGCAAGTTCTGCTGCTGTCCCTGGCTTCCAAAAGGCAATTTCAACGTTGCAGCTGTGGGTCCTGTGCATTTCCATGATTCTTGCACACTATAAATCCACCCCAGTACCCTCTTCTTTTCTTTCACAAGCCACTCTTCCCTCCATTTCATAGCTCGAGTGAACATGTACCCTGCTGAGATTGCTAGTGTTCCATACTTATCTCCTGCAAGTGCAGCCTCTTTCAAACCTCATTACCATGCAGCTACAAATGACTTCCTCTTCCAGTATAGCAACCTTCTGGTGCCTCAACCTTACTACCAAGATGTTGCCCAACTGGTTCATGAAGCAATCTTGCCGGTTGGTAACAAATCCAATTCAGAGGAGTCAGATGACTATCAACGCAGCCTTGCAGAAGAGCGCAGGAAGAGAAGGATGATATCCAATAGGGAGTCTGCCCGACGATCACGCATGAGAAAGCAGAAGCAGTTGAGTGAGCTCTGGTCACAGGTTGTCCACCTGCGCAGCACCAACCGTCAACTCCTTGATCAGCTGAACCATGTCATCAGAGACTGCGACCGTGTTCTCCATGAAAACTCGCAGCTGAGGGATGAACAAACCAAATTGCAGCAGCAGCTTGATAAGCTCCCTGTAGAGACCACAGAGAGTGGCATCATGAATCCTGACTCTTGAAGTATCCAGGATTACATTTATTAGATGTGATAATATGAGACTTAAACTTAAGAGGCTTCCTTCTTTCTATCCTGAGGCTTTCATTTTTGTATCTCTGCTCTATATTCGATATCAATGCTAGTATGTAGTGGCAGTCAAGTCGTGACTGGTGACTTCTCCATTTTCTTTCATCATATTCTATTGAATGTCACAAAAAGGATAAAATAACAATGGTATTTGTTAAGTTATTTTATCAGAAAAGGGGTGATAAGATAAATCTGTTAGCATTGCCAACAGCTAGCTATAGGAGGTCCATAAGCTAGCTACTCAATTCAAATACTTATCCAACATAGACAGGGTCACAGGGACTAAATTCACAACTGGAACACATTCCGTGATTAGCAAAGTGCACTAGTCAAAACTCTTTTTGGCTACTGGGAAAATGAAGAGTTATAAGAATTTTCTTTACGACATTCTTAGTTTCTTACAAAGTGCTGATCAGGTAGGGTGGTCACATAGAGGAACTCTGTAGAACATGACGAGTGTGGTAAAAGTGTTGCTCGAACAACAATATGAAGCAATAATCAACAGTTCAACACAAGTCAGATGCATATTCATATGCCATGTTTAGTCTTGATAAAGGTTTCAATGTTTCATACTGTTACTCACAATAGCCAGCAGTGGAGCATTCCCATAAAAAGAAAAGAAAGGGTGCTGTCAAAGCACTCTGAGTGCAAATGTCGTTACCTTTCTTCCTCTGCAAATTCAATTGCCTGCACGAACTCCTGAATCAGTTATGCAAAACCATCCTACCAAATCTGACATAACGGTCAACACACCTGATTGTGCAGATTACAGGAGCTCATGTCATAAGGCTGTTACTGGGTTTCCAGCCAAAGAAACATCCTGAAACTTGGATATACTATATAGTGCAACACGCCTAAAATCTCACCAGTGAGGAGTGTATTAGGGCCCTTTGAGGCATTAAAGGTAGTATCAACCATAAGAAATGCTGAAGTTTCCTTGATTTTGTTTTCAGTATATCAATCCCGATAATTTTAGTCATTGGTACTACCTCTGTCCCGAAATGTAGGTTGTTTTGGCTTTTCTAGATACGTAGCTTTGGCTATGCGCCTAGTGACCTAGATATACCCTGTCTAGATACATAGTAAAAATGTATCTAGAAAAGCCAAAACACATTTTGGGATGGAGGGAGTACAAAAGATCAAAATAGCATATGTGTAGCTAAATTAACTGTACAATACCAAACCACTTGTTTCTGTGCAAGGTAGATGTGTAATGTCATTAAAATTTTTCCCTCATCCCTAAATACAAATGTTTGAAAAACGTAAAATACTGAATGCTATAGTCAATCAAAATAATTTGTGATATCTTTTATGAGAAAGAGTAATTGATTTTCTCCTGACATATCTCCTAAATTTTCAAACAAGATTCCATCCATCCTAGCTTGGACTCCACTTAGGGAGGACATGTCCTGGAGCACTCCCTTCACTGCCCTGTCAACTCCAAGCAATGAACCCCCAATGCCTGATAAGATCTCCGGTAATGTTGGTGAGGGCTTTGAGACTTCAACTAGCTGGATCTGCATTGTTTAGCGTACAATCAGCATATTGGAAGGTGAACTCATTGTGCATTTCATACTGAAGCCACTGCATAAATGCAGCAAGGGCGCAGAACTTGTTAGAAACAAAATATCGAATGTATAAAAGAATCAAGGCGTGCAAAAAAGTAGTAGAATTGTTGCGAATCCAAACAGAAACAGATGAACTAACATGGAAATACTAAAAAAAGAATTGAATGTACATATTGTTTAAGTATAAGTGAATTGTCCATCTTTCCCCATGAGCTGCTTTTGAGTTGAACTAGCAGGTGCATGCAAGTATGCAACTCAATACATCTATTCTGTTAGACGATAAATAGTACTAGACATAAAGGATTAGTTAGGCAGGCCCCTGCTCTGTGCGCATGGGCCTAGCTGGCCTTCTTGGCCTTGATTGATTAGTATTAGGCAAGTCTCTTGGGCCTGGTTCTGTTTCCATAAACCTTGCCCTCGAGTCCTTGGCCTATATATATATATGCATGTACTCTCAACCTAATCAATCAATCTACTATTCCCTGCAATCTCTATTGCTTTCATATTCATGTAACTATAAGCATTTGATCAATATACAATAGGTCTTTATAGTAAAACAAACCTTCTTATCCTTTGGTATGTTAGCTTTCTGTTTTGCAATAGCAAGAGCTTGTGAGAGTCCACCTACTGAATCAACCAAACCTCTTGAAAATGCATCTTGGCCGCTCCAGACTCGACCTTGAGCAACAGTCTCCATCTGATCGACCTGGTGGCACAAGCACTTAGCAACTACTTGAAGATACATTAGCTACTCAGCATCTGAGATCAGTCCTTACACTCATTGATCGTGACATGGCTGCTTTATCACGAAACAAAGCATAAGCGTTTTGCGCGGACTTTTCAAAAAGCTCTGCCTCGTCTGGCCTGAGGAAAATACATCACATTCTCCAAATTCAAAATGGTTCATATGAAATTGAAGCATAATAAATAACTGCAAATCTAGACAGACCAACCCATGGTAGTAACCCCTCCATTGCAGTGGGAGACAAAAGTTCAAATGCTGGTCTGAACCATTTTCTCAAAAAAAAAAAACTAAGATAGGGATCTTTGAACCTATAAACTAAGATTTTTCAGAAAAAAAGAACCCGTTAACTTGGAATTGCAACAGATGACCATCTTGGCATCACAACCATTAGAGATAGAAGCATGTTTTATTTCTTCTATTTTCTATTCGCAAACAAAGCATGGATGGTCATGTACTTACCATTCAATTCTGAAATAAAATATTACACATCATATATTGAATGTCACGGTTAATTTTATAACAAGCCAACAAATTGGCCCAATAGACTACACTATGGGTGTGTTCGAGAGAAAAATAAAGACCACATTATGGGAGTTCATGTTCACTACATATTTGTGTGACTCATACTTCAACACTGCAGTGCACTCACCAACTTATAATTTAGAAAATAAGCTAACAAAACTAATATTAAAATAATGAGAAGGAAACAAGTGATTTATTTATGATGCGTTCACATGATAAAAAAAAATTCTGCAACTGGGTAATCACAACAAACTACCACAGTTCCAATGCACTGTTTTTATGTTGTTATTATTATTAACTGATGGTCCACTAGTACCATGAAGTAAGAAGCTCAAATCTCACCTTAAAGGACGTTGATCAGCAGCATTAAGCTCAGCATATCGACCCTTGGATAATGTTTCTTTATTAAAGTCAATCCTCTCATAAAGCTTTTGAAGGCAGAACTTTCCTGTAATTCCAGGTAACCAGTAATAAATACAAAACAATTGCTTGATTCGCTACCTAAATCTGAGTAGACTAGAGTTAATCCAATTCCAAAGTTGTTACCACTGCAGGTGGACAAACTTAGAATTTGACGCAGATGACTTATCTAAGGCATATAACCTTAGAACACAAGATAACAAGGATCACCTGTAACAACTCCAATTGATCCTGTAAGAGTAAGTTTCTCGGCAACAATTACTGGTGCAGCCATTGCCATATAGTACCCACCGCTTGCAGCAACATCAGACATGGAAGCAACCACAGGCTTGGAATTGGCTAGAAGTCGGATTTCCCTCCACATCCTAGTTGAAATAAGAATTGGTAATACTGGAAAATATGCTGCTGCTGAGAAGTAAATCTTAAGGCATGACTTACAGGTCAGAAGCAAGAGCATCACCACCAGGGCTGTCTATCCGGAGGATAACAGCTTTGTACTTTTCTGATTCTGTAAAGTATAAGAAGCTTCATAGTAAAAAAAAATCATATCTGATGAAATAGCAGGAAATTGCGCAATATGTATATGCACATATCAGCTATAACAAATGCTCCTAGAGTGCACCCCCTGTGCCTATTAGAGATAGCTATAACTGTGCATCACTGTATTAGAGATAACAGAAGAATGCTGGTCCATTTACAATGCCCCATGGGCAAAATAAACAAAAGGAAAAGGAAAACAGATAAATACAGAAGTACAGAGCAAGGAAAGAAACCCTTTTAGTACATACAAGCTAGACTGAGAGGCCAACAACCAGATGATCAATGAGAGCAATAGGATTGCAGGGATTAGTAGATTGATTTAGGAATAAGCCATGTACAGGTATATATTGGCAGTAGGAGTCCTGGATGGTTTATGGAACACCACCAGCTGAGGATATCCCCTGCCTATAATCCTAACCAATCAGATATATGCATGGCACGTATAGCCGGCAATATCCCCAGGCGCAAGGCCTGTACCTATCTCACATACACGCACACAATTACCTGCTAACAATCAACACCCAACACAACGGCCCGAGGGATAAGAGCGTAAATAAAACAAGGCCTCATTAGTTCTAGGATTCCGAGAGTTAATTATTCAGCTTCTTTAAAATGTAGTGTTTCTGCAGTCTGCACAAACTGAAATTAAGCAATAGAGTGGGATAGATGAGTGCAAATGGAAGGTTTCATGTTTAGTTAGGCAAATAATGGCTGAATACCTTGCTGTAAATGGTTTGTATTCAATATTTAGGCTGAATCAATGAGAGGCATGGCGAGAGAAGTTAGGAAGTGATTACATATCATGTGTTCCATATAAATCAGAAATCCACATATGCGCTGTTTAAAATTGTAGAATACCATAGAAGCCTTGAACAGTAATTGGTACTCAGATAAATTTTCAGATCAGATTTCAAATCAAAGATATAAACTCACTTACAAACTATAAATCAAATTTACATCTGGAGTATCAACCAGTCGCGGACATAATATAGCAAAATTACCTCTAACACTTCGTATCTTCTCAATTAACTGCTCAGCAATAATGCCTGAGCTAGGAGCACTCAATGGGCTACGAGTGCGTGTTATGCTTCCAGAAGCTCTGATAATGGCAATTTGATCTCCTCCGCCTTGTAATCCAAGAGTCCGCTTACTAACACGCGAGTATTTACTGGTAAAGAGAATCAGTGCTAGTTACATGAAACAGTAGGTAGATTGTAGATAGGAATCAACATCCTGGAGTAGTAAAGCAACATCAAATAATAGGTCCGTTTGACCTGTCTGACAGGAGACCTCTACTTAAAGCTACATTGCCTAGAATGTGTACAGCAGAGCTTATTGCATTTGTTTGAAACATAGATATATGAGCATACAACACAAAAGGATATGTAAAAGAAACAAATAGGAAAATCCAGGCAATTTTCCAGAACATTAGACAGGATCAAAGGAACATACTCATTCTGATTAGACTACTTAATTCCCAATATCATAGAAATATCAATATTACCTGTAGTCAACCATGCGCAGACTTTTCTTGTCTTTCTGCCCCACTCTCTCCTTAAGCATTGTCATTACCTGTTGAATTAGACAATGTCAACCAAAATATATGCAGAAGAAAACTTATATTATTAAAGGGTATTCCATATTTGGGAATAACACCTAAGCAACATACTTAAAGCTGCCAGCAAAAGAAAGAAAGGGCATGTGCAACCTATGCCCCAAAGAGGAACTAAGGCTTCTTAGGGTATGTTTGGTTCCAGGGCAAGCTGCTTGCCTTGCCTCACCTCGCTCAGTGAGGATCGCTGTTTGCTAGTGGGTGAGAAACTCACTTTGCCCGGCAATCTTGCCCAACTAGGCGAAGAAATCCTTGGGGACGTTTGGTTGTCTTTACTGGCCAGCTCGCCTAACCTGCCTCGGCAAGGTTAGGTTTGCCGGCCCGAGAGAGCAATTTCGACTCCCCTGGGCTGGTGAGAAAAAGCCTTGACCGCACAGGAATCGAGGTAGCAGGCAAAGCAACCAAACATCCGATTCCTTAAGCATCCAGGAAAAGCAAGGGGTGATAAGAGATCCAAACGTTCCTCTTGATTCACTGGCCAAGCAGGAGAGCCAATCCTGCACGAGCAAGGTTGCGCAGTGTGGCGCTTCAGCTGCTTCTGCAGTGTGACCTTGCAACAGCGGAGCTCAGGCTGAGCACAACATACTGAAACAAAAATCTAAACATGCTACACAAATGGAAGGAAAAACGAAGCATGTAGCTCAAATTGCTACACAAATGTTTTTTCTGCTACCATCGTTGGTTGTTCTGAATCGAAGCTGGAGATGGAGCCATGCTGCTGGCCTGGTCCTCACAGACCCGGTGCTTGATTTGATTTGGCATTTGATCTGGCTGGAGGTGGAAGAATAGGAAAGATGCGAAGGGAGGTGAGCAAGGTAATGGACCAAACATTAGGACCTTTCTTGCATTTTTTTCTCGAACACGCAGGAGAGCTACGTATCTATATATTAAGAAGAAAAAAAGGGTGGAAGCACCCCAGGACCAATACAAGGTTGTTTTGACAGGACAAAAAACCTTAGAAAAAACAACCCCAACCACACACAACCCGGCTACAAAATACTAACAGCACAACTACATGACCACAGAACAACACAGGCCTGCTAGCCTATTCTGTTGGCAACTGGGCAAGGATGTGAGTCAGTCCTCAAGCCCCGGCCAACTCCCACATATGGAACTCCTCCCTAACAGCTGCCAGGAATCCATTTAAGTCAGGGTGCCTTCCATCAAAGACACAACCATTTCGATGGTTCCAAATCGACCATGTCACCAGGATTATAACTGAATTGAGCCCCTTTCTGTCCTCCCCCTCAACCCTCTTACTAGCCTTTTCCCACCATTCTTCAAATGAAAGGTCATCCAATTGTGGTGCTAAGGCCTGCAGCCCGAGTTTTTACAGAATGGTGAACCATACCTGCCTTGAGAAGACACAGGAGACCAGCAGGTGGTTTATAGTCTCTTCCTCCTGATCACACAGAGGGCATTTTGGAGGGTGAGGCAGATCTTTCCTAGCCAGCCTATCCGCTGTCCAGCACCTCTCATGTGCCACCAACCACATGAAAAACTTACATTTGCCCGGAGCCCAAGTATTCCATATTCTTTCCCAGGGTCCAAATTGGATAGCTCCAATGAATATGGCCTCGTATGATGATTTTGCCGAATATTTTCCTGAGGCTGAGAAACGCCATATATGAGTGTCCTCTACATCAGGCCGGAGAATCATCCGAGAAGTCAGATCCCAAACTCCAAGATACTCAGCCAAAACAGCCACAGTAAGGGCACCCCTTATGTCAGCTACCCATCTCATTCCATTCATAGCATCAAACACAGTTCTCTTCCTTGCTCTTCCAGGGATCACCCCAAAAAGGTTAGGGACAAGCTTTTCGAGACTCTGCCCCTGAACCCAATTGTGAGTCCAAAAGAGAGTATTTTTGCCATTGCCTACTTCAGAGATGATTGCTACAGAGAAGAAAGATTTAACTTGGTGGTGAACCTGGATAGGAAGCGTGGCCCATGGTTTATCTGGTTCAGTCTTCTGTAACCAAGGCCACCTTAACCTTAGTGCCCACCCCATTTGCTGTAGATGTGAAATTCCAAGACCACCCAGTTCCGGTGGTCGGGTTACCTTGGGCCAAGCTACCTGACAATGCCCCCCTTTGACATCCTTTCTTCCTTTCCAGAGGAACCCCCTTCTAATTTTATCAATAGCTTTAAGTGCCCAGGGTGGGAGATCCAGGGCCATTGCCAGATAGACTATCATTGAAGTAAGCACAAACTGAACCAGAATTTTTCTCCCTGCCCTTGTTAGCAATTCAGCCTTCCAGCTAGGTAGTTGTGCTGCTATTCTGTCAATTATGGGCTGGATTTGTGCCCTGGTCAGTTTCTGCAATGAGAGTGGTACTCCCGGGTACTTGCAAGGAAATTCTTCTATCTGGCAGGGGAGGTGGGCTTGTATTGTTGCTCTATCTTCGTCCACACATTGGATGGGCAGCACACTGCTTTTCTGAATGTTAGTCTGGAGACCAGGAGCTTCCCCAAAGAGCCTCAGTATGTCCAGTGTGGTATCCATGACCTTTCTTGCATTGCCTTGCTCGACCAGGCTAGGCAAAGCTGGCCTACCTAGTCTACTCTACGAAAGATCCAAATGCACATTAACCTCTCCAGGCAAGATCCAACCCATTGCATGTGGAGGACCTAAGAAAAAAATTCAAGCACAGAAGCAAGTCGAGGTATTGACACCAATTCAATAAACAACGCAAAACAGCAGTATCTGTGCGACAGAGCTTGGTGTGCGTCGGATGGGGATGGTTTTGGTTGGGAAGAAGCATCCCTATTTTATTCATCGTGTGACCCATTGTTGGCTTCATGACAAGAGCTAAAGACTGCGCCGAATTTTGCGTAGCCTGATTTTGCTAAATTATCCCGACATGTCATATGTAGATCCAATCCGTGCCGTACATGCCCTAAAGGTGATTCAATAGCTTGTTCCATAAGTTCAAATCTATGGTTTGGAAGATAAATCGTGAGAAAAAACTGCCTTGCAGCTTGCACCATGCTGCTATCTATTTCATCTTCATCCTGTCAATCTGCCATGCATACTTGATTATCTTTGACACCATGAATCACACAGGCTCAAATAGTTTATTTCTTGCTAAAATAATAAATGGTACAAATAAAGAACCTAAATTAGTTACAACACCAATTTACTTTCCTACATGTATGATAAACTATTGTAGACACTTCTTAATAAGAAATGACTAAAAGGCCATTGCAAACAATATTTAGTAAGGAGGGGGGAAGCAAAATGAAGGTTGCTGTTTTTTATTGTGTAGCTCTTGTTGGGTTTCATCTCTAGACACAATCTCCTCTGACTTCATCTTTCGTTTGAAACATGCCTTTAAACAACCACAATGAATGTATTCCAAACATGAAAAACTATCTGTACTAAGAGCATCCGCAGTGGCCAACTCATGGTCCAATGGGGCACTTTCATGAATCGATGCAACTACTGGAGGGAGCCAACTCTAGCTAAGAGAGAGAAGAATGACCCATCTCTGGGAGTCAACTCATGCGCAATAATAAAAGAAGAAGAACCATCTGCTGCTCTGCTACTGAGGGGAAGCAATGAGGAAAGCGCGGAGGAAATCATTTTTTTACTTTGCACTGAGTCCATTGATCGCAATTTGTACTGGAGAAGGAATATTAATTCATTGCTTGCATGGAGCGCATGAGTAGAATCAGGCCGAATGCCGAAAGGCCACTGCAGATGCTCTAACTATGCATGCAATTAACTTTGCAACATGGTTGGCAATTAATTCAGAAACTCGTACCTCATCGTCATACAATAAATCTGTTATCCAACCTTCTTCCTTGAGTCTGGCAACCTGGTAGACTCCTGAATTAATGAATTCCTCGATTTCTTCTCTTTTCTTCCCTGTAGACAAACTCTACAATGACATTGTTTCTTATAAAATATGTAAAACAGATCTGCTGAAATTACCATGTATAGAAGATATTGTGTCCAGCCAGTTTCCATAAATATTGTCAAGCAGTGTTGCCAGCATCTCCCGGACTTCATTTGACATGCTCTTGCGTGCAAGCTGATCCCCGGCACTTTTATATTTACCAATTCGTTGTATTTCTGGTTCTATTCCAACTTTCTCAAGAACACCTTACCAATCAAATATGAAACTATTAGATACCCTGAAAGGAACTTAGCTGCACTCAGGTTATTTGTGTGTGGAACAATAAAATGTAAAAACCACTTTACAAAACTTGGCACCTAATGAGAAGTGAAACTATGAGAAACGCATTAAACACTAACCCCGTGTCATAAGTGGGATTTTTGAAACTGATATGGTCTCCAAAATGCAAGTGTAACCACTAACTTTTCTTCTAACATATTTATAAAACCTAGTATGAAAGTATTTTCGAGATAAATCAGTGGATCTAAATAATATGAATTTTAACCACAGTAATACCACTTCTGCAGGTGCTATCTAAATAGCTGGAGGTAAATATAGCCAATATTTGAGAAAGTCATGTATTCAAAGCATCACCTTTGTGTTTGAGTGGAATGAGTATATATAAGAGACATTACAATAGAATGAATTATTGGTGTACTAAGAGCAAAGATGCATAAGAAAGCTCATTGCAAGGTACTATGCAGAAAAACCATCTAATCACTGATCAGAATTAAAACTATCAGCAAAAACTCTTCCCACAGTTAACAAGTGACACTTTGAAATAGGCTTACAGAAGAGCATAATACTCCTTGTTCACCCAAAATGAAAAACATAAACATACCAGCAATGATGCTTCATGCCATTGTCGTACGAGAAATTACCTCTGAGAAATGTTTGCTGAATAGTTACACCAAACAGAGCAACATAAGCACTTGGAGGTGCATATAGCTCACCACACGCACAAGCAAGGTAGTATTCTTTTTCCCCACAAACAGGCATGTAACCAACAACAAATTTACCTACAAAATCATTGAAGATTAGTTCACCTCTGGCATGCATGGACAAATAAGATACCAAATTCACATAGGTTCTATGAGTACCAGACTTCTTAAAATCTACAATGTGTCTTCTGATCTCATCCACCTTCCCCCACCCACATCTCAGCGGCTCTATGTGCAGATAAATCCCTGAGATTCGTGGATCATATGCTGCCTTCACAAAATTCTCACAAATTTGCGGTAGTGACAGCCCTGATGAGAAGCGTGTCTTCAGCTGATCAGATATCTGCGACCATGATCGACAACAGAAATCCCAAGTCACACAATAATACATTAGTAAAGTTAACAGGGGGAAAGGACGAAGTCTATATTACAGAATGGCAACTAATATTGGCCGAGAGTGGATGGAACATCATGAGAAAATTCTATGACCACAAACGTAAACAACCAGCATAAAAATATTAGGATAAGACATTCACAATGCACGAAATGAGCAAATCGTATCAAGGGGACCATAACGGGCTAACGGCAAGCGCTCCCTGCCGTGCGGAAGCAAGCACCTCGCCGCGAAGCTTCATGTTGAGCACGCTCCCCTTGCGGACGCGCTGCCACGGCGGCGCCACGAGCATGCGGAGCTTGACGGCGAGCTGGGTTCCCCACCCGAGCTCCTCGACCTCGAACGCCGACGCCGCGGGCGTTGGCGGTTCCTGGGCCTCACTGGCGGCGGGGGACGGCTCCTGCTCCTCCTTGGTGGGCCCAGGGGAGGACCCCACGGCGCGGATCGGGACACGGATCGGCGACGGGAGGATGCGGCGCGCGCCGGAGTGGGGAGAAGAGGGGAAGGACGCGAAGTGGCGGTGCTGGGAAGGGGAGAGCACGAGGAGGGTGGCGGCGCAGAGTTGGGAGGAGTGGCGGTACGGCGCCGCCCGGAGCACGAGAAGCCTCGCCATTGATGGGCGAAACTTCTGGAAGCTTCGCGAACGGCGGGGAGCCGAGGCGAGCCGTCGTCGAGGCACCGGGGACGGGGAGTAGCGGATGGGTGGGGCGGAGCACTGGAGTGGGGGCGGCGGGGAGGAAAGGAAGCCAGAGGGGAGTGGTGGACCGGGTCTACGGATTGTGGGGTCGGGAGTGGAGGGGGTGGGGGATAGCTCTGGGGCGGTTCATTTGGCGCCACGTTGAGCGGCAGGTAAAGTTGGGGAAAGGGGGAGAGCACGTTTTGAGACGTCATCCAGATAAGGCGGCCTCAGATGAAATTCATAAAGAGTAAAATAGATGTCGAGCCACTAAATTCTCATCTGAATCACTTAACTTACAAATGGTACATAATACATCATCAAACTTACATCCCTATTCACCATATGTCATTTTTCCATGTTTGATCAATTCTACCATCTGGAGTCATTAAACTTGCATCCTTGCTCACCAGAGGTCCTTTTTCTTCCATGACTAATTGATCTACTAGCTGGTAACAATGACATGGATTTGTTCATCACATGTGACACGTTTGAGGGGTTAGAGGTTTGTCTTAGTTGTACCATGCAAATTAGGAGTACGGGATACTCAGTTGCAGAAGATGTGCAGTTCTGAAGATTTGCAATTCATGTTGAATTCACGTCACCGAAATACCATAGTCTAGGATATATCATTTTTTTTCTTTGATGAAATGATATCATGTTTATATAGAGAAGGATGATACTTGTAAAATTTTATTTGTATTGCTATTTGTGTGAACTTAAAGGTAGTTTTATTAATAGTGGACTCAATTATAGTGAGTTACGAACAACATTTTAGTGAAGATATAAATTCATGAGTTTTATATATTTGTGTAACATTGTAAGATTATAAAAGTTTGGGCAGTTAGATTCTTTAATCTGCACAATAATTTTGAAATCAAAGGGATAATAATATGTAAAGAAGAAATATAGGTTAATGGAGCATATTAACTAATCTAATAACTCAAATTGGGTGTTTTGGGTCTCCAAAATAGATAAGTAGGTTGTAGGTGGTCCTTATTTTTCTCTCTCAAATCTTAGTATGTCACTGGTTATCATAAGAGAACAATGTTTATAAGTGCTGATGAATTCTCTATATCTATCCATAGGTTTAAGATTTTAAGTTGGAGAAAGGAATTAAAAATCAACTCTAAACATTCTAAATCTAGGACGATGGATGGTAATTGAGAGCGAGTCGCTTTTTAGGAGGTGTCGCTATAGATTATGAAAACCAGCTAGTATAGAAAATCTGTAACTTATATTGGTAGCTTCATAAAATTAAGTTCACATGTAATTGTAATTCAGTTCATACTGAATAAAGTTATTATTAAGTTCACACAAATGACACCATAAATAAAATTTTGAAAATATCTCATGCTTCTATGTGTAAGTATGACAACATTCCATCAAACAAAAATAAATGGTGTTTCCTTAACTATAACATTTCTATGACTTGTGAACTCAACATAAATAGCAAATCTCTAAGATTGCACATCTTGTACAACTAAGTAACACGTACTCCTAATTTCCATTCACTTAACTTCAGTAAACCTCTAGTCCTAACACAAGGTCTCATGTGTCGTACAAATCAGTGTAATCTCCTACAGGTGATAGAATAAACTAGACATGCAAAAAAGGACTTCCGATGAACAAGGATACAAGTTTGATGACCCTAACTGGTAAGATTTGTCAAATATGAGAAAAAGGACCTATGATGAATAAGGATACAAGTTTGATGATGCATTGTGTACTATTTGCAAGTTAAGTGATTTGAGCGAGAATTTGGTGTAAGTTTAGTGACTCGGCATGCATTTTACTCATTCATAAATTAACTTGCATTTTAATTCCAGTTTAAGCAATTTTCTCTCATTCAAATAGAATAACAGATGTTTTACCAACATGTTTGGCTTTAGTTCCAAACGAGTTGTAGCTTTGAGCCTTTGACGCCCATATGGATTACAGGGATTTCATAGAAGGCCTATTTAGATTACAGATTTACCGGGTGTGAACTGATTGATATTTGGGCTAGTTAGATCTATATCATTATAATTTTTACAGTTTGGAAATATGACATCAGCGTGTCACTGAAAGAAGGGGGCTACCTCAGTCACTAACGGTAGCATTTTTTTAATTTTTAAAAATTATAATGGTACAAGAGGAATTAATCATTGATATTTCACGTCCTTAGATTTTGTATGGATCTAGGTAGCTCCAAGATCATGATTTGGCAGAGATTTATGTAACCACGGGCATTTGGAACTTTTCCTAATAAAAAGTCATATGATCTCAATGAAGAGTACACTTGCTCTCAAAATGTTACGTGCGTAGGATATGTCTAAATTATGTTACTCCTCTAAGACCCAACCTTTTTTTTTCATCCTTCGAGGCCATCTATAGACAAACACTTTGACACGAATCATACTTCAAGATGGAGTACCTTCCTGATAATGCTGGTACAACGCATAAATCAACTATTTATCTAATGCCTACTGCCAAGAGCGCTCCCAAAGTATAATTTCATTTTTGTTAAAGAACGAAGAGAAGAAAAATGAAATTTACCGCACCGTGGCTCCCCAAGTCTCTTTCTGAAGGAAGATATAATTTCCTTCACCAGTTTCATATAGTTGAGTATTCCTTATCTTTAGCACAAATAATAAGGACCACTAAAAATATAAGTAGCAATGTAGCATGATGCGTATTCTCCACAACCCTTTTTAAGTATATACCAACATTTTTTGAATCAACATTGAAAGTTTGAAACAAAGATGCCTTACTAGTTTTTCCCTATCTATTTTATCATATGTAGTCACTCGAGCGCAACACAACTACTGCAGCTTAATAAAGAACATAATAGTTTCTCAAAAAACACAACATAATAGCAAACCAATATTTTTTAGAGTAATAGCAAACTTGTCCACGCGAATTCAAACTCAAAAAGTCGCATCAGCATGTCGATCACGAATTTCCAAGAATCGTTCAGAACTTCTGGAATAGGTTTGATTACTCTGATTATTCAGAATCTAAAAGTCAAGTCAAAGAGAAAATAGAATATTCAACACTTGGTCGCTGAAAGCCATCAAATAGGAAGAACCAGGGGCCGTCCGTTCCCTGTGGGTTCAGCCGTCGCCTTTCACCCTTCAGCCGCCAGAGACGAGGGACGAACCGCACCACGGAAGTCTTCGCCTCGCTCCCTCCGACGAGCGGCGATGGCCATCTCGCCCCCGCCGATCGACTGGGAGGCGGAGAGCTACCCCGCCTACCCGGACTTCGCGGCCATCCCCTTTTTCGTCGTCTTCTTCCTCGCCGTCCGTTTCCTCCTCGACCGCTTCGTATTCGAGGTTGTAGCTTTTTTCCCGCTCTTTTTTGGACCATTTTTGGTTGTTTATATCATTTTTTAGTCGACGCTTGAGCCAATTGGCATGAAGGGAGTGGGGGCTCTGACGAGTATCACGTGGTAACTACGCACAGTGAGCAGGTGCTAGCGCGCTCATGGTTAACGCGGGCGAAATTCCGAGGTTTTGTCAATCAATTCGTTGTCATTTCAGGATTTGCTACTATCTATCTCACTGAAATCTAACCTCTGAACTTACGTGAAACATGGTCTTTCGGAAAAAAGATTAACTTACGTGAGACATGGAGCGGCGAGTCCTGAATTCCTATTAGCTTAACCAAACCATTCAAAGTAGCATGTTCGTCGGAGTTATTATCCTTAGTCGAGCAGCAGAGGCTCCTTGGACAGAACATTCCAGAGTCATGAACACGCAATGTTGCTAAGAGGAAGTGCCAGTTGTTTTAAGTAGCCGCGCCTACACACTTCCACACTCGCTGCTTTTATTTCAACTGTTGTTCAAACAAATCTAAAGGAGATTACTTGTATGAGCTGTGGTTGCACCTTGTTGGGAATGAACAGGAGTTATTTGGCATCTTCCACAATGAACTATTTCTCTTTTTCCAGAAGGGAGGCATATGCATTATGTCTCATACAACATTTTGTGTTTAGTGGTTAGCCAGGAAGCTGATTTTCAATAAGGGGGATGAGAAGCTTGATCCTACTACATATGCGGGCAAGAGAAAGATCAGGAAGTTTAAAGAATCAGCTTGGAAATGCATTTATTTCCTTTCTGGGGAGCTATTGGCATTATCTGTGACATACAACGAGCCATGGTTCACAACCACAAGAAATTTCTGGGTTGGACCGGGCGATCAGGTCTGGCCAGATCAAAAAATAAAGTATGTCAGACACTTCTTTGGTCACCTTTTACTATTTTATTTATAGCAAGTTATAACAAACTTTATTTTTCCCAGATTTAAACTCAAGGCGGTCTATATGTATGTTGCTGGTTTTTACACATACTCAATATTTGCCCTTTTGTTTTGGGAAACAAGGCGCTCAGACTTTGGTATATCAATGACTCACCATGTAGCAACTGTTATTCTGATAGTACTGTCTTACATATTCAGGTATACGGTTTATCTTGACATTTTTGATTTATTTACGAAGATTTATCTTTGAATCCAAGTCAAGTTGCATTCTCATACACTCTCGTTCTCAACTCATACTCAGATGCTGTCAGTTTGTGAATATTTCTTTGTACTGGCAGTTGCATTTTAGAAATAATATAATTTGGAAAATGGTTTTCCTTGATATTGCTGAGTTAATTTAAATTCCTATAATAACAGATTTGCTCGGGTGGGTTCAGTTGTTGTTGCCATTCATGATGCAACTGACGTGTTCCTGGAGATTGGAAAGATTTCCAAGTACAGTGGCCACCACTTGCTTGCAGATGTTTCATTTCTTGTTTTTGTCTGTTCTTGGGTACTGTTTCGCCTTATATATTATCCATTCTGGATTCTCTGGAGCACAAGGTAAAGATGAGTAACTATATATACTCATTCGTAGGTCTGTATACTTTAGGGAGCTGGTATAACTAAAACTTAAATATTTGTTCATAAATTTCAGCTATGAAGTTGTTCTGACTATAGACAAGGAGAAGCATAAGTTTGATGGGCCAATATACTATTACATATTCAACAGTCTTCTCTTCTCCCTCCTTGTTCTACACATATATTGGTGGGTCTTGATGTATCGGATGCTTGTGAAGCAAATACAGTCTAGAGGGCATGTTGGGGATGATATACGATCTGGTAAGTCCTCCTTTCCTTTAGAGGGTTAATCTGATATTATATGAGGCTAAATTTTGGTTCAATTTGAATATACCATCAGTTCTTAATATCTCAGCCATGCATATATTTGTTTTGGGGATCATGCATTTCATTAATATATCTAAAGGACTAAACCAATATAGGTATCAGATTCACTTATGTACCATAAGACTACTCACTATTACCCACCGTCATGTAGATTCTGAAGGTGAAGAGGAACATGAGGATTGATTGAGCTGTGTACATTCAGAAGATGAAAAGGAACATGAGGATTGATTGAGCTGTGAAAGCTCTGAAGGTGAAGAGGAACATGAGGATGGCTTGAGTTGTGTAAATTTGAAGGTGAAAAAGGAACGCGGTGTTCTGTGTCCTCAAATCATTGCTCTGTTTGTTTTGTGCTGGCTCTTCATAATACATTAGTGTCCTTCTCTAGATGAGCATCAGAGGTAGATGTCACTTGGGCATTATCGATTTATGTAAAACTAGGTCAAATTGTATAGAACCTATATAACAATTAATGGAAAACATTACTTGTGTGCATGTCTAGTGGAAGCTATCACTGTCCAAAGTTCAGTACTTCAGTGTGTCTAAAGGAGGGTGGCACTGGAATCCAGTGAGCAACACGTGGTGCCATCCATGGGGCTGAGCACAGCTGCACCCATGCCTTGTGGTTATGAGTGAATGCTGCTACTGCACTGCTTGCCTTGACACCAATATTCAAATGCAGCATTGTTTTTGGATAAAGATCTAGTCCAATTTGCACACTGGAGAATAAAATAGGCTACTCTTCAGGTAAGTCAAAATCATCTGATTGAGTAAGTGTCGAAGAACTTTAGGAAACCAGTTTTGAGGACTTTCTCACTGTTAAGATGTTAACTTTCATTGTAGAGATGATATGTTTACTTATATCTTCCATGCGGATCATAACTGTTACCTAAGCATTTGCTTAAGCAAATTGTACAAGTTATTGTTCAGGAATCAAAGAAATCAGCCATACCTTGAACTGGAATAAGCCCAAGATCGAAGAGATATAACAAGATGCTACTTATTCTCTTTATGAATATCTTTTGCAAAAGAGAGGATTTCCTGGATTCCAAAGTTTGAGGTTTTATGCCAGCCGTTGGCATTTCCCTTAGCCATTCTTCCGTTTGGAACCTCATGTGTGAGGTAGGAACTTGACATACATGGGAAAAGTTCTAAAGCACCCTGCCATGTCGCTAGATAGTTTCTCTGGCACTGCAGTGGTCTGCAAATATCTAAGGTGATGTGCAGTGTACAAGTAAATTTACCAATACTCTATACATATTTGTTGCAGTTACTCAAATCTCGATCATCTCTTTTCCTATGATTAGTGGGAAATATTATTGCAGCTGACAAAACCCATATGTGACCAGAAGTTCTGTTAATGAAATGTTAGCCTTTGTGGTTGTACTGCTAGCCTTGAAATAATTTCGTTAAGAGGCTTGGATCCAAACGTTTTTTTGAAGGATTTTTCATTGATGGTTTGATTTTGGGTGATTTTACTATATATGCTGTTGTATAGATAATCCAAACTAGATAGACTGGTCAATGAGGATACTTGTTTTTGCCTTGAATATTTATTAGAGAATGAGTAGTAAGCCTTTTCGTCTGAAATTTCAGAACAAAGTCAAAGATGAGTACATCATGGGCTCAATTGTTCGAAGCTCCCTTGACTTAGCTGATTGCTACTTTGTTGCGGGAGGTTTGATTGCTACCCAGTTTTACCTCCACCCACTGGGTTCCGCCCCTGCAGTCTACAATCGTGTTAGTAAAACATTATTTTCTTTTTCTTTTTCTTTTTTGTGTGTGTTAGTTTGCTCCCGTGCTTTATGCTTGCCACTGATGATTCGTTCTGCCCCTGCAGTCTACAGTCGTGTTAGTGAAACATTATTTTCTTTTTCTTTTTTGTGTGTGTTAGTTTGCTCCTGTGCTTTATGCTTGCCACTGATGATTCTTCTTCTTTTAACAGGATGTTCCTGATGATTCTTTATATGGGACATGGGAATGGCGAACTTCAGCCTACTCCCTACTGTTTTCTTTTCTTCTTTTGCAAGCCATAGCCTGCTGGATTTGCTAATCTTTGCGTCATTTTTTTTGAAATGGGAGGCTTTATTAATTTCAAGTAGCATTACATCAAGATGATACAATCGCACTTGAAGATCTCCACACAAAATCTTTGCGTCATACAATGTACAGTTACGTGAAGTCAGATATCCACACAAAATCTTTGCTATTATCTAGCGACGATTTTGTAGTTGTATGGAAATAAGACCGAAATTGAATTCAACAACAATCGGGTACAGTTGATTAATGTACGGAAAACATGTGCACTTCCAGGTCTCTGCAATCCAATGGAAAAAGTTTTTGCTTCTTACAGACTAGAACTATAGTAGTAGGAGTATAAAAGGAAAACATAGGAACCATACCATGCCTTAGAAACGGGAAATATTGCTCTGCGGACTTATTCTACTAACAGTTACAGAACCTGTAAATGTAGTAATGTACCATGCCTATCCTAGGTTGTGCTCTTCTTTGATCTTTGTACAGTTCAACTGATTGAGATCTGCTTCAATTTCTGACAAGGTGCCTCACTTTGTATTATTTACAGATCCTACTGGGAAACAACTGGTGATACCTCGTCTCTCATCATCTGCATTGGTGTCATCTCGGCCCAGAGAGCTCCACTGCCTGCACCAGCAGTGACGAGTCGTCTGTCAGGTCAGAGTGGCAGCGGCTGAAGGTGAACTCGGGCAACTTGAATTTGTGTGACTCAGTATTCTGTGACGCCTCCCACCGCTCTGCGAGCCCATCGCCTTCGAGCATCCTGACCACCTCTGACATCTTGGGCCTGTGGCCAGGGAGGAATTGGGTGCATAGCAGCGCCACTTGCACCATCTCCTCCAACTCAATGCGGTCATATTTGCTCCCCAGGCCCTTGTCGACAAGTATGTCCAGCTGCTTCTCTTGGTGCATCTTCTTCACCTGAACATCGCCATGTCAGTTAGTTCAAGTATGATCATAGGCCTATGTGGACCATATTAAACTGGTAGTGAATTAACTTACCCAGTCCAACATGGCTCCCTTCTGATTTGATGACTTTCCAAACTCCAGTGCAGTCTGACCAGTGATCAGCTCCAGCAGCAGGATTCCAAAACCAAAGACATCAGTTTTCTCAGATGACTGGCCAGTGGAGAGGTACTCAGGGGCTATGTGGCCGACAGTGCCCCGCACAGCTGTGGTGACATGGGATTCACGGTGGTCTAGGAGCTTTGCAAGCCCAAAGTCCCCGACAATGGCTTCGCAACAGTCATCTAGCAGTATGTTTGCCGCCTTAACATCTCTGTGGATGATCTTAGGATCACACTGCTCGTGCAGGTAAAGTAGGCCTCTAGCTGCCCCAAGTGCTATCCTCTTTCTGGTGATCCAGTCCAGTGGTGGCTTCCCTGTAGTTGGTTTGGCGAAAAAAGAAGTTAATGTTTTGGTTATTATGGGAATCATATTCTTTATTCTAATATTCTGCCCAAAGGAGAGTAAACAGGAAGAGAAGGAAAGAGTCAAATTCCGAATCTTCTTTTCTTCTTGTCAGCTGGGTGGGTTGTGTGTGTCTTCAATTATATCAAGCAGTTGCATTTAGTTCCATATACATTTACTGGAGAAAAATTGATCTTCAACAAACAAAAGCATATAACACTAGTGCATTATAACTTAAACTTGATATCTTACCTTTCAGGCGCAAAGCGACGCTCCCATTCGACATGTATGGATAGACCAGTAGCCTCTCAGTGGTAGTCATGCAGAATCCATAAAGTCTGAGTAGGTTCCTGTGCACTGCCAAGCTGATCATCTCGACTTCAGTCTGAAACTGCGCTTCCCCGCCTGCAGCATTACCATCTTTGAGCCTCTTGACGGCCACAAGAGTTCCATCTGGGAGTTGTCCTCGGTAAACGATTCCAAAGCCGCCTTTTCCTAATATGTTCTTGCTGCTGAAGTTTTCTGTTGCTGTCTGAAGTTCTCTGAATTGAAACCGCTTCATGTTTCCAAGGTTGACGTTCTCTATGTGTTGGTCTGCAGTAGCCAATACAGTAAGATCAAACAGGTGCGTCACCATGGCAACTGATGCCATCAAGATTCACTGTCAAGGTGCTGAGTTTGTAAATTGATGAGTAACTTATGCATTTTCCTTACCATCAACATCGAAAAGAATCTGCCTGTTTCGCCTATGCCTCCACCAGAATAACAATCCAACAGTAAGGAAAAGGAGGCTGATGCAGCCAGTTGTTGCACCAAATGCAATTGCAACTTTATGGCTCTTAGCTTTAGCAGGCATCAGAGTACCTTTGGATAAAAGTTTTCATTAGACCAATTGCTATCTACAAAATTAATGTCAATTTTTATTTAAAGCTCCGTGCTAATTGAGCAAGAGCACAGAGCACTAGTATAATCCCTAGTACGATTGCTGGCATCAGATAACAAACGACCTATGTGACACTGCTAATCGCTAATCAACATTAAACATAGGATCAACATTAAACATAGTACAAAACTGACTAACTTTGCATACCCTGTGTGTTATTGAGGCTGTAAGACATTGGCATTGGTAAAGATCCATAACAATCTTGTTCTGTGGTTGCTGCACATATCAGTGGATTCCCTACAATACTGCAAGAGAAGGGTATGAATATTTTGTTCGTGTTTAACTCAAAATTTGATTGTAAATACATATAAGTGGAAGTGGCAGTTTTGGTCAAAGATAAAGAACAGAAAGCTATAGCCATACTTGAATGTCCTTGTCAGGGACCCTGGGATTGGACCACTCAGATTATTGTAGGAAAGATCCCTAAAGAATGCAAGTTAACAGTGATCAGTGATCACCACACAACCAACACATGACACACATCACGGAACAGCAAAATAAGCAATGAGTACTCACAAGAAAATAAGGTGAGATAAATTAGCTGATGATGACGGGAAGGCACCGGACAGTGTGTTATTGTTAAGCCTCCTAATAAGAGCACAATGTTGATTATTAAACAAAAGAGATAGATACTGGAGGTTTCCTGAGTACCAATAGGCTATAGCATTCAAAACAAGTACGTTGAGACAGAAGTTCAACTGTTCAAAGCTAGTACAGTGGAGCAGAATTGCACTTACAGATACTGAAGGCTTTCGAGGTGACCCACAGAGCTTGGGATTTCACCAGAGAAGTGGTTGCTGGAGAGATCAAGCGTCTTGAGCTTTGTTAGCTTGCCAATATCTGCTGGGATTAACCCGTTTATGTTGTTGTTCTGCAGAAGGCTATAAGCAACACATAGAGAACAAAAATGATATCTCTTCCCGCCCTCAAGAAACATAGCAAGTGTAGAGAATGCTAATCATGACAGCAAAACTTACACTGTCTCAAGATTGGTCAAATTCCCTATGCTTGGGGAGAGAATGCCAGAAAGATTCTGGCTTGGTGCTTCTCTGCCAATTGGAATCAGTCCGAGAAAGGGTAAGGTACAGGGCAAACATTGATTGGGTTGATACCAGAAAGAAAAAAACAAATGGTAGATAACTTGCTTACAGGCCGGTGACAAAGTTCTCTGGAGAGCAAGTGACCATGGTCCAGCTGCAAGGATCCACAGAGTCTTGGTCCCAGTTCTTCAGCACGCCATGAGGATCCTTGAGGTAGTTCTTGATCATCATTAGAGCTTGAACTGCAAACGAAACAGGGATTGTCACTACACCAATGCAGCAAAAAAAAGGGGGTGGGGGTGCAGAGACCAATAACGGAGTCCTTTGATCTGAGAGTATCACACAAAGGTGACTGCAAGCACCAATGCAGGAGAATAGAGAACAAACACGAAAGAACCGAGATGTCTTTTGATTTGGGGAGGAATGTTGACCTTCATAGTTTACACCCTTCGGGGAGAGGAGGCTACTTGCCGGCCTGCAAGTGGAGAAGAACAAGAGCAGCACCAGGCAGGAAGCAGCAAGAACCATCCCCATTGCGGCCAAGGCAGCGCAAGCACGGGGCCTCCTCGGCAACAAGTTCAGGAGCTTCTTCCGTGTTCAAACATGGAAGCAACAAGGTTGAGACCAAGGCGAGGAAGAAGCATGCAGCAGCCTTCGCTTTCCACTTCCCAGAGAACCAAAATTTCCAATGCAGCGGAAGGGATGCCGGATGCCTCTGCTCTGAGGACCTGTCAGTAGCAAGCAAATGACGCAAAAGAAGATGCCTGTGTTCTGGCCGCAAGCAAGCAGGAGCACAAAAGGAGGGACGAGAGGGAACAGACATGCCTGCCACCTGAGCCTGCTTGGAATAGAAAATTGCAGTAAAGGAGGCAAGAAAATTCCTCCTCCTCCTCTCTCCCCTTTGTGTTCTTGGGGCCTGCGAAGAATGGAACCAAGCTATGAAAAACAGAGACAGTACGTTTGTTAACTTAAGGTGGCTAGGCTAATCTAGTCCAAAGTTAACAGATTATTATTGATCCCACTCAAGAAAGACATCAGCTTTATTGGAGTGTGGGTGCATTGCAGTGGAGTGGGACTGACGGGTCACAACTCACGCCTTTGAACTGATAGGGGATTCTTGCAACAAAAGAATTCTCCAAAGTATGGGCAGTTGGACGACAATTAGCTGGGGAAGTGTGTGAGTGAGAATTCTGGTGGGAGCGATAAACAATGGAGTAGCAAAAGTATCTTCAGTAGGAGCAAGGGGACTAGGGAGGGAGGATGATGACAGGGAGCAAGTGCCTCTCACCTGACCCGAAGTGGAGGCGAGGGGATGTGGACAAGGGAATTTTGGTCCTCATGCAGTGTGGATGGAGAATCAAGAACCAACTAAAGGCAAATGCAATCCTGGTCACAAGGAAAATACTACTATCCATCTTTCTGTCGTCTATGTAGCAGATTAACAGTAGTCAATTTATACCACTTCAGGTGGCATAAAAAATGCAAATGCTGACGCAAATGACACACCTACTTCTAAAGTTGAGTTCCAAGAGAGAAAACAAATGAGATTTTTAGTTAGCTTCTATTTTATACAAGCAATGATCAGATTCAGAGGGTCATCCGTGCTTTCCTGTGTCATGTGATGGGTTGTCTAGAATAGAAGTAGATGTGCATGTAGAGTGGTGTTTAAGGAAGGGAAACCAAAAGGTTCAGGTGATGTTTAGGGGAGAGAGATAACATCAGTCTGATGATGCTCCAGGAGGCCATCAGTCTTTGTTTCCCTGTTTGATGTGCAAACGAGAAGGGATGGGCAGATCAGACGGGCATGCATCTCCCGTCCTTGGTGTTGAAATCATTGCGAGGCTACCTTGCATGAAAGACGTGACCTCTCTTTTCAGTGAAATGAGGGGTGCTTTGCTGCCTCTGCCTTTGCCTGTCGTCCCCTCTTCGCTTTTCTCCTTTTTCCTCTGCTGCGCCCCTCGCTTTGTGTCGTCGCGTGTGTGGTGTGTGCGCAAGAGCAAAAGGCAATGCTGCGACAATTGCAAATGCCCCATACCACACCGTACAGGTCTGGTACAAAGATGGAGCCAGGGAGGTCTAAGCGTATATGGGACCATAAAAAAATTGAGACGACAGGTTTGTCCGTGTAGACATCGATCATGGCTTGGGTGTTTGCTCCCTTGTGATGAAACCTGATGTTTTCTGGCAGAGCCGAGCATGCCTGATAAAGCTCCAAGCATGGGGGCGTGGATCATGATGCTGCTTCAGTTGTCTAAATCTCAGCTTCATGTCCAAGCCTGCATCATTGGCCTGGTTAGGTTTCTGAGGATGAGCTTTGGATATCCTTTTCGCAACCGTGCGTGTAAGCATGTATGGTCGTGGTCTGAATGATGGGCGCTTAGTTGCAACAACCAAGACAATCAGCGCAAGAAAATCTTGGGTGTCAAGGAACACGTACACATGACCAAAGAGTCCAAGGCCCAACAGAATCGATGTCAGGCCAGGCCCAACGCTCCATGCTGTCTGGGGGTTTCAATCTCCACCTCAGCTTTGAGTGTCCAAATCAGCCTCGCGAGTGGCTCCGCAGATTGTCAGAGAGGCCTGCAGAAGTATCGGCTGCCTCGTCTGACACAAGGCAGAAGCTGTTGCTAAGAACGCGTTGGGGGCATTGAGGCAAAGAAGAAAGCCAATCCTAACCGGTTGTGTGGTCAAAATAAAAGTGCTTTACATGCAAATAGGGGACCACGAGCATTGGCTTGGGATGTGGGATTAGTAGCCTGAAGCTTTGAAGATCTAGGTGGCGTGTAACTTTTTCGTGAGGCTACCGTATCTGGTGGCTTCGGTTGGGCTTGCCCTCATGCGTACGCAGGGCGTAGAGCCACACAGTAGCATGCATGCCAGTTGCCAGGGTAGAACAGTACAAGAGCTGTGCATCACTGCTCACAGCCATTGCAAGTATCATGCACATTGTATGCTAGGATTGACCAGGTGATCTCAGCTCTCAAGTATGGTGACCAGGCTGGTCATCAACAAAAAGATTCTGATCTCCTGCGCGCCATCCTCCCGTCCTCCAGTATGGTGGTATCTTTGACCGGCAAGGTGAAAAATCTGCACTGCGAAAGGCTTTCTACTCGAGTGAAATCGTGGCATAACCCGAGGTCTATTTCCATTATTTCCTCCTGAATCGAAATAGGCTTGTCTTCGTGTTCTCCTCTAATAAATTTCTAACGGTAAGATGTTTGTGTCGACTGGCAAGTGAATCACATAAACTGTCGCAGAGTAGAGGCCATTTGCCCTTTGGATCTTTTGCTTGTCCTGGTTTGTGGCATGGTTGTCCCAAGAGAATCTCTACATTCCACAGGCTTGGCCATGCATAAAGCCCGACCCACTCCTTTGCTTGGCCGGGATTAGAAAGGGTGGTTGGCGGCAGCTCGAGAGCTGTGCACCCGTGCTTCAATCTCTCCCCAACTCGGTTCCCCATGGCCAAAATCCTCGTCCACAAACAAGAAGGCTTGGTTAGGTGACACACTGTGAGAGGGACTGATGCGTGACATATCACAACAGTTGCAAGCACAGAAATTCCGGGCCAAACTTTTGTCGTGTGTCTGCCACAACCTTCCAAACAGAAGCGCCATGAAACAAAGATGCAGATGAAATGCCAAAAGATCAGTACCAGTGAGAAAAAACTGGAGCTGTTTCCCTGCGTACCCGCAAACATCTCTGAATCCTGAGGAACCAACTGCGGTGCTGTGCTTGCGCTCGTACCATCCCTACACTCTTTCAATGGCTACAATCGCCCAAGGTCAAGAAAATGGGCCATCTCAGCTCTCAGACAATGAAAAAAACGTTAAAAGATTTTTACCCCTGGTCCTGTGTGTGTGTGGGGGGGGGGGGGGGGGGGGGGTGGGGGGGGGACTATTCCTGATCAGTTATCAACACACTAGATGTCGGGATACTTTCACATAAATTACAGGCAGATTTGGAGATAAGTCACCAACACCTGAAACAACAGGCGCGCTCAAACTACGAAATCTGGTAGTTTCACAGGAAAAAACAATCTGCTCAACCAAAACATTATAATTGGCTACTTTTATCTAATCATTGTACGACCAACAAGGAGTCCATAATACATAGGTGAGCAACTCATAGCGCTCCAGCTACCCTGGAAAACATGCTGGTGCAGTTGACACAAGTAGGGCTGACTATCAGGATCATGTTACATACTACACCAAGTTGACAGATTCTCAGATACCAAGGTCCTGTTCTCAGAACATTGCGGATGTAACCTCAGCGACATCGGTTACAACCTGGTCATACTCTGACTTCAGTTTCTCCTTCACCTCTTCACTGAGCTCCCCCTTGGTTGGTTTGGTCTGAACCAAGACACAGCAAGTTGGCCTCTTAGTGGTTCCCGCGGTTGCAAGATCCTGCATAGAGGGGCAACCACATCACATCAGTAAATCTCAAGATCATGCCTTCTATCTTAAACATCCAGTCTGAAATTATAAAGTATAAACCGATATAATGAAATTTCAAACACAGTCTGGCTTATTTCTCCATGTCACTATTTTGTCTACTGGTAATCTTCACATATGCCAAAATTCATGATAAGTTTGGCTGCTGGGAAGCACAAAAGAACCACAAAATTTAAGGTAAGGTGTTTATTATGCACATCACTAGTGAACCAAACCAAGAAAAGAACGAGAACTTCCATGTCTTCTTCACAAAAGTTGTATCAAATGACACGGTAGACTTTGTAACAATATGACCACAGACCTAAAAAAGAGTGTCGATACCAAGTACCAACATCTACCAGGAAACTCTCGAAGAAACAACACCTACCAGGAAGATGACATAATTTCCACTCTTACTCAAGAAATTTGTGTGTAGTCATTTGATAACCAAATTTTAGCATTCTCTGGTTACATGGGCATGAAGTAGACTATCACCTCATAATACCTTACATGACAATGACAAAATTTTAAACCTGTACTACTGCAGAATAATCCAACCTAAATAACATGGGGAGGACCCACCTCTTTCGATGGAACATAGATGTAAGGAATATTAGCTTCCTCACAAAGTATTGGAACGTGTGTAATCACATCAATAGGAGAAATATTTCCAGCAATCACACAAAGCCTGCACAAAGAAAAGTAAAAGATTTCAATGATGTGCAAGTTAAGCCAAGAAATGCTCAAAACCTTGATGTGCTTCACAATATAGACTACGTCTGCAAAAATTTTACAATTTCATCACAATATACGTTTCATTATCATGTAGGTTCTCGTGTGGATTTTCCAAGTCAAATTTATCAGAATGGCAGGTAATGCTATCAACTTATTATTTGATAGAAGAGTAAGATATCATTATGAAAATGCCAATGATACATAATACCATTTTGTAGATGATCCATATAAACTCACTAGGGCATATAAGTGATAAGTATGACGCCCTTTTGTTCATAAGGCACCAGTATCACAGAATCACAGAAATATTAAACCTACATGTTCTACCGGTTAATAGGGATTCATACTACCCAATTAGGCAATTATTACCGGTTAATAGAAATTTATACTACCCAATTAGGCAATTATTATGAGTTCACCAAGCACTGAACAGGCAGAGGAAAGGATTGAGATTGAGTACTAACCCTTTGTTCCCACGGCGTATGCTCTTGACGACCTCCTTGACCCCCCGCTTCAGACACTTCGCCTCGGAGGCTGCAAATTCGCCAAGAATCGAATCACGACCGGAACGGGAGAAACCCTGAACCGAAAGGGGCAATACATAATCGATTTGGGCGGAGAATGAAGCCTCACGAACCTCGGCGCACGAGCTTTAGGGTCCTCTTGCAGAGCTTCTTGCCGGCGAGGGGCTTCGCGATGGGCGCTAGCGCCAGCGGGGTCTTCTTCTTCTCCGTCTCCGTGTCGCTCCCCATCGTCGCCGCCGCCGCCGCCTTGTTGCTTCGCGGGTTTAGTTGGTTCTGGAGTTAGGGTTTTAGGAGGCGCAAAGCCGCTCGCTATAAATTGCCGAGTCACTGGTGTGTGGGACCCACATGTGTTATGGGTCCACCTGTCTGAAAGGCTTAGCAAGAGAGAGAGGAAACCCAAGTACCAACAGCCAAGGCCCAAACCCTACCCACCTCCGGAGCGCGCCGACGCCGTCAGGCTACAGCCACCACCGAGAACTCCCCTCGCCGGCGCCGGCGCCGGCGCAGCCAGGGGCTGCTCACCAACGGGGATTTATACGGCGCCGCCCATTTGGCGTCCTTCATCCTGTAGATTTGGGTACTAATCTGTTGCCATGGGGAAATCAAAAGGTGCGGGCTTTTCGCCTCTCTGAATCCCGTAGCTTCCTGATTGGGTTAGTTCGAATTGGGGACTGAAAGTGAGATTCTGCTCTTTTGCAGACAAGAAGGCTTCGCGGGAAGCGAAGGAGGACAAGAAATTGGCGCTTGGTGTGAAGAAGAAGCAGCTAAAGAGGAAGAAGGACAGAGTCTTGGAACGTGCCGCCGTCGACAGCGAACCCGCTGCAGAGCATAGCGTCGCGGAAGGTAATGGTATTGATTTTTTTTGCCTTTTCCTCCCATTTCGTCTTTAGTTGTGTTTCAGAACCAGTAGTATTAACCTAGAGCAGTTATTTGAGCATAAAAATGCCACTTTAGTGCATAGCTCAGTTAAGATGAGAAAAGTAATTAGCCAGAGTGGATGCTGATTTTGTACACGAAAAATATTGTCGGTTAGAGTTCGTGAAGGAATGATGATTGCTTTATTCTAGATATATCCCATTGCAGTATGATCAATCTGATGCATTAACTGATGATGAATTTCTTTGCCATGCTTTATGATCAACTTATGACAAGCATCTTGTCTGCCTGAAACAGCTAGCGTGAAAACAGTGTCGTTCTCTATACTTTTGTTGGCCTCATTGTATCTACTAGTTATTAAGTTGTTCACTGTGCCCTTGCTACAACTATCAAGTTTTTTCTTGTTGAAGTATCAAACATAGCTACAGTTGTCTAAGATAGTGCTCTCCATCTTTGTCTTTGAATGCCAGATAAAGAATTGGTACGGAGAAAGAAAATTGCATTGCTGAAGCAGAAGAAAACTAAGCATGCCGAAGTAAAGAGCAGCCATTCCAGGGCTGATGGTGTGGTGGAATTACTGTCATACAGTAAAGATGATGCAACGCCTAAGCTAAAGAAGAAGAGCAAAAATAAGCTAGTGGAAAGTAACAGTCCTGTCAAGGTATATGAGAGTCCAGTTGTTAGTGAGGATGCTGGAGCACCTAAGCTGAAGAAGAAGAAAAGGAAGGTAAAAGGAGGGAAGAGCTCTGCTGGGATCAATGACACAGATGAAATTCTGCATGAAAATCAAGATCAAGAAACCGGTAAGATTACTTATTCAGGCTGAACGTCTTGCTTAACAAATTGATGACTTTGGTCTTTTCTCGTTTTTCTTAAAATGGTTTTATGTAGATTCATGCAATAAACATATGTCTTTCTTATTATATGGTAGTTCTTCTTCCATTTTATTTTACCTAATAGCTAATATGCATATATATTTATGCAGCCGATGTCAACCAACTTGCAGCACAGAGTGAAAATATGGATAGCGAGGACCCCGAGAAATCCAAGAGAAAGAAAAGTAAGGCTAGTAGGGCTTTATATTTTTCTCCTAGTCAAAGTTGTCCTGAAGTACCAGTTATATAAATCTTTATACTTTCTGTGGTATGATTCATTGACTGCAGAGGACGTTAAAAGGTCTGCGAAGGCCAAGAAGACAGATAAACATGCATCAAGCAAAGAAAACAACCTGGAGAGGCATGTTGAAGTTGGTACTGCAAAAGCTGATGAGATTCCAACTGTTGATGAGGACTCTTCCAGAGGAATGAAAAGTAATATTTTGCTTTTGAGTTTTGATCTTTGAGATACCGTTTTGCTAGTCTTCATGAAGTTTGTTTAATGGTAAAATGGGGTCGACAATTAAAAGGTTGAATGTACCATATCCAAAAAACTCCAGTGATTATCTTTGAGAAACTTATTTAAATATTCTCTCCAGTCAATGGACATCCATGCAGTCTCCAAAAGCAAATTTGATAACTATTTCCATAGGTGACATATTTAAGAATCCAGTCAATTTATAATATGATAGAAGTACTTCTAGAGACAAATCTGCCATAGGGATATAAATTGCAAAGTAACTTCGAAAACAATATTGTGAATTGTGAAAGACTATTTATGTTTATTGTATAATTTTAGTTCCTCTTAGGACCACTGCACATGGAATTCATTGTGGGAGTCAATTTTTATAGAAAACTGACCTATGAACCCAATTATCTGTTAGTCTATCTTGTTGATTCCTGCAAAGCAATAGGTTTTAAAGTCAGCTATATGTGCTACGGACTTACTGATTTCGTAGCAATTGATGTTCTGCTAGCTCCTATAAATTTCACATTTTTATTCTCTCCTTTTCTTTTGGGGTTTGCAATTTGGTGCAACAAAGTATCAAAATTATGGTGATGTCTTGACAGAATGGATCTTGGAGTACAAACAAAAGAGACCTGGGTTGAAGGTTTTGCAGGAAAGAATAGATGAGTTTATAGTTGCTCATGAGGAACAACAGGAGAAGGTGAGTTTTATGTCATCTGAAGAAGCAAAAATACACCGTTACTGCCCAATAGCAAGTTTGTTCCCCAAACTCAATTTTGAAGCATATGTGTCTAGCCGTCAGCACATACCCAGATGACTATTACAATACTTGTAACAATTTTCTTCCAGTATTCCCTCAGTTTCAGTGGATATGTTTCCAGCTATAATGCCAACAGCTGCTTTGCATTATGTTTAACATAGTGGTAGACTGCTTATGAATGATGGGGCCATGATATTGCAAACACACTCTTCTTGCCCCCAAAAATGGCCAATTTATTTATTTCCTGACACCTATTTAATTATTTCAGGAGAGGAAAGAAAGGGAGGCCCGTGCAGCAGAAGATGGATGGACAGTTGTCATGCATCACAAGGGTAGGAAAAAGACCACAGATACTGAAACTGGAACAGCTGTTGGCTCTGTATCTCTTGTTGCAATGCAAGAGAAAATGGCTAAAAAGAAACCCAAGGAAGTTGATATGAACTTCTACAGATTTCAGAAACGAGAAGCCCACCTCAGTGGTATGTCGTCATTTCTTAACAAGACTACTCATTTTTAACTACTCAGTGGTCACTGCACATGATAGAACCAAGTTTCATGTTCTAGGCGCAGCATGAATTAGTTGGACTTGTGATGCTGTGCAATTCATTTGCCCATGATGAAATAATCTGTTCAATCTTTGCCATTCCAGTATGGGTAGCTTTCAGCTTGGACTATCTGTTCTGGTTTTGGAAAATGCTTGCCCTTGTTTAGATGCAAATTAGGGGGGTGGGGAATTAGGAGAAATACGTCACTTCGCCATAAATGCGCCACTGTAGCATTTCGTTTGTATTTGTGAAAAATTGTCCAAAAATTGATTAATTAGGCTCAAAATGTTCGTCTCGCCGAGTACAACAAAACTGTGCAATTAGTTTTTCATTTCATCTACATTTAGTACCCGACATTTTGATGTGATGGGAATCTTCTTTTTGCATAGTGAACTTTAGGGTTGCTTTTTGGAACTAAACAAGGCGTAGAAGTTCATCATTTTGCATTTCAGTTTGGTTGGAATCACAAGTCACTGTCATTTTGCCTTCTTGCTTGGAATCACAGTTTTAAATGAACCATATGCATGGTTCAGAAATTACAATCCAATTATTTTTCAATTTCGGCCATCAGTGCTGCATGATCTTTTCTAGGACATGATAGGTCATGGGAACTTACAGCTGTGTGTTTCTTGTGCAGAACTGGCAATGCTGCAGAGCAAGTTCGAGCAGGACAAGAAAAGGATACAGGAGCTTAGGGCCCAGAGGAAATTCAAGCCTTACTAATCTGCTCAATCGGCACAGATGGCCGAAGGGTTGGTTGCTGTGATCGGCAGCCACTCGTCGCTCGACGAACAGTTTTGTTTCGCAGGATATTCTCTAGCATGTGGCTTTTAATTGAAACAATGTCAACTGTACTCTATGTGCCTTGCATTTGCGGTGCCAATACATATTGTTCGAATCAAAGATATGATCTGGTGCATTACGTGGATCATAATTGTTGCTTTGCTGCGCTGTGATCTGCTGGCCTTGCCGTGTGGGGCGAGAGGCGGTGGCGCGGGGGTCTGGTGGTGTTCTTCGTAGTCAAGGGCACCTGGATGGAAGAGATCTCCCGTGCTTTGAGGCCAGCCTCCCGAGTCTGTTTGTACCCCACCTTTAGGGCATTTGTTGAACCTAAAACTGTCAAACCACATTACCACATGCCACAAAACTGTAAATCCCAGGAGAAATCTCAATTCTGTCAGGGTGTAGCTGGAGTAGTGCACAAACGGCAAACCCGCCAAGAAATTCATTGCCTTGGTAACATTCTTGATCCCAAATAGTAGCCAATAGACGCAGCTGCCATTCGTGAACTAGCAGAAATCAAAGAAAGACCACGCACGGTATATAGGAGAACGGCACCCCCGTTCAATCGGTTCGTAGGGGTGCAGCACCATGGTGAGTCTCTCCAATGGCGTCCTGGCCGCCCTGAACTTCGTCACCCTCCTCGTCTCCGTGGCGCTCATCGGCGCGGGCGCCTACGTCCTGGCGCAGCCGGCCACCGAGTGCCAGCGCCTGGTGCGGGTGCCGGCCATGGCGCTGGGCGCCGCGTTCCTCCTGCTGTCGCTCATGGCTCTCGCCGGCGCGTGCTGCCGCGCCACGCCGCTCCTCTGGGCCTACGTGACCGCCATGTTCCTGATCCTCATCGGCATGTTCGTAGCCACCGCCTTCGCGTTCGCCGTCACCAACAGGGGCGCCGCCGCCGCGGTGTCCGCCGCCGGGTACGGGGAGTACCGGGAGTACCGGGTCGGGGACTACTCCGACTGGCTGCGGGACAGGGTCAGGGACTACGACACGTGGCGCCGGATCGAGAGCTGCATCGCGGACGCCGGCGTGTGCGGCGCCGGCGGCGGCTGGCTCGGCGGCGTCCAGGGCGGCATCAACGCCGGCGAGTTCTACCAGCGCTACCTGCCCCTCGTTCAGGTACGCACGCGTGCGCACGGATCCGCTGGTTTCGCTGCATGGCATGCACAAAACAAAAGCACAATACGATGGGCCCACCACCCGTGCTATTTTCTTTTGACATTGTTTAGATCCAAAATTTCACCCCCAAAGTTCCTTATGTAAAAAGAAGATTCTCATCACATCAAAATATCATAACATGCATGGAGTACTGAATGTAGATAAAATCAAAAACTAATTATACAGTTTTGTTGTACTCTACGAGACGAACATTTTGAGCCTAATTAATCAATTTTTGGACAATTTTTTCACACGTACAAACGAAATGCTACAGTACCGCACGCACCTCAAGACCAAAATTTGAATCCCAATTTCAGGATTGCCTTTGTATAACACCTGCCATACCGTGCGTGCAGTCCGGGTGCTGCAAGCCGCCGGCGTACTGCGGGTTCAAGCCGGTGAACGCGACGTTCTGGACCGCGCCGCCCGCGTCCGGCGGCGCGGCGACGGCGGCGGACGCCATCGACTGCCGGGCGTGGAGCAACGACCAGCGGGTGCTGTGCTTCCAGTGCGACGCGTGCAAGGCCAGCGTGGTCTCCACCGCCATCCACCACTGGAAGGTCGTGGCCGCGCTCAACGTCGCCGTGCTCCTGCTCCTCATGCTCTCCTACTCGCTCGGCTGCTGCGCCATCCGCAACAACCACAACCGCCGCTACTACTACTGATCCGTCGATTTCGTTCATGGGAAACGATGATGCTACGGGTCCGGGCGGGGGCTGCTCCTGCTTGTGCTAATTTGGGTTCAGGGTTGATTCAGGCTTCGGAGTAGTACGTGTTCTTGTTCGTGGTGGTCTGTTCTTATTTTTCCCCTCTGGCCTCTGTTTAGTACAGTGTAGAGGGTGTGTAATATTGATAAAACATCATGTGAGACCAACGGATAATCTAACAATACTGCAGTGTTTAACGGAAGCTGATGAGCACCTTATTTTTCTTCTTCATCACACGTGAAGCTGCAGCTACACCTTGGCATGACAAAACATCATCTTATTGTCTCTGCTGTAGGCTCCGGCGAGCTAGGTTAGGATTTGATTTATTTTTTTATTTTGCGAAAGAGCTACGGCCTACGGGTCCGGGCGGAGGTCTCGTGCTCAGCGTTCTGATTTGTATCAAGGCCTATCCATATACATTGTGGCACTTGACCGGGGTAGTGGCGCGTGGCCGTGGGTCGCCGTCACCAGTTCACCACCGTTGTCGCCATCATCGCCTGTGTCCCTGTCGTCGTCGACCTTGAGTTGCCCACGGTCCCAGCGCGCCACCGCGTGCAGTCCTGCGAAGGCGCCTTTGAGAATCTGAGAGCGCGACGGAGTGGTGGTGGTGCGCAGCGCACACGGTTTGGACTTTGGAGTGCCGGAACAGCGGATTGGGAGGCACACTTTGAGTCGTGGATTCATTTGCTGCGCCTCGGGCGGTTGCGAGTTGGGATGGCGGATGGGTCTCCTTGTCCTTTCCCATCCCGGTTTCTTCTCACTTGTTCAGCCATTGAAAGTTCTGCATTCTCGTGGTTGAAAAAGTCAAAAAGGACCCTTTTCCCGCTGGTAAGAAGGCAAGATTCGTACGTATAGACGTATATAGTTGGTGATCGAAAGGTCAGTTATCAATTGACATCTTATTCCCAACACTCCATATCACTCGGGTAGTTTTACTTTTACCGCCATATGGAAGCCAAATAACCAGAAATACTCCCGACATATATATATGAGCTAAATCTGAATGCCTAAATGCCATTTTGACACAAGCCCCACACAATCCTCGCCAATGTCGCCCAGATTCGTACGCTTGCTTCTCTTTGACCATCGCGTACCAAGTCCTCATCTCTCTTTTCTTTGGGCTGACACAAACAAACAGGGTACGGGGCTCCTCCTTCCCGCGGTGATCTGATCCTACCCGGCGGTTTCGGAAAGGTGCAAATTGGGCTGCCGAGACGGTCTCTCTCGCCGCATGAATGCGAACGTTGCGTAGCAACCTGAATTTGACTCGCTAGCGACGTCGTGGTCGGAATACTAAATAAATTCACCAAAGTTCAGAACAAGGCACGGGAGCGGATGCTGAAAGATAAATATATCACATGTAGTACTACGAAGGAGGAGAATGCTTCTAAGCAAGTCTTAATAAACTAACTATTGAATGAATGCTGCAAATGCAATCTGCCGTGGGGTCCGTCGCGGAAAGGGGAACGAGTGGCTCGCTCGCGCGACGCGCACTTTGACCTCCGCCCGCCGCCGCCGCCGCCGCGCAAACGACTAAGCTGGCTGGCTGCAGACGACACGATACACCTTGCGGTGCGAGCACTTTTCTTCTTCTTCTTCCATGCACGCCCCTGTCTGCTCTGGTGAGCAGTTGAGGCTGAGCGAGCGAGCGAGCAGCGTCCTGGTCCGCCTCTCCTCGATCGCGTGCACGCCTCGCCTCCTCGGCCATGAAGCCCCAGAAGAGCAGCGCGTCGCCACGGAGGCTCTCCTTCGCCGTCGCCACGCCGGCGCTCGTCCTGCTGGCGCTCGCGGTCGTCTCGCTCTACGACTTCAACTTCGCCGCCGATAGTTACCAGTACATACGCCGCGCCTCCTCCGCATCCCCGTCGACGTCGTCTTCGACGGTTCCGTCCACCTCGTCGTCATCTTCGGCGTCTCCGACCAACTCCTCCTCGTTCTCGGCGTCTCCGACCAACTCTTCCTCGCCTTCGGCGTCTCCTGCCACCACCGTGGAGGCCTGTGACCTTACACGGGGCCAGTGGGTGCCCGACGACGCGGCGCCCTACTACACCAACCTGACGTGCCCGTTCATCGACGACCTCCAGAACTGCATGAAGTTCGGCAAGCCCAGCCTCGAGTTCATGCGGTGGCGGTGGCAGCCCGACGGGTGCGACCTCCCCCGCTTCGACGCGGCACGGTTCCTGGAGGCCATGAGGGGCAAGTCCTTGGCCTTCGTCGGGGACTCCCTCGCCAGGAATCACATCAAGTCTCTGCTCTGCATCCTGTCTCAGGTAACTACTTGTTGCACATGAACACCTCAACGTTTCAATATCTTGCCGTACCGTGCCACGCACACACTGCTTGTTCCTTCTGCTCCTCTGCTGCTGATGCAACGGGCGTTCGTGTATTTTTGCAGGTGGCGCAGCCGGTGGAGGTGGTGACGACGGCGGAGGTCGACGTGACGGGGAGGGCCGTCCGGCGAGACTTCCACTACGGCAGCCACGGCTTCAACGTGTCCCTCTTCTGGTCGCCGTTCCTCGTCAAGGCCAACCTCTCCGACGCGGCGCAGGGGCTGGGGCTGTGGGACATGCACCTCGACACGCCGGACCCCCGGTGGGCGGCGCACGTCGCGGACTTCGACTACATCGTCCTCTCCGGCACCAACTGGTTCTTCCGCCCCTCGGTGTACCGCGAGGGCGGCCGCGTCGTCGGCCGCAACGGCGGCGCGGCCGGCACCGGCGGCGGCGTCCACGGCGCGGCGAAGGAGGTGGCCGTCTCCGCCGCGGTGCGCGCCGCGTTCCGCACGGCGCTCGGCGCCATCGCCGCTCGCGAGGGGTTCCGCGGCAAGGCCCTGGTCCGGACGGTGACGCCGGCGCACTTCGAGAACGGGGAGTGGAACACCGGAGGCGACTGCGTCCGCGCCCGCCCGTTCCGCCGCGGCGAGCGCGCCCGGGATGCCGTCGTGGCCGAGTTCCGCGCCGCCCAGGTGAGGAGCCCCAACCAACCCACCAACACGCCTCTCATTCTCTACGCGTCAAGAAGGTTTCGTTGCAACGCGTAGACGTGACGAGAGTGGCTAGTGGTCTGATGGTTGCATTGTCTTTTTGGCTGCACGCAGGTTGACGCGCTCAGGGAAACAGCGGCGGCGACGGGGCACCGGAACGGCGGCGCGGAGCTGCGTCTGCTGGACATCACGGAGGCGATGGAGCTGCGGCCGGACGGGCACCCGAGCCGGTACGGCCACGCGCCGGGCGGGAGCGTGGAGGGGAGCTTCGTGGTGGACTGCCTGCACTGGTGCTTGCCCGGGCCGATCGACCTGTGGAGCGAGCTGCTCTTCCAGATGCTGGCTGCTCAACAATAGCATCGGTTGATCATGCTGACACTAACTCATTGAGTGATACAAACGCATCGAAAATGCTGAAGCTTCTGTAAATTGTTTTCTTTTTTTTTTTGCCTTGTTGAGATCAAAGTAAATTCATATTGCCGGTCTTTGCAAACTTGGCCTTCATACCGTGGTCAGTGGCAGCAGGGTTTGATGGTAGTCGTGCCACGCACACTACCCTTGATGTTTGACCTCCACCGCCTCCGCCAACAGGAAATACAAAACGCAAGCTGCACTGCGGCACCCTGCATTTCTTTCGTCCCTCCGTTCCCTGTCTCCTAAGCAAGAAGCATCCTGATTTGATTTGCATCGGCTTCCAATCCCACCTCGTGCGCCTAGATCATGAAGCCCCACAAGAGCAACCCTTCTCCTCCAAAGCGCTCGGCCGCCATTGTCACACCCATCATCCTTCTGCTGGTCCTTGCGCTCGTCTCGGTCTACGACATGACCTCTTCAAATCGTTACCCACGCATCGACCGCGTGGTGTCGTCCTCCTCGTCGTCGCTGCCGTCTCCGGCCAACTCCTCATCTTCCCCGTCTCCGGCCACCGCCGCGGACTCCTGCGACCTCACACGGGGCCAATGGGTGCCCGACGACGAGGCGCCGTACTACACCAACCTGACGTGCCCCTTCATCGACGACCACCAGAACTGCATGAAGTTCGGCAAGCCCAGCCTCGAGTTCATGCGGTGGCGGTGGCGGCCGGACGGTTGCGACCTCTCGCGCTTCGACGCGGCGCGGTTCTTGGATGCCATGAGAGGCAAGTCCATGGCCTTCGTCGGGGACTCCCTCGCCAGGAACCACGCCAAATCTCTGCTCTGCCTCTTGTCCAAGGTAAGAAATTTACACGAACACGCATTTTTTGATTCAGTTCTTGTTTTCTCCCTCGTCTGCTTCTTCTGAATTCTGATGCGACGCGTGCCGGTGCATTCGTGTGTGTGTTGCAGGAGGCGCAGCCGGTGGAGTTCAGGACTTCGCCGGAGATCGACGTGACGGGGAGGGCCGTCCGGCGAGACTACCGCTACGGCAACGGCTTCACCGTCTCCCTCTTCTGGTCTCCGTTCCTGGTGAAGGCCAACCAGTCGAACGCGACGCTCGGCCAGTGGGACCTGCACCTCGACGCGCCGGACGACCGGTGGGCGGCGCACGTCGCCGGCTTCGACTACGTCGTGCTGTCGGGCACCAACTGGTTCCTCCGCCCGTCGCTGTACCGCGAGGGCGGGCGAGTCGTCGCGCGCAACGGCGCCGCCCCCGCCGCCGGGAACCTGACCGAGATGCCCGTGCCCCGCGCCGTGCGCGCCGCGTTCCGGACGGCGCTGGGCGCCGTCGCGGCGGCCGAGGGGTTCCGCGGCAAGGTGTTCCTCCGGACGGTGACGCCGGCGCACTTCGAGAACGGGGAGTGGAACACCGGCGGCGACTGCGTCCGCACGCGCCCGTTCCGGCGCGACGAGCGCGCCCTGGGCGCCGTCGAGGCCGAGTACCGCGGCGCACAGGTAGGAGGAATAATCGACCTCAGATCCTCGACGTCCGTGCCGAGATTTCGACGCCAAGCGCGTGACGTGGTTTGGTCTCGGCTGTAGGTTGATGCGCTCAGGGAGACGGAGGCGGCGGCTCGCCGGAACGGCGCGGAGATGCTGCTGCTGGACATCACGGAGGCGATGGACCTGCGGCCGGACGGACACCCGAGCCGGTACGGGCACCCGCCGGGCGGCAGCGTGGAAGGGAGCTTCGTGGTGGACTGCCTGCACTGGTGCTTGCCGGGGCCGATCGACCTGTGGAGCGAGCTGCTGCAGCAGCTGCTAGTTGGACATCCATCATAAGTTACCATTGATCTTGGCAATACAGAGTGCACCGAACCGAGAGAAACTTGACCGGATCTGTAAATCTGTAAATGGATTATGGATGCTTGTTTGCTGTCAGTTAACGCAAAGTAACTCCACATTGTTCCATGAAATGGAAGCACTTTTTGTAAGTTGGAAGCTCGCTTTGACTTGCTTTGGTTTCTAATCGTGATTAGGTGAATTAGGTGAGCAGCTCCAGCCTCCAGGGCTCCATACGGACAGTACCATCATTCGGAGACAAAAAAAAGGAAAAAAGGAAAAAAAAACCACCACGACGAGGAACGTGCACTCCATAATCTAGATCTTCCAAGATCCATTTCTCGAAATGGAAATTATGGAATCTTAGTACGATTAATGGAGTATATCAATAGTACTCCGTATCATTGATTCGGCAGACTACATAGGGTGTGTGTTAAGACATGTACGCCACAATTCTACACTTCGTAGCCCCCGTTTAGATTCTAAATTTGGCTCCCAAATTTCATTATGCAAAAAGAAGATTTCTATTGTATCAAAATGTCAACACATGTATAGAGTATTAAATGTAGATGTAATCAAGAACTAATTGTACAGTTTTGCTGTACTTTACGAGACCAACATATTAAGTCTAATAATTAATTAACGTTTGAACAATTTTTTATAAATACAAACGAAATGCTTCAGTGATGTATTTATTACTAAGTGTAAACTTTGGACCAAAGTTTGGTATCAAAATTTAGATCTAAATAAGGCATTCGTTTCCTATATGGAATCCAATCGTAATCAAGGCATGGCTCGCCAACGCAGAGCTCAGACTGTTTGGCGGCGGCAGATGCCGTCCTTGACCCCGGCTGCTGAGGCACACCGCGATCAATGCTGCAAAACGGACAGGAAGATGCGATCTGCTCAGCTTATTTTACAGCTATAGTCAGAATGAGAGTGAGGTTGACCCCATCTTGATAACATTATGGTGTGCTTCTGGTGAGCATCCAATAGACCAAATAGTCAGCCAGCCGGCGCGCTTTCCCGCTCAGCTGCTTCACGTCCGGTTTATGAAATAAGCAACGGTTGAGTTGACCAGAGGGCTACATCAAGCATATTGACCTTGGGGGGACCCAATGAAGTTGGTTCAAGGTAAAATTTAAAGGAATCTTTCATCACTGTTTTTGAATGAATAAAACTTTTTCCAAAAATAAAATGAAATCATACAATGACATGTAGCTCTCATGCTGGTTTAAGAAAAAAATATAAAATATATTTAAGTGTATGGGTGGAGATTTTCGTTATGTATGCTACATGTGGCGGGGAGGAAACAAATTGATGCACTTTTCTTTATCCATATAATTAACCACTTGAGATGTAGCTTAACACTTCTGCACACGGTTCGACGCAACATGTAAAATGAAACATTCATGTTTTAACACTAGTGAGCAAATGAAGCAATACAACTCTTTTCCAGGCATCAATTGGTTGTGGTTTGTGTACGTATATTTTTTGTAGGTGGTTTGTTGGTCCATCTGCCAGCTCGCTAACTTGTTTTAGCAGTTTAGCTACTCTCTTTTGGACAACTTTGATTATTCTGATCGCGATGACCAAGAGATTGTGAAGCTCCATAGCTCTCCACCGGCAATAACGTACATCAATGATCGGAATAAAATGAGGGAATTACGTGCAAACGTGCACTCCATGATTCCACTCTTCTCAAAAGGGAATCGGAACATCAGATCATTGTGATGACTTGCTTAAATAAACGTGGTTCAGCTGGTTGACATAGTCATAGAACTAACATATATCTGCATTAACAACTAAGTAGATGGCGGTACTACCTAAAGTTCACAAGGTCGTTCTAGAAAGGGAAATGGAAGGAGCATGGAGTGCATGTTTGGTTGTTTCTTCTAAATTGTTGGACAGTTGTGTGTGTTTTTGCACCATGCTTAAAACTTTAGTCATTCCTACCACTAGTAGCTTTAAAACATCCCTTTTTTTGGGGCTAATGGTCAACAGCTATTGGCCTTCTTTAGAAATTTTCTCAAAGAGCCGAGAGTTTTTTATGCTAATTAATTAAAACATTTCTTAAGAGTTAGTGCATGCTAAGTGCCCGAATTTTTTTTTCTAAAATGATTGTTGGGTATTTGTATTCCCCTCTTGGGATTGTCCAAACTAGACTATAACCCCTCGGCCATTTGAGGAGAAAATAATTATGAAAAATAATAACTATTGGCCATTTAAGACAACACTTGGGAAGGATTGTGTAATAAGTTTGTATGTTTTCCAAATTCCTAAGGCTAGATTGAGATATTGGCATACAGTGCAAGAAACAACAGTGTCGTGTTCAGGACCTGGATCATGATCAGTCAGGCCCTAGCATCTAGTGCGCTACTAAACAATTTGGTGCCATCTGTTTACCTTGATCTGCGCCTTGGATGGGATGATCCCATCCCCTTCTGCGCCAAGCAATTGAAAACACCTGAGGCCTGTGGTTGACTTCAGTTTGATAACATGCATGGTGCCAGTGGTTTGCATCAGATAGTCAATTGTGCAATGCTCGTTCTACTTGGGAACATTGCACTTGGGATATACGCCTCTACCCATATAGTAGGGACTACTAAAGTACTCAGGGCTTAGTATAGAGAACACTACCCAACAGAGCTTGATCTATCTTATTATTTCCTCAGATGAAACTACTTTAATATGTGAGAGAAGAAGGATCGTTCTGCAGCTTGGACTTGCACAATGCTACGGGCACAAGATCAACAACACAATACATCAAGCATTACACTTATCGTTCTGCATCCAATTCGATGCAACATGTTGTACAAACTGGCAATATGAACATGTCACTATGTCTACCGCTAATTCGTGAGCAGATGAAGCAACAACTCGCCCCAAGCATCAATGGGGCCTGGCAAGCACCAGTGCACGCAGTCGATGCCGAAGCCAACCTTCTCGTGCGGCCAATGCCCGTACTGCCCCGGGTGCCCATCGCCCCTCATCTGCATCATCTCGCTGACGTCCATAAGCACGAACAGCCCCGGCGTCGCCTCGCTCGCCACCGCCGCGCGGAACTCCTCGACCTGTGCGGCGTGGAACGCCGCCTCCGTCTCCGGGAGCGCCGCCGCCGCCTCGTCGCCACGCACGGGCCGCGTCCGGAGGCAGTTCCCGCCGTCGTACCACTTGCCGCCCTCGTAGTGCGGCGGCGCCACCGTTCTGACGATCACCCTGCCGCGGAACCCCGGGAGGCCCCGCAGCGCCCGGAACGCGGTCCGGAACGCGGCGCGCACGGCGGTGTGCGGCGGCACGCGGGGGGAGCTGGTGTCGCCGCCGCAGTCGCTGCAGCCGAGCACGCGGCCGCGCTCGTGGAGCACGACGGGGCGGGTGAACCACTTGGCGCCGTTGAGGAGGACGTAGTCGTAGCCGGCGACGCCGCCGCCGTCGCCGCGCGCCCACTCCGGGTCGGGCTCGTCGAGGTACACGTTGTGCGGGTCCATGAACTGCAGCGCCCCAGCCTTGGTCAGGTTCCACCGCACCAGGAACGGCGCCCAGAACACGGTCGCCGTGAAGTTGTGCGCCCGGTAGTGGTAGCTCCGGGTGCAGTGGATGCAGTCCCTGGGCTCTATCTCCTGCGGCTGCTCCACCTGCAATGACCAAGGGCTACCATCAGCATGTGATCTAACGTTGTTGCGCACATGAGATACGTGCACTGAACAAATAAAAGTGTGTACCGTGGAGAGGAGGCACATGAGAGACTGCAAGTGGTTGCGCGCGACGGAGTCGCCGACGAACGCCATGGACTTGTGGCGCACGAGGCGGAGGAAGGCGGCGGGGTCGAAGCGCGGGAGGTCGCAGCCGTGGGGCTGCCACCGCCACCGGAGGATGCCGTCGAGCCCGGGCTTGCCGTACCTCATGCAGTCCTGGCGCCTGTCGATGAAGGGGCACGTCGCGTTGGTGTAGTGGGGCGCGGCAGGGTCCGGCACCCACTCCCCCTTCGCGACGTCGCACGCCGCCGTCGTCTTCGCGTGCGGCGCGGCGCCGATGAGCCGGTCGGTGTTGAGGGACGAGTAGTTGCACGCGGTGAAGGCGACGAGCAGCAGGACGATGAGCAGGCCGGTGGTGGACGCGGCTCTCCGGGCGGCGAGGTGTCTGCTGCCGCTGTTCGGCTTCATTTCGGAAGCGAAGGCCGACGGCACGTAGCGGCGCCGCGCGCGCGGGCTGGAATGGTGAGGAGCTGATTGATGGCTTCTTTCGTGTAGAGTATATGCATGTTTTGGGTGCCGGCGACGGCGATCGATCAAGTGGACGGACGGTGTGTGTCGCTGCTGTTGCGCCAACGTGGGAGAACGTGTGGGGGATCGATCCCGCACGAAGTGTAGCAGAGTGCTGACAACAGAAGGATCGGAGTCAACTCGTTGCCCGGAATCATTTTGCATCTCCCACGCACGATGCTTGGATCCATCATCCATGTACGTACAAGTAGGTTACGCTTCACGCGTGCTGATAGCGAACGAGTGGCGGTTGACCCAACGGCAGCCGGGGGCTCGCACGGAACCCGGTTAATCTTGCTGGCTTCCGGCCCATTAGGTCCATCGTCTCCTTCTTCCTCTTCGTGCCCCCTAGTCCTCTGCCCCGCCCCTTCATTCTCTGCCTTGACCGGCGGCTGCCGTGCCGCCGCGCCGGCCGCCCACCGTTCAACCCCGCCGCACTGACCCTACCCTTTCTAACCCGATGACCTCGCCGCCCCCGCACCGCCAGTCACCTCCCACCGCCCGCCGTCCGGACGGGTCCGGACGGCGGCGCTCCCGCGCTGCCTCGCCTCCACCGCCGGACCTTCCCTCCGCTCCCTCTTCTTATTTTCTATGGCCAGCGGCCATTGGAGCCCCCATCCCGACAAACTCCGAAGCCCTAACCCTAATCCCGTCGTCGCGGCCGGCGGCGCCCTCGCCGCCCCCGCCCACCTCCCGCCCCTTCATCGGCTACCGCCCTTGATGTTCCGTCGGCACGCGGCGGCGCCCAAGCTTGACATCAGAGGAAGGAGATCGGATGGCTCAGAAAAGAAGATCGGATGGCTCGGACTTCGGAAGCTAGTATGCTAAAAAAAATTTCCGAAAGTCATATAGCCGGCCGGGAGGGCCTATCGCATGGAGGCTTATGTGCCAAACCCACTGTACTGACGGAGTACATGCAGGCCCATTCCATCTTTGGTAGCCCAGCATCCGCTTCCGCCGTGCTGGCACAGCCCATCCGCATTGAGCAACTGGCATCTCGTCGAGATTCGAGGGAGGAAAAAGTCCTTTTTAAGTGCCTCATGTATCTTCTAGTCTCTAGTCTGGTTTGTACTTCAAGTAGAAAATCAGTTATTACTCGTCCCTTAACTTCATAAATCGTAGTTCTCTAGCTGTTTTGATGGTGGTTTTGACTGACGTGACGACACATCAACCATTCTATATGGCGTCACGTCAGCCTAAAGGGACCTAAATTGAACTATACTCGTAGTTCAGGGCCAAATAAACTTTAAGAAACTACACAAATAATTTATCAAAATATTATCCAAATATTTATAAAAAAATATGCAATTAAAAATATTAAAAATCTAATATAATCTTAGAAAAAATCATAGAAAATTTGTTTTATCAATGAAAAATAAATATCATGTTCTCCTTTTCTCCTAAAATCATACTCTATCTTTTTTTACTCTATCTTATAGCAAATAATAAAGAATTATTTAATTTTCTATGACTTTTGTGTGTGTTTATTTGCTAGAAGATGCTCCATTTATCTATTATAATTAATTAAAATTGATGGCATAGACTACGTAGAAAGATAAATGATGTTGTGACATTTGATGACAATACAATTATCACTTGATCCTATCTATGAATATATTAGTGTAGATAACTATAGAAAATAATAATAACTCTAAGCTAGGCACCGGGAGATAGAGTATAATTTTAGAAAAAATCAAACTCGGTTTCATTTTTTTCGAGGTAAAATAATTTTTATATGAAATTTCTAAAAAAATAGATTTCTGAATAGAAAAAATGGATAGTTTTTTGAAAAATTATTTATATTTTTTTGGTAAAGTATATTTTGCCTCTTAACTATCGATATAGTTTAATTTAGGTCCCGAAAGGCCGACAATGTGCCACGTAGGACGAGTGATGTGTCGTCATGTCAGTAAAACCACCGTCAAAACAGCCGATGGACGAAAAATAACTGATTTTTGAAGTTAAAGATGAGTAATACGCGGTTTTGTACATGAGATACGAAAGTTGGACTAAGGTGATACACAAGGGAGGTGGACTTTTTTCTTCGAGAGATGCAGGGGCAAGGGGAGAAGCGGAGTTTGGGGCCTTAAGGGCAACCACGGCGTATTTGGACAAACCAGTCTAAATAGATGGTACCCATGTCGGTAGTCTATAGTTATAATTATCTGCACAATGTTACAGATTTGGATAGGGCCCACTAGCGAATAAAAGTTTTGGCAAGAGAGATGAGGGAGAAGAGGGATATGAAGACATAAATTTATTTTTTACTCTCTACGGACTATCCATAGCACTATGGGTGATCATAGTTATTTTTCTACTACGAACTAGTTGCACAGTATATTTGAACAGGTCGAAGGAATTGTTTATAGCCTGTGGACTACTTTTTACCAACGTTGTGGATGCCCTTAGGGCGGAGCCGTGGAGGCCGAGAGCGCGAGGGCGAGGGAGAAGAGGCGGGGAAGGAGGGCGGCGTTTCCCGGCGCCGCAATCAGCAGCCAGCCCTCCTCCGACCTCTCTCACCGCCAGAAAGTTGATACAACCCCTCCTCTCTTTCTATCTAATCCACTCCCGCGGTAGGAAGGGGAAGGCCCAGCCGGTGGTTTTCTCCGGCGGAACCGGTAGGCGAAAGGCCGCGGCAAAGGCTCTTGTGGTTTTCCTGTGTTGCTGGCCGCATTATCCATGATTACGTTATTTTTGCAGGCAGATGGAGATGGAGGTTGATCGAAAGGGCACCGGCACACCCTTTGAACAAGATGGGAATTCGCCAGATGGTCAGGGTTATTCAGGATCAAAACTTTCAGAGGTATGCCATGGAATTTTGATTACGAAAGTAGCAGGTTGAGTACCACTATGACAATTGAACTGCACAGATTGGTGGTTGCTAGATCGGTATCTCTGCTCTTTTTTTTAACTGTTGCAGATTTAATGGGCTTTGTTACTGCACAAAACACGTGCTGTATATCTTTCACATCGTCCCTAGCTACTGATAGCTTACGATACATGCTCTACATTTCTAACAAAAATGGTTGCTTGCATGCCGTCCATGAGACTTACCAGGCATCACTAAGACTTGTGATCCCCTTGTCCTTGTAGGGCTCCATTCTTTTTATCTAGACTTCTTAGTAACTAAGTTTTTGCAATGTACTTAGTACCATATCTGATAAAGTATTATATTTCACAGGCTTTCTGGATACTAATACACTCAAATATACTATTTATTATCCATCTAGAAGTTATATATGTTCCTTTGCTGCATTGGCTTATTTCTAGCATACTGTTCAATATTATTTTGTGCAATTGGGTCGGCACAAATGTACGGCATGACTAAATCATGCAGGAATAGATTTCATAGTTCTTCTGCACCAGATACCTATCGCCTTTGTCTAGGCAACTTCGAAACGATTTGCTTTTCTAATAAAACACCAGGTGCTCTGTAAGATTTGCTCAACCTACCTGCCACAGAATCTTTGTCGATCTCTGTTGTTTAATGCACTTTGTGCAATCATGCATAGAGCACTTTTGTGCTACAATGTTAACTCTGCATAGTCTATTGTTTCTGTTGCTCCAAATGGAGCAGCAATTTTCATGTACAATTCGAGTTATGAATTTTCTTTTAATCATGCATATGTAGGACATTTGGTGTTATATACATTCCTTAATGTCAATACGAGATGCTGCCCAAGTTGCCTGCGTTGCTCGGGCCTTTGTTCATTCTTGGAGATGCCACCCCAATCTCGATTTCAGTGAGGGAACATTTCAAAATGGATGCCGAAAGGATGGAAACGCAAGAGATTTCAACAGCAAAGTTGACCACATTCTGAAAAACCATTCAGGCATTGGTGTGAAGGTATTCAAGTTTCATGTTCCTTCAGTTTACAACGAGGATAGTTGTAATCTTGATCGTCTGGACAGTTGGCTTCAGTTTGCTGTTAAATCAGGGATTAAAAAACTGAGGCTTATTCTGACAATGGATGAAAAGTACAACTTCCCATGCTCACTTCGGCATCTTTCTCTTGCATGTTGTCACTTCCATTCAACAGTCAAACCCAGTTGCTTCAGAAGCTTGACAAAACTAAAGCTGACTGTGGTGCATATTACTGCCAGTGAGCTAGGGTGGTTTCTTTCCAGTTCTTTCGCTTTGGAACAGCTAAAACTTAGGTATTGCAATGACATAGTTTGCCTAAAGATACCTTGCCTGCAGCGGCTCAGCTACCTTGAGGTGGTATGTTGCACCGGTCTTAAAGCGAAAGAAAGCAAAGCTCCAAATCTCTCTAGTATTTGGGTTTCCGGCGGCCTCCATGTACAGCTCTCATTTGACAACAAATGCCACATTAAGATATTAAACAGGCACTGCAGCAATTTTGCCTTTTATGCTCGTACCAATCTTCCATCCATCATGCCAAATCTTGAAGCTCTTTACATATGTTCTAACATTGAGGTACATACTCCAGATTATTGAATAGCGTTATGCAGACAATGGTGTTACAGTAACCGTACATTGAAATATATATAATTAGACTTGACATTTTTCTCAGATGGTGAATACACCAATGCTGCCTGGCAAATTCCTCCACCTCAAGTTCTTGAGGATTGCTGTTGGTGGTCTGATGTTTGATTTTTTGTCTCTGGCTTCTTTTCTTGATGCTTCTCCTTCACTGGAGACTTTCGTCCTGGAGGTAATTTACTGTTCTTCCTGCAAAAATATTTGCCACCATGGGATGAATTGTTACTTCATGACTGTCTTTTCATGTTTAGGTAATCCGGGAATCCAAGGAGCGTGTCTCAGTTTTTGAAGATCCCTCAGATCTGAGGATGATGCCAGGGCACCGTCATTCCAAGCTTAAGCATGCAAAGATCATCAAATTCTCTGCCGCCAAGAGTGTAGCTGAGTTAACATGTCATATTCTGGAGTCTGCAACATCACTCGAGTGCCTTACATTGGATACCACTCATGGTATGCCTAGATGCTCTGTCAACAAAACTGGAAAATGCATCTTCCTGCTCAAAGGAGCAATCGTGGAAGCCCAAAAAGGAGTCTTGGCTGCTGAAGTGTTCATCAAGCCGAGGGTTCCATCCACAGTTGAGTTCAATGTCTTTGAGCCTTGCAGCCGGTGCCATGCCGTTGGTTTTTAGATCGATGGTCTGGTTATCATAGTTATTTCAGTATCGTGGTTCTTGAATTGTCAGAACTCTTAGGATTAGTTTTGGGTGGGTGTCCCAGGTGAGGTGGGTTTACGAAGCGATTCACTGTTGTAGCAGGACCTGCATCCATTTGCCAGGTGAGGTGGGCTTTCGGCGCTATGCACTCTGGATTCTGTAACGCAATATCGGCGACTTTGAATCGTTCCCTTCCTTATTGCCAATGACGTTGATGATTTGTTGCTTCATTGCAAATCTCTCATTTCTACGCACTTGTTTTTTCATCAGTTTGCATCGAATGGCGGTCTACTACAAGGGTTCGATACTCGGAACAGTAAATAATTGTTTGGTCTTTGTGCCGGTTTCGCTGTTCTCCAACTATTTTTCTATGGTTTGTTTGAGGCTGGAATTTCTCTTCCCTGTTTTGAAATTCCGACATACTAGTTCTGTTTTTTATTACTTAGACGTTTCAGACAGCTAAAATGACTTGCGATTAGCTATGTTATGCTGTTGGAAGCGTTAGATAATAACGAACGGAGGGAGTAGTTCAAATGGACATCTTGAAAGTTCCCAGCCACACATGTAGCGCTGCTTGTTTTACCAAATATTATTCCTCCCAGCAACTCTAAACATATTGCACTGGGATTATAAAACAAGAAGTGTTGTTTTTGCTGGATAGGCACAAAGCTCACTCGTCGAATTTGTTATCCACTGCAGAAAACGGTCTAAGCAAATTTAACAGAGTTTACTGGCACAAACAAAGGGGAGGACCAATGATTCTGAACTTAATCAATGGCTTTGATTTTCAGTTACCAGTTTAGCAACCACCAACTTGTTCGGCTGGCTGGTGCTGGTTCATGCTGAGAGAAAAAATACCGCTGGGACTGGTGGCTGATGCTGATCTGTGCAGAGAGAAAAATATTGCTGGCTGGTTGCTGAAAAGCCAGCCAAACAGGCCGCAGCATTTCATCTAACGACGACCATAGAGTAGTATAAGGAACATTTTTGGAACAAAAGGTAAATAAAACCTGCTCTTCAGATGCAACTTGCTCCTACAAAAGTACGAAATTGGAACATATATGGAAAATAATAAGAGCAATGAAAGTGCTAAGCTCTGATAGACTGATTAGCGGTTTCAAGAAGTAGGACAATACCAAAAGCAGAGATCACCACGAATGGCACTCTGAACTCTGAAAGTGTCCGTGGAGCATCCAACTGTTCTGTCTACCAATCGAAGCCTATCGCAGGGTTCTGCTGGACTTGTTTTTTATAGGATCGGAACATAATTACAGAGGCCAACCCTCTGAATTCTCTGCACCAACGGCACCTGCCATACCATCCGAATCCTGCAACGACAGCATCCGCCATTGACGGCTGGGACCAAGTTCAGAGAATTTGACCTTGCCCATCCCGCCTCATGAACCGCCGCTCCACGGCCCCCGGCTTAAGAACCCAAAGGCGGTCGATCCACCATTCATCGCCCCAGGGCATTCGGGGGGCGCGAGCTCTCACGACCGCTAGCTAGCTGCGCCCGCCACCGGAGTTCGTCGAGGGAAACGGCGACAGGTCGAGCGCGCGATCGAGGAAGAAGACTGGAGAAGGTATCACATATAAGCGGTATAAATACTGGCCGTAAATGCCCGATCCGATGGCTGTGAGACAATCCGGGGTGGTCGGCGGTATCTGAGATACCGACCACCCTGGGTCTCGCCGCCACCCGGCCGGCTGACATCGCCGGCGCAACCACGCCGTCATGGCCTCCTCCTCGAGCACCCGAAGCCATCGGCGAACGTTCTGATGTCTAACGCGACCGCACTCGCTCGCCGGCTTGCTGCCCAACGACGCCGGCCCAGCTAAAGCGTTTCCTGAACTGATTGCTCCAGCGAAGGATAAGAAGCACACCCCAGACACCACAAGTTCCTCCACCCATTAATGCTAGTATGCTGTTCAACGCCCTTGCAATTGTTATCTTGTTGGTTTCCCCACAAAGAAAGTGTGTCATTATCCTTCCACCTGATGATAAAATTAATATATTTTTTCATCAAATATGCAAAAAAAATATTATTCTTCAATAAAACATGAGTTTGTTAGTGTGCGCAAAAGTAGAAAAATTAAGACCCGGAGGCCATTGTACATGATCACTGCAGTAGCCAGCAGGCACTTGCTAAAAGCTATGAATTAGTACTACTTAAGTATAGATAATCTGCAAAATGTTTGAAATAATCACATAATCTAAATAAAGATATGTAATCAAGCAAAAATTGATGTCTTTCCACTAGCCCGCAATGAAGAAATCAGTGGGTTAATTCTTATAAAAAGTAGGATGATCTTAGACCACCAATTGTATGTTGCTAGGGGCGAAGCCACGTTATGGCACCATGGCGCATAGACACCAGGGTCTATACAAATTTTACTACGAAGTTAACTAATGTTCACCATATAACAGAAAGTTTTTTTTATGTTACTTGAGTCGTGCACCACCTTCATTTTGATGCTAGCTTCGCCATAATGCCATTTATCTTGCATTAAATCAAGCCATATGTGAGGCATTTAACAAATTATTCTTTGCGAGGGGAAGAATTAGAGAATTGTAGGTAGCACCCCGCAGAATAAAGCATGTCTTTCTGTTACGTTCAAGAGAGGATTAGATCGGTCGGCTCCATCAGATCAGAATTCAGAGGTGCATTTGAGCTCAATAAACGCTGAGCATTTTATTTTTGTAACACGAGAAAGCACGACAAACTCGAACTTGTATAATTAACATGGAAACAGCGACTGTTCCAGGCCATCTCCCCCCGTGACGGCGTCGTCTCAGCTCCACCGCGGCCTAGGGGCGTCGTCGGACTCGCCGCCTTCCAGCACCCGCCCAGGGCTGCTCTGCTCCACGGCGAGCGTCCTTGTTGCGCTCTGGCCCCAGGCAGGGCACGCAGACGTCCACCAACCTTGGCCATCCAGGAACAGGGCACCTGCGTCCACGAGTACGTTGGGAACGGCCCAGGACGGTGTCGGTGAGGTCTCGTCGGCGGCGTGGCGCCGTCGTCGCTCCTGCTGGATGAAAATGGCGAGGCTCCATCACCATCAGGGCCTTTCTTGTTGCCTAGTTCTTGGCTGCTGCAAGTGGGTGTTCTATGGTCGGACCTGGAGACCGTCCGATCGGGTATCTGCGGCCAGGATTCGATACGGTCGCACGTTGACTCGGTCGTTTCCCCTCTCGGCAGGACAGCAGAGCGCCAGAGCAGAGCTCCATGCCTGCAGCGGCACCGTCGGCGGCGGCCAAGAACTCACTCCACTGCCATTGCTGAAACCGCTCAGGCCCTCTCTCGCCGCCGCTGCGCGGACCCACGAAGACGGCCGCACTTTGTCGGCCAAGGTCCTCGGGTCGCCAGAGCTGCTGAGAACGCTGCTGCTCCCGTTGCTACTGCTGGTCCTTGGGCGCACGCCACCGGCGCGGACTCTGGTGGCGAGAAAGCGCTGTACAGGAAGGAAGAAGACAACGTCACTGTGGCGGCAGGTGGCGCAACACCATGGATGTCGGCCGCCAGGAGCAAGGATACATGGAAGCGAATAGGCTAGTCGGAGTAGTGGCGGGAACACGGAGGGGGCGGAACCGATGGTGGGGACACACTGGTGACGTGGACGACGATCGCCGAGCCCTGCAGCCCCGCGTCTAGCAGCGCCTGGAGCCCGTTGACGGTGTTGACCTCCATGGCTTCCGCTCCTCTCGCTCTCTGATTTCGGGTGGTGGGTCTGGTAGCGGTGGCTCTGGGTCTCTGGCCCTCCAACTCCGGCGAGTGCGATCTCAGATGAACAGGCGCCCCCAATTTATATAGTGTCACCGTGCGGCGTGCGCTGTCACGTTCGTTGGGCTACTAAGGGCGCTGCTTCATCACCAATCACCGCCACATTGCTCTGTCGGCTGCCTGCATCTCCTGTCCTTCTCCGGAAACACAAGAGCACATGTTCCTGCACTGCGATCTGGCGAGGGCTGTGTGGATATTGCTGGGGGCGCCTGATCTCTAAACCAGATCGCAGTGAGATACATTCTAGGACACCCTGAACAAAATCGCGCAGACCAAAAGTTGCATCTTAGAATGAAACGAACATTGCATTTACACTTTGGAGCTGTTTCAATCCTCTTATCAGATTCAGATCACTCTACGCTGCCAGGAAGAAGCTTGCGAGAAGGCTTCGATGATATCGTTCCAGTGCGGCCAGCGGTCGTCCCAATCCGGCCAGCAACTGCAGGGATCACCCGCGACGGCGTCACTACTTCGACCACGGAGAGGTTGAAAGAGTCCGTCCCGAGGCGGCTCTGCGACCACCCTTTCCGGCCGGAGAAGCCGCCCGCCATGACCCAGCAGTTCTTGAACCCTACGCTGTTCAGCGTCTTCGCCACAGTCTTGGAGATGTCGTTGTACCTGGATGTAGTTCCATACCACACACGAACACGAAGGTTCATCAGGAAAGGTCACCACCACCATGTTCATCAAAACTGAAAGGCGCAAGCAACCAGAATAATGGAGATGGGTTGGGTGCACCGACGAGTCCATGATGATGACGTTGGAGCCCTTGCCGATTTTCTTGAGGTAGGAAATCTTGAGAGCCGTGATCTCCGCCTCGGCTTTCTTCGCGTTGCGCACCATGCCCTTCAGCTTGCTCGGAAGCTCTTCCAGCCTGAGAGAGCACACACCAGGTTGTTGTGACTGTTTGCATTGCAAATTTGCAACGAAGAAACAATGCACGGCACGACCGAGGAAAGAAATGGATGCGTACGGCACGGAGATGAGCTTGTTCTTGGCGTTCGAGGGCAGCTGCGGCACGCCGGCTTTGGCCTTGTCCTTGTCGGTCCGCACGTCGATCAGGACGTAGTCTTGCGCGCTGACCTTGTCGAGAGCTTGCGCAGGGGTCAGCTCACCTAATAAGCAACAGATCGAATGCAGCAGCACGGTGAGCAATGCGAAACTAATTGCTGCAGCATGGGTGAAACGGGCAATGCCATTACCTTTATAGCCGCGGAGGGTGAAGGAGACGAGTGACCAGACCGGCGGCAGGAGGAGGTACGCGAGGAACGCCGCTCCGGCGGCCACGACGTAGTCCTCGGGGGCCAGCGACGTGATGGTCTCCACGGTCGCCGAGGCGACGGGCTTCGCGGCGTCGATGACCTTGCTGCTCTGCTCCGCCGCAGTCTACTGTGCAGACCACGGTCGTCAAACCAAATGGACTAGGAACATCCGCCGGCGATCAAATTAAAGAAATTGCGGCTCAGAGTGGCCGGAGCCGTTCCCCGGCGGTCAGCGTTACCTTGGCGGCGGACAGAACGGGAGCGGGGTCGACGCCGGCGCCCTGGAGCGCCTCCGTGGCTTGCTTGGAGGCGCCCGACACGACGGGCGCGGCGAGCTTGACGGCCTCGTCGGTGGCGCTCTTCAGCACCGGGAGCGCCGGCTTGGCCGCCTCGCCCAGCGCCTTGAGCACGCCGCCGACCTGCCCCGCGACCTTGCCGCCGACGCCGATGGCCTGGTCCACCGTGTCCACCACCTTGGTGAGCGAGCCGGCGACGTCGTCCTTGGACAAGGCGGCGGCGGGCGCGGCTGGCGTCAGCGCCATCAGCAGCGCGGCCGAGCCGGCGGCGGCGGCGGACACTAGGTTAGCCGGAGCGCGCCGTGGCGAGCTCCTGGCTGTCGCCTTTGGCGGCGGCGGCGGCGGAGCCATCGGCGCGAGGGCGGCTGACACCGACATGGGGGCCATGGATGGCTTCGGCTGTTCGGCTGGCCGTGCAACCTACCCACCGGCGCTGCGATTTCGGCCACAGAGGCATGCCGCCACTGTAATGCTTGTGGCACCGGAAATTTTCGAAGATTTTCGGCCACACACACGGGTTGTGTGGCGGCGAGGTGGACAGGTAGTTATCAATGGGTCCCCGGGTCATCTAATTCCTCTGGTGATTTGCCTGGTAGTCACCTCTCTACTCTTTAGAACTGAGCTGACTGCTGAGATGGAAGGGGGCTGGTATGAGTAAGACTGGCCGACTGGGACAGGTTTTTTTTTATAATGTGCTTCTACTGAGCTATTACATAAGTTACATATGCCTTGCGGAGGCTCTAGCAGCCAGACATGCCTGCCAACAGACTTATATAAAGTAAATTTTGCCGCCGTGTGTGCATCACCGTTGGACCTGCACCCATCATGCACAAACTCAATCTCCTGGAACTCCTCCCCTCTCGCCTTTATCTCTTTTACAACCTGACCACAGAGTTCCATCACCTCACCCCGGATGCCTCTGATAACATTTTTTTAACAGAATGGTAAGAGATTTACCGTAATTTTTATTAGAGGAGGAGATAAAAAACAACACAAGAAAAGAAAATCTAGCCCTTGCAAGCCTGAGTTTCCTGACCAAGATATCATTTGCCAGTGCCATCCCTTCTCTGCATGCAAGGTTAAGTGGCATGCATCTGAAAATCTAGCCCACATGCGGCCTATGGGATAATCTTAGCCCACATGCGGCCTATGTGACAACATTTACTTCAGCTTGGCCCATAAAGTTGGACGTATTTGGGTTTAATTTCGTCGAATAAAGACAGTGAACTTTAAAGAAAAGACCCAATGGGCCTTGAATCTCATTCCTTGGCCCATATAATCTGTTGGAAACCTTTCCAGTTCTGATTGAAACCTTTTCCTGGAGAAGAGTTCCACTGCAAGCCTTGCAAATTCTACCGAATCCCTCGAAGGCAAAGCCAATGCAAGCTGCAAGATTCTACCGAATCCATCGAAGAAAACAGCAGGAAATACGATTGTCACATGACTTTTCTACCTGGACTTTATTCACCTATTCCTCTCATCTCATCTCCTCACTAGCATCTTCCATTTTTCATCCTTCTATCAAGATAAGATAGGAGTTCCAGCTTTTCCCAAACACAAGACATCATGTGGGGGGCAGCCATGATCAGATAGATAATAAAACTGGACACTAACCAAAAACAAGATACCTCCTTTGCTCATGTCACATGCTACTAGATTACTGTACTATCAAACTCCAACTAGGCTGCTAATCCGAGCAGCTATGTGAAGGTCCAGTCATCCTAGGAGCTAGGGTCTAGCTAGGCAGTATCAGGCAATCACCTACCTTAATCTAGGCAACTTTTCTCCATCACTTTTCCCCTGCCCCTTTGCTAATATCCATCCATCCAGTTTTAGACAAGAGCTGGGCAAAAAAAGCTACTCCTAGCTTTGCTGTTGGAGGCGGCATGGCGCACCAAAATGCATGACGATTCTGCCCCCACGCGGCCACTTTTATCCCATAACAACAGAGTATTTATGCCCTCAGCTTTGTGTCCTTGGCGTTGGGCTTTAGAGGTCGTCACATCAGCATTCCATCACCCATTCCACCTTGACTTTCCACTCAGGAGATTCACCACCAGTCCACCACCATGAACAACACCCCCATTTGATGCAAAAGCCGTCACTGTTGCTTCACAGCGAAGCAAAAGTTCTTGTCGAGTTCCTCGTTTAAGAAAACGGGATTGCTCAGGATAAGCTCGTGCTCCTGCTGCTGCCTCTTTTCTTCCATTTCCCTGTATATGTTTACTGTCAGCAAAAGGGAATGCATGATAACCGGAGTCAAGTTCAGACTTGAGACCCCTGGTGGATCTCTGATTCGAATCCACTCATACAGTGCTGGAGCCGCTTATAGCAGTGATCACTCAGTCACCGATGAGCTCCATTTTTAACGATCGAAATGGCAATCGAGCGAGCGGATACAGTAAACAAAGCCAAGACAAAGGTAACATGGAAATGGAAACAAATAGAATCTTGCCAATTGGGGCGATTAAACCCCCTGTATTGAAAGACCCCGGGTTGGTGCCGGTGCCAACCTATCTAGCTAGCATTCGCTCGCAAGTGGCCTGCTCGCTCAACAGACGACAGGCCATGTACCCCGTGCCACGGATCAGTCCCGTCTCTGCGTTACGATCCGCATACACGCAAGGCACCAATCCTGCGGTGTGGTCAAGCACGCTACTGCTCCTGCACTGCAGCCGGGTGCCCTTGCTCCCTCGGGCTGAAGAACCATCACCAGACACCAGTGGTAGCTGATGCTGCTTCTTCGCAGCTACAGCCTACAGGGCGAGGCTCCACTCATCCACTGCCACTGCGTCGTCGGGAATTCGGGATTTTGATGATTGCTAGTGCGGGGAGCACTTGCTTCGCCCAGGCCAGGCGCCAGCGCCAGCGCCACCAGCCGCAGCGGCGACAGGCCGAGTGCCTTTTGCTCCCACTTCTCTTCGTCTCGGGAAGGGGCGGTGCGCGCGCACGATGCCCGACCGCGCACTCTGCTCCGGGCTCCGGCACTCCCCCGATGCCCAGCTTTTGCAGCGCGAGGGCTAAACAAAGCGCGGTTCGGTGGTTTCTGTTTTGCTTAATCGGGCACGACACCGGAGCAGAAGAGAAATCCGACCGGATTAAGATGGAATTAAAAATGGCCGGTGCGCGCGCCACATACTAGAGGCACGGGCTAGCTTGATGATGGGGCGTCCTGTGGCAGATGAAAGCTTTGGTCAAAAAGAGATTTTTGCCTGGATAGTGGAGTGCTGTAGAAATTAACGGATCGTGCTTGCATTTGTTGATATATACATACATATACAAATACAGAACCATGCCTTGTTTTTTTCAAAAAAAAATGGGAACATACATACGTATAGTGTATTAACAGGTGGAAGGAAATATCTGGCCGCTGCATTTCTGGATGGATTCCTTGTCTTGTCGGCCTCGTGCAGATGCATCTGACATGTCGAATTGCTGCTGATGAACCTGGCCATGCTCTCTCCGGTACCATCTCTTCTACGAATTAAAAAAAGAAATTAAACGTACTGTATTCTTCGGTTGAAACCTTCTTGTCAGACCAACTGGGCTGCTGGAGATAGATTCATACAACCATACATTCGTACATATACAATCCAGCCTTTTTGGTCTATTAACTCTGCTCTCATCTCCTGACCAATGGCCGAAAGTGAATGGCATTCACACACTGATTACCCAGACGACGATGTGCTCCAGAAAGAATTCAGATAGGCACCCAGCGACAGGGAGAGGGAGGGAGGGTCCGGTTCAGAAAAGCTGGCAGGGTCCAGCGCCGCTGCTTTTGCTGATGGGCTGCGCCAGCCCTTGCCATAGTGCCCGCCTACCACTACACGCTCGGATCCTATTCCTAGTGGTGCCGTGCACTGTAGGAAATGCGCGCGCAGGCAGGCGCAGCAGCACGGGGGGATCGGATCGGACCCGGACCCGGAGACAGCTTCAGCGCAGGTGCGTGTGCGTGCGACGGGCCCTTTCTTTCTTTCGCTCCATCCGGGATCGTGCCGTCACTGCTCTACCGGCTGTTGTTATTGTTGTTGCCCTTTAAATTTCCTTTTGGGAAGGTGCGTCGCTACTGGCTGTGGTTGACCTCGTCTATTGCGTTCCCTCTCTCCCTTCCCTGTCCGTCGCTGGCTGGCGCGCTCTCTTTCCAATTTTCCATTGTCCACGCGGCTAGCCGGATGGTGGCCGTCCAAAATGCTCGGCGTACGGGCAGAAGCATGTGCCGGGTGGTTACGAGCAGTGCACGTCCTCGGCCACCCGCTGCACTACCAAGTGATGATGCTTCCATCAGTTTGACATGCATATAGGCTATAGCTAAACGAGAGATGATCACTGGGAGACGGTCACTGGTTGTGTTTAAGAGACATTCGGAGGAATCCAACTGTTTCATGTCAAATTCCTGCGAAATTCGCGTCAAATTCCAGCCGGAGCCTGGACGTACTAGTCCACACTACAGTGCCTTTAGCACCAGCAGACCAAATCTCAATCAGTCCACAGCTGCGACTGATGAAGTGAAAGATGAGCACGGGGACGGAACGCAGATGCTACTTGCAAGTTGCCGATGGAGCCCCTTTAAATTGTCGTCTTTGAAAAGCACACTCGAGTATATCGCCGACGACGATGCGGATCGTGTGATGCAATGCAATGCAACGCACCTGTGTTTATTTGGCAGCTAACGGCGCCTGCTACCGCTGCTGGTCTGCCAACGTTGCTGTCAATGTCACTTGTCGATGGAAAACGGACAGCAGGTTAAAATTTGATTGGAGTGTTGTTCCAATTGCTTCGTCTGGATGGACACGATCCCTCCAACGTTCTGCTGATGCAAAGGTGTTATCATTGCCGGCTAGAATTTACTGGTAGCTAGCTAGTAGTTGATGCTAATGAGAAATGATGGTGATCATGCTGTCAATAGCGCCTGGAACCGCGTAATCTAGGCCACATTTATTTATTATACATATAAAAAATTTAGCGTGTCAGTCAAGAGGAACACTAGGTATGGCAATGTGTATTCGAATGCTTGAAATGGATTTGAGAACATGAGGCGACTTTTGGTGCGTCGAAATCCAACTTGAATTTTGTCTTGTTCGGGACAAACCTTATCCTCTCGCTCGTCTCGCCCCCGCGTCGCCTCGCTCGGGCGGCGCCCCGACCACCCGGCCGCCACAGCCTTCCTCCTCCCCTCCCTCTACCTCGCCGCCGCCGGAGCGAGCTGCTGAAAGCCCACGCAGCCACAAGGAAGGCAGCGGCGGGGCCCTCTTCCTCCGAGCTCGTCCCCTGTGGCGTGGAGGACTCTCGCCGGCGGCGGTCATTTCCGGCGAGCTCGGGGTGCTCCATGGCCGGATCTGCGTGACCCACGGCCGGATCCAGCGACCTCTAGCCTGGATCGACTGGGCCTGTGGCGGTGGGCATGGTGCTCGCTCGTGGCGTCCTGCGGGCGCGGCCGCCTCGCTCTCGGGGTCCGCTCGCTGGCGCAACGGGCTGCCACGGATCCGGCCGGGGTGGATCCGGCGACACCCCGGCCGGATCCGGTGGCCGCGCAGCGGGGACGCGCACCTGTGTGTGGGGGTGGCGGCCGGAGCAGGAGGATGGCGATGGCGGCGGCGGCCGGTGCGGACTGGACAGCGGTGCGGCGGGTGCGAAGTGCGGACGATGGGTGCTGTGGGGAGGTGGTTGGTGCTCCATTGGCGGTTCCCAATCGGAGATGTTGGTTCGGCGCCATCTTGGTGGTGGGGCTGGGGCGCTGTTGGCGCTTGTTGGTGGCGCTGTGGTGGTGCTTCGGGCGGTGTCGGGCTCCTTCTGGTTGAGCTATTGCGGAGGCGTCAAGGAGCGGGACAAGTGCATGTAGTAGGCATGGTGTCGAGTCGGGCGAAAGCCTCCATTGGCCTTGCCGGTGGAGATGGCGGCGGCACCCTTGTGGCGTCGTTCTTCCCATTGGGGGCACCATTGCGAGGCATCAAGTTCCTACTACATGGGGATCTCGAGGGTGAAAACCCCGCGGCGGCGGCGGCGTCATTGGCGTCGTACCCTCCTTAGAGGCGCTACATTGGAGACCCGACTTGGCTAGGCGGTGGTGGTTGGTTGGTGGTGTTGCCCGTGCGCAGCGGCGCAGATGCGCGTGGCCCGTGCTGGCAGGAAGGTGCAGAGGATCCATGGATGCTGGAGGTCTTTGTGCTGGCGTGCATGGTGCGGTGGAGTTTTCGGTGTCGGCTGGGCGGAGGTTTTCGCTCCCATAGTGGTTCTCATGTATATGAGTCCTTGGCAGAGGAGTGTGAGGTGGTGGGTGAGGTGAGGGCCCCACGCAGAGTGGCCAGGATTATTGATCTTTATTGGTGCCTCGAAGGGAGTGTTCTACTGACGCACCATTGGAGCAGGGGCTTCAACGATCATGTGTGTGCGGTTTGAGGGTGATAGCCCATGGTGGAGGTGTTGGATCTACCGCTCAGGCTTGCAGCGGGGTGCGACATTTGGCGTGGTACATCGTTGGTGACGACGACGCAATTTGTGGTGGTTAACCTTTGACTCCTCTTCCAGGCAGTGGGGGTGTAACATTTTGTTGTGTGCGTTGTTTGGGTGGTGGTGATGGTGTTTTTCGCTTCGATGCGTGATGTAACTTTGCTACCTTTTTAAATGACATGACAGTGCTCCTGTCTTTATTTTAAATTTTCTTTTGTCTTGTTCGGTGATGAGGAGACCCACCAACGTCGCCGCGCGTAACTGGCTAATTGCAGCCCTCATTAGTGCTAGTATTCTCCTTGACATGACATTATTTCAAACTCTTAAAAGAAAAATTAAAGTAAACTCTTCCTTTCTTCTTCTTCTGAGTTATTTAAAGAGTATTTTTTTACAAAGATGAAGTGCTTCTATAATCTCCTTTTGACTTGTAATCAACAGAATTTAAATAATACAACCTGTAAAATAAAAGCAATAATTAGCTAGGTCAATACGTGCGCTTGCAATTTTATTTTCCAACCCATGCCTCCGGTGCAAGCTGAAGCAGGACGCAAAAGAATCTCCTTGCAGGATCAGTTCGACACCGGATATGTTAGCCAAAATCATCTCACTCGAACATCATACTATTCAAATATATCCGCCGGCGCCAATTTAATAATTCTTGCCATCCCCAACAAAAAGAGTATAATTCTCTCATCTTTCGTCGTTTATATTATTTTTCATCTCTCTTCTAACTTTGGCTTCAAATAAAGTAGAACTTAGGAGCGAGAAAAGTGTTTCGGATAGGTTTACATGATTTGGGTCCGGCTCCACTGGAGTGACAGTTACGATCCAAACAGTAAAAAAACAACTAATGACTGTATTGTTTCTGAACGGTACGATCTCGCGCCATCGGCCTTGATCGATTTGTTACAGTCGCATGCATCCATAGAGGTCGAGGAGTGACGTCCAGATAAGCACAGTTCCTTTCAGCTGTCCAATCCAGGTTTTTATTCATGAAAGTGATTTCCATGCCAGCTGCATTATCAGCCAAAATTTGGAGCTCAGATAAAACATTAGCTGCACTGTCAGAGAGATCGAGCTTGGTGCATAAACACAAAGGCGAAACAAATTCAATTCTAGATGCCCCTGGAAGAGTGGGGATTGAGAGCAAGGCTCGTCTAGGCCTCTCTCTGTTTTTTTTTTTGAACTGTTACTTTTTTTAATCCATCGTGGAATTCAACTATTTACAAGGATTTTTATCTCTTTTTTTTACTATGATTTTTTAATCTAAATAACTGCTATATATTGACACTACTCAAAGCATACTGCATAAAGGGCTGCTTCTAGCATGGCATGCAGATTCCGTAGAAAGTTCCAAAGTTTCACCATGTGGAGCTCCATGCTTTTCACAAAAGCGGGGGAGCACAAATAAACATCAAACACTGCGAGGACGAATCGAATACACGAGAGATGTGGAAGAGTCGACTGGTAGCAGAAAGAGAGAAAATCTCAAAGCTTTTTCCTAGTGCGGGGGTGGAAGAAAAAGGAGTGATCAACACAATAACACTTTTGCCTTCCTCAGTTCCCCTCTTTTGCGTCGCTAGCTTTTCCTGACGGTCCACCCCGAAGGCCCGGGGAAAAAAATCGAAAAAAAGGAAGAAACGAAATGGGAAGGAGGGGAGCCATTTGTGGGTCCCCGCCAGCCGACCTGCTTCCCGTCCAGGCCACCACACGGGGTGGCCACGGGATTAGCACTTGATAGCCCATGGACTCGCTGGGAGATTATATTCCGGGGGTGTTTGGGACGTAGACGAAATTTGGAACAAAGGCTAGTTTTGATGTGAGATTTTGATTCGTTCCGCAGTTGGTATAATCTCCAATTCTCCATCAGCTTTCGTATAGATGTAATAATGGAGTTTTCTTACACGCTAACATTTCCTTTACGAGAATAACCTCCGTAAGCCAGTGCTACTAGTCCCATGGTTTGGGAGAAGAGAATAATAAAAGTATAAAACTTTGTCCTTGTGGTTGCGCCGTATATGCACGCACACCCGGCGAAAGCGGGCGGAAAGCAGCGGCGCAGAGGATCCCTGTGGGCGCACGTCCCATGTGCTACCGCGACGGGTGGCTGGCGGGGCCCACCCGCCGGGGCATGGCAAGGCAATGGCATACGTGGGTGCATGCAAGACAAGCCGCCCGTGACTGGGGGTGGGCCCGCGCTTTCCCTCCCCTGCCGGCGGGCCCGGCATCCCCGCGCGCGAGATTACGGCGCTGCCCCCGGACCCCCCCGCGCGCCGCTCCGTCCCGTCCGGCCCCGTGCGCGACGTGATGCGTGTGCCCGCGCCAGCACGCGCTCCGACAGTCGTAGCTTGGTCGATTCGTCTTTAGCTGGCATCCAGCTAGATTAACATGACAATATGCAATGTGTTAGGAGCTGGGTTAAACTAGACTACTGGTGGATTGACACTTGGATGCTAACCTCCCTAGCCCCCTCCAATCAACACAAGAACATGTTAATTTAAATAGCAGTTTTTTAGCTCCAATTATGCTTACTTCTGATCCACCAAACCAATTCCTATCTACTATCTCCATTACAAATTGTAGGTTATTTGAGATTTTCTAGATTCATAGATTTTGATATGCATCTAGATATACGTTATGTTTAAACGCATAGCAAAAATTATGAACTTAGAACTGTCAAAACGATCTATAATTTGGAACGGGTAAGTATTTCAAAGGAACCATGGAAAAAAAATAAAAAATTCATTAAAAACATTATCCAAGCTAAGTAAGGCAAAATAAATTGGAGTATAGAAAAAGGTTGATGACGTGCTTCCTACTTACGTAAATGAAAAGGATTTCAAGGGGAAGTCCTTGCTAATTGCTAATTTTGTAAGAATACATTTTTTCCCGATAAAAGATTTAGATAGCCACGTCATATATATTCCATCCCATTGTATGATCTGTAAGAAATGATACTTAGTTCAAATGCTTGAGAGGCCTCTTATATCATGAGGTACACAATTTTGTCTTCATGATTGAGAGGCCTCTTATATCATTTGGAAGATGCTGCCATCCTTATAACTATCCGCGACCAATTTTGTCTTTAGCATGACCGCCTGATGAAAAATGTGAAGCAAAACATGATGATATGACTGGTAGTTAAAAATAAGTATAGTTGTTAGCATATGATAAGTGTTGAGATGGTCATTTTCACACCAACTAAACTAATATTAGAAATGCTGCACCAGAACAAAGTCTCCTGAGTGGACTCAACAATATCCTAGCTTAATTACAACATCATTGATTCTCTGTAGTGAGCTAGCGAACTCCTAATTAGTTTAGTTATCCGTGTGTGAAAGGATAGCATGTCGCTTTTGTGGGGTGGTGCTTTCTCTAAACCCTTGCCACGTACATCGATAGTGACATTAGCGGTTAATTATCAACTAATATTGTAAATTTAACTTATGGCACCGCTGCATAAAATTAACAAGTCCGTATATTAAAAAAAGTGAAGTGTCAAGTATCTGTAGCTAGGGAGCGAGATGCACGATCCAACGTCACAAGTTAGGTGTGCAAGTTTTACTCAGAATTTTTTTATTGAGAAAGATATTTTACTCGGAATTGTCATCGGTGCAGCATGGGACTTAATTCATGCATGATCCAACCTTGAAAACAGAACACAAAGTGTGCATCAAGTTTTGTTTAGCACGCACTCTATAGAAAAAAAAAATGTCATGAAAGCCATGTGTTTCTCTAAATTTTACCTAAGAAAAAGTCACAACCTTTTTTTCTTAGAACTCGATCAAATAGTTATGCCATTTGAATGAATCAGAAAACACAAACTTATTACTATTTTCCGATTTTGACAGCCTCATCAAACATCTTAAAGGGACACGGGGTGCCCACCCTATACACCTGGACCATGCTAGGTGGAGCCTAGAGTTATCAAATTAACAGCGAAATTGCATCGGCATCTCAGACAGGATAGACCCCCTCATTCCTCAATACCGCAACCACAAGTGTTTTTCTCCATACAGGTAGCCATCCCACAAAAAAACTAATGAGACAAAATACAAAATAAAAAATACATGCAAAAATACATGTATACAACCAATTTCCACATGGGATGATAACATGCTGGTACCCGGGGCCATGGAGCATGCGCTGGACGAGACTTGATGGAATCTTTCAGTGCAAACCGTGGCCAGTAGCCTACCACATGGACCACCACCCTCCGGCGCCCTACCACATTGGCTGTCGACTCCGGCCGGCCGGCCACAGGCGAGGCCACATGGGCTCGCAGCACGGTAACAGACTAACAGTAACATGGCAGCGGTAGAGGAGGAGCAGGAGGCCCCCCGGTGGCCGGAGAGAAAGCTACCCGACCGATCGGGCCACCGGGGAAACAACACGGCCGTTTCGGCTGGAGGTGCGGGTGCGGCTGGAGCTGGACGCAAAGGCCCCTTGGAGACGCGGGCTCCCTGCCGTTGGATAATTCAGATTCCCTGTCCTGTTCTGTCCTGTCACCGGACAGTTACCCGACAGGACGGCACGGACTGATCACCCATTGGCTATCCATCACCTGTTCACCGCCTCGCCTTGGATCTAGCAAGGATTCGCTGCACCGTTGGGTTTCGATTTCATTTCTCCTGCAACAATACAGAGCCGAAGTTCAGTAATCCGTTTGTCGCCTAACTATTCGGTTGACACAATTTTGTCCTGTCAACAGTTTAGATCCGGAAAGAGTTACCACTACTTCGTGTAGGTTTGTAATCTAGTGCTGACAACCTCGCAGCCAATCGTATTCATCAGGCTAGCTGCCTGAGTGTGGTGCAAATAGGAGATGGACAAGTAGCCCCCTGCATAATTTGGAATCTACGTGATGATGTTCATATCTTTTTTTTTCTTGTTTACTTTATTTCCTCAATAAGAATAGTTAGGTTTCCATCACAGCATCTAGCAACGAGGAAGATATTTTTATAGTTTATGGCTGAAAACACTAACTTAATTGTTTTTGCATGGTAATACTGTTATGTTGCTGGGTTTGTAAAGGAAACACAAACATAAATAAAGGTGGAGTATAGCAATTTTCCTATGTACTGTTAGACACTTGGCGGTTTTTTATTTTCCCTTGACAATTATACTGATTTTTGTAGAAACTTTCTTTCGCAAACGTGAAGGATAATGTTTAACATGCTATGTGTCTTACACATGTAGCATGAATTGCTACCCCTGATAAGCCAACCTATCGTCGCAACCAGGGGCGGAGCCAGGCGTCCAAGTCGTTGAGGTCATTTCCATGTTAACTATGTCATCTCCATTGAATATCAAGCCAAATCTACTAGTAAATAGCAGGTTTATATGGAATTTGTAAAAATTTAACGATGTCATCTGACAGCTACAACTGTACGTAGTTCCGCCACTGGTCGCAACTCTCCCTCTAGCCTCATTAAATTTTTTATGGGGCCTTTAATTCAGAATCTCTCCTCATCATACTGTCGTTGGAGTAAGAGAGGAAGCTTTGCAAAAAATAAATCATTCAGGGGTGAGATCGAAAAGGAAAGGTAAGAAAATGTCAGATGCGGGAGAGGGGAAACACCCCATTACAAATATAGCTTTAAATATCAGCAACAGCGCAAGTGGCATGCATGGTTCGTGTCTGATTTTGACCCAAAAAATAGAGGAATTTGTGAATAGCCAAGCTGACCTCAGATACCCGGCGTTCATGGTCCCGTGACAGAAGATCCTGAGTGAGTCTTGACCATGCCTTTGAGTCTAGTGGGCTACCATTTCTTACCTTTCAGCCCAAAAGATCAGATCAGATCCTCTCCTACCGGCCTACCGCTAACACCGTTCGTCTCCCGCGCCGGCCACCCACCGCTGCCACCAAAGGGCAAAAGCGTCAACCCACCCTGCCCCGGCGCCTATAAGAAGGTCCCTCTCCATTTCTTCAAACTTTAGTTCCAGAACCCTGCAAAAGAAAAAATATTATCGAATATTAAAGTCCTTTTCCTCGTTGATAGAAATAGAATAAAAAAACAAGCAAAAGAGGTTTTTCCTTTTTGCTAGCTCTAGCTATACTCGGTCGTCCTCCTCCAGCTTGCTCTCCGGCCGCCGTAGCGTAGCCGAATTGTCCCGCCCCGGGGCTCGCTAGCTTCTCCGGCCGGCGAGAGGCTGTTTCCGGCGAGCGTTCGGTCTCCTCCGCGCTGCTGAGGAGATCCCTCGGACGCTCGGAATTGGGGCGTGCATGATGGGATTTTGGCTGATTCCGATGGAGACTCCGGCGAGGCTTCTGTGGAGCACCAGCTTCTTCCGCCACAAGATCGCCGCCATGCTCGCCTCCTCCTCCTGCTTCTTATAGATCCAATCCCTCACCGTCGTCGTCGTCGTCGGCAGCTCGCTCCTGTACTGTACATACGTCGACGCGCGTATATATATAGCTAAATTCCTCTCCTAATAAGAAGTAAATAATCTTCAAGAAGCAAGCAAGCTTGGATCGTGATCCATGGAGTCCGGCCGGCTCATCTTCAACGCGACGGGCTCCGGCGCCGGGCAGATGCTCTTCCTGGACTGCGGCGCGGGCGGCGGCGGCTTGTTCCATCGAGGTACTAGTCACATCCAAATATAATTTCCGTGCTAATTAATTCCCTCTTGGTGGCTTTGCGATTCTTGTAAGACTGATTGTGGTTGCCGATCATGTGGGAGTGATGAAGGTGGGAGACCGATGCTCGGGCTTGAAGAAGGGCGCGGCGTGAAGCGGCCCTTCTTCACCTCCCCCGACGAGCTCCTCGAGGAGGAGTACTACGACGAGCAGCTGCCGGAGAAGAAGCGCCGCCTCACCCCGGAGCAGGTACTAGCAAAGTCAACGCACCATAGCTACTGGGCAACACGTAACTACTCCTAGATTAGACGCATGACGCACGCATGCATGCGCACGTGTCGTGTGTGCAGGTGCATCTCCTGGAGCGGAGCTTCGAGGAGGAGAACAAGCTGGAGCCGGAGCGCAAGACGGAGCTCGCCCGCAAGCTCGGGCTGCAGCCTCGCCAGGTGGCCGTCTGGTTCCAGAACCGCCGCGCCCGCTGGAAGACCAAGCAGCTCGAGCGCGACTTCGACCGCCTCAAGAACTCCTTCGACGCCCTCCGCGCCGACCACGATGCCCTCCTCCAGGACAACCACCGCCTCCGCTCACAGGTAATTAAATTAACCTCCTTCTCTTCTTGCATGCTCTTAGCCCCGATCCAGCCTGCCTCCTTCCATTTCTCCGAGTACGTTGCTGATCGATCTGTGCTGTTGTTTTATCAAGGTTGTGTCGTTGACCGAGAAGCTGCAAGAGAAGGAGGTGACGGCGGAGGGCGGCGCCAGCGCCGCCGCCGCGGTGTTGCAGCCGGTGGATGTCAAGGCCGCCCTGGCCGACGACGTCGAGGAGCCGGTGGCCGCGGAGGCAGCGGCGTTCGAGGCGCAGCAGGTGAAGTCCGAGGACAGGCTGAGCACGGGCAGCGGCGGGAGCGCGGTGGTGGACGCGGAGGCGGCGCTGCTGTGCGGCGGCCGGTTCGCCGCCGTCGACAGCAGCGTGGAGTCCTACTTCCCCGGCGGCGAGGACCACTACCACGACTGCGGGATGGGGGGCCCCGTGAGCCACTGCGCGGGAGGAGGGATCCAGTCGGACGACGATGGCGCGGGCAGCGACGAGGGGTGCAGCTACTACGCCGAGGAGGAGGCCGCCGCCGCCGCCGCGTTCTTCGCCGGACACGCCGCTCACCACCACGCCGACGACGACGAGGACGCCGGGCAGATAAGCTGGTGGATGTGGAACTAGACAGTACTCTTCCTCCTGCGCCGATCGACGACCGTCAAATCTTGTCGTGTCAAAAAGCGTACTCGTGGCTCATTTTTCTTTCAAAACGTTGTTGTAATATGGTGAATTACTACTAGCTATGATTATGGAGAAGGTGTATGCATGCATGGTAGTAGGGTAAAATTGGGTAATTAGTATTGTTATTAATCCCAATCAGTCGTGGTGTTCGACAAGATCAAGAGAGTTGAGTGAAAAATAAGTGCATGGAGACAAGTACTCTTTTCATGGCACAGAGCGTTATGTCAAATGAGATTTACAAGTCACCATCGTCGTGCTAGTATGTTTTTTTTTGTCAAGTTTCAATTGGAGTTACTCTGTGTCGTGATATGATCCAAATTCACAGACGGAGCGAAGCGGAGGCCCATCACCAGAGGTTTGGGCCGGAGCAAGGGGTACTGTGTTTTTCTCTCATGAGCGCACAGTTTAGTCCCACATCGGCAACGCAACCAAGCTCGGTCACGTGAGCTGCCTATATAATAGAGCTTTGCCCTTGATGAATAAATCATCCTCTTGTAAGCCGCCAATAGGCGTTGTAAACACACACCTCATATAGTAAAGTTTTGCTGGCTGGCGCCCGTGGTTTTTCCCTTCTACATTGGGAGGGTTTCCACGTTAAAATCTCGTGTCTCCTACGGTTTGATTCCTTTACTTCTTGTTGTTTATTCGTCATCATTTACAACAAGTGGTATCAGAGCCGGTTTCAGATTCGGTTTCCTTGATGTCGACGACGATGAAGTTTGATCTACCGCTGTTGGATTACAAGACGAGGTTCGCGCTGTGACAAGTCAAGATGCGGGCTGTTCTGGCGCAAACTCATGATCTCGATGAGGCGTTGGATAAGTTTGGCAAGTCGTCCAACGAATGGTCTGATGAGGAGAAGCGCAAGGATCGTAAGGCTCTGTCTTTAATTCAGCTTTATCTGTCTAATGATATTCTACAAGAATGTCTGCAGGAACAGACTGCTGCAGCACTCTGGCTGAAACTGGAATCGATCTGCATGTCGAAGGATCTAACCAGTAAAATGCATATGAAGTTGAAGCTGTTCACGCTCAAGATGAAGTAGGGTGATTCAGTGATGAGCCATATATCTATGTTCAAGGAGATCGTTTCTGACCTAGCGTCGATGGAGGTTAAGTATGATGATAAGGACTTAGGTCTTCTATTGTTATGTTCTCTGCCAAACTCTTTTGCAAATTTCCGTGACACCTTGTTGATTAGCCGTGATGAACTAACCGTTTTGGAAGTTTATGAGGCACTCCAATCAAGGGAAAAGATGAAAGGCATGGTGCAGCCTGACGGATTGTCGTCGTCCAAGGGCGATGCTTTGCAAGTGAGAGGCAGACCGGAGCACAAATCTTCCAATGAAAGTAATGATCGTTACAAGAGCCAAGAAAGTAGAGGACGTTCTAAGTCCAGACCACCCAAGAAGTTCTGTAAGTATTGCAAGAAGAAATCACATTTTATTGAGGAGTGTTGGAAGCTTAAGAACAAAGAGAACAGAAAAATTAATTCGGATGGTAATGCCTCTGTTGTTTCTGGTGCTGGGAATACTTCTGATTCAGGAGATTGTCTGATTGTTCTTGCTGGTTGTGTTTCTGGTCATGATGAATGGATACTTGATTCTGCATGTTCGTTTCATATCTGCACTAACAGAAATTGGTTTAGTTCGTTTAAGCCTATGCAGAAAGGAGATGTTGTGCGTATGAGAGACGATAATCCGTGTGAGATTGTGGGGATCGGCTCAGTTCAGATCAAGGCTCATGATGGCATGACACGCACGCTACAGAATGTGAGATACATATCAGGGATGACCAGAAATCTGATTTCGCTCAGCACACTTGATGCAGAAGGATTCAAGTACTCCGGTTCAGGCGGAGTTTTAAAGGTATCAAAAGGTTCTCTTGTTTGTTTAGTAGGTGATCTGAATTCTGCAAAGTTATATGTCCTAAGAGGAAGTACTTTACATGGTTCTGTTTCTGCTGCTGCTGTTACTAATGCTGAACCTAGTAAGACTAACCTTTGGCATATGCGTCTTGGACATATGAGTGAACTTGGTATGGCAGAATTGATGAAGAGAAACCTACTGGATGGTTGTATTTTGAGTAGCAAGAAGTTTTGTGAGCATTGTATTTTCGGGAAGCATAAAAGGGTAAAGTTCAACACTGCTGTTCATACCACCAAAGGTCCTCTTGATTATGTACATGCTGACTTATGGGGTCCTTCTCGTAAGCCTTCTTATGGTGGTGCTCGTTACATGCTTACTGTTATTGATGACTACTCTAGAAAAGTATGGCCTTATTTTCTGAAAAATAAAGATGATACTTTTGCTGCTTTTAAAGATTGGAAAGTGATGATAGAAAGGCAAACTGATAGGAAGGTGAAGGTGTTTCGTACTGATAATGGTGGAGAATTTTGTTCTGCTGCATTTAATAATTATTGCAGGCAGGAAGGCATTGTCAGGCACCACACCATACCGTATACTCCACAGCAAAACGGTGTGGCTGAGCGCATGAACAGGACCATCATCTCGAAGGCTCGTTGCATGTTGTCCAATGCACGGATGAGCAAGCGCTTTTGGGCTGAAGCAACTAACACCGCATGCTACTTGATAAACAGGTCGCCTTCTATTCCACTTAATAAGAAAACACCTATTGAGGTATGGTCTGGCACACCCGCTGATTATTCACAGTTGAAAGTTTTTGGCTGCACTGCTTATGCTCATGTTGATAATGGAAAATTGGAGCCTAGAGCTATTAAATGTCTTTTTCTTGGTTATGGTTCGGGAGTTAAAGGATATAAGTTGTGGAATCCCGAAACTGAAAAGACTTTCATGAGCAGGAGTGTTGTTTTCAATGAATCTGTGATGTTTAATGACAGTTTGTCCTCAGATCATGTTCCAGATAATTTTAATAAAGGGCTGCAACATATGAGTGTGCAGGTGGAGCATGTGGATGATGATACAGACGAGCAGGTGGAGCCGCCTGTGGATGATCAGGAAAATCAAGCTGTTGATGATGAGGCTCATGATGATGTTAAGCACTTACCACCTGATTTGCAGCTAGAGGAGGATTTACCTATTGCTCAGCGCAAGTCAAAGAGAAATTGTGGACCTCCTAAACGTCTCATTGATGAGTGTAATCTAACCCATTATGCTTTGAGTTGTGCTGAACAGGTGGAGAATTCACATGAGCCGACCACATATGTTGAGGCCATTGATTGTGCTGATAAAGAGAAGTGGATTTCTGCTATGCACGAGGAGATGCAGTCACTTGAGAAGAATCACACATGGGATGTTGTACCATTGCCAAAGAAGAAGAAGACAGTCCGCTGTAAGTGGATCTTTAAGAGAAAGGAGGGTTTATCTCCAAGCGAGCCTCCAAGGTATAAGGCAAGGTTAGTAGTGAAAGGCTACAGTCAAATTCCTGGTGTTGATTATAATGATGTTTTCTCTCCTGTGGTAAAGCATAGTTCCATTCGAACATTCTTTAGTATTGTTGCTGCACATGATCTTGAGCTCGAGCAGTTAGATGTGAAGACTGCATTTCTGCATGGTGAACTTGAGGAGGATATATACATGGACCAGCCAGAAGGGTTCATAGTGCCAGGCAAGGAGAATTTTGTGTGCAAGTTGAAGAGATCCTTGTATGGTTTGAAACAGTCCCCTCGTTAGTGGAATAAAAGGTACCTCAGAGGCACTGCAGATTCTTGTTTGAAGTTTGGCAGAACTGAGAAGGGACTTATTGGCTATGTTGATTCAGATTTTGCTGCTGATGTTGATAGGCGAAGGTCTCTTACAGGTTATGTGTTCACTGTTGGCAGTTGTGCTGTGAGCTGGAAGGCCACTTTGCAGTCTGTTATGGCTTTGTCTACTACTGAGGCAGAATATATGGCTATTGCTGAGGCGTGCAAAGAATTAATTTGGCTGAGCGGATTGTACTCTGAGCTGGTTGGGGCTGTTTCTTGCATTGATTTATATTGTGACAGTCAAAGTGCTATTTACCTTACCAAAGATCAGATGTTCCATGAGAGGACAAAGCATATTGACATCAAGTATCATTATGTACGAGGTGTGGTTGAGGAAGGTAAGCTGAAAGTATGCAAGATCAACACTCATGATAATCCAGCTGATATGACTAAACCTGTTCCTGTTGCTAAGTTTGAGCTATGCTCAAGCTTAGTTGGTTTAGTTAATTAGCCCAAGAGGCTATTTGGCGTCAGTCGTATTTTTTCTTCGTGATGATTCAAGATGAAGTGAAGATGCTGCAAGAGAATTTGTCTCAAGGTGGAGTTTGTTGTGATATGATCCAAATTCACAGACGGAGCGAAGCGGAGGCCCATCACCAGAGGTTTGGGCCGGAGCAAGGGGTACTGTGTTTTTCTCTCATGAGCGCACAGTTTAGTCCCACATCGGCAACACAACCAACTCGGTCACGTGAGCTGCCTATATAATAGAGCTTTGTCCTTGATGAATAAATCATCCTCTTGTAAGCCGCCAATAGGCGTTGTAAACACACACCTCATATAGTAAAGTTTTGCTGGCTGGCGCCTGTGGTTTTTCCCTTCTACATTGGAAGGGTTTCCACGTTAAAATCTCGTGTCTCCTGCGGTTTGATTCCTTTACTTCTTGTCGTTTATTCGTCATCATTTACAACACTCTATGCGTTTTGGAATGATAATTATATATGCGTTCTATAGAATGAAACCGATGATGTATCAGTATTAGTGAATGGAATAGTGCCTGAAGTCAGTAGAAAAAAAAAGGAATCATGACCAACAGTTGCAGTAGATGCAACCTGTGATATTCGATCAGCTTCCAATGACGAGTCAAGAGATGGTATCTAATCCTGCATTCCTGCTACTGAACCGTTCGTGTTAAAAAAAAAGAATATGTCACTGATGGTTGGATGGTGCTCTGTGAATGGAACATGGCACCAATACTGTTTCAGAACAAACACTAATGCATCAGATCAGTGCCCCTGGAAACATGGCTGCAGTACTACTGGTAACACCAAATTAAGTATAGATCAGTGCGCCTAGAAAGCTCGAACATGTTAAACAAGTCTTCCACTAGCGCCAATACGAGCATGAGACAAACGCAACTTTCTTTCCCTTTCATCTTTCTGGACATGCACAAACAGGAAGCCTGAATATGAGTGGCAACTTTTCACATTCATTACAGAGGAAATGGATAGCCTTGATCGATGCAAACGGTTGGCCCTCGCAAATCTGCCTGCTACTCTTGTTCTGTTGCTCATTTATAACCATCTGCTTTCTTTGCTTGCTACTTTGCTAGTAGTACGTATCATTTACTAGAAATTCTACAGGTGGATGTCGAGATCACAGAGGAACAAAGTGACGGCGTCCGATGGCTGAACTACAGAGGAACAAATGTCCACTAGGCTTTTCTTTAACAGGAGCAAATTCCACTGCCCTTTTCTTTAACAGGAGCAAATTCCACTATGCGAATGCTAGCAGTTTTTAAAAGTTTTGGATTTTGGCATGGTAAAATTAGTGCGGAGGATGGATGTGAGATCAAGGGATACGTGATTGGCTTGTTACACTCACTCTGTTTGCCATAGGTGTGCTTTATTGCTAAGTTATGGTGAAAGGTCTTTTCCTCGAATATATCTGGAAAAGCTAGCTTGTGGAGATAGAGAGCAACATGAACTGAAACCTGTTTCTCAACAGGGTCCAGATCAATACTGAATGAAAATGTGCTGGTAAAAGGAATCCTTTTTTTTCCTGCTGCTTGATCCAATCCTCTCAAAAGAGGAGGGTCTTTAGCCGCCACTCCCCTCTACTATCGCTGTCACACTGCGACTTTTTACTGTTTTCAAGGTTGATGCATCCCTGTCAAGTCTCGCCGCCTCCCATCAGGGGTCTGCCCTAGCACAACAAGGCACCCTAATCCCTTACGCTCAGGCTCAGCACATGCCATTAACATACACACAAACCGTGCATGCCACCTGCTTGCTCTAATCACAGTATATTTCACATGCTTTGCTGGACTAGGCACATGCATGGGGGATTTGACAATTCTGAACATATAAGAAATCTCATCTCGAGGACAAGGTATAATCTTTTCTTTGCTACCGGTAGGAGTAGCTACTGATGCTCTTGCTGAGACTGACTTGTTCAGAGAGAGCCCTAACCAATCCTGGCGTGTATCCATTACAAAAGCAAATTTGGCTAGGCCGCGATTGGACGCCGGAGCGCCTTTTGTCCCCGTGCATCCCCCGCTATAAACCGCCAAGATTCCATCTCCCCTCCTCGACAGCGACGGCGCCCGGGAAAAGCTTGGTATTTTAATTAAAAAACACAATCCGCGAGCATGCGCCATGCGGCCGCGTGTTTATGTTTATACATACCCATCTAATCGCGCCGATAATCTCCTTCCCGTCGGTTGGAAAAAATCTGCGCCGCGCTGGGGAATGGGAATATTTATTTGATGTGGGGGGGCCTCGCCGTCCAAGCTAAGCCAGCATCTATCGTGGTTGCGATCAGCCCCGTCGCGGAAAGCGCGCAGGCCGGGAAGTTTTCCATCTCCGACGGTGACCGCGAGAAACCGACGGGACGAGGCGGAGGCGTGTGTGTGGTGTGGCGAGGCGATGCGATGCGGCTCCGGCTAGGGTGTAGGCAGCTACTGGATGGTATGGTATCAGCCAGGGGGGCGCCGGTCAGTGGATTCCATGGCCGGGGGAACGGAATTGGAAGGGGTCGTCGATCGGGAGGGGATAACGATGAGCGAGCGGGGTGTTAATTTCGCGATGTGCAGTGTGCACGAGCTGAGCTGAGCAGACGGCGCGGGAGGGAGAATAATTGGGGGATGGAATGAGATGAGATGAGATGAGAGACATGGTACGTGTTGGCGTGGGCACCAACCGATGATATGCACAGAGCCTTCGTTTTCGTGGCGTCCTGGCCGTCCCCAGCACACAGCGGGGGCGCGGTTTTTGGCGTCTTGCCGCGCGCTGGCTCGAGATAGCTAGCTGTCGCCTGGCGCGCCGCGGGTGGCTTTGGGCCTTTGGAAACCGGCGAGGTTTGGGCTGGGGGCACAGCAGGGGATACGACACGACACGACACGACTTGCTGGGATAACGGCACCGGTGTGAATTGGGAATCGCGAAAACGAAGCCGGGGACGGAGAGAGATCAGATCAGGTCAGGGTGGGGGTGGTGGAGCAGGAGCAGATGGATGGTGATGGTGGGGCTTGGATCGCGCCAGTAGGGGCAGGGCGGTCGCATCGCATCGCATCCGACGGACGCTTTCCCAAGGTTGATCTCACACTCCACCAGCACAGCACCAGACGATATCCTCTGCTCCGCCTCCGCGCGCCATGTTCTTCCGTGTCCGGGACCTTGGGTGGCCGTGTCCCCCCGCCCCCTCCGCCCCACAGCCAGCCTCGCGCCGCACGCATCGCCCAATAGCGAGCGCATCACCTGCTGCCCGGGCGAGCGGCCCCCCACCCCCTTGCACCGATGCGCGGGGGTTTCGTTGGGCTTGCGCTGTCCGCCGCGGATTCACCGATCGCCAGCCCGCGTGGTTCGCGTGCAGAGTTTACAGCCCCGCCCCCGTGCATTTCCCGGCTGGGGCCGATGGACCCGCGGCCTGTGGGGGGAGTGGCAGTGGCCGGGGGCTGGGCGTCTTTGGCCTTGCACTCGCACATGTGCTCTGCTAGGCGTCTGCTGCTGCGCTCCTTTTCTGGTTTGCTTTGGCTGTCTGCTGCGCTCATCTGATGGCACGAGGAGGCTCGTGGCAAATCTGCTATGCAGCACAAATAATTGATCAGCCCAACCTTGATGTTCGTGTTCCGCTCTGACCTTAACATCCAAATACTCCTGGTAATGTAATTAACCTAGCCACACCAAGAAAGTAAAGACTGCACCTATATACGATTGTTAATTCAGGCGCTTAAATATAGCGGAGCTGGCTAAAGAGAATCTAGGAAAAACAAGAGGATCACGCGCCGCCGCTCTGTCCAAATGAAAGTAGCTAAGCACATATCGCTACTATAGCCCAATACGCAAGGCCCAAAAAGGGAGCAGGTACGATGGAAAATGAAGGCGGCTAGCGGTGAGTTCGTGCCTACAAAACAACTAATGTTAGCACATTGCATACTGTATTTGAACGCAGTATATAGAAATCGAGTATTAAAAATACTCGTACTCCCTCCGTATCATATTTAGAGGTCGTTTTATGCGCAGGCCAAAGTTGAAGATTAGAAGTACTACTATGTGGGAGATTGCACTAGCCAATTGCGCCATATTCGGCTGGCTGGTGCTGGTGGCTAGTCCTGTTTTTTGCTGAGAGAAAAATACTGCCGGCTATTGCTGATTTTTACAGAGAGAAAAACATTGGTGGCTGATCAAGCAGCCGAACAGGTGGTCAGCTGGGATAGATTGCTACGTGGAAGATACCCACAACCTTATTTAATAAGGCCAAACAGAGAAAACTCTACCCTAATTTATAGCTTCTTGGTTTGCTAAATGCTCTCCTAAACAATCTCTAAATGTGATATGTAGGGAGTAAGAAACTTTGTTTCTGGTTAATTATACAGTAGTACTAACCAAAAGATCGTCATTTTACACAGTTCAGTAAAACGAGAGGAATAGCCAGGCTCCGAGGCAAATCAAGCTACACGCATGAAGTGAAAAGGGAGCACCATAAACAACAGGTTCCCATTTGTTTCAGGAGGTTGTCTAGTTCTGATTTCATCTACTTGACCCGTATTCATGCACCGCTTCATTTTGTTCAGTTGCTACTCCATTTCAAGTCCATATTCCTACGGAAACTGCTCCTCTGTTTGATACGTGTAAGCCTGTCATACACACACCATGGAAAGCTAATAAGATGTGGCCGGTCCCGGTTATGTCCTTCATTGTAGGAGCCCCAGTACTCTGAATGATAAGTAACATGATACCAAGCAGAGGCCTTGGCATCCAAGTCATCTTGACCAATTCCATTCTTGTCCATGCCCAGCTCGCTGAACCATGACCTGGCTTCTTTCCTCAAAGATCTCACCGCCATCCTGATTGCATCAGCATCCCTACTCTTCGTGAAATTCCTTGCCATCTTTAGGGCACGTACAACGTGCCGTCGCCATGCAAGGAAATTTTGCAGAACCCCCCCCCCGCCCCGCGCGCGTCGTCGAGGCCTGGTCGTCGCCTCGCTCGTCTCCGCGCTCCAAGAACCGAGCGACGACTCAGTGCCCGTTGTAGCAGCCGCTGCGGGGAAACGACGGCGGTGGGGATCCCTTGTGCGCGCGGGAAAGATTGGTTTGCCGCCTCCGGTGCGCGCGGGAAAGCCAAAGCCACCGGCCGAGAACACTGCAGCAATAGAGCACCATGCGGCCATGGCAAAATCAGGAATCCGCAGACTTACCGGAGATGGCCGGCGTGAGCACGTCGTCGCCAATCACCATGCAGATGCCGACGAGCGCCAACACAAGCAGGACGTGCTGCAGCACCTTGTGCCGTCCCCGCGAGGGTCTCGCGGGCCGCGCACCGCAGCCCCGCCCACCGCCGCGTCGGGGCCGTCGCCCCTCACCGGCCGCGCGCGGGAGGCCCGCCGCGGGGGCCGCCGTCCGCCGCGAGCGCCGCCGCCCCTCGCCGGCCGTGCGCGGGAGGCCCTCCGCGAGCGCCGCTCCTCGCCAGAGGGAGAGGGGGGGGGGGGGAAGCGTGTTCGGTGGAGACCGTAGGATGGTGGGGGAGATAGAGATAAGGTTGGGGGCGTAGGTCCCACCTGTTAGTCTCATTTTTGAATGAATTTTGTATTATCTGATGTATACAACAAAAGAAGCTACAAAGATCAGATATGTAGTAGATCATCAGTAGTTTTTGTGTCAAATGATGAATTAATCATCATAGAGACAGCCAAACAGACAGTCCATTATACAAGCTGTCTGTTAAGTTGTCTGTTTGTGTTAAAAAGACAGCAGCTGTCTGCACTGTTGTACTTGCCCTTAGAATACATCCACTTACTATCTCAGCTTCACTTTTTATGCCATAATGGTCCATAAGATTACCCAGCTTGAAATCAAACTCTCGCTTGAGTTCTATTGCTTCGGTAGTGTACTCTTTGTAGCCATCAACAATCAAATCGGAGTCATAAGACCTTTTTGCCACATCCTTCGTGAAGTACTTTATGTGAGCTGTGTGCTTCTTTATTTCCCTGTAGAGCTTCCCAATTACACCCTTGGGTATATCTGGCCTTGTTTAGTTTCCAACTTTGACATGTCAAAGGTCACTGTAGCGTCATTGTAGCATTTCGTTTGTATTTATGAATAATTATCAAACATTGATTAGTTAGGCTTAAAATATTCGTCTTGCAAAGTACAACAAAATTGTATAATTAGTTTTTGATTTTATCTACATTTTATACTCCATGTATGTGCTGATATTTTGATGTGATGCGAATCTTTTTTTGCATAGTGGAATTTAAAGATGAAATATGGGAACTAAACACGGGCATGGGTTGCTTTGTCGAGCTTCTCCGTGAAATCAGGATACTCCCTGACATGCAGCTCATGCGGGATCTGAGCTGGCACTCCTGTCTTTGGGAAATCAACAGCCACAGAGAAGAGCTTGGCTAGTTGAATGCATGGGGCGCTTTCAGCCTATGATATTCCTTATCTGCAAAGACTACATGTGCATTGGCTATGATTCCAAGACTCTCGTTAACTATGTACTCCCTCCGTATCACAATTAGATGACGTTGAGGACAGCAACACGGTCTCCAAAGCACAACTTTGACTCCTATTTTCTATAAAAAATATTTATTAGAAAGTTATATATTTATACTTTATGAAAGTAATTTTTAAGACAAATCTATTGATATGATTTTCACATTTCTAAACTCAATGGCTTAAAATTTATTCATGATTTATATTTCCAAGGTTTGACCCAAACCTTGTCCAAAACGTCATCTAATTATGATACGGAGGGAGTAATTCGTGAAATAAGGGCACGTACACATAATGGCATAAGGGCACGTACAACAGTTTAAGTTTAGACAGCTGCTGTCTATTTAACAGATACAGACAGTTAGATAGTCAGCTCTACAATAGTTTAGACAGCTGCTGTCTATTTAGCTGTCTATGTGATAATAAATACGCACTCTGGTTTCTGATGTTTTGCATGGGAGCACGAGCCAAAGCAGTAGACGAGATAGTAGACAACAACACTCTCTTTCCTCATTAAATGATGGCCACATCAGCTCATTTGATCTATGTGGTAACAAAAAGACAGTTGCTGTCTATGGGTTGTACATGCCCTAAACATAAAAAAATTAAGGAAAGGTGGAGATACAGAGAGATAAAAAACTCCGAGTGTTGAAAGAAGAGTAATCAACTGTCGATTCAGGAAACACGGCTGGTACTTGCTGTGTTCAAGGACATCCAGTGTAATATTTTCAGACTGGAACTTTAACATGCTTTTCCTTAAAGAGAGCTTCTGATTTGATACTAGATCAACAGCAACAACACCTTTGTAACCACCATACCTTATCTGGAAAACAGATGAAGCAAAGCATTTCAGTTTGCACTTCATAGCCACCTCCATCGCAAAATCAGCTGAAATCTTTCCAACTCCATCAGAGAATATGTACTTCGTGCCATTTGTTATATCTGGAATTTCTTTCCACCTCATACTTGTGTACTTTTATGGTTTCTGTTGAGGAACTAAAAGATTGACCAAGTCTTGCAGCATACTTGGGCACATTTCTGATATTCCGGAAGTCTACCATCCACTTCCTGATGTCACTTGCAGTTAATCCTTGACGTGAAGCAAACATCCATGCAGAGTTATCTCGGAGCTGGCTAGAAGAAAATGCAAGAAACTCAAATTTTTGTCACCAATACAGATGCCATTGGAAAGGACTGACATAACTCTATGGTACAGAGCAGTTCGCCTAGCATCATTTCTGGAAGCAAAGCGAGGTGACAAATCCGCTGAACGGAGCTTCTCACCATCCTCATCAACGAAAGAAACCCGAAGGAAGTTATCTTCCAAAATTAAAGCATCCCATCTTCCCATCAGGAACCTAAATAAAGGCAATGCAGTAGCAAACAACCAGACACCACTCTTGTAAATCATGAACTGATCAGCGGATCAAATTTTGGTTTCACAAAATAAACCAATCGTTGATCATCATCAGACACGTGTGACTGTGTGAGACCCCAACTCCCCAAGTTCTCCACGTTTAATCCTCCTCAAAATGAAATGCGAAAATTCTAATAAACAGGAAAAATTGAAAGGCCCCCAACTCTCGCAACTGAGGTACCTTACCAGCTCGTTAAACCCTCCAAAACCCTTCCTAAAAGGCAGGCAACACCGTGACAAATCCACAAATACTAAAACGGGCAACCTAAAATTTGCAGTACCCAGTGAAGACTGAAGGCAACTATCGCACACACCGCAAAGGAGAGGCGAGAATCTGCGACTCCAGTTCTGTACTTCTGTTGCGCTGCTCGCCTATGAGAGCCTGATGGTTTCGTCGCTAACAAATGTGGTGGGTGCACGTACCATTAACGTTTAGGTCCGTTTCGCATAGTTCCAGCTCCGAACTTCAGTCCAGATTTACACTTTGTATACTAAATTAATATACTTTCAATATTAATATTTAGTACGAACTATAAACAAAAATGATTATCCCAATACTTTTTATGTAATTCTAGCTCCAACTCTAAAATTTTTTGGAGCTTCTTATGTTCAGCTCTAAAAACTCCATGAATTTTTTGGAGTTGAAGTTGTGCCAAACTCCATGATGGTGGGCCTGCTGATTAGGAAGGAAGAGGAAGGGGTTGGAGATTGCAGCGGCCGTCGATTTTATTCCAAGAGTCGTGCTGGTGGGAGCACGAGGCGTTGCTGTGGTGTTGGTCTGACATGGATCTACAGTGGGTGGGGGCCGTGGCACGGAAATAAAGCCTAGTATAATGTGAAATGTCAGGAGCTCATTTAGGAACTCAAGAGTCACGTGCTGCACCAATAATTTTTCTTGATACTCCCTCCATATTGGTATTATACGACGTTTTGGATAAGATTTTAGTTAAACGTTGGGAATATAAATTATAAATAACTTTCGTGTAGTTAAGTTTGGAAATGTGAAAACCATACGAATAGATTTATCTTAAAAAATATGTTTATAAAAGTATATATTCCCTCCATAATGGTAAAGAAAGACGTTTAGGACAGCGAAACGGTCTTCAAAACACAACTTTGACTTCTTATTTCTATAAAAATATTTGTCGAAAAGTGATACATGTATACTTTTATGAAAGTATTTTTAAAAACAAATCTATTTATATAACTTTTACAATTTCAAACTCAACAACTTAAAAGTTATTCATGATTTATATTCCTAAAGTTTGACTCAAACCTTGTTCTAAACGACTTCATTTACCAATACGGAGGGAGTATAATTTTTTAATAAAATATTTTTGTAAAAATAAGAAGTTAAATTTATGTTTTGGAGACCGTATCATTGTCCTAAACGTCATCTAATACCAATATGGAGGGAGTATAAAATAACATACGTGCTTTAAAAGATCATAAAAACTTTAGTGATAAAAATGATTTATGGTCATGTGATATGCTTCAGAGGAACAGTATGGTATATTGGGTGTGTTTTGTCTAAGCATTTTGGGGTCTTTTTTGCTTACATAGACGACCCAGGTGATCTTACACAGTTACACCGTTGCATTTCCTTTAGAAGACTTGAAAATATTAGTGTTTGATTTTTCAAATGTTTTCAATTAAGGCCCGTCGAGGAAAGGTGAATGCTGAACGCTCTAACGAACATTTGAACTCAAAACTGTTGCTCATCTCCTCTGGTATTCTCCTTGGAAAGGTATTCTTAATAACAAAGCCTAACAAATCTTGGAAAGACCCTAAAAAAATAATTTACCCTAAACAAACAAATCTTGGCAAGTATTCAACTTCATCCAAAAGGAAACGGAGAATGCAGTCCACTGGATGCCTTTTATTGCCCATTTACTAATAATTATAACCGGAGACGAACGTGGCCGGTTATCACAGATGCGAGATCCGTTTATGTTTACCAGCGTTTTTTTTGTAAGGGTGTTAATACCAACGTTAGCTCTCCTGGCCTGTTCGATAATTTCTTTCCCCTCAGGCTGGTGGTGCTGCACGGAGGCGGAATACAACACTGCTCCGTAATTTCTTTTCCCCTCAGGCTCAGCCCTTCAGTACCCATTTGGAAACCTGGAAGTCTTCAGTTCCCCTAGAAAATTAATTATATATACATATTGCCATTTTCAATATACGGTTCTTCAAATCAAAGGATAAACTTTTTAAAATAAAAAGCAATCAGTGCCTCAAAAAAAAATCAGCTAGGATTTAGTAACAGTTAGCTGAGGCTTTGACTCTTGGCACACGTCTAGCGGATTTCTCCATTTGCTATTGTCTTGACCTTGCTCTTGCCACTGAGAGAAGCTTCAGGGTCACCCGAGTACCCAGCAAAGGTGACCCTCTCCCCCACGGCAGCATCCGCTGGTGGCTCAACCAATTCAACCTAGACGCGCAGGGGACTTCAGCATTATTATACATCAAAATAAATACTGCTGGTTCATGATGACACGCTTCCAATTTCAGAGCATAAATTTACTGGCCTAGAACTGGGCCTTGTAGGCCTTGTTTAGTTCCAAAAAGTAACTCCCAAATACACTATGCAAAAAGAAGATTCTCCATCACATCAAAATGTCATAACATGCATAGAGTACTAAATGTAGATAAAATCAAAAACTAATTGCACAGTTTTGTTGTACTCTGCGAGACGAACATTTTGAGCCTAATTAATCAATTTTTGGATAATTGTTCACAAATACAAACGAAATGCTACGGTAGCGCAATGATTACGAAGTGACATCTTACTCCCAAATTCAACCTCCCAATTCTAACATCTAAACAAGGCCTTAGATCCAAATTTTGGATTTGGTAATAAATGCGCCACTGTAGCATTTCGTTTGTATTTGTGAAAAATTGTCCAAACATTGATTAATTAGGCTCAAAATGTTCGTCTCGTAAAGTATAACAAAACTATGCAATTAGTTTTTGATTTCATCTATATTTAGTACCCCATGCATGTGCCGATATTTTGATACGATGCGTCTTCTTTTTGCATAGTAGAATTTGGGAGGCAAATTTTGGAGACAAGGGCTAATGTACTGTGAAGTCGATGTCTTACCTTGGTATGGTCGTCACTTGATGCAGCCAGAACCATGGCATGAGATTTTATACCACGCATCGCCACTGGTTTCAAATTGCAGAGAACACACACTTTCCGGTTCTGCTCATTCATAACAAAGACAGCAGAATCAGTGAGCAACCAGAGGCATCTTGAGAACATACGTAGTATTTAGGGAAGCACAAATGATGTTAGTAAAACCAACCTGCATTTCTTCAAGAGGAATGTATTTAACAAGGCCGCTAACCACTGTTCTTGGATCCTCCTCTCCAACATCAATTTCCTCAACATATAGGGAATCAGCATCTGGGTGCTTCTCTGCTTTCCTGATAAGCCCCACTCGAATATCCAACTTTGCAACAGAGACTTCTGCCTCTGCTGCCTTAGATTTTGGGTTACCAGACTGTTTCTTTTGTTCCTTTTTTGAGCCTCCCTCTGGATAAAAAGAATGAGAAGAAATAGATAATTACCTGGTGGGATTTGTAATAGCTTGGCATAAAATAATTCAAACAAGATCAATCCACTTCAAACAGGATAGACAGGGTGCAATATACTGTGAAGCTGTCACTTGCATGATAGGTCTAATGTTTGTTCTCCAAAATTATGCTAGGAGCTCTGTCTCATACTTAATGAAACAGGAGGCACCCGGGTTTGAGCTCAGGTGGGCACGGTGCTTGACCGCCTACTGCCAACTGAGCAAGCGCTTGATCTATAGATACTACTTTCTGTAATGAGACATATAAAGTGCACAATCCTCCAATAAGTTGACCAACATGATTTTTTTCTCTTTGCTCCAAAATGGGCAACAGAAAAGGCAGTTCTGCCATATAATCTGGGCTTCTAGCAAATATGAAGCAGAATAAATTAGAGTATCCAAACAATTACCAGATAATGTGCTGCTTTTGAGCTGGCTAGCAATTTTCGTGGCTTCAGCATCAGCCACTGCTTTTGACCTCCTCTCAGCTTGACTGCCTGCATATTTTTTCCTATGCTCACTCACCTTTTCATCTTTCTGCAATCATTGCAATTTATGTGGTGTAAAATTATGGCCAACAGAGAAACATATTCTAAATGCAAGACTCACCAATTCCTCAAACAAAGGTACAGGCCTCCCTATTTTGTGCCCAGCTGGTAAAAAATCCCAAGGAGTTTTTGTCTTCACACTTTCTCCTTTGTCTTCACTGAATGAGAGGTTTTCTTCTGGGGACAGGTTTAATTGACGTAACACCTTATAGAATACAACATATTGTGAGGTTTGGGGCAAGAATGCTATTCAAAGAAACTCTGACAACACTCAGTGACAAGTCGGATCATACTTCAACAGAAAAGGAAGGCATGAAAGGCTCAAGCAGACAGGCGAGGAGATAGACAAGACCAACTGAAGTTTTCATCACAATTGCACAGCTTACTGGATCTTCTTTATAAAGTCTCCAAAACTCGCTGTTCTACATTAATTTAGAAAAGCAAAGATAAATAAGTGTTACTAGAGAAAAAAGTAAATGAAAGAAGGGGGAGAAGAATTACTTGCAAATAAACATTCCCATCACTAGAAATACCCATTGCACTCTTCAGTCCTTGTTTCAGCTTAACCTTCCATAAGAAGACAATACATGCTGAAAAAACTAGCAGCCGACGTGGCAAAACATAAGGGACATGCCATGCTGGTATCGTGCCACTTCACACAGTGCACAAGTGCATTGTTTATCTTTTCCATTGCATCGATATATTGTTCAACCCATTTACTGATTTTTTCTGCAAGCTCACTTGTTGGCGGATGTGACTCAGCACCAGGAGCATCAGGTATAATTGAATCATATCCAGCCCCTACATCAATATAAGAAAATGAACTCTCACAAAACTGCGGAAGGTAATAGGAGCAGTTATTGATCATATATGATTAACATATCAACAGATTCCACAGATGGTATTATATTTGGTGCAAGACTGTGACTAACCAGCTGGTTTTGCAATAAAGTTTAGCACACGATTGATGAAGTTTCCCAAGTTTTTTAACAACTCGCTGTTCAATTTGGCTTGCAAGTCAGTCCATGTAAAGAGTGTATCTGATGCCTATGTAAAACAGAGAAAATGCTTTTGTTAAACTACATATAATGTCATAAACAGAATATCACTGGACGGCTTTTGGTATTGACCTCAGGGCGATTCGTAAGCAGGTAGTATCGCCATATTTCAGGAGGAATATTCGTATCCCTTGCATCATTACCAAAAACTCCGATACCCTTACTCTTGGAGAATTTTCCTATAGGCATAAGGAAACTCTAGTTATTTAAAGGAAATATATGTATGTACATACTGCAAAATATTTTTAAACACAAACAAAATTTGGAAGAAACAACAGACTGTAGACAACACCTATATACCACATTCATTTAAGAGAAACCACTTAATGTATAGTTAAATAGGCATAATGTATAAATTTTAGTTCATTCAACAAATGAAGACTAAAGAGAAAACATGTCTGAATACAAAAACCAGAACAGAAAGGAGAGTAATAAACCGAGATATAATAATGAGTCCAATTTGAGTCTCTATAATAATTTAACAAAGTGTTCGAGAAAAACATAATTTAAAATATTCAGAAATCTTGTGGCGTGAACTGTCCAATTTGATTTGGTTCATTGAGTCTCTAGCAACACAAAATCAACATTGATCAAAAGGCCAAACATATCTTCCAAGACTTGACAAAATCCAGTTGAAGTAAACAAGCATTTTCAGCAAATGTTGGTAACTCACATAATAGCATGAACTGCGTCTTAATCCGAAGTTAACAGATAGAAAAAAACATAACAAATATAGCATGTACCTGCTTCATAATTTAAATATTCAGTAACACTAATGGTCTTCATCATTGTCCAATTTTCACCAGTTCCTAGTAGCGTTGAAGGAAACATGATCTGAAAATACATTCAAATTAGTAAATATTTCATAGAAGAAATAGGAGTGCATGCACTATAAGAAATGTCACAGTTCATAAGTGAGACAAACACGGTATGGAAATATTACTATACAGAACTCGGGCTATAGAAATGGCATGGAAGAGCACAAAAATGCCAATTGTTCAGAATCACGTGATCATAATAAAGCAATCTCTGATGGTGCAAGAGAATGTTCACATGTTATCGACATCATACCGTGTGAAATGGCACATTATCTTTGCCCATGAACTGAAATAATTCCACATTATCGGGATTCTTCCACCACTTCTCCCACTCAGGTGTATAAGATGCTGTGATAGACACATAGCCAATTGGTGCATCGAACCAGACATAGAAAACCTGAAAATAATATGAATGGGAAATCAGATAAAGCTGCAATGGTAGCCTGGTAGGCTTCCTTGATATGTGACATGTTCAAACCTTATCTTTATACTTCTCGATTGGAACAGGAACTCCCCATTTAAGATCTCTTGTGATACAGCGTGGCTTTAGTCCTTCCTTCAGCCATGCATTTGTCGCTTGAATGGCATTTTGACTCCACATACCAGCTACTGATGTATCATTGATATAGTTTACCAACTTGTCTTTTAACAGAGGGAGATCCAAGAATAAGTGATCTGTTTCACGAATATGAGGAGTATTCTTGCAGACCTACAAAGAAAATTCAGAATACCAAAAGGGTGTCATTATTCACATTTTGACACCCTCTTATACAATTAAATCAACAATAGCAATACAAAACAAAAGTGACAATGTACAGTAACAACTGGGTATCACAGTGTACAGTAAGAACTGGATATGCTTACCTTACACTTTGGATCAATTAGTTCAGTTGGATTCAACATATGGCTGCAATTGTCACACTGATCTCCTCGCGCAGCTTTATTAGTACATCCTTTTGTAGGGCATGCTCCTTCTACAAGTCTGTCCGCCAAAAATCTTTGACAAGTATCACAATAAAGCTGCAAAGGAGAAAAGTCATTGTACATTGGATACATCATATGAAGCTGAATACACAAGTTTAATTTACCACAAACAAGCTGTACCTGCTGCATGGTATTTTCTATGAGCCAATTGTTTTCCATCAATTTATGGAAAATTGCTTGGCATATTTCTGTCTGCTGAGGAGAGGACGTTCGTCCAAACTTGTCGAATTTTATGTCAAACCACTTGTAAACCTTATCATGGATAGCGTGGTACCTGCATTGAAAAGTAAAGAAAGGTTTCTATGAAGAAAGTGTCTCTTTTTTCTTCTTTCATCTGATATATACATCTCAACAAACATTGTAGCTAGTGTATCAAGAGTTGATAGTTGAATACTTCATGTGTAAAATGCAAGACAAAGTAAAACATGTCGGTCAACTGTTACAAAAATCAGAACACCCAGTTCAGTAGTGCAGTATGAACACGTATGCTCAATGTAATTTAGGAATAACAGAGCCTAACCGAAATTCGTGAATAACAATCAGTTGAAGAAAACAAACAATTTATCCAACCCGCACATCTCCCCATATTCAAGTTCAATCATCAAACATCATCACTGAAAAATTACTTATATACACTATTGAACACACTAACCTAACGTCCTACGAAATACCACTGCAAATCAAACCCAAGGCAGTGAAGAGCGTCTAGCGAATTGACGTCACAACGCAAAAGAATCGGCTAAGCCAGGCAATTCAACCTAAAACTCCCAAAATCAAACAGCTCGAGCACAACCAGGTAGCACGTAAACGAATCATCCGCACACCCAAATTACCAATCGATCGAATTTCCAACGAGAAGAGAAGCATCGCCCGCACTAGAAAGCAGGGATTCCAGCCAAAGGGCCTGTTGACTCACTTGTCGCAGATCTCCTTCGGCGAGCACCTCTCCTCCATGGCCTTCGTCTCCGTGGCCGTCCCGTACTCGTCGGTCCCGCATATGTAGAGGGCGTTGTACCCGCGCAGCCGGCAGTAGCGCGCGAACACGTCGGCGCTCAGCACACCTGCGCGCACGGCCGAACAAAATCCCCGTGAGACGAACGGCGAAGGGACCGGGAGAGAAGCCGAGGATGATAAATTCGCGGGACGGGGGAGGCGGGTGCAGGGGAGAGCAGAGCAGGAGGGAAGGAAGGAGGGATGCTCACATCCGATGATGTTCCCGAGGTGCGGGACGTTGTTCACGTAGGGTAGAGCGCTGGTGATGAGTATGTTGCGGCGGCCGGGGATCGGCAGCTTCGGCGGCGGCGGAGGCGAGGATGACGACGCCATGGCTCCGAGGCGGAGGTTTTTGGGTTCTCCGAGTCACGGCCCACTACCGGGGCTTTGCCCCTTGATCAAGAATCAAAACCGCCGTGGTATCCTACCAGCGGGACCCACCGTCGGGCAAGGTTCGACTCGTAAAGCCGGTACGCAGGGCCTTCCGGGCATTCCCGGATTTGAAGGGGACAAATTCTGATACCTGGGCACCAAGATATTCTGACACTGATGCACGCATACGAATATGGGTTGGATGCTGGACAAATTCCTACGCGGCAATGCCTTGCTCATCCAATTGGTTGGCTTGCCCACCTCAGTGGCTGAGGCATTTATGCTGAAGAGTTCAGGCAGAAGTGAATCCTCTTCGCACATGCCACCTGATTATCTGAAGCTTCCATCGAGTTAAATTCCATCGGTAATTTTGGCCGCGGATCCTGTTGATTTACTCGGGTCGCAAAGTTTATCCACTGGGAAGGAAGACTACTCCTGTTGGCTATATATCCTGACAACTATTTCCTTTCACATAAAAAGTGTTAGTTAATTATCGAGATGGATTGCTTAATAATCGCCAAGGCCTTTGACAGCTCAGAAGACAGATCAGGTATAAGCTTCATCATCACTGAAGCGAAGGAGCGCAATTCGATTGCCCATGAATAGTGTTTCAGGCAAAATAGTGTTTCAGGCGTTCAGGGTTTACTAACTGAGTTCCTCTAGATGGTTCATGGTAGTATGGTACAGTACAGAACACAATACTGTATGGTAGTAACAGAATTTGAACAAGTTAACAAATTTAACAAAACGATTTAGCTCACCGGATGGTGATGGTGGACTGTGGGATGCCACATGCCTGGCTTCCCTTCACATTGAGGCTGCTAGCAAGTGGCAGCCTCCCAAATGACGGAGGAAAGATCACAAAATTAGGTGACCAAGCCAGTTGATAATGTTTACAGCGGAACCTGTCATCCAATACGAGTCTGTGCACGTGAGTTTCTGCGTTTGTAATGATGTTTCGTAAAGAGAACTACACAAATTCATATTTTTTTCATAGAAGAAGCAAAGTACTGTAAAATATTCTAGGGGTTCACAGAAAAAAAAGAGACATGCTGGGGCCATGATCAGGAGTAAATTTTCTCAATGCCACTAAAAAAATTATAAGACGGTGCCATTAAAATTGTTAGGTTTCTCTGTGTGCCATTGAATAAAATTTTAGGTTCCTTCAATGCCATTTCCGTTAGCTATCCGGTAGAAGGGAGTTAAATAGCAAGTGAAATGACAATTGTGCCCTTATAACATATTTCAGTTGATTCCTAGGTATGCCATTTCAGCTTATAACATAACATGTTGTATGCTCCTAACGCATGCATATTTTTTCAAAAATACATCTTCACATGTACAAATTATTTTTAAACGGAACTTTTTTCCTTTTAGTACAGTGAATTTACAAGGACACTGAAACACGGTGAACTTATAAAAAAATCGAGATATGAAGAAGTTTTTTTCCTGATCTTATGTGTACACCGTATAAAAAATTCAGAAAAGAAATCACACAAAAAAATGATAGTATGTTCCTGTCAATATTATTTCTCATGATGTTTATCTAGTCTACAAAATACATAACATATTGTCTTCCTAATCAGGTTTCATCGGTCCAGATATACATACTGAATCATTATCGTGGTATAAGAAGAAGAAACAATGCGGAATAAATAAATAAGGTCTGCGCAGTCCCGCTCTCCATGCGCCTGCCCTCCCGCAGTCCCGTGGCTCGCCCCGGCAGTCTGGCCGCCAAGGCTTGGCCGCGCAATAGAATCGTCCAGGTGCTGTCAAATCGTCGTGGGGATAGAGCAGATTCGAATGATGGGTTTTGGGGGGACAGCTGGAGTTGAGATAAGAGATGGTGTGGGCCAATTCTGTCATTGGATAAGTGGGTGGGTTTGATATTGCACAACAGACTCGTGGGTCCGTCTAGTCAGTGAGGACACCTAACGGCGGCTAATGGAAATGGCACTCAAGGAAAAGAAAATTTGAATCAGTGGCAATGAAGGGAAGCTAAGAATTTCAATGGCAATGAAGAAAGTCCTATAATTTCTAGTGGCATTGAGAAAATTTACTCCATGATCAGCCCGGCATTCCCCTTCCACCGCCCTTATCCTCCTCCCCAACCCTCCACACTCAATTGGAGCAACGTCTCATGTTCTCCACCTTATTGCCCGTACCCATACCACTTTCCCATATGGAGTAGTTCTCAAATCAAGCATCTAAATTAATTCTGGTTCCATAATTGTGTTTACATATAGATAAGATCTCCAAAAATAAGACTATACTTGAGTATCTTTGAACAACAAGTTTTCAAGAATATTTCTTATGGGGGTGTTTTTGGTTCAAGAAAAAAAAATGTTCCAGATTTTAGAGTAAAATTGTTTCTGCTAAAAAGAGAATTGTTTTAGAAGAAACATTACAATTTCAACTCGAATGTTTTATACTATAACATATCATATCAACTCATGGAACAAAGAATATTTTATAGATCTAGATTTTTTTTAGAAGAATATTAGACTAAAATGGGTATCCGTACAATTGAGAGAAAATTATATCAACCAACCAAACAAACATGAACAGAAGAACAAACTGGTTGTACTATTTGAGCGTGACAATGATAGAATTTGACATGACCAATTCATACAACAATTTTGACCATTATAATTACTCAAGGCCATAGGGAGACGGTTTGAGACGAAACACATTTTTTTAATATGAAATCCAAAATCAACTTACCAAACTAGAAACAACTTACTCAAGCCTTGTAAATTGTTGATCATCATCCTAGCCTGGTACCCTCGGCTCGTGAAGCGAAGCTAGGGGCTGGTGAAGCGAAGCTAGGGGCTTTCACTGCAGGGCCACTAGCTTCGCTTTCTGAGCTGAGGGTGCCAGGCTAGGATGATGATCGGTTGTTGTCAGTTGTCCTGCTGCTTTGGACATGAACTAGACTTTAGTTCCTGGATGTTTTTGAACAAAAGGGCTAGCCGCGAAAACTTGAAGAAAATTCAAGTTAACATTGATAGTTCTATCAGCTGAACTCTTCGCGTTTTATATGTCGTCTGATAGTTTCACATGGTTATTTAGCTACCACGATTATTCTGCTACACCACGTAGGAACCAAATTTATCAGCTAGAGACGAGAGCCTCATGTTTCATGAATCTCATGGCGTAAAATAAATCAAGCGTGAGTGTACATTTATTTTACCGAAATTCAACATTTTGCTAATTTTGGTAATTTCAGTGATGACCAAAAAAGAAACTCCAAATCAAAATTGAGAAAACCTTGGCTTATACGGTCACACTTCTTACACGAGCGGATCCACTGGCTAAACTAGACAAATATAGTTAAAAGAGCATGTCATGGTCGTGTCCTGCAGATGCCAACCGGAGCTTTACATGTTACACAAACACAAGGATACTCCATACTATATTCACCGTATCGTCATTAGTACGTTGCAGTCTACTTGCAACATGGACGACACGGAACGCAGAAAGTGACTTGTAAGCTGTAACATACTGTACTCTGCCATCGCAATGGAGGTAGCGCCAAGCCGTGGCGTCGCTTTCCCCTGCCCAGGCACTTGGCCGCACAGTAGCACCTCTTGTCGTTTTCACCAACGGAGCTAGGCCTAGTAGTGCCATGCACTGATGATCCAACAGTTGCAAGCACCGAGGAGCGATGACCATTAGCGACATTTGTTAATCTGATCCAGCACACCATGCCTTCGTTTAGATCTCAATTTAGGACACCCAAACTTTGAAGTTTGATAATAAATACACATTGTAGCCTTTCATTTGTATTTGTGAATAATTGTTTAAACATTGATTAATTAGTCTCAAAATGTTCGTCTCGTAAAGTACAATAAAACTGTACAGTTAGTTTTTAATTTCATTTATATTTAGTACTTTATGTGCCGACATTTGATGTGATGAGAATCTTTTTTTTGTATAGTGGAATTTTGGGGGCGAAATTTGGAAACTACACAAGAAGGCCCATTTCTTCCAAAGCAAGAGCTTAAAGAATTCAATAATGCTATCCTCAGGATCAGACATGAATGTCGCTTTTAAGAACATGTACTGTGCGGCAAGTTTGTCAAAGAGCTAGACAGGGAGATAGGCATGGGATGGAAGATGAATCCATGCAGTTGACCTGGACCAGAAGATCCAGCGACCTGCGCCTGCGAGGTGGTTCTTCTACAGCCACTAGCGGATTCTTTTATCCATGTCGTGTCTATGGCGGCTCCGGTAAATCTCTTCTGCCCTCTCCTGGTTTGCCGTCATAGCTAGCTGGAGGCGAAGACACACGTCGGTGGCTCGCGGCGGCGTCGTTCCGTCGCGTCAATAATGGCGGGGGTGACGCTGTCCGTCGTCCTCCTCGTCGCCGGCGTCGTGGCGATGCTCGTGCTGCACATCCTCATCGTCTTCTGGGCGCTCAGGCGGGGCGTCGTGCTCCGCGTCGCGGCGTCGCGGCAGGACGAGGAGCGCGCCGCTGCCGCCGCCGCCGCCGCGGCGCAGGGGCTGTCGGCCGAGGATCTCAGCGTGCTGCCGTGCCACGAGCACGAGCGCGAGAGCAAGGCCGACGCCGGCGTCGAGTGCGCGGTGTGCCTGGAGGCGTTCCAGGCCGGCGACCGGTGCCGGGCGCTGCCTGGGTGCGAGCACTTGTTCCACGCGCAGTGCGTGGACCCCTGGCTGCGCAAGAGCCGCGTCTGCCCCGTCTGCCGCGCCGAGGTCGTCGTCGTCGGCATCGGCCACGGCAAGGTGGCCAGCACGGTGGCCGGCGAGGCCGCCGCCTCCTCGGAGGTCGTGGCTGAAAGACTGGGAGGAGCAGATCGGTAGCTGCTACTGTACCTGCTAGTGAGTTCGACTTTGGCCTTGGCGTTTGATTAGTAGTTCGTGCTTGTACATACATATGGAAAGCCGTTAGTTCCTGCATTTATTTGCGAAATCTTGGTTTAATTACTTGTATACGATGTAACTAACATTCAGTTCGTCCCTTTGCAACCACGAAGCTGATTTGATTCATTCTATAATGATTTACGAGTTGAGAAACCAATTGAGTCCGCAACCTGACCAGATCGATACGGTGACGTTTCACGATCATCCTTGTCATCATATCGACGTTGATTTATTCATTCATTATTGTTTAGTGGGTAACACTACGAATGATGAAGACATTTTAATTTACCTTACGGACGGGATATTAATCATGGAAACACACACATTTTAGGGAACTAGATTTTTTTTTTGAGAAAACAGGAGGGGTTGCCCCCTACTGATTAGTATAAATTAGAAATCAAAAGTCATACCTTACAACCTCGTTTCAATTAAGAAACAAAAAGGATAAGGAAAGTTAGAAAATCCTTTGCTCTAAGAACAACCGGAGAAAATTCTTTGTGCTGCAATTAATGTCGGATGTACATTGTTAAATATCAAATCATTTCGAGTCATCCAAATATCCAAATGCACCAGGACATCAGAATTATTATATCCATGAAAAAGTGAACATTCAATTGGGTTCTGAATGAAATCAATGAATAAAAAGGATCCAGGTCTGAGGTATGTACTAAGATAAGGTCCCAACATTCTTGTGCAAATGGACATTGAAGAATCAGATGGACAATGGTTTCCTCTTGAGGGTTCAAACATAGCACACAATCATAAGACAGTAACTCCATGTTTTTTCTATGCACCAAGTTCCTTGTGCTCAACCTGTCTTTAACAGTAGCAAAAAAAAAAAAGACTTAGTGCTTGTGCCGAACAGTTGATTTCCATAATCAACCAAAACCAGGGTGGATCTCCCTGTGCCCAATGAGATATTTATAAGCTTTTCTGGGCAAAAAAACATTTGATCCCCAAATGTAATTCGAAAAATCATTTTCTTCAAAGACTGGCAAATTCTCCAAACTTGCAGCTAGTTGTACTACTAGTTGTGCAAAAGCTAGATGGGAACTAGATTACTGTATTAATCATGGAAACACCCCCTGTTTCACTGTTTCAGTATGTTGCTTCTGTGCAAGACGTCTGGAAACAGTAGTCAGTCAGTCAGAGACACCAAGTTCAATTTCAGTCCCGGTTTCTTTGCAAACCGAGGCGGACTGAACATTTGCTGGCAGTTTGACAACTTCAGCTTCAGCCAAATCCGCACTGGACGTGATGCCACGGCGAAGCATATTCCAAGCTCCCCACCGGCCTGCGGCCTGCGGCCGCCGCTGCAGGGCTGAACTTGTTTAGCCGTTAATTAACCATTCCTGTCGTCCTCTATTTCGAACGACATCGTTATCTACCAAATTTTCCAGGGTGGTACGGATGTCCATCCAAACATCATGTGGTATACTGCCATGAAATGTCTATCTAACAACATCATTGTCTGAAAAAACTATGTACCTGATGACAACATTTCATACGACACCTACCAGAAAAACTTTCATCAGAAGTTCAGTGAAAGCCTACATGATGCAGTGCTTGTTTGGTCCAGAGTCCAGACACCCCTTGACAGCAAGGAAAACGCAGGCGTAGACTATGGACTTGTTCGTAACTTGAATTCATAATACTCGTAGCATCATGGGCAAATTCTTCATTCTAAACTGCCGGTTTCAACGTCTCTCGTGTCCAAGACCACGGCTGCTCACTCCAAAGTCAGAAGCAAAAGGTCTTCTCTTTTGTTTGTCCAACTCACTCTCCTATCCTACATCTTGGACGTACAGCTCTTCAGGTTCATTGCTCAAGTCGCGCGGCTGCCGCCAGGTGCTTGCCGTCGGCTTGCATGGCGGGAACCCACTCCGTCGTCTTCCTCGTCGCCGGCCTCGCGATGGTGTGCGTCGTCCACGTCCTGGTGCTCTTCTGGGCGCTCAACTGGTGCTGCCGCGCACAGCCCTCGTCCCGTGTCGGGGAGCACGCGGCGGAGGAAGGCGGCGGCGGCCTCTCGGCCGAACAGGTCTGCGAGCTGCCGTGCCACGAGTGCGGCAAGGAGGAGCCCGCCGCCGGCGAGTGCGCGGTGTGCCTGGAGGCGTTCCGCGCCGGCGATCGGCGCAGGGTGCTGCCGGGCTGCGAGCACGGGTTCCACGCGGAGTGCGTGGACTCGTGGCTGCGCAAGAGCCGCCGGTGCCCCATCTGCCGGGCCGAGGTGGTGGCGGTGCCCGCGCATGGCAAGAACGCCGGGGAGGAGGAGGAGCCCACCGCCGTGGAGATCATCGTTACCCAGAGATAGCTAGCAGGCAGCAGTTGCCGTGCCACGGGCATGGCAAGGACGCCGCCATGTTTGATTGTTTGGTGTTGGATTCGCCTTGCTTTTGCACGCATGTTGTACAACTGCTGTAATAATGTGAGCTACGAGTGCGTCTTAAATCCGTCTGGTTTCTCTAGAACTGATCATATTTTGTTGGCTTATATCAAAACGGTCTACACAAACATCTTTGTGAGCTGACTGAGGCAAGTCACTAGAGTATCTTTTTATATAGGGTAATCTAGACACGGTCGGCCGCATATAACGAACCTGATAGCTTCAGTGACAAATTCGTAATGAACACAGTCCACAGTGTCCAGGTTTTCGCATAACGATCGACACGCCCTTTCAGGCTGCCCGCACTGGGGCCGGGATCCCGCACAGTATGCGCCACGTCGCGCGCATACCGTGTGGTTCCCTCTGCAGCGGGGGCCGTCAAAGCACACACTAAACGGTATAAGAATCCAGGAATCGGTAAATAGAGAGAGAAAGGAGATCGGTAAACGCCACATCAGCGTAGGCCCACCTCCGGCCGTTGCTCCCCACCGCGCGGGCCACCCGCTGGAGGCCGCCGCCGTCGTCGTCCACCGCCCCGGGTCGCCTCCTCCTCCGCGTGGGCGGCTCCCAGCTCGACGAGCAGCACCGCCGTCCGCCTCCCTGCTCCTTGCGCGCGCCCGTGGCCAAGCCGCCGCCACCTGGCCGCGCGCGTGTTGGCCCCTCGCCGCCGCGCCACCACCTGGCCAACTCAGACCCGCCGCCGCCCCGAGCTTCGACCGCACGTGCCCGCTGGCGCTCCTGTCCGGCGCCGCGGCGGGGAGGATGCGCCGTGCTTGCCGAGGCCGAGGAGGAGGCAATGCGCGGGGCGGCGGCGGTAGGAGGCAGGGGGAGAGGAGGGGTGGCGGCGAGGGAGAGGACGGGCGGAAGCGGAGGGAGAGGAGGGGCGCGGTGAGGGAAGGAGGGGCGCGGGGGAGGGGCGGCGGGGGGGGGGGGGGGGCGGAGGCGGCGCGGGGGATGTGGGAGCGGCGGCGAGGAGAGGATGGGCGCGGGGGAGGGGGCGGGGCGGGGAGGAGACGGAGGGGGAGAGAGGATAGGATAGCAGAGAGAAAGGAGGGAGAGGAGAGAGGGGAGGTTAAAAAAATAATTATGGGCCCTGTATGTTGGTAGTTGGTATAGAGAGTGGAGATAGAGTATGAACAAGTGCAAAAGAAAGTGAGAGAGAGTGGAGAATCTTAATGAGCAGGATAGAATATTCTCTTTTAGAGCAGCTGCAGCGTGTTTTTTGAGGTGCTACCAAGGTGTCACACAAAGATTTCCGGGAGCCCCATGCTAGAGGGCGGGTGCTCTAGAAGCATGCTGCTAGCACCACCGCTTGGATTTGCACCCATTGCTCCAAATAAAATAACATTTTTTTACTCATGACGGTTACTAGCTGAGATAAAGGAGAGGATGAGGGCTATGGGAAGGAAACGGCATGGAGAGAGAGGAAAGAGATAATATTGATTTTTTAATCAGGCAGAGGACTCAACCACTTAACTATACGCTGGAGCGATTTGTTTTTTTACACCCATGTGAGCTGTCAGATGCCTAGATTTTTTTGCCGGTCATACGCTCGCCCGCTCTTAGAGGGCAGAGCAGAGTTTTACGGGTGAAAAGGGGCACCACGCTACCCATCCGGGCCATCTCAGCAATGTGAATATTCAAAGGAATCTCGCAAGATTAGTTGAGTAACGCATATCATCGTACGCTACCTACTAAAGACAGAGCTCCAACGAAGACTTCCATCACGGGTGCAGTGAAAATCTGAATGGTGCAATGCTTGCTTGGTCCTGACACAGTGAGACTCATCGGCATTAAGGTTTTTATATCCATTTTGCATTTGTCTTTCAGCAAAAAAAAATCTAATTAGTGACTACAGGGTTAATTAACTTAGTTTTAGAATCCGTGCTCTTTAAAAAAAATCATCGTATGTTAGCGTCATGGATGAATTCTACTCCTTAACTGCAGGTTGTACGTAACATCTCTAGCATGTCCAGTACCACACACACACACGATCACTCAAAAGTCAGAAAGCAACAAAGTCTTCTCTTTTGTCCCTGTCCCAACTCCTGAACGGCGCTGGTCAGTTCATCGGTCGACAATTGCATGGCGGGAACCCACTCCGTCGTCTTCCCCGTCACCTGCCTCGCGACCATAATATTTTGCTGGCTAAGTTTGGATCGGTTTATAAATTTTCGAACTGAATGCATAGGTACTTCCTTCATTCGAAAATGCACACCGGAATGAAGACATCGATGATGGTGGGGCGACCTTTCTAAGAAGAACGAGAGTTGTGCTACGGGTTCAACGAGAGAACTCGAGACAAAAAAAAACAAAGGCTGGTGGCCCAAGATTGGCTCGTGTATAATCCTCAAAACCCCTACATAACGAGAGACATTTTTACGCTAAAGCATGTCTTCAAGCTGTGGTCGAACCGAGGTTAAGGGTGGCGATGGATCATAGCCCTTAGGAAAAAATCCAGATTACCCCCTCACCTATCGGGTTTCAACTAGGTAACCCTCAACCTATGAAAATGTCCGTATCACCCCTGAACTTTTCAAAACCGGTCAAATTACCCCCTAAAGAAATTTTAAAAAATCATAGTAAATCACAGAAAAATCATAAAATAGAAAATTCAATTGTTTTGGAATTCAAATGAGTATATATACACAGTGAACATATAATATGATATGTTTTAGTACATTTTTTTGTTGTAGCTTTAGATCTATGTTTTTCTTCGTAGCTGTAAAAAATGCACTGAAGCATATCATATTATATGTTCAATGTGTAGATATACTCATTTGCAGTCTAACACAATTGAATTTTCTATTTTATGATTTTTTCTGTGATTTACTATGATTTTTTAAAATTTCTTTAGGGGGTAATTTGACCGGTTTTGGAAAGTTCAGGGGTGATATAGATCGTTTCATAGGTTAAGAGGTTATGTAGTCCAACACTCAGAGGTGAGCGAGTGATATAGACTTTTTCCTAGCCCTTATGCCTTCTTCACAACTATAGGATTTTTGTCTGATCCTTATTAAGATTGTTCATTAAAATTACTAGGATAAATTTTAAGTCATTTAAGCTATCCACACTCGTCGTACTCCAAACTCATCCCCTAAAGGGAATATTCTGTTCTAGTCATCGAGATTTTTTAGAACAGCATCAGTTTCTCTGCAATCGTCATATTCTATATCTCATTCTCTATACCAACTAACACCTACCGGATCCCACGTGTCATATTTATTTACATTTTTCCTGTCCTTCCCACTCATTCTCTCTCCTCCCTCCACTCTATCTCTTCGGTCCACGGCGCACCTCCCCCGCCACCTCCACCCCACCGCCGCCGTCCCTGCCTCTCCCAGCCGCCGCCTCTCCCTCCCCCACTAGCGCCGCCACTCCATCCCCGCCGCCTCCTCTCCCTCCCCTACTCGCATCGGGCGGCCACGGGCGGTGGGCAACGCGTTGGGCGGGGCGTGTCGGCAAGCGCGGCGCGCGGCCGGCGCCGCGTGGGCCAGCGCCGCGGGTGGCGTGGTGCGTGGGCCGGTGGCAAATGGGAGCAGGAGTCGTTGCGGCGGCCACGGGCGAGCGGCAGGCGGCCCGGTGGCCACGGGCGGGCGGCGTGCGGCGGCCTCGGCGCCCTCACCCTCCCCACAGCGGCGGTCGTGGCGGCGGATGGGGGCGGCCACAACGGGAAAGCCCGCGGGCGGAGCGGCAATGGCAAGGCGGCTCCCCGTAGCGCGGGAGCCCCGGCGGTGGCGGCGGTTCCTCGCCCAAGGTGGTGGGCGGCTGTGGCGGGGCGGGCGGGCAGCGCAACGCGGAGGGCGTCGGCGGCCGACGTGGGGCCTGCGCGGCGGGCGGCGGCTGCGCAGGGTCTTCGTCTCCCCCACCGGTCTTCGTCTTTGCCGGTTCAGCAGCTCTCGCGGGTGGCCAGCGCGGTGCCTCCCTCCCTCTCCCTCGCGCGCGCGGCGGTTGCCACTCGCGGGCCCACGCCACCGTGGCGGGGTAGCGCGTGTCCCCTGGTACGCTCGATTTGCGGACGCGCTCGCCTTGACGGCCGTGCAGCACGGGGTAGGTACCCCGCTGCAGCGGTTTCGTACGCCACCGCGTACTGCCGCACGGGTACCGCTCCCCAGTTACCGCCGCTTCGTGCTACCCTCAACTTCTTCACCCTTCCAAAAAGAAAGGTCAAACAAATAAATCATCTGAACGTGTTTTGTCATCATTTTTAACTAAGATTCAAATTTGGAAACAAAAAATAAAAACCAAACTATCACTTCCGAATGACCAGTCATAAGATTCCCAGCATTAAAGACCCCCTACCCCCTACTGCTCATCTGCCATCTTTTTTTTTTAAACGAACCAGCATGAGATTGTGCTAATTTCATTGAAAAAGAGGAGAGTTTACAGCCGGTTAACCGGAGGGATTACAACATGATCCTAATCTCGCGCTAAAAGGGACGCTAGGAGCCTTCGCTCCTGCATCTATCCATGTGGATGCTTCCTCTTTGATTTTAGCTAACACTGTAGTAGATGAAGAGTCGTGGCGGTTGAAAATCCTGGCGTTTCTTTCCTTCCATAGTTTCCATACCACTAGAAGCGTGAGGCCGCGCAGGGCCTTGCGAGGAGCGCCTTCTGTAGTGGTTAGATTTGTCCACCATTGCTCCGCGCAGTGTGCCGGGCGCCAGTGTGAATGTTGTAGATCCGGTTGCCCAATCCAGTTGGCTATGAGTTGCCATATCCTTGTGGTGAATCTGCAGTCTTGCACGAGGTGGGTGGCTGTCTCCAAGGTACTTCTACACAGCACACATCGATCTGTGTGGGGTCAGCCTCTGCGCGCTAGACGGTCTGAGGTCCATACTCTGTTCTGTAAAAGGAGCCATACAAAAGTTTTACATTTTGGAGGGGCCCAAGATTTCCATAGGGCCTGAGTTCTCGATTTGGTACAGCCGATGAACTGAGCTTTATAAGCGGAGGCCGCCGAGTAATCGCCGTGATTTGTGAATTTTCACTTTATCTCATCCCTTGTTCCAGGGTTTAGTGTGATGCGTCTGGTTGCATTTAGGAGACTAACAAACTTCTGGATATGGACGGTAGCGATGCCTGACAAGAGGTTGAAGTCAGTGAACCATGCATTGTTCGTGAGCGCGTCCTTTACTGACAATTTTTTTTATTTTTGCCCATCTGCCATCTTAGCGCAATTGTAATGGTCAAACTTCAAAAAGGATTTTCTCAACAAAAAAAAGGATGTACTTGCAAGATTAGTCAAATGACATACCCGGAAGCTACCTAGCAAATTAAGCGCATATACCCAATACTTCCATCAAAGTTAAGTAATTAATATGCCGCTGTTGCCAATAAAGGACTGAGAATAGGTTTCACATTATACTCCTTCTGTTGTCCCGTAGCTGCAAAGATCACGGCTGATAGAGAACTGGCATTTGGTTATAAAATCGTATATGTACTCTGTAGCACCAACAACAATGCACCATTGCTTCCAATTTCCATAGTCAGAAAACCAACCTGACTGGATCACTAAAAGTCAGAAATCAAGAGGTCTTCTCTTTTCTATGGCATGCTAGGCTCGTCCACAGCTTACCAGTTCCAGCATTCCAGGTCCCAAGCGTATCCTGCCTGCCTGCGTGCCCGCGCAGCAAGTTTGCCTGCCGCCCGCATGGCGGGAGTAACACATGGCGGCGTCGTCTTCATCGCCGTCGGGCTCGCGCTAGTGCTTATGGTTCTCCTCCATCTCGTCGTGCTCGTCTGGGCGCTCTTCCGCGTGCGCCCCTCTCGCCGCGTCGCGGAGCACTCGGAAGAAGGCGGCGGAAGCGGGCTTTCGTCGGAGGAGGTCGGCGAGCTCCCGTGCCACGAGCTCACGGCGGTGGAGGGAGCCGGCGGCGGCGAGCTTGAGTGTGCGGTGTGCCTGGAGGCGTTGGGCGCGGGCGCCCGGTGCCGGGCGCTGCCGAGGTGCGGGCACGGTTTCCACGCGGAGTGCGTGGACCCGTGGCTGCGCAGGAGCCGCCGGTGCCCCGTCTGTCGCACGGAGGCGGTGGTCGAGCGGCGCAAGGACGCCGGCGGCGCGGTGGCGGAGACCGCCGCCACCGTGGAGATCGTTGCCGGAAGTGGAAGGTAGCATCGTGTAGGTCGGTCTGCATGTTTGGTGCCCGTGCATGCTATGTGAACGCATTCTGTTTCGGTTCGTAAATGTGAACGCGTTTTGTTCTAATAATTTATTTTATTCTTCTTCTTCTCGGGGTCATGACCTTTTTTTTTCTTTTGCTGCGATTACACAGTTGGTGTAAACCCAGACCTGCGAAATCACGGCGGCAGATGGTCGCAGGGTTGGACCCCGACTGGGCTCTTCGTCTACTGGGGCCATTTTCTTACGGGCTGATCGTGTCTAAACCTTTTGCAACCAACCAGGTCGGCTGGGATGGGCTTTTTTCCGTACCCGAAAAATTGGGTCACCGCATGAACTGATGAAGGCCCAACCAATCCACAGATGGAAACGTGTATCGTCCTTTTTTTTCTCGAGTAGCAATAGAGCTACGCATCATTGTATTAAGCAGAGAAAAATTCACAAACGTGCGAAATAAAACAGATTACTCGCAAAATAAACGACCAAAATGTCCGGCGTGACTAGCCATCGTGCGCGCGATTTATTCGCGTTTGTCGCCCACGCACAGGAGCTCCGGCCTTCTTCCGCTTTCTCTCCTGGTTTTGTGTTTTCTTTCGGCCTCATTTGTTGGCCCATATACAAAATTTAAGTTTACGTACGGCTGAGTGGATCATATTCGGCCCATTATAGCATTTGGGCCTGCGTGGGAGTGGTAAAAACAGCATAATAAAGACTTGATTCTTTCTTTCTAATTTCGTTTTTGTTTTAGTTTTTTCTATATCATTTCTATAGCTTTATATATATTTTCTTTTCTTTTTTCCTCCTTTTGTATACTTATTTTTATTTTTTTATTTTCTTTTTATTATTTATTTTTATTTTCATGTTATTTAACTGATGTGTAATAATTTGTTCACAATGCGATCTGATGTGTTCTCCATGTGTAGTAATTTGTTCGCAACGTGGATTTTTCTGTTCTTCATGTGGAGTAATTTGTTCGCAACGTGGACTCATTTGTTCTCTATGTGCAGTAATTTGTTCGCAACGTGGATTCTTCCGTTCTGTGCAGTAATTTGTTCGTAATGTGGACTGATTTGTTCTCCATGTGCAATATTTTATTTGTAATGTGGATTCTTTTGTTCGCCATGTGCAGCAATTTGTTCGCAACGTGGATTCTTTTGTTCGCCATGTGCAGCAATTTATTCGCAACGTGGACTCATTTGTTCTCCATGTGCAGTAATTTGTTCGTAATGTAGACTTACATGTTCTCTATGTGCAGTAATTTGTTCGCAATGTGGACTGATTTGTTCTCTATGTGCAATAATTTGTTCGCAACGTGGATTCTTTTGTTCTCCACGTGCAGCAATTTGTTCACAACACTGACTCATTTTTTTCTCTTTTGATAAAAAATATTCGCAAAAAAATCATCTAAATATAGTCAAGTGAGATCTTGTTTTGAAGATTTTATCACAATAAGTATTATGGTGCGATCGGAATTTAATTTGGATACTTGGTTTAAGAGCAATGACTTTTTTTCTAAACTTTATTGCATGCAAATGACCTGACACGTGCGTTGCTTTTTGTGCTGCTCCACTCATCAGGCGAGAGGCGTACACGCAAAAATAGTTTAACAGCTGACCAAACAATCAGCCCAACATCAACCCAATAAAAAGAATCGAAAACACGTCCGCTTCTTCGGATGACATTGTTTCGGCGTCACGCGGGTGACGTCCAGGTGCACCCCAAAATGTCAGCCACGAACAAGCTAGAAATCCCCTTGCCGCGCATTGGAGATTGGATGGATATCAAGTGCTCCCACCAGTCCTGAATCATGATCTCCTCGGCAACGAAGGTGCAGGTGCAATTTGTCCAGGTTAGGACTCGCCACCAGACGTCCTTGGCGACCGGGCAAGAGACGATAAGATGGTTTGCAGTCTCATTAGCTTGATCACACAAAAAGCACAAGTCATGGGCGTCAAGTCCTCGACACCGCCGCCGATCGGCAGTCCAAATTCGCTCCCTCAACGCCAACCAAAAGAATAGCTTGACTCGCAGCGGTGCCCAGGATTTCCATATGCGATCGGCCCCAGGGAACGTTGTCCGCCCAAACTGCAAGGCCTGTAGGCGGACTGGACTGTGAACAGTCCGGTCGACGTCCAGCGCCACCGTATGGCGTCCTCAGTGTCCGGCAGCAGCTGGACAAGTATAAAAATTCTCTTTTAGGGTCTCCTTGGAAATCTGCTAATGGTTTCTGTCCTGCGTGTGGTACTATTAGTGATTCGCATGAGAACCTCGGTATGTTCGTTTCTGAATCTGGTACTCTATATTATGGCCGTGTTTATTTAGGATGAAAATTTTTTCACACACATTTAACCACTAATTAAGGATATTAAATAATTACAAAACTACGTATAGAATCCCGGATTAATTCGTGAGACTTCTTTGACCATATGATTAGAGAATGATTACTGTAGCATTATTGTATTAAATCATAAATTAATTAGACTCATTAGATTCGTCACGCAAAGTTAAGTTCATTTTTTAAAAAGTTTTACAAATAGATTTTATTTAATACTTCATGGATGCAAGATTCTCCGGAGAAAAAAATTTCGGGAAACAAAGAAACACGGCCTGTAATAAGATTAAGTACTCTTTCCTGCTCATCTTTTAACCTTTTATACCATTCCAAACTGCGCAACGCGACGATGGTGTTGCAGCTAAACAGGGGCTCTGTTATTATTCGCTACATTTCCTGGCGTCCGTCCGTCGTCCACGTTGTTGCTCAGAGAGAGAGATAGTACATGAGAGATGAGACCCACCGGCGGCGAGCGCCGACGGCGGCCGGGAGGGATCACTAGAGCCATGCGGCGTCCCTGATGGGCGTGACGACGGACTTGGTCTGGAGGTAGTTGCGGAGGGCGTAGATGCCCTTCTCCCTGCCGACGCCGCTCATCTTGTAGCCGCCGAACGGGATGCCCGCGTCGAACACGTCGTAGCAGTTCACCCACACCGTGCCCACCCGCAGCGCCCGGGACAGCGTGTTCGCCGCGTCCAGGCTCCCCGTGAACACCCCCGCCGCCAGCCCGTACTGCGTCGCGTTCGCCCGCTGGATCACCTCCTCCATGCCGCTGATATATATGCCCGGCCAACACCAACAGCAGCAGCAGCAGCAGCAGAAAACACCGTCAGCAGCTGTCACGTTACGTGTCACAATGCACACTGAAATCGTGCGTGCGTGTTTGTTACCTGAACTTGAGGATGGTCTGGACCGGCCCGAATATCTCTTCCTGAGCGATCTTCATTTCGTCCTGCACACATGAACGAGACGCGCACAGAGTTTTGTTTAGCGAGATGCGATGACTGATGAGGACGTTGAGGATAAGGGTGTGGGGGCGGCGAAGCCTGCGTGCTCTTGCCTTGGCGTCGGCAAACACCGTGGGCTGGATGTAGAAGCCCCGGTCGCCCATCCTGTCGCCGCCGGCGACGAGGGTGGCGCCGCTGTCGACGCCGGACTGGACGTACCGCAGGATCTTCTTGAATTGCTCGCCGTCGATCTGACGCGACGCGACGCGGAACGAAAGATTCAGTGTCGGGGGTTCGGATCAGATATCTATTTGCAGCTGAAATCGAAATCGGCATTGCTGACAAAGTAGTGCGTGCTCTTTGTAATAATAATACCTGAGGTCCCTGTTCGACGCCGTTCTTGAAGGGGTCGCCGACCACGCGCCTCATGGCGCGAGCCTTGGACTTCTCCACGAACTCGTCGTACACCCGCTCGTGCACGAACGTCCGCGACCCGGCGCAGCAGCATTGGCCCTTCCATCCATTGGGGAAAAGAGTCTCAGAGCTGGGAATGGTCGCTGGAACACAAGACAGCTGCATTGCAACCCGGAGTATTGGACCGGATGTATACCTGGTTGAAGAAGACGGCTTGGTGCGCGAGCTCGACGGCCTGGTCGACGTCGGCGTCGTCCATGACGATGAAAGGGGACTTGCCACCGAGCTCCAGGGTCACCGGCTTCAGGTTGCTCCTCGCCGCCAGCTCCAGCACGATCTTGCCGGTGCCCGTCGACCCGGTGAACGCGAGCTTGTCCACACCCATGTGGTTACACAGCGCCGCGCCGGCCGTCGGGCCGAAGCCGGAGACCACGTTCAGAACGCCATCAGGGAGTCCAGCCTGCGCGCAACAAACACAAGAAATTAACAGCCACACATTGAATGCGCTAAGAGTTCACTTCAACGAGCAGATCGACAATGACAAAGGTCCGATGGGCAGACCTCGTGGAGGAGGCTGGCGACGTAGAGCGCGGAGAGCGGCGTCTGCTCGGCGGTCTTGAGGACGACGGTGTTGCCGCAGGCGAGGGCGGGGCCGACCTTCCATGCGAACATGAGGAGCGGGAAGTTCCAGGGGATGATCTGGCCGGCGACGCCGATGGGCTCGTGCAGCACCTGGACGTGGTGCGCGCCGTCGGCCGGCACCACCAGGCCGTGGATCTTGTCCGCCCACCCGGCGTAGTACCGCATGCACCGCGCCACCATGGGCACCTCCGCCCCCGCCGACTGCGCCAGCGTCTTCCCGTTGTCCCACGTCTCCAGCGCCGCGATCTCCTCCGCGTGCAGCTCGATCAGGTCCGCGAAGCGCAGCAGCACCCGGCACCGCTCCTGCGACAAGAAACCACGGTGACCATGGCGTTGTGAGCGTAGACCTGCCGGCGTGTCAATGGCGTGCTAATGTGGATGGTGGTGTGTGCAGCGTACGTAGGCGGTCATCCGCGGCCAGGGGCCCTCGTCGAAGGCCCTGCGGGCGGCGGCGACGGCGCGGTCGATGTCCTCGCTGTCGCCCTCGGCGACGCGGGCGATGACCTCGCCGGTGCGGGGGTCCACCGTCGGGAACGTCTTCCCTGGAGAAAAAATGGGCACCTCGCTGAGACCATGAACGGGGAGATGGGCATCTGACAGTGACAGGTCGGAGCTGCTAGAGTTGCCATACCGGAAGCGGCGTCGACGAAGTTGCCATTGATGAGGAGCTGGGTGTGCTTGATCTCCACTGCGGGTTGGATTGGCTCCTCGACGGCGGCGGCGGCAGGTGCAGTGCTGAACCGGTGAAGAAGAGCCCCTGGCAACAGAGCTTGTTCAGTGGAGTCGTATCTTCATCTAGAACATAAACGGCAAATTGTTGAAAGCTACGAGCACAGAATCAATGGACCAATGAAACAATTTTCCAGCGTTTGATTAGTACTAGGTGCTTAAAGTTAATTCGTTGGCGCATGAATGCATGGTAGGTGTGCGATCTCTCAAAGATGGCTAGGGGAGCATGCAAAATTGGAAACTCACGGCACGGAACTATTGAAGGTGCAAAACTTGAAAAATACAGAGTCGCAAGAAAAAACGAATAGTGAGTATGCATTTACTGTACTTTTGTTTTTCCCTCCAGTTTTGATAAGGAAGAAGAACAACCTAACCAACTTGGAGGAAATTGCCGGCCACCTTTTAGTGCCATGACTCACTGCTGACGTGACTACTTTTACTAGAAACCGAAATTTGGAGTAGAAAAAAAATGCATAGCCACATTTTCTCCGATCTGATCGGCACTCCGAGCAACCAGTGACGTCTATCTATTGCTTTCTTCTGTGCTTCGGATACGAACAAAGATGAGACTTTACAGAGAGAGAAAAGGGCAAAAACGCCTGACGACTTGAACGTGAGTGATCAGGTGATTGAAACGGCGACAGAGAAATGATGAGCAGAGGCAAGACGGCTGCCCTCATCGCTCCAACATCACAGCTTCGATCGAGATCACGAGTAGAAATGAACCAGAAAGGAAACAAGATCCATGAATATGAACAGATCGTCACCTGCTCCGAGGAGAGCGGATTTGCCGGCGGGAGAAGAAGCAGCAGCAGGAGAACTAGAAGACCTTGCGAGGAGGCAGCGAGAGAGCACGGAGGAAGCAGCCCTCCTTGCAGCCATGGCTGATTCCTGCCTCTAACACTTCAGCTGGAAATCTCAATTCTCAAGCAGTGCTCTCAGCGGTTAGCTGCTGGGGAATATGTGGGTGTGTATCAGGAAAGTCTCTCTGAGGCCAGTATGCGAGAGCAGTGGCCTCCCGTGTTCTTCTGCCCTGCCGATTCTTTTGGAGGGGCCTATATATCAGGCAAGTCTCGAGATTGGAATTGCGTGACAGCACGCGAGGGGGCCTGGCTGCTGGTGAAGCATGTGAAGACAAGGAACAGGAAAAAAAGAGAGGAGAGAACCATGACAATACTGTGCTCTACCAGATTGCTACCACAAAGGCTGCTACAAAGGGAAGAATGATTAGGTGAGAGAAAGGGTGTGGAGTAAAAATTAAGGTTCCGTTTGGATTCAATGCACTAAACTTTACTGCACTTTTAGTCCCATTTAGTCCATAGAGACTCAAACAGATGGACTAAAAGGTGGGACTAAATAGTTTACTCCTTGGCGTGTTTGGATTCTTGGACTAAAGTTTAGTCCCTCAAATATATAATAATTATAAGCATTAAATATAAATTAATTATAAAACTAATTGCATAAGTCATATCTACTCCACGAGACGAACCTAACAAGCCTAATTAATATATAATTGGTGCATAATTATCACATGATTACTGTAGCATTACATTGTGTAATCATGGTCTAATTAGACTCAATAGATCCGTATCGTAAATTAGTCTCGGCTTATGTAATGTGTTTTTTGATTAATCTATATTTAATACTTCTAATTAGCATATTTAGGTTCGATGTGACGGGACTAAAAAGTTTTAGTCCGGAACCAAACAGGGCCAATGGGACTGAAGTCATTCTCTATCTCTAGTCTTTAGTATTTTTAAAGTGTTTTTAGTCTCTTTTAGTCCCTCCATCCAAACATGGTAGAGACTAAACTTTAGTCATGAACTAAAATTTAGTCATAGGACTACAAGGATCCAAACAGGGTCTAAGCTTCCTACAGTCATCGTTAACAAAAGTCGTTTAGGACACCCACGTGATTTCCGAGACCACAATTTTCCATTGTAACATATCTATAACAAGAATAGTATATGGATAGGTATTGGTGGTGAAAGTTTGATAATTTGACTACACAAAACCTAAAATACATCCTACTGGTGATTGGATGAGAGGGAATCATGTCACCCGCCGTGGCGCCGTCAGGTTCGTCTTCTGCGTATCATCTTTCCTTTCCCAGAAAAGATGAAATGTTACACTCCCTTCCACTCGTGACCTCTTTGAGCTCCCACTTTCACTTCGCAAGAGAAAGCCGGGAATTTTATTCCACCAAATAATGTTCGTTGCTGCTGCTGCTGCCATCAGGCATGAGAAGGCGAATCGGATTCGACGACTTGCAAGTTGCAAGTGCAAGACGGGCCGGCCGACTTGTGTTGCTGATAAGCGCTGGTACACCCTAACAGTGCACAGGCTACTGGCCGTCCCCAGCCTTCACGTGAAAACAAACCCGGGACACGGCCTCCCAACTGGACGCCACGTTCCGTGCATAGCTTTGTTTCGCCTCGCAGTCCATCCAGTTGCGATGAACGGTGCCCACTGTGGTCCGTGGATGCGACCAAACGATGCCCACAAGCGCACACACACAGGCGCACTGCTATACTGATCATAAAGGTTGGAAAATGGAAACTAGCAGCGATGTGTCACGTACACGCTGGCCCCACATGGTCCTCACAATCTGATGTCATGGTGTGCATAAGCAACACTCCAACGAGTCTATCTACAAGAACCAAGAAAGATGCAGCGTACGCAAGCAAGGCCAAGAAGAATAGGAGCGTGACCCAGACCACAATTACACAAACAGTTTTATCAGTGACCCGGCTTCAGCGTGAGCGTATGCGTTCAGCAGCAGGTCGGCTCATGGTCCTGGATGAGGAAAGTCGATTGGCTTTTAGTCTATGGAGGACAAGAGGAGGCAAACAGTCTCAAGCAGCATCCAAGAAAATGATCGTCACTGCCTCACGGCAACAAGGGCGCGTCAGCGTTCCTTCACGGTTCGTTTGGGCAACTTGTGATGAGTGCTCCACCAAGGCAGCTGTTCCGAAACTGTGGGCGGCGCACACAGATCAAGATTGGTTCCTTTCACGCCAGCATCACGCATGGTTTTGACAGAAGAGCAAGGGATGGGCAAAGAAGAGTGGCAATTCGATTTGTATAGGCAGCACATCATCTGCTGTTGGTTGTCTTTTCTGGGAGTAAAGAATCGCAGGCAGAATTTTCTTGTGTCAGTTCATCACTGAGGAAATCATGCAAGGCTAGTCTAGTTTGGGGCGATGGAGGGTATACAGACTAGCAATGCCTAAAATCACATGAAAACAAAACATCCTAACAGATAGTTATATCATAAGGATGATGATGCGTAGCAATTTGGCGGTCTACAAGACTACAGCTAAATGACGTCAGTGAAAAACATGACCAAGAATGCTGTGAACCTGATTTTCATCTGTCCACACACTTAGGGACTATGGTAAATGGGTGAAGACGGGGGCGAACAGACTGGTTTCTTCAGCCCTTTATCTTTGAAAATGTCCCGGTATCTGAAAAATAGGCGCTTTCAGTTCTGCTACCACCTTGGATGAATGGATTCGCCAGCTCTATTCCCTGCGTTGGAAAAATCATCATTTCAGATATTGAAAGGTGGGCTAGTAGAAATTAGAGCTTCATGTAAACTGATATGACAAAGGATAAGGGGAACCATAGTTATCATAAGCACAAAAAAGAAAGATAGGCATAAGCTTTACTTATAATCAGAAGGCAGAGCACAAAATAATCATAGCATACATGCAATGGTAAACGGTGTGGTGACATATGGCATTAAATTGTACAAAGAAGCAATGTTTGCAATAACTTTAAAGCAAGTGAATTAAAGAGTTATTACTTCTTTTCTAAGCAAAAAACATTTGTTATACAGATTGCCAGCCAGGGACTCACCGCCGCCACATGGGTTAAACCAACTTGGGTTCAGATTTGGAACAGAGTACTGGAGCAGAAATCTTATGGTTTTGTTTAAAATTACAGGCACACAAGTCAAACGGTTGCTTAAATGAAAATTGTATAGCCAACCAAGTTCCAAAATTGAATAGACTTTGGTTGCATATCACACAGATAATAGGAAAAGGACATTTTAACTCAACTCAAATATCACTTACTTGAACTGGCGTAAATGCCAAACTTGATGTCAGTCCCGATGTTGACCCACCACTGCCACAATTCCTCTCCCTGAATCTGGTATGGATAAGAATATCAAAGCAAATTAATGGTGAGACAGCATAGTGTAAAACGGGGCTGTTAAGATCTGAAATGCAGATAAACTTTTTTCACCCAAGAATGTAATCAGGTTTAATGCAGCACACATAAAAATAAGTTTCTATTGGGAATGGTATCCGGTGCAATGGCTAAGCTACCTGGAAAAAATTGCAAAAAACTATACAAAGGTGAAGCTAGGTGTATAAAGTATCAAGTCGAGAAATGTCATTACCATGGAAAAGGGTAAAAAGGATAAATAAAAAAGGAAATGATATCTGTTTATTGTTGTCTTTATGGATATTTTCCTGTATGCCATTTTATCATGTAATAGTATAACAAAATCCGATCCACAATTATTCATTCTGTACAACATCCCAAACAGTGAGAAACATGTTGGTTTTAAGACACTTCACCCTCCACAATTCATAGGATCCAATGTTTGCCATACAAAAATAAAATTCCAGAAAGAAAAAGGGAAAGAAATATCAGATTGCCTACCTTTTCGCAGTTTTAGTAGAAAGTTTGCTTTGACCAGCTGACAGACGTAGCTTCCCACTTCCTACCTGCCCAAGCAGGCCATAACCTTTCCCTAAACCATCACCTAACAACAGAAATACTAAAGAGTATTAAAATGAGTGAAGTATTGCATGTCCCAACATGGCAGAACTAAATAATGTCATTCTAATGTTCATGTTTGAGTAACTAACCCAATGAGCTCTCCTCTTGCACGCCAAACTGCATTCGATTCACAAGTTTCATCATGTTGGTCTGTGCATATCTGCATTATCAAATTCCCAGATAAGAAGGTGAGAGAAACGTAGCAAGGGTCGCTCAGAGTAATTTAAGTAGGTTGCAAAATGCAAATAACTGAATAAGACAAACGGGTAATGAAATCAGAGATGTGAATGTGGTACCATAGAGCTTTTTAATACCAAGTATTGGAGGTTTTTCCATTTGGACAAATGGAAGTTTATAAATAAATTACCTTTCTTTCATTTTCCGAAGCCGACGACCCCCACGCTTCTTTTTAGTTGTAGAGTCTGGAATAGGAAGTGGCTTCGGAAGCCTTGCAGGTTGCAGTTGTTGCCACTTTTCAATCTTCTTACTAATTTCTTCTAACAAGTTCTGCCCAGCTTTTCCAGTTGCATCACCTCTTATGGAATCAATCCTTGCTGCTAGTGTTGATTTTGCCGCTATAAGTCTACTGGCTTGAGGTCTCAAAGATGGGGTGTGCTTTGAAATACTTCAGTTTGTTCAAGATAGCCAACATGAGACTGGGCTGCAGCAGTAGAGAATCCAGACAGATTTTTCTTCTTTGCACCAAGAAGCAGCAGATTACAAACAGGCATTTTGGCCAGTGCTCCCAAACCACCAGCAGTCCCTATCAATTTTGAGGCAACAGCACTGCCAACAATGGCAGCAAGGTTTGGCGCAATATATCCCATTCGGCTCTTCAAAAAGTAAAGTACTTTCTTCTTTGTTGCATCAAGGTTAAGAGCTCTGTCACATGCTTCAATAGTTTTTACTAAATTCTCTTCAGAAAGAGGCTCCCCACTAGTGGTTGATTCTGCCATTGTAATCCACACACTGTCTGCAGAAGGTAAAATACCTTTCAAATCAACAAGTGTTAAGTCCACCTCATTTCCAATCTTTTGGACAACACGGGCATAGTCGATTGGATGGTGAACACGGGATTCTAGTAGAGGATGCTTTAGCTTGTACTTGTCACGTATGAAATTGTATACTATAGTGATCTCATTGTCCATATCTGCCAATAAAGCATTGCAATCGACAATAAGCTGGTACTCTTTATCTTCCAGGATGGTCCCTTGATTGAAATCACTTATGCCTCTTTCAAGTGATTCTTCGACTTTCTGGGAGCAAAAGGGTAAAAAGGTTTTAAAAATCACCTTATGAAATGAAGAACACTGGCGCCTACATCAGTCATAAACTGATTTGACAAAGAAGAATAAAGACTAATACAGTGTTGTTGATTAAATTGAATATTGATAGGATCAACACTTCAGGACAAGAAGAAAAATACATGGGCACAATTTTCTGAATAATCAATAAAAGATACTTTCTATTTTTTACTTACATTCTAAAATCCACCCATTAAGGTTTGATGAAGAACTATTTACATCATGGGAAGACCATTCAACTGGGAAAACAGAAATATGTTAAGAGTACCATTAGTATGAGAGACTCAGTTAAAAAATGTTTTATGTCATACTTTCATTTAGTATCCATGAAGAAGCTTTGTTTTAAAATTATTCAGTCATATACTAGTTTATGCACTGGTCATGGGCACTGGTCATGGGCAACCCCATTTAAAGTCCCTGGTTGCCTTCAGTCATATACTAGTTTAGCTACAGTTAGCCAGAAATGTAACAAGGAAAAAAAACATGGGGTTGTAAGAAATAGCTGGCTTACTTGAATTATGTCATTATAACGCTGTGTCTTCTGAAGTTTTGAGACACTATCAAGATCATTGCAACAAAGAGATTTGAGGTCAGGAACATTGTCGTCACCATCCTCTTCCATCTTTTCTACTTCTGCATTTTCAACTTCCTGAAATAAGTGCAACATGTTAGTAATCACCCAACATATTGTGATGCATTGTAAGATCCCTTAGCGAAAACAGAAATGAACTCACAGGATAGTCTTCGCTGTCTGATAGATCATCAAGATCGGCCAAGAAAGAATCAGCAAGACTAGCCTGAAAAAAACCATTAGTAGGCAACTTGTAAGTTTGTCGATCGTATTACTAGAAGAACAATTGTAAAATGTCAGTGAATACTGGCTATGGATGCAGGAGCAATAACAGCCATGACAGAAAGGCAAATTAAGCTATTATAAACTGGATGGATTTAATAGATATCATGGCATGACCAGTCCATCAATCCAACTATGGTAGAACTGTGACCAGGCATATGTACACAAAGAGCGATGAGAATATGCTGAGTGGTATTGCGCATTCTACATAGGAAACAGTTAGATGAGACTAGAGAATTGTTTCCATTGGCAGTACTGAACATGAACAAGCACCTTAATCCAAAGGGGAAACAGAGGGTTTAGCTCCTAAATTCAGCAAGAGCAAGACACATTCAGATAACAAAATCATGACGGTTGTGTGTCCAATGCACTTATCAACAAACCTCCAAAACTACTCATCCTTAGACTTGGACACCCTAATTTGGCCTCAATTCCAATACACCCGCTAGTGTGACGCACAGTTTGCAGTGGGGACTGCAGTGATGAGTAGACTAAACCACAGAAACCAAACTACAAGCGGTTCAAGCGGAACCAGAAGTTCAGACCCCCATCAGAACATTCCTGCTTCAAAACCCTGTTCCCCATTATCCCCAAGCTACGTACCAAGTTCTACCCGAAATCACAAAACCAGCGAGCGCAATCCAACAGAAATTCACCGCGGAATCGCCGAACGAACTGTTCCGATGGAGATTCGAACGGCAACGGACCGCCACGCCAACGCGACCCAGCAAATTCTAAGGCGAGCTTACCATGACTGGAGCTCGCGTCCCCCCGGCCGGCGGCGAGAGCGCCGGTGCTGCGAGAGCCGCGGATCGCCGAGGCTAGGGCGCCCCCGCTCCCCGTACGCGCGCGACGGGCCCCGGCAAAACCGTGGCCCGGGAGTTCCGAGCGGTCGGTTTGTTCCGTATTGTGACTCGCGCGCCGTACTCGTACCGCCTTCCGTATTTTTATCCGGCTCTACCTCTACGCCGTAGGTCGGTAACCGGCCCAAGGGGGTACGAAAAGAGTTGGGAATACAGGAGGGCGCCGACAAACCACGGTTAGGCCTACACTACACTAGAATGGGCTGAGGTTTCTACGCGGGCCGAGCGCAGGAAACGGCCCAAGAATAAGGATTTTGCCGGTGCTAGCCCATCACCGCGTGGGTTGCGTGCCGCGCCTGCGCAGGTCAACGGCCCGGGAAAGCGGGGGTCGTTCACACGCGCTGGTTGGCCGGTCGCCGGCCGTCGGCGCGCGTGCGCCATGCGCCCAGTGCGGCTCCCCGGGACGACGGCAACATGGCGTCGGCGCGGGTGATCCGAGAGATATGGCCACAAGGCTCGGCGGCGGACGGCGACGCCCAACCGCCCGCGGACGCTGACCCCTGGCCCCCGGGGCCCGGGCGTCGTCAATGCCGGCGCGCATCGCCCTTGACTAGCGAAGCCACCGAGCCCGAACGGAAGGCCGGGATCGACGCGCCCTTCAATTCCACCTCCCCGGTCGCGATCGGCGACGCAGGGTACCGCCGTCGAGTGGCGAGAGCTCGCTCGTCTGCTCGCGTCTCATTCGTTCGACTTATCAGCCAGTGACTATTTTTCTTTTTAAATAAATCAATCATCGGTCATAAATATTTTTTGTAGAACAATTGACGATCGGCGAACGGGCGCGCCTCTTCTAAAACCTCTCGTTTTCCCAGGAATTGACAGGACGATCCGTAGGCCGTGGGGCTAGCGAGCAGGTAGACGATGGACCTGTGATCGTTGCCCGACTGGGATGCCTAGCTCCGCGCCCTCGCTCGCTACTGTAAGTCGGCAGCCTGCCGCCCCTTATCTGTTACAGCTACCACTCAACAGTGTCAGTACGTACGTGTACGTGGCCTAGCAGACGAAGCAGCAGCCGAGGCCGAGGAGTGAGTGATCCTGAATTCCTGATCCATTCGGACTTGTTCTCCTCCTGACGTACGTATCTCGGTGTGTGGCTCGCGTGCATCGCCGCGAGTAGCACGTCTCTGTTCGTTCAGCGTCCGGGCCGGCAACAGGAAGCCCTGGGGGGCTGCCGATGGATGGAGTTCCATGGACGACTGTTCTGTCATAGCTTCATCGAGAGATAAGATGGGAGAGGAGGCGCGCCCAATGATTTGGTGGCCCTCCGGGGAGGCCATGCCCAATGATTTCCTGGATCCTGACGAGCCGTCAGCTCACTGTTTCCGGTGCCTTTCCGACAGGCGACCAAACGCCTTGGAACTGCTCTGCTGGTGGAAGAGACCTGTATACTATTCCCTCCGTCCTATAATATAAGCATTTCTTGATTTCTGTACATCACGTTTGACCGTTCGTCTTATTTAAAGATTTTATAAAAATATAAAAACAATTATGATATATTTAAAATATATACGATAATAAAACAAATCATAACAAAATAAATAATATTTTCGTAATTTTTTTAAATAAGACGAACAGTCAAACGTGTGGGACGGAGGGAGTGCTACGGTTTCCATGAATCGGGACCAAAAACATCGGAGATCTGGGCACTGTTGGCGCTTCCACGCGCCGTGGTTTCGAGCGACGTGCCCCTGTGGGTTTCTGATGCCTTTCCACATTGATTGGCCATCAAAAGGCACGATGGTTATCTTGAACTGAACCCGTGCGGATGAACGTAACGGAGGTGGTGGGATGAAACCGCGATTTCGTAGTGCAAGCCCAGTATTCAGCCATTCAGGTCTCTTTCTGCAAAACCGCTCGAGATTGACGCCCTGCTGCTGAACACCGTTTTATGGAAACAGGTAAGCTGCCAACCTCTGCACTCCATGTTGATCCGCCTTCGTATGGACAATACAAGTATAGCTCAATACGCCAACGGACCAGCCTACAACACGCTTCTACCATTTTTTTTCCTGACCACAAACAAACCAATTGTTCGAGAGGAGATATCACGTCGAACCTGCACAGGAAGTCGACGGCATACCCGATATGTACTAGGCAGAGTTCATGATGAGTCGCTTAATTAGCTTACCAAAAGCAAATTAAGTAGTGAAGCCGACAGGTCAGTGCACGTGCCGCGTAGATATAAGTTAACACACCAGTACACAAGCCCATGACGTCTTGGTTTTATACCAATATATAAATGAAAATCCCTGCTGGAGGCTGGAGCTGGACTAGCTTGCTTACGGGAGTGTCATACTGTCGATTAGTCAGCTACCCCAGGCAAGCAAAGCTCTGCAGGGGCACACAAGTCTCACCTAACACGGATCTGTGGCTGTGGCCCAAGAATATGGGAGCCTGCCGAGGTGGAGAAGGAAGACGGTGATGGAGAAGAAAGGAAGAAGATATTCTCGTCCAGCTCCGCCCGCGCCCGTACGGCGAATCAAAATTAAAGAAACCTCAACGCCCGCCTACGCATCGGCACCGCCGCCCGCCGGGTCCCCGCCGGCGACAGCGACGCCGCCATGCCCGGCCGGGGCGCCGATGTGACCGGAGCCGAACTTTTGCGCACGTCGGATTGGCGGTGGGGCCGGCCGGCACTCGATCGGCATGGCTGATTGATGCACTCCGTTATTAGTATTTGTTAATTAAATATTTTAAGGGCCAGTCCACGTCAGGCGTCAGCACAGAGATTTTAGGCTAATAAGCTGGATGTTCTAGTTTAACTTTGTCACCCGTGGTGCGAGCACGATTCTGATGCGGTGCCCGAAAGCGAGGTCGGATTGAAATAAGAGGGCTAGCTTGCTCGAGATGCAGAGATTTACTGAATAAATTTTAGCCGAAACGCGGTTCAGTTTCCACAAAATATGGGGCTTTTCCGTGTTTCAAATGGTTTTTTTAAGAAAAACGCAGAAGCATCATTGCATCAGAATCTTCTGGTTGGTGGTTTAAAGGCCAATATGAGAGCACCGGCACCATCGACTTTGACACATACGAGCCCTTAAGTTTTCTCTTGGAGCTTTGGAAGTGCATCACACTCATATATGTCGGGTCTTAACCGATCAACAGAAAGCAACGTCTCTCCATCCTTGGTTTCTTTCGATCAAACTATGTGCTGGGTAGAGAGGACGATACCAATGGCATCTAGAAAAAGAAGTTAAAAGGAGAAGGTGAATAGGTGACGGTGTCACAAAAAGGTTGACAAGGAGCTCAGAGGTTTGGAATCCGCCGCTGTCAGGGTAATGTAAACCTTCAAGTGCAAGTTCATAGTAGTTGTTAACCATCAGATATTCAGATATGAATGACGTCGTGTCTTCTAGAACGATGAACTGGGAGCACGTACATATACTGATTTGAAATCTTTGATTGTTTGCTCACCAACTACGTGACTTACTGAAGTTAATCTGGTGTGTTTCATCTTCTCCGTGCTTTGCCACGTGTATTTTCTGACAAATGTATACGTCGACGGTGATGTACTCAATTCTGGGGCCCAATTAATCTATTGATCGAGAAGTTTTATTTCCTCCCAACCATGTGGCACCACATCTTAAGATTCTAGGCTACCGCTCACCTGGAAGCGTCCAGCGTTTTTCTCCCAGTTTTTTTGGTGACTCCCAATGATTTAAATATATCCGGCTCTGTCGGGACTCGGGAGTAGGTGGCCTGTATATGTTTGTTTCGATTTCGTGTGTTTTCCGAAATGCGATCAACTTTCTTAAAAGCATAAAAAGAATCAAAAGATTAAGGGCAAAAACTAGATGCGCACGAACAAGGTGGTCAAGCACTCAAGCTACATGAATCGAAGCACTCTAAACACACACAAAGGTCCATAAAGAATATCTGGATTTCAATTCGTCAAAGATCCACATGAGATTTTTGCTTCACTGAATTCAAGCAAAAGATCAAAGCCCGAAGTTGATATGGGGACTAGAAATTGGCATTGGAATTGATAAGGCTTGAATGCAGATGTTTGGATGTCTTTGGCATTACCAGCCGGAATCGTTGGTGAATACCCCCACGGCATTGAGCCCCCTTGCAGCAGCCCGCCTCCAATTCAGAGGCTCCCCCCTCTGTATTCGACTGAATTGGAGAAGCGCCGAGCGCGGGCGGAGAAAAGCGTGCGCGCGGCCGCGCAGGAGAAGGCGTCTTCGGCGCCATGCCAGCGGGAGGAAGAAGGTCGAAGCAGCCGGCCGTCGTGCTCCGCCTCGCGCCGCCGCCGCTGACCTGAAGCAGTCGGCCGCTGTGCTCCGCCTCGCGTCACCGCCCGCCGTGGGGAGCCACGCGCTCATCGGCCTTCCTGACCGCCGCGCCCACGCGTGCCCACACGAGGAGCAAGCCACCGCGCGCCGCCGGAGGACGACGTGGCGGCCACGCCGCGCCACCGGGGAGTCCGAGCTCGATGGGGTCGGGGAGGGGGCGCTGGCGGCCGCCGCTCCCGCTTCCGCTCCTGGCGCGCGCGGAGGAGAGGGAGAGTGAGGGGCGGCGGTGGGGGAGCCGGAGGTGATGGGCGCCGGTGGGGGCGGGGAGGGGGCGGCGGGGGGAAGCGGGATGGCGGCGTGGGGAGGGGGAGCATCTGGTCGGGGGAGCTCTGCGGGGAAGAGGAAGAAGAGAGAGAGATAAAGAGAGGGAGAGATAAAGAAGGAGGAGAGGAAAAGGGAGAAAAAAAGAAAAGAAAATAAAAAGAAAAAAGCTTGCTATTATATGGTGATAATTTTTCCTCTTTTTAATCCTATTATTGTAGTTTCTTCTATTATTTTTTAATATTATCGTACTTTTTTTGTGTATAGTAATATATATATATATAATCATAGAAAAAAATATGCAAGTTGTGAAATATAGATTGCAATGTATTTACACTATTATAGACAACCCATACTACAATTCCATGTTTGTACATCCAAACATGAATTGGAATTGGTTCTTTTTATTTGATTCCAGCTGTCAACTACTTGCACATCCAAACATTGACATTGGTATTTGAGGCCATTTCCAATTCCTCTCAGCATTGTCATTATAGATCGATTCAATACCAATATCCCCAATATCTACATCCGAAGCCAAAGATTTCTCAGCAGGACGGTCCAAATTTCAGCGAGCAGCTCCGAACTTGCGCTGAACAACAGGAAGAGTAGCATCACCCGGATAGCTACAGCAAGGACAAACTTATCCGTGCTGCATGTACACGGGCCCTTTAATCTTTGGAAAAAAAAAACACAGTGCCCTAGCGTGCGGGAATAAACAAAAACAAATGCGACCGGCAACGTCTCTTTCATGGTCAAAACGCTAGATGGACGCTGCTTTGGAGACATCTGATATTTTTTCTGCCGTCAGATGAGATGCCCGGCGCACCATCGCCCGCACGTAGCTTTCCAACGGCAAGTACACCATCCGTGCATATCTCTTTCGTTTATTCTACATTTCGTCTGTTGACAAGCTATCAGAAGCAGTATAAAGTGGACTTATCTTTTCAACGAAAAGAAATATGCTCCCCCTCGAAAGGACCTTTTTTCTTTTATGCAGGAAATTACGTGAAGCAATTTGTAGCCACGCTTTTCGGGTTTTGACAGCGCTGAAGTTTCTTACCAGAGGGGGTAGAAGACAAAAGGCACATTGAAGTATCTTTGACTACAATAAGTAAACTTCACATTTGAAGAGAATACTGTGATCGTATGGTTGTTACTGGAAAATGACGTTTAGTTTAAGTTTACCTTGCATCTCAAACATCCAACCCTTTCGCTCTTTCTTAACGATTTTTTCACAGATATTGCGTAAAAATGACTTTTAATTTGCCTTGCATGTCCGAAGGGTCCATAGAGATCTTATGTTTTTGATATTCAAAGAAAACTGAAAGATACCAATTTGTAAGTGGATTCATCAAATATAGATAGCACTGTTTTTTTTCCAATCAAACGTCCTGTACTTTGATATCATTCTCTATTAACCACACAATGATGGTTTCTCTTTGAACAGATATTTTTTATGCAAGAAAACTACATGAAGCAATTTGTAGCCATGCTTTGGCATATTGATAGCGCTGAAATTTCATACTAAATACCAAAGACAAAAAGTCACATTGAAGTATCCTTAACTGTAACATTTGAAGAAAACATAGTGATCCATGACGGTAACACTGCTTGACGCCAGAAAAATGACGTTTGGTTTGTCTAGCACCACAAATGTCCAACCCTTGCTCTGAAATACTGTTCACACTTCTTCCACACGTCCAACCGGTTCACATAAGTTTTCCCACTCTTTATACTTAAAAAGAAAACCCAAGAAACAATTTAAACTGGTTTTTTAATAAAAAACACAGAATTAACAGCACTACTGATTTCCAATCAGGCCCCTGCATCTTGGACGGCTTTCTCCTGCACAGTGCACACCACACCATGATGGGTTCCCATCAAAGCTGTGTAGCAATTCACTGCTGGTAGCCATTAAAGTGCAGCCAGAAAGGAGTGGCACGAGAAAAAGGCACTTGATTAGGGCCTAAAAGGCGCTAAAACCGGCAAAACGTACCAGGACGTATCACCCCCGTTTCGACAGGCCACCCGCTCCACGCGTCCCCCCGTTCCGCCCTACAGCCTCACGCAAAGCTTCCAACTCCCGCTCGCATCGCCACCTCCCCCTCCCGCACCCCGCACGCCGGCCGCAGCTATACAAAGCGCGGAGGAAGCTGCGTGCCTCACTTCACTTCACTAGCACTTGGCTGGCTCGACTCGGCTGGCTTCGCCCAGAAAAAAAAAAAGAGAGGCAGGCAGGGTGGTGGTGGTGGTGGTGGTCTCGGATCGAAAACCGTAGGGCGGCAGCGGGGGTGTGTGTGAGCCCCCACGGCATCCCTATCTTCCTCGCGCTCGCGTGGTTGGCTGGCTGGCTGGCTGCTTTGCTCTCTCCGCTAGAGACCTCTCGGCTCTCTCCCCCTTCCTTGCTTTGGGCTTGGCTTGGCGTGGCGCTCTCGTACGCGGCCAGCGAGGAAAGTTACCGCCCGGTTTCGTTCCGTACGGGCGGTTGAAAGCGAGTTAAGTAAGAGGCGCGGCGGGCGTGGGCGAGCCGGCGAGGTGGTTCTCCGAGGGAAGCTACTAGAAGGAGGGAGACGAGGAGGAGGAGGAGTGTGGAGTGTGCCGTGCTGTGCTGTGCTTAGCGTTGCCCTTGCCTAGCTTTGTCCTGGTTGGTCGGCCTCCAGCGCGCTACAGGCCAAGCCGACGGACAAATCTGCGGTCTCGGGCGCGCCGCCGCGGTAGGATTCGGTTCGGCGCGCCGATTCCTTGTTCCCTTGCGACGATTCGGCGAGGCTTGCTGCCATGGAGGCGGCAGGCGTGACGCATTGAGGCGCGCGTGCGGGGCGAGGCCGGGCACATGGATCTGGAGGCCGCGGGCGCCGCGGCGGCGGCGGAAGGGAAGGTGAGCCGGCCAGCTCGTGGCCTGGGGTCCTTGGATTTGGAGCCGCTCGTCTCTGTTGGGGGCTTTGCTTGCTCCTACGTTTCCTGACTAAGCCTTTGCTTGCTTGATTGCTGCTTCTCTCCTGCAGAGGCGGGGCGGCGAGTCATGGCGCGCGACGCTGCTGCTCGCGTACCAGAGCCTCGGGGTGGTGTACGGCGACGTGGCCACGTCGCCGCTCTACGTGTACAAGAGCGCCTTCGCCGGCGACGACATCCAGCACTCGGCGGGCAACGAGGAGATCTACGGCGTGCTCTCCTTCGTCTTCTGGACGCTGACCCTCATCACGCTTGTCAAGTACGTGCTCATCGTGCTCCGCGCCGACGACGGCGGGGAGGGCGGCACCTTCGCGCTCTACTCACTCATCTGCCGCCACGTCCGCGCCGGCCTCCTGCCGGGCGGCGGCACTAGGGACGAGCTCATGGAGGAAGAGAAGGCCATGGGGCGCCGCGGCGAGCGGCCCGTGTCGAGGGTCAGGGCGCTGTTGGAGAAGTACAGGGTGCTGCAGAGGCTGTTGCTGCTGTTCGCGCTGCTCGGGACGTGTATGGTCATTGGCGACGGCGTGCTCACCCCTGCGGTCTCCGGTTCGTCCCTCTGCGTCTTGGATTTGGATGATTTGTCTCCATGCCGTTATGTTTGTTTCTGATGCAAGAGATGTGTTCTGTTGCTCCATCTGCAGTGTTTTCCGCGGTATCCGGGCTCGAGTTATCAATGGAAAAGGAGCAGCACAAATGTAGGTTAAATCCTTTCTTTGATTGCATGCGTGTTTGCTATATATGACATAGGAGTAGAATGTATAGAAGCCAATGTTTCATTTACAGTTGAATTGTGCTATTATTAGTCATCTTTGATGTATTTGTTTGTTCAGTTGCTTCAGATGTTTACTGCAACTTGTTTGTGTGCAGATATAGAACTTCCTGTGGCTTGTGCCATACTTATATGCTTGTTTGCACTGCAACACTATGGTACACACAAAGTTGGGTTTCTTTTTGCGCCTATAGTATGCATTTGGCTTCTCTGCATAAGTGCGATAGGCCTATACAATATCATCCGTTGGGACCACCATGTATATCGAGCCCTCTCGCCATACTACATGTATCAATTCCTCAGGAAGACTCAAACTGGTGGCTGGATGTCACTGGGTGGAATCCTTCTGTGTGTAACAGGTACAGATATGCTATGCTGCTGTCACCTACTGTTTGGCTGTGGTAATACAAGAACTGTAATGGCAGAAGGCTGACATTTTTCTCTATTATTGTTAAAACTTTTAGGCTCTGAAGCTATGTATGCAGATCTTGGACACTTCTCGCAATCATCAATTCAGGTATGAGATGAGTCTGTTACAACTTACAATAATGAGTTAACGACTATGATGGATGTTTACTGTTATGTTTATACTGTTCAGTGTTTATTCTTACCCCTGCTTAGTTCAATTTTACTAATCCGCACCTTTTTCTTGTACAGGATAAAATTATGTCTAATTTAACTCAATTCCTATTCTTCGTACAATAAAATTAACAAGATCCAGTTACTAACTTGACTCTGATAAAAGCGCCTACTTTCATGGCTTTTGCGTATCTATGCCGCATTTTGGACTTTATAGTACAAAGAACTTGTAGCCCACTAAGGTTTTTACTGTCTTTTCTATTTTTTGGGGGCGCTGTATTTTCTAATGACCATTCACATTTAAATTCTTTCTTCATCCACTAGGAATTTTGTGGTGAGTCGGCTCCTTGATCAGTGAAATCATTTCTGCAAACATCTTGCTCTTGACTAAAATTTGCTCGTTAAATGTTTAAACTTCCATGAAAAAACAGTACTAATTTACTGATTTCTTTGAAAGAACAACCAATGAACTGTACTCAGTGCATGTTTCTGTTCTGTCGTCAGTTCAGGTTATTTCTTTCCCTGCATACTTTTTAACTTGTCTGTATATACTCGGTATCCTTGACATCCCTACATTATACGAGCCCTTGATGTTCTCATATTGTTTCTTGATTGTTCTACTGACCACTCTAGAATTTGAAGTTTTGGACTATTTCCTGTTTATCATGTTATTAAAACTTTTTTTTTCAACAGATTGCGTTCATATCCGTTGTTTATCCTGCTCTCGTACTGGCTTACATGGGACAAGCTGCTTTTATTTCACAACATCACAACTTCGAGAGTAGTTATCATATTGGATTTTATGTGTCAGTACCAGGTATTTCTTTGATTCCCCTTTTCTCCCTTCTAAATATTATTAGTAAAGTAAATTGTCATCACAATTTTCTAATTAAAAAACTGCATATTTTGAAGCACTGATATAGGCATCTATTTTTGTAGAATCACTCAGGTGGCCTGTTCTAGTGATTGCTATACTAGCAGCTGTAGTTGGGAGTCAAGCAATTATTACGGGGACCTTTTCAATCATCAAGCAGTGCTCTTCATTAAGTTGTTTTCCTGGAGTGAAGATTGTGCATACATCCTCTACAGTGCACGGTCAGATATACATACCAGAAATCAATTGGATGCTGATGATACTATGCCTGGCTGTTACTATTGGCTTCAGAGACACAAAGCACTTGGCAAATGCGCAAGGTGAAAAAAGAGCCCATATTCAAATAGTTTTTTTTCCTAAGTAATTATTCAGCTACATGTGTGCTGCTTTTATACATTGAAGTGAACCTCATATAATTGTTGTGGATTCGCCCTTTCTTTCTTGAAACAGGGTTGGCAGTGATAACTGTTATGCTTGTCACCACATGCTTAATGTCACTCGTTATTGTGCTTTGCTGGAACAAGAGTATATTCATTGCCCTTGGTTTCCTGCTTTTCTTTGGCGCAATCGAAGTACTCTACTTCTCAGCTTCTCTTGTCAAGTTCCATGAAGGTGCTTGGGTCCCTATTACTCTTTCCTTCATATTCATGGTAGTCATGTGTGTCTGGCACTATGGCACAATAAAGAGGTATGAGTTCGACGTGCAAAACAAGGTTTCAGTAAACTGGCTCTTAAACCTTGGACCTTCACTGGGCATTGTTCGTGTTCGAGGCATTGGGCTAATACATACAGAACTAATGTCTGGAATTCCAGCCATTTTCTCCCACTTTGTCACCAATCTGCCTGCGTTTCACCAGGTACCTTATCACATGTCCCTTATTCAGAGTACATAACACTATTTTTTGGTAGTTTGTCAGAATGTACTACTCAGAAATCTGAATAAATCGAACCATATTACTTGTGGAATTCCTCACATTTGTTTTTCACCAGGTTCTCGTCTTCCTTTGTGTCAAATCAGTTCCAGTGCCACATGTGCAACCTGAAGAACGATTTTTGGTGGGTCGCATTGGTCCAAAAGAGTACAGGCTGTACAGGGTTATTGTCAGATATGGGTATCGTGATGTGCAGAAGGATGACCTGGAGTTTGAGAAGGAGCTAGTCAGCAACATTGCAGAGTTCATCCGCAGCAGTGGGGAGTATGACAAGAATGGTTTTTTGGAGGACACAGATAAGCCCTCTGAGAAACTGTCTCCCATCAGCACTGGAATTCCATTGTGGGAAGAGGATGGAGACCTTGATGCATCAGTGTCCCCTCATAAGGAGGTAGACCCACATAACATAGCACCCAAGCGAAAGAAAGCAAGGTTCATAATACCAAAGAGCACCCAGGTGGACAGTGAGGTGCGCCGCGAGCTGCAGGAGCTCATGGACGCGAGGGAGGCAGGCATGTCATTCATCCTGGGGCACTCGTACATGAAGGCGAAGAGCGGATCAAGTTTCATAAAGCGGATTGTGATAAACTTCTTCTACGAGTTCTTGAGGAAGAACAGCCGCGGCCGGGCCTACGCTGCGAACATACCTCATGCCTCCACCCTGGAGGTAGGGATGGTTTACCAGGTCTGATATATAGCACTAGCAGCTGTATAAAAGGTAGAGATGAGACGGTGTTCCTCCACCCCGCCTGTATATATATCACCTTGTTGCCAATACCGTTAAGGCGTTAACAGTAACAGAAGTAGAGACCCTGGAGCACAGCACGGGCTAACAACACAGCTGCAGATCTTTGGAGAGCCCAACCGGGATTTTTGTCAGTGTTGTGCTGGTCCTTGTTTTGTTTTCTGATGTGTTTGCTGCTGCTGTTGACTTGTTAAGGTACTTGTGAAGATAATTGTAAGTCTGTAAGAGTGACTAGCAAAATAGCATTTTTGATGTTCCGCAACTTCTGGTGTTCTGTCACTTGTCTGTAGTTGCAGTTTGTGTAGGCAGCGTTACAGCAACTTAACATCCCTAGGCTCTGTTTGGAACGGAGGAATAGAAAATAGGAATAGGAAAAAAAAACGTAGGAATTGGATGTGGGTATGGTAGTGAAACAGATGAATGGAAAAACACAGGAATAGATAGAAAGCGAAACAGATGAATGGAAAACACAGGAATAGATAGAAAGAAAGAGGCGTTTGGAACGTACTATCTTCGTTTTGAATTACCGTTCGTTACTGATTTTTTCGTTTAACGTTTCATCATTCCTCTTATTTAAAAAATATGCCTCATGAGCCAAAGCAGCAGCACGCCTCAGGCCCAATCAGCACCACGGGCCAGTTTCGCCTGCCGCTCCGCGCACGCCCCTCTCCCGGTCTCTCGCAAGCAGCGACGCGAGCGCATGCTCACGCTAGGCCGCCGCATTCTGACACCTGTCCCATTTTTAGCGGAAATCAACGTGGGAAGAGCAAACGGGAGCAGGCCCTGTTTGTTTCCCCACGCTAAACTTTAACGCCGTCACATCGGATATAAATATGTTAATTAGGAGTATTAAATATAGATTAATTTAAAAACTCATTACATAAATGAGGAATAATTTATGAGACGAATCTATTAAGCCTAATTACACCATGATTAAACAATGTAATGCTACAGTAAACATATGATAATTATGTATTAATTATAGCAAAATTAGGCTTGTTAGGTTCGTCTCGCGAAATAGACATGACTTATGTAATTAGTTTTATAATTAGTTTATATTTAATACATCTAATTATCATTTATTTAAATCGTTAAACTTTAACACATGTATCCAAACACCACCTTAATTCGTAGGAATGCGGTAGTGCCGTTGCTGCAGAGAGGCGGGACGATGGAAAGCTTGATCTACGAGCCTGCGACTAGGGGGAAGGTACATGTATGTCGTATGTGGCAGCGTGTGATGTGGTCAATCTCGTCGGAGTGGATTTGGTTAAGCTCGTGATAGAAGATGGCACCGGCCTCCCATGTAACTCAGTTAGGCACCTCAACTCTGATCAATGAAGTCGTTAGCTCTTCATCACGCGCAGAAAAGTTTCCAAGGGATCGGAGTGGATGTTTTATTTCCTCCATTTCTCATAGGAAAGGAAGTCGTTCCGGAGGAAAGGGAAGACCCGTTCCTGCGTTCCAAACACGAGATGACTTGAGCAAAATACAGGAATCTCCTTTCTTTGAAATTCCTTTGAAAAACCTCCATTCCAAACAGGTTGTTTTGCTGGGCAAGCCTGTATCATGGGCCATGAGGCGCTTTTGTTTTTAGGCGACTGCACGAACAGTTACCAAAAGCCCGGTTGCGGCCCAACTCCGGCCTAGCTCTTCCGCCGCTGCTAAATGGAATCGCTAACCATTTTGGCCCAAAGCCTCCTCACTCAACATCCCCGCCGTCCCGCGGTCAGACTGTCTCCTACAATGGAGATTCAAATGAGAGACTTGCTCCCTCCGTTCTGAAAAATCTGACGTTTAGAACAAGGTTTGGGTTAAACATTAGGAATATAAATCATTAATAACTTTTAAGTTGTTGAGTTTGCAAATGTGAAAACTATATGAATAGATTTGTCTTGAAAAATACTTTCATAAAAGTATACATATATCACTATTTGATAAATATTTTTGTAATAATAAGAGGTCAAAGTTGTATTTTGGAGACCGTGTCGCTGTCCTAAACGTCAGTTTTTTCAGAATGGAGGGAGTATTTATCACATCACTTTAGGTTACCTACACTAAAAAGTCCGTAACCTATAAATTCATTTCTCCAACAGAAGATCAAAAGAGAATCATTTCTGTGAATGAGTCACACAAGAGAGATACCCAGATTTAGGTTCTCTCCTGAAAACTCATTTTAGATTTGGGTATAGGTACTCTGTTGGATGCTAAAATAGTAATCAAATATCTATTATAAGTTTGTGTCTCATTTTGGATCACTCGCCGGAGACAGACTCACATCCGCAAATCAGGCGCCAATCACCCGGTCCACACCCTCGCCGCCATAGCGTGGGCTCCCTGCGGCGGCGCGGCCCACGCTGTAGCTCCTAGCGGGCAGAAGAGCAGCAGGCTTCTGTTCAGTTCGGGTCCCGGATCCAGCACCCTTGTTCCCCTCGTGCACATGCCGCTTTCCTTTATCGAAGAGCGAGAACCAAACAAAGCTTTGGTAGTCGTTTATTTACCATCGTGTCTAGTGTAACTACTGCAGACTGTTGTACCAGTAGTACCCTAGCAAAATGCTAGGGTTTGTCTGTCGGGAACACATTAATCTAACCGGAAGAGCTCATCTCCGTCGAACAAACAACAGTAATAAGCTACCGCCTCCGAATTTACCGTGGAATGGCTCCACCGCAGGATGCAGAAGAGCTGGGAGTGGTCGATCTCTCGAGGGCGAGCGAAATACCGTGCACCTTCATGAATCATGTCATTTTCCTACACCTGCAAGTCCGCAGCCCCACAAGTCCATTCCTGCCCTTCTTGGTTCACTGAAACGACAGCAGGCAGCAGCAGCAAGAGCAAGCCATGCACTTCGCACCAGACCTTGCCGGGGGTAAGGTAAACTGAAACTGCACGGTAATTTCCCCCTTTTCCCTCGCCCCATGCCGTCACGATCCCACCCGGGACGCAAAACGCTACGGCCACATCAACAACCTCTTGGCTCTTGTCCCTCTGCAGGGTCTTTTTTACCATGCCATGCCATGCCAGCTTACCCTATGCAGCCAGCAGCAGTACCATCAGGAAAGAATCAGTGCCCTTTTGACCCCTTGCGTAGCCCCTCTGGACTCTGGAGCCTTTCCAGGCTCGGCCATCTCGTCGCCGGCGATGGCGACGACAGCGCGGAAAAGGCCCGCGGGCCGGACGGACGGCCACCAGCACCAGCACCAGTGCCCGCGCCCAAACAGGACAGGAGGCGCGGCCGCGTCACATGGCCGGCACCCGTGGAGCATGGCGCGTCGCTCGCACGGCCTGGGCGCCCGTGCGCGCTGCGTTGCGTCCGAAAGGAAAAAGGGCGGCGCGCTGGGGGGAAAAGAGAAAAGCCTGAAAGGACGGCCAAGTGTCACGTAAAGCAAAGATACCCAACCCATGCAGTGCAGGCAAAGGCGCTCGTGCTCGCATGGAGGGCAGCAGGATAGGTACCGGACTGAACCTCGTCAGGGGCGCACGTACGGATGGTTACCGTCGTGCTTGGCTGCCTGTGATCCGAGGACCTTCCAAATCAAACTCGTGTACTAGTTTCTACTGCTCTTCAGTACTCTACTCTCCTACTAGCTGGTAGGCCGTAGTAGCACACGGTGCAGCTGGAACGTTCGGCATGGTACCTCGCATTTCAGCATGGTCGTCCGGGTTCTGTACGAGAGTCACTGATGAGAAGGAGCACGAGCATGTGAACATGGCCGGAGGCAGAAACCTGAAACCGCGGTGGGCGGCTTCAGGCGTGTGAACTGGCCGGGAAAAGGTGGGCAGCGAAGCAAGCGCGCATGGAACGCCCAAGATCTCCTGTTCTTTCTCCGCGCTACTTGCTGTAAGTGTAATGTAACATGCCCAGAAGAACTGCCCGGCAGAGTTGGGTGGTATGTGGCGTTGGAAAGTACTACTAGTACAAAGTAGTATGGAGCTTGTGAGGACATCGAGGGCATGCTTGGAGAAAGGAGGTTTGTATTCAAATTCTTTGGGATTTTATGAACTTGTTTGGAAAGAGGGATCCAAATCCAAATTCTTCCAATGCACTAGTAATTGCTTAGGTTCCTTTGATACTATATGTGAGAACTTTCTTGAGTGCCTTGGGGGACCTTGATTTTTTTTTCTTAATCAGCTTCGCTCTCTGTCTACTCTTCAGAGAATAAGCGGCCTAACAAGTAGATGATCTTAGGAAAATGCCAGTGAAGTGTGAATCAAATTCCTGCACCACTCACTAGCCGAATTGCTGGATCTGAAGGGGGGCTATAAGGGCAGCTCCGGTGTATATTTTCTTAGCAAAGGGTAAGTCTGGACACGTCATGTAGCACTTGCTTGGCAAAATATGCTCCAGTGTGTAGACTAGTATAACACACGCTAAATGGGTCCTACCATAATAAAAATATCGTATTCTCCTTCTCTTTCCACTCCGGTGGCCAATAGCTAGCATTAATGATCTACCTAAAATTATGTTTTTATGTGTTGCACCCGGTGCTCAGATAGGCCACCGGTGCTTGGAGGTGCCATCTTAGCACGTGCACTCCAACGTATTGCACCTCTTCAACTTGATTCTCTCTCCTCCATGCACCTCCTTAGCTGCTAAGCACGAGCTTTCCAATGCCGTACGCTGCTTAAAATATGCATCCATGTCCGACATGTGGGTAAAGTACTCCTCCAACAACGTTCGTGTTTGGGAATAAGAAAACCGCTTAAATATTAAGCCACTTTCCATATATTTTAAATACACCCCTTTTTCTGTAGATTTATTTAGCAAGCACCTTTACTCAAATGAACATGAACATGGCTTCTTTTAGCACTCCACTACCCATGACAAGGGCCGTGCCATTCGAAACCCAGATGACGAGTGAACATCCACAGCGTCACCCTCTGCACGTGACCTTCTCTCTCTCTCTCTCTCTCTCATCAGTCATCACCACCCGACCACCGTCACGCGGACCTCCTCTCTCCTCTCCCTCAAAAACCCCACGAAATCAGCGAAAGCGAGAAGGCGAGCCGCAGCCGCAGCCGCAGCGAACAGACGAACACCACCACGCTTGTCTCTATCCCCCCACTTGTTGAATCTCTCTCTCCTCTCCCCCTTCTCCCCTCCCGGAGCGAGCGCAGGAAAAGCTCGGATTCCTGGTGGTTTCTCGCACTCCCCTCCTCGATCTGAGCGTTCCCTGCTTCCTTGCCTCGGCTCCCCCCCAGATGGCCGCCTCCCGCTTCCTCTAAATCTTCCGCTGCAGCAAGCTTCCCCCCACTTGTTGGTTGTCCCGCTGCGGCCAATGGCGGCCAAACGAGGGAGCGCCCCGGTGGCGGCGCTGCTGGTGGCCGCGCTCCTCCTCGGCGCATGCGCTCCAGCCTCCGCGTCCTCGTTCCCCGCGAGTGAGTGCGCCGACCGAGCCCGGGGCTTTTGGTTTTCGCCGTCCGGCGGGGGCGGGTGTGTTTCTGTGTGTTTTGACTGGTGTTTTCGTTGCCATCGCAGGGGTGGTGAGCGGGTTCCTCTCCAATGCGGCGTCGGCGGTGGTGAAGCGGCTCTGGTCGCTGAAATCCACCACCAAGACAGGTGAGTACCGAACCCTCCCTGCCTTTTTCTTCTCCCTCCGGTTCTGAGTCGGGGTTTTCTGAGACGAGTTTGTGCTCTTCTCTTCCTGCTGGAGCAGCGACAGGAAGCAAGTCGATGGTGAAGTACGAGGGCGGGTACACCGTGGAGACGGTCTTCGACGGCAGCAAGCTGGGGATCGAGCCCTACTCCGTCGAGGTCACCCAGGGCGGCGAGCTGCTCGTCATGGACTCCATGAACAGCAACATCTACAGGATGGCGCTGCCGCTGTCCCGATGTGAGTGACGACCTCCTCCTAGCACCCCCCCTGAATCCGGCATGGTTTGGTGTTACTCCCCAGTGGGGCTCTGCTAATTATGTGCCCCGATGTGTTTGGTGGAGTTGGTGATGCTGATGCTGTGGGTTGGTTGGTGTCTTCAATTCCGGCATGGCCTATCACTTGATGGCGATGGCTTTGTTACCTTGCAGCTTGCACAGCCTATGCGGTGCTTCGGGGTTGCTTTCAGCTGATTTATGCAACTTGGCTACTTCCATTTCTTTGTGGTGTCAAATTTAGCGTTTACCATTTGTAGAAACGGGGTCTGAGAAAAAAAATGTTTCAATTTATTGTTCTACTTCTAGATGCTTATGCCCATGATAGCAAATTTTTTCAAGGTGTTGCTATAACTGTTTAGCACTTAAAAGTGCATCATGATGCATCGCATGTTGATCACCTGACTTTGATATTGACATTTGACTCAGATGGCTGTACTGAATTACTGATTACCTGCCATCTACATCTTTGCTTTCGTGTTTTCCTGTAGGCATTGGAATGCCCGTCCATGTTTTATTTACCAACAGATGTTTTTTAGCCACACAGGATTTATCTCATCTCCTGAAATTGGGCTGAACAATGCAGATAGCAGGCCGAAGCTTGTTGCTGGTTCCCCAGAAGGATTTCCTGGTCATGTTGATGGGAAGCTGCGAGAGGCTAGGATGAACCATCCAAAGGGATTTACAGTGGATGACAGGGGTAACATCTATGTGGCTGATGCCATGAACATGGCCATTAGAAAGATCAGTGATACAGGTAAGCAAAAATGTCCTGTGGTAAGGTAGATGCACATGGTTTTGTTTTTGTCTGTTCCTTGAGCATCCTATGTTTGCCTTTTGTATTTTCCTGGTCTTGTCCAGCGTGTATTCAATACGTGGATCCAAAACTGCATTAAAAAAGAGGACGCCTGTTAGACAATTTGAATGTTTTGTGTCCAGCTTGAGTAAATCTGCAAGAGTCTAGTCTCTACAATGCAGTGTCATGTCCATATGAAATATTATTTTAGTGCTAATTGTTGATATTTCTTTTTCCCTTTTCCAATAATCTTTTTTTTGGAACTTGCCTCTTTGCTTTACAGAATGGAAGAGAAAAAACCCATATGCTAAAAGTTATCCAGAACAGGGCAGCTTTGGATTTCAAATGGCAATAGAAAATAACAAATTCTCACTTTTAAATTCAGACTTTGCTGTTCGTGGAACTGTGTGTTCTTAAGTCACATAGGAAATATGTTAACTGAAATCTGTTCTTCTTTTCTACCCTTATTTGTTCCTGGTATACTTGATATATACATATAAAATTGTTGACTTGTTTCGTGTTGTGACTTTGTGCCCCGAAAATTATTTCAACATAGATAATTGTATTGTATTCTTCAGATGAGCTAGAGGCATGATCCTAACTAGGTTTGGTTTTCATTAAGGTCTATATTTACATATTATGCAATCATTATGCATAGTTTTCCCTTAAAGAACAAGTGCCTGACATGTGGTGTTCTGATTTATAGGGGTTACAACTATTGCTGGGGGAAAGTCAGGCAGAGGTGGGCATGTCGATGGGCCAAGTGATGAAGCAAAATTTTCTACTGATTTTGAAGTTCGTTACATTGGCAGTAGCTGCTCCCTTCTGGTGATTGACAGAGGAAACCAAGCAATTAGGGAGATTCAGCTCAACTTTGATGACTGTGTGTACCAATATGAGGCTGGTTTTCCTCTAGGTATATTATATATTGCTCCATTTTCTGCAGTTATTGCTGGACCTGTAAAACCTACTGTTGAAGCTTACCACCTAAACTTGTTTAAACTTGTCACTCTGGAATATAACCGATTACATCAATTTTCCATTCCCACAGGAGTCGCCCTACTTCTTGCTGCCGCTTTCTTTGGCTACATGCTTGCATTGCTCCAACGCCGTGCTTTAGGGATGTATTTAAATGGAGATGTAAGTATCAAGCGCCTAACACCGTCTTTGTTTTGTGAAGGAAAGAAAAAAAACATCATCTACCTTCCTCGGCAGATTGGCAGAGTAAGCAAATATGGCTAGGGCTGCAGCCTGCAGTGGTCACAAGCCTGCTGTAACCCAGCAGGCCAGCACATGAATCTTGTTGTCATCAGTCTTTTGTCTCTCCTGGTACCAGTGCCCATCATCCATTGGCCTCCAACCAGCCAAAAGTTTCCCAAAGTTACCACTTACCAGCTTATGCAGCATTCCGACTGGAACTGTCTGTAAATATTGTAGGAGTTTGAGAGTAGGACTCTGAACTAATAGATCAAACGGCCATAACTTAAATTAAAACTTCTATACATCTAGACTAATATTATTTTGTTTAATCAGTGTTTGACTAGAGTACAAGACAACTTAGCTTCTTGTTAGCTAGGCTGTCCATTTTGAAAGTCATGTAGATATCTAGTTGTTTATGATGGAAGGTTTGTCAACTATCAGCCAAAAGTATAACAGATAAACGTCCCAATTGTTCAGTTTATCCTTATTCCGATTGTTTAGTTAAAAACTCAATAGTTGTCTGAGGCTTGCCATCCTACTTAAATTCTTATGGCAATACAATGTTCTGAATGCAACAATTTTTTTATCATGCAGGAGCAGGAAGCTCTGGCTCCAGTAAAAGCCAAGTTATCAAGCATTCCACCTCCATACCAGAAGCCACTGAAGCCTTCCCTTCGGCCTCCGCTAATGCCAAGCAAGAATGAACCTGTGAAACCAGAGGAGGAAGAAGGGCTCTTCACGTCAATCAGCAAGCTTGTGGGTGGAGCAAAATCATCCATTGCAGAGATCGTCGGTGCGGCATTATCCAGGAAGAAGCACGTGACCATCCACCACCACCAGCTGGGTAGATCAACCTCCTGGCCAGTACAAGAAAGCTACGCCATCCCACGCGATGAGACCCCTCCGCCGCTGGACACAAGAACGCCGACACCTCGCAAGAACTACGCCTTCATGTCCAAGGAGCCGGAGAAGATCCACCACATCCGGCACGGCCGGCCCCAGCTACACGGCTGGACCGGAGAAGCACCTCAGCAGCAACAGCAGCCGCAGCAGGTGCACCACCAGCAGTACCTGCAGCACCATCGGCAGTACTCGGCCGGACCCCAGACCTTCTACGAGCCGAGCTGCGAGGCGACGAACGAGATCGTCTTCGGAGCCGTGCAGGAGGCGGACACCGGCCGCCGTGCCGTGGAGATCAAGCCCGTGAACCACGGCGACGTGCCGCCGTACGAGCAGAACGGGCTGCGCTACCGCAGCAGCTACAACGGGGTGGGCTACACCGGCAACAACTAGTAGAGGAAGATTTATCATTGCCCCCGTCCAGTGTTCTTGAGCGAACTCCGTTGTACTAGCTGTAAGAAGAGAGAATAGAGAGGAATCGTGGGAGTACCAGTCTCCTGATTGACTCGTGCAACGGAAAAAAAAACTGGGTTTTGGTAGAAGAGCGTCGTGATCTTAGTTCCTGGACTCTTTTACTGGCGGTGACAAATATATATATGTACGTAAGTGAAATGGGTTTGATCTCTGGATTTTGAGTAGTGGCTGGCGCTGTAGCAGGACACGTGCGGTGTTTCGGCTCATTGGTGGCAGGCAAGCTAGGACGGCTGGCTGATTTGCTCCGTGGTGGACCGAGGCTAGCGTGCTAGCATTTGACGTTTTTTTCACTGCCGCCGGTCACGTGGATCGTGTATGTATGGCCATGATTTCGCCTTTTGAATGCGCCGCCGGACACCGGAGTGTCTGATGAGCCGGCGACCCACTTGCATATATCGAAGCCACCGGTAGGGGCGAAGCCATGCTTGCCGAGCCCGGTGCATTACCCAAGAGACAGCGTTTTTCTGCAAGGAAAAATTAGCTCTTGGGCACTGCTCCTTCGTAAAACTAAAATGCATTTCCTTTGCTGTTTGCCGCGAGAGCTGGGCACTGCCTACACTATCATAATATTTTTTTCCATTGTCCCACAGCCTATATACCAACGACGAGGGGTATCCTAATGCCGAATTTACTTTTTTGTGATTATTAAAATTATCAATTCTCCATCCCCTGTTGGCCAGAAAGCATCAGTCAACAGGATAAACCCGAGCAGGCATCAGCCAAGTCTGTTGACCAGCAAGCAACGTGGCTTGGTTACTGCAGGTGGCATGAGAATATGCATGAGGTGAGAGTGAGAAACAGCTACGACTACGGGCAGTGGCGGAGCTAGAGATTCATGTTAGGGGGGGCTGATCTCCTCCTCTTCCTCTTCTTTTCCCTCTTTTTCTTCTTCTTCTTCCTTCTTCTTTTTCCTTCTCCCCTTCATCTATGGCTAGAAATTAAGGGGGGGGCTTAGGGGGGGCTTAATGGAGTAAATGGGGCTAGGGGGGGCTCCAGCCCCCCTAGCCCCCCTGCTAGCTCCGCCGCTGACTACGGGTGGCTTCACCTGTTCGTACCCATAACAGAAGGAACTATTCTTACAATATAGCAACAAAAATTAAGTGCCAGCTAACCTCTTTTGTCAGAAACTATATTTTGTATAGGCGTAAACACGTCAACTGCAAACAAGCATGCAATTTACAATTAAAAACAATACACCAAGCATAATAAAATAGTTTTGAAAAACGCTCTATTAGCTAACGTTAGCTACAATCCACGCTACGGCACGAGAAACAATATGAACGGAGCTAAGGGCAACTATAGAGAGAACTGGATTATTAGCAACAAGAAAAGGCTATAGGCTGCTTTTATTTTATTTATGAAAGCATGTGTATAGATTATCTCAGAGAAACAATCATGTTGTAGTTAAGTCATTTTATTTCTGCATTAGAAAATGAGGTTTAACCTAATGACATTCTATTTATAAATGTTTCATAGAAATTACTCAATTTAACATTTAATATTGAAAGCAATAGTTATGTGAGAGCAACTAACTATTTCATATCATGTCGTGTTTAAACTAATAAAATTATATTTAAAACAAATTCAAGTTGATATTATTTATATTAATATTTTACTTAAGAAAAAGCAGAGTAAGTGCCTATGTTTCATTATATTTAAGAAAAGGTTAAATTGATTATTAATCAAGTTAATATTATAATTAAATTCAGAAATATGTAGTTGGGTGAGCGTCGCTGCTAACACGTAGCGAACGTCAACACAAATCTAATGCAACTTGAATGGGTCGAAACGGAGCTAGGACGATGAAAGGAAACAAACATTCGTCGGTCGGCCGACGATTGCCAATGGATAGCACGGATGGGTGGATGCATACTAGAAGATTATTTTAGTAAGAGAAAAGCTCTCTATATGTAGAACATGATCAGGCAAGAACAATTTAGATGATGGGAATGGGAAGAGCTTGTCAAGGGCGGGCAAATGACGGAACAAGGCTGGTGGAGGTGCTGAATGAGTTTCTCATGTGCTGGTCGTTCCTTTATGGATATCATGGATCCCTTTTGTGGGCGGGTACATGGGAACATGTTGTGACCGAAGGGTGCACTAAGAAAGTCAAGGAATGAATGGGAAACACATACAATTTCAGGTGTTCATGCCCGACGGGAGGGACAACAGGGCGACGAACACTAGGAGCATCAAAAGGTGGGTCTATACTGATCGTATGGGCAAGAAACTTTGTAGGATCATGTACAACTATGAGAGACACAATATGGTGAAAGGGTTTTCTGATTCTTCATGTGGATCAACGGGGAACGCGAGCCCACTCCAGCACCACTAAAACTGGCACGACGAGAGAACAACAGTACTGTAACTGCCATAAATTTATTTAGGTTGCAGAACTTGAGGATATATTTTGTGGGGATCCTAAGGTATAGTATGGCTATAAGATGAAAAAAAATCATGTCATTTAAACCTCTGGTTCAACGGGGAACGTGAAAGCAAAACACTGAAGTCCGGCTGTCTTTCAGCAGGAACAACGAGTATGACGAAATTAATATATCAAGAACTATAGCACATATGAAGGATCCATCTTGCACGAATGTGTGTAGGTATATGTGACACGTGCTGGTAAAAGGATTTGACCATCCGATGAGCGAATCACCGGGGAACGCAATGCCAACGGAGGATAGAACGGCTGGCTGCGAGAACAGTGACGAGATTCATGTGGAAACATATGCGGGGGATCGATTGGATTTGTTCTATGGTACATAAATCGCTATGGCAAACAACATGACAGTGAGAGGATGGACAGAGGGTCTCACTTTGGGTGGCTGTGTTTGCCGGAGACGAACACGATGGTGCCGATGACGATGAGACGCAGACGACGACGAGGGCTATGGCGATGGGGGAGGCATACTGATCTTTGCATACAAACCACCAGGGGTGCTGTCCATCGAGGGGGCTGCCATGCAAGGGATGAGAGGGTATAAGCCACGGCATAATGGAGAATAGACAGTACTTCAACGTGACCTGTACATCAGAAGAACGACGATGATGGCCTTCAAGATGTGATAATTTCAGTGCACGAAATGGGGCTTGCAGCGGCAAAACATATTCGCAGCAGTGAGAGCTCTCCGTTTTGGTGGAGAAGATGGAGAGGAGGGGAGGATACGAAGGGGCGGCCATGGCCAGGAGGAGGGGGAGGACCGGTCTTCTGTCTTCCTCGTGCAATTAGGATGATTAAAGTGGGGGTAATAATTAAGATGGAGGGGTTACTACAGAATCTATAATCTATAACAAGTAACAACTACTCCCTCCGTCCCAAAAAAGAAGACATTCTAGGATTTAAAATTTGTTAAAAAAAACAAGTCATTCTACTATATTTAGTAAGTGCATGTGAATGCAACAACCAATTAGTGCTAAATATGGCTAATAATTAGAGGCAATCAAGGTCATTTTACTCTCTCCTTAATTTGTCTTAAAATTTCTAAAATATTGTTTTTAGGACGGAGGGAGTATATAACGGGTACTCGCTATCACCCGTACAAACCACCAGGGGTGCTGTCCATGGAGGGGGCTGCCATGCAAGGGATGAGAGGGTATAAGCCACGGCATAATGGAGAATAGACAGTACTTCAACGTGACCTGTACATCAGAAGAACGACGATGATGGCCTTCAAGATGTGATAATTTCAGTGCACGAAACGGGGCTTGCAGCGGCAAAACATATTCGCAGCAGTGAGAGCTCTCCGTTTTGGTGGAGAAGATGGAGAGGAGGGGAGGATATGAAGGGGCGGCCATGGCCAGGAGGAGGGGGAGGACCGGTCTTCTGTCTTCCTCGTGCAATTAGGATGATTAAAGTGGGGGTAATAATTAAGATGGAGGGGTTACTACAGAATCTATAATCTATAACAAGTAATAACTACTCCCTCCGTCCCAAAAAAGAAGACATTCTAGGATTTAAAATTTGTTAAAAAAAATAAGTCATTCTACTATATTTAGTAAGTGCATGTGAATGCAACAACCAATTAGTGCTAAATATGGCTAATAATTAGAGGCAATCAAGGTCATTTTACTCTCTCCTTAATTTGTCTTAAAATTTCTAAAATATTGTTTTTAGGACGGAGGGAGTATATAACGGGTACTCGCTATCACCCGTATTTCACCCCGCCGGCCCCCCCCCCAACCATCTCCTGCGCCTCCCGATCCCGCACCGCCAGCACCCCCCTTCCCCACCGCCGCCGCATTACTTCCCCAGCCTGTTGGCCTCCCCGCGCACCGCAGGCGGCCGCAGCCTGCTCGCCTCCCTGACGCATCGTTGGTTGGCAACTGAAGTGCGCATGCCTGTCCGCTGCCTCCCCACCGCATGAAGCACCTGAAACAGCTCTGGATGGCGGCTGCACAGCCTACCACGTTCTTGATTGCTGCTAACTCCACGCATCAAAGGCTGCCAACCCACCTCCGTATTCAAACCTGCAGCAGGCCAAGGGACCACCTCCCTTGCCATCCCGTCGCACACCTCGGCATCCAGACATCAATGGTGGAATTATGCGAAAGGTCTGTCTCCCCGCCATCATCAATGTGTGCTCCAAGTTCATGTTCTCCCGTGTCCAATGGTTGCAGACAATTGTTGTTCAGTGATTTTGCTTGGCAACCGTTTCATTTTGTCCATCTACAACCCTCACACTTAGATTGAGTTCCATGCCCTCGATGTGTTCGGTTTATTGCCCATTCCAAACCTCCACAGTTGTGCAGATTCATACAGATGTTTTCATCCCAATTTTGCAGGTTCATATAGATTTGGTCTCTCCGAACCAATCCGTGGGGAAATTAGTTACGAGTATCAGTATGCAGGTTAGCCTTCTTGCCCTGCTTTCACTGTCCATGATAAAGGACATATCTGTCCAGGGTGTGCCTGGTATGAATAATTCTGTGTGCTTCAATCTTAACTTTCATCACCATTTTTAGGGAAAAAACTCCCCCACATTACTACTTAGCAAACCCCTCTTCTCTGTGCTCTTTCTGCTGCATCCAAACTTGCACAGAATGAATTAAAATAAACAACACATGTTCAGGGCTGAAAGCCTGAAACACAAGTCAAAAAATGGTTGCATTCACAGGGGTGGAGCAGCCCTCAATTTTGCAGTTTCTTTACATGTTCGTATCACTGATTTCACCTCAATTTTGCAGGTTCTAATGAATTGATTTGGTCTCTCTGATAATTGCAAGTACATTAGCAAACTTCAGCCAGATTTGACGTCTTCGAAAATTGCAAGGACATTAGCAAGCTTCAGCCAACCAGGTAACACCCTTTGGTCCAACTTTATTAGCATTTCTGTGCGTGCACCTATTTGCCGATTAATTTTTGCGTGCACCTCCTTAGTTTGGGCAATCAATCCGTTCGCATTTTAGTTTTATGTAGTCTTTGTGTCGTGCATTTGTAATTATAGCAACAAATAAATACAATGCATCCTGGGGAGAGTTCTTCACGTCGTGGACGTGGACGGCCACGACGCAGTGCGTCCCTCATTGTCACTCCTCAAATTGACCGCGATACTGCTCGTGAGAATCGACGTAGACGAAAAGCACAATGAGAGCAAAAATGTCTGCTACCGCAGGCACAGGTTGCTTCCAAGCAATTTCTATTCCTTATTTCATTGTCCCTCTGCAAATCATCTGTACCTCCATGCTTATCTATATAACCTATATAATTGATACCCACTATCAAGTCATGGTTGGATTTCTCTCAACATGCAATCATTCCACGTCATCATCCACTATGCGCCATATCACTATCCACTATAAGCCATGTCATCATCCACTAGACCATCTATTTATTCTTCAATCGATTTTCTGTGGCCACATCCACATTTTTGTGAGTAGCAAATACAAATTACAGGAGTAAAAATTACATGTATGATCAGTCATACTTCCATGTATAATGTTTACTAAAGAACGTTGCAATACAATCACTTTGGTGTTTATACTTTCACATTTTACTTTAAAATTTTGTTTAATAAATTCCCGCAGCAACGCGCGGAGTATCGCCTAGTTAATACCTATATAGGAGCGCCCACTACAGGTCCTACCCCCATTTCTCTCAATCCTCGCGTATCCACGTCAGCATCTACTTCCCTTTATTTACTCTGAGCACGACATCGGCTCAGCACACGGGAACAGAAAGGACTCATATCACTACGGCTCTGAACTGAAACTGAAATGCCTCACGATCTTTCTACCAACTAATATTGATGCACCCACTGAACCACCCACTGGACGATTGGTTTCTTGAGATGTTCCTGTGATAACCTGCTGCGTCCTTTAATTGCCACCGCACAATGCATTCGGAAGACAAAGGGAAGCAATTCAGCTTTGTAAAAAACTGAAAACCACTTCATCTCATTCATCCTCTGCTCCCACTATAAAATAGAGAGCTATAAGAGTATCTTCAAGAGATTAACTAAAAAGACTAGTCAAATTTACTAATTTAGCTACTCTTAAAAATATATTTGACTAACAAATAACAGGGTAATCCAACAGATTCTGTAAAGATGGCTAGTGAGGTAGGCTAGCTAAAAATGGCTAGCGAATGAGGTGGGATGGAGAGCCACTGAATTTGGAGAGTCATTTAGAGTCTGATGGAAACGTTTTTTCTCTAACAGTAGCTAAATTTAACTTTAAAAAACGATTTAGCTAGTCTCTTGGAGATGCTCTAAGCATCATCGTTGTCTCGCAATCCAAACCTCTGACGATCGATTGTCCACATGTCTTCCGGCAAAATCTCGCTTGAGCGGCTGGTGGAGACCAAGTCTGAAGCGGGTTCTCTTCGTCTTCAGCCTGCAGGTGTCCGCCAGCATCATGCGCAACAGTGTGGGGCGCCTGTACTAGAGCATCAACTAATTGGCCGTCGTCGCCCGTCACGGTGAGCCGCCCCGCCATCCGCGATCTCCTCCGTGGCTCTGCTTCTCGCTCCCCCTCTCTTGCACGCGCAGGGACCGCAGGACCCCATCCCGACACCCCGACGCGCGGAATCAAGGCTCGAGCAGCACCCCCGACGAGCACCCGCGACCCCGTCCGCCCGGCGCCGTCGCGAGACATCTCCACCGCGCGATCGCCGCGCCCGGGCCACTCGACGCCGGCGAGCTGCCGCCGCGCCCGACCCAGCGCCGCCTGTCAGCTCCGGCTTGAGCAACATTATGTACTTAGCAATAATCCATAACATTATTATTTATCTTTGCGCAACGATGAGATCTGCATGCATGCATGTCTTTGTTTTACAATATGTATGATGAGAAGTGGTCATCTTTACCCTTAATCATGCTCTTTGCTGCAACGTACTACTACATACTTTCACCACACACACAGAACATTCAGTGATCCATGCAGAAGCTAATGGACGGGGACACTATCATGTGTGGATGATTGCTCATAGATTTTGTCGGAATTAGAAATGGGTGCATTTGCACACAGACCAAAAAAAGCATTTCTGTTCACTTGCCTTTTGATTTTGGTCATCAACAGGTCCTCCGGCAACAGGTTATCAATAAACCGCGTATCTATGGTTCTCTGTTATCTATTAAGTAAAATAAAATTCATAGAATAATTTACCTGACACCAAACAATCATATAAATTTATGTAAAATATTCCGCAACAACGCGCGAGAAATTCAGCTAGTTGGAAGGTAAAGGGGATTACATCCAGTTGGTTTTTGGTGAAGGGGAGGGAGGGGTGACAGTGGGGAGGGGAGGGGCGCCTGTTTCTGTCGAGGGAGGGAGGGGTGGACATTTTTTCTTCTCGTAGTTCATAGCTTTGGATTCTGAAGCTTGTGCGATTTTGGGCATAGCTTATTAGCGAGTAGTGCGTCCCCGTGGGGGCTCCGTCGGGGTTCGGGGACCCGCCGGTGACGCCGGTGACGGGGACGGGGACGGGGACGGGGTTGATTTCTGCCTCGAAATTTGTTTCGGGGTCGGGGTGGAGGCAGAGATTCGGGGATCGGGGCGGGGACGGGGACCATGACCCCGCCCCGTTGCCATCCATAGTTTCACTCATGTTAGCACGTCTCTTATTCTTAAAGTTCGTGCCACTTTGATGGGTCGTAAAAGCTTAAGCCTGGTTCAACTAAGGATGAAAAATGATTCGAAATTGCTAAGTGAATGTTAATTTTATATGCTAGTATTATTGCGACAATTTTCTGTGTTTTCCACCTAATTTGGGGATATTGATGGAGGAAAGCATTGCTTTGGAGATATCACACAATCACTTATGTTATTGCTGCTACAATATTCTGACTTTGCACTGCTTATTTGGAATGGATAATCCTGTACCAGGGAGGGGATAATCTTAATCTGAATTGTTAGCTTGGTGCAATATCTAGGACAGGGATGTATTAGTGTCGTATTGTTCTGGGCCTTTAGTGAGATAATTAAGGGGCCTCAAGTGGGGTAAAAATTATTTAGCAAGATGTTTCAGTTACTTGCTATGATAAGTGCCATTATATATTCTAGAGAATTGATTTCCTCATGAATATGAACTTGTTTTTGGCATTATGCAGTTTAAATCACCACATCGCAGCTTGTTGCATAAAACTGATGCATGTCAGATTTCGAAATATGAAACTATATTTCTTATACTCTCTATGCTGTATTACCATGCACTGATCATCTGTATATCGCATTTTAGGCTTTAGGCCCAACTGTTGGGCCTGTCTAGCAGGCATTGCCCAGGACAATCGAATACAAACCCCTCTCCCAGTTGGTGGCAGATTTCTTGGTACCCTACCTCTGAAGCATTGAAGGTCAGTCTGTGGAGCACTGGCCAAAGAGGTTTATTCAGAGATGCATTTCTCTGAAGATCTGGTCGGGTCAGCGTTCATTGCTTTTGGCATTACTTTGTTTGTGGGTTTCTTCTATGCTGCCGTTGTGTCCAAGCTGCTTCCGCCATATGAAAACCAGCTTCTAGCCACGATCCAAAATGATTGGTGAGCAATGCAAGGCGACTAACTTTCTTTATTTTTCCAACTGATATCTGAGCTTGGAGGGTCCACTTATGTTCGAACTATTTCATACTACCAAGTAGGCTATGAGCATAGTTAGATGAACATCCATAGTGAATTTGGTATGCTTCTGGATGTTTTTCTTGTTTTCCTTTTCCATTGAACGTGTGAGGTACGCAGTGTAATTGGTATACAAGATCATGTAACTAGTTCACTGTGCATTTGCAGGTATTACTGCCTGCTTGTGCCATTGACGCTTCCTGTCATAATCGTGGCTGTCTATCTGCATTGGCTTAGCATGAAGATGTTCAAACATGCATGAAGCAAGATTTTCATGGATTTTATAGAGCAAGTATGCAACTTTGTTCCAGTTTAAAAAAAATCTTGGAATCAAGATGAGGATTAAGGTAGTTTAGCTGAAAGAGTCATACCAACAGTAATCTTACACAGTCCATAAGTTGCTTTTGTCATCTCCAATGTGCAAGTTGATTATGCTTCAATTAGAAATATTCATCAGTTCCTTTTATACCAACAATTGCCATCAAGTGCTAACAGTAAATATTGTTAAATGTATGGATTGTCATCTTATAGTATTTGACCTTGTGCTCCCAGGAGCGGTGTCTTCATCTTCGACCTCGAGAAGGTGATGAAGAAGGTCATTGACTGCTTGCTGCCGCTGTTCAGTAGTGGAAGGAGTCCGTTTATTCATGAGAGCGGGACGTATTTGGCGTTTATTCATGAGAGCGGGACGTATTTGGCGTACGAGGTGGATTTGGTGGAGTTCTTTGTGCTCCACCTAGATGGTCTATGTAATACATCTTATGCAGTTGGTAAATATTAAGTGCTGCATATCGAATATGTGCAACTGAGGTACCTTACCAGCTCGTTAAACCCTCCAAAACCCTTCCTAAAAGGCAGTCAACACCGTGACAAATTCACAAATACTGAAACGGGCAACCTAAAATTTGCAGCGCCTAGTGAAGACTGAAGGCAACTATCGCACGCACCGCAAAGGAGAGGCGAGAATCCGCGACTCCAGTTCTGTTGCACTGCTAGCCTATTTGAGCCTGATGGTTTCATCTAGTTCGTCTCGCTGGTTTGTTCTGAGAGAAAAGAACTACTGGCTGGTGGCTGATAAGCCAAACGAACAGGCGAATACGTGTTGATGGCTGATAAGCCAAACAAACAGGCGAATGTGTGTTGATGGCTGATAAGCCAAACAAACAGGTGAATACGTGCAACCAAGCAAGTACTTGATACCGAGGAGTTGAATCAAGTACATGTACTAAAGCCCCAGGTTTTGGCGCAATTTCAGGGGGCTAAGTTTCTGTAGATGTGGGCCCAACATCAGTGAAGGAAAGAAAATAAAAAAATAAAGAGACAGCAAGCCATCCAGGAAGTTCTCCGTACTTCCTGTTCTCCAGACTTCCCATGCAAAAAAAAAGGTTCTCTAGACCTCCCACCGATATAACCAAAAGATCAAATATAAGTTCCTGTTCTCCTTCTCCATTGTGCTTTATTCCAATACCTCACAGAACCCGGCAAATTCAGCATACCACACCTTATATTTTGCTCATTCTCACCAAATAAAAACTCAGCTCTAATTTTCATTTCCTATGGCACACTACGCCATGTTTGTTTGGCTTATCAGCCATCAGTACTTTTCTCTCAGAACAAATAAGCACCATCTACCAGCCAGACGGATAGGACGCATCTGCTACTGAAACGGACAACCGAAGTGCAAGAAGAAGGCTACAAAATTGAACTTTGACGCAATAAATGGCTCCACCATCTTCAATCACTTGTCATAAACCTTTACATTTTGCATTACTGTAATAATAAATTTAGAACTCTCATTATAATTTGAACGGCGCAGCGTAGCGCGCCTATGTGTCTAGTAAGTACAATACTGCCTGTGCGTAGAGTTGACACATGACTTTGTCAAAAGCACATAGACATATTAGTGAGCTCACAATCACTCAAAAACAGAGTCAAAATAACACTGGTCCCACCACATGGAAACATCAGGAACCTAATGTACTGCACGCGAGCATATCTTACCGCATTTCAGAAGTACTAGACTGTACACTACACATATAAATCGGTGAGCTAGACCAGTCCCAACACATTCTACCACACTGAGCCACAACATGATCAAGATGGCTCTGAATCTCCAAGCTCGTTTTCACCTCATCTTCTTGTGCTGATTCTCCTTGCCATCAATGCATCTCATGCCTGTCGAAGCATCTTCTCCTCCGGTACAAGCTCTGGTAGCTCCAATCACCGAAGACACCGAAACTTCACTGCACACCCTATCCGTCTCCCACAAGCAGTACTTGCTTAGACTCTCCGGCGGCCCCCTGCTGTGGTCACCGTGCTCGCCCGCCCACCCCACCGTCCCGTGCTCTTCTCTTCCGGCGAATGCGCTGCCACACCGAGGCCACCAAAGTTCCACGACGGCCAAGCCAATGCACCTGCACCTGCACCGCCCGTCCGACCAACCCCGTTACGAGTAAGCGGGCCGTCGGCGACCTTACGCTCACCGACGGGAAGACGCCGACCACAGAGGTCACCGTGCACGGCGTTGTCTCGTCCTGCGCGCCGGACAGCCTCCTCCGGTCACTCCCGAGCGCGGCAGCCGGCCTCGGCCGCGGAAGCAGCCTGAGTCTGCCGTCCCAGCTGTACGCGAAGCTCCCGCTCGCCAAGCGGCAGTTCGCCATCTGCCTGCCGAGCACGGCCGCGGCGCCCGGCGTGGCGTTCTTCGGGAGCGGGCCGTACGGGCTCATGCCGCCGACGCAGCTCGACGCGGGCGCCGTGCTCTCCTACACCGAACTGGTGCGCGACCCGAGGCGCCCGTCCGCGTACGCCGCCATCCGCCTGCGCGTCATCGCCGTGAACCAGGAGGCGGTGGCCGCTCCCCGCCGGCGCTGCCCTACACCGTCCTGCGGCGCGACGTGTACCGCCCGTTCGTGGACGCGTTCGACAGGACCCTGAAGCAGCAGTAGAACAACACGAAGAGAGTACGGGCGGTGGCGCCATTCGAGTTTTGCTACGATTCGAGGACGCTCCCTGGGCCGACACGGATCGGATGGCTCGGGACGGACATCGTGCTCGTGCTCGAGGGTGCCAAGACGAACTGGACGTTTGGCGGGCTCAACTCCATGGTGGACGTCAAGGACTTCTCGGTGTCGTGCTTCGGGTTCGTCCAGATGACGAAGCCGGTGAAAGGCGGTGGTCATCGGAAGGTTCCAATTGGAAGACCAGGTGCTGCAGTTCGACCAGAACAAGAGGCGGCCCGGGTTTGCCAGGGTGCCGTTTTTCTCGTCGTGCGGCAACTTCAATTTCACCCGGGCCGGATAGGCTTCGGCTTTGATGGCCTGTAATCCTGTGTATCAGCATATGGTCTGCTACTCGGAATTCCCTGCTACTCTGCTTAACAGGGGTACTCCTCGATCATGCTAGTGACTTGCAAAGTCGGTCATCTACTACAGTAAAGTAGTTTATTTTATCTATCACGTATTCACGTGCTCGGCGCACCAATCATAGATATTTCTACGCAACTCCGATAGTCCGATCCAATTGGAGATGTCCTGCGTTACAAATTAATTTACTGCCAAGGAAAGTAAAATAATTACAGCCACACCCCTAAAAGTTATGTTCTAACTGGATACCGTCCTCCAATCTTCATCCAACAAGATTCATCAGTCCCTTAGCCTTGGTCGTGAGAAGTAAGGTCTCTGCGGCACTGGCACCACAAATAGTTACCAAGACTCTACAAACCCTAGAAACAAACAATGAACAATTTTCAGCAAGTACTCAAATCGAACGTCTTGTTGAGACCTTAAAGAATTGAAGATAACAATACTAGCAAAGATAAACTATTCTAAACATGAATATAGCAGAAGATATGGACTTCATTTCTTTTAGTCTGTAGGACAAAGGTTTGGCTGACACGTCCCTCGCGAAAATGAATATGAGATTCAAAACGATGTCAAAAGGAAATTTTCCAAAGCCAATTCATGATACGAAAGTTTCAGAAACTGATCTTACAAAGATATATTTTCATTCAGGATTGGATGATGTACAGGTCTTGCTTTGATATGTAATAGCATGACATTAAATTCCCTGGTTGCATGATAAACTGCTCTCTGAACTGGCCTACACGTTTGCTTGGAATGTCAACAGAGAGCTCATCTAAGCTGGGCATCCCTTCAGCTTTTACCCCATCGCCACATACAAGAAACTGGTTTCCCACAATGAATGATCCAGATACACGAATTGCAACTCCAGCTTCACCGTTTGCACGACAATGTAGCTTCTCGATGACATGAACAATTTTCTCTCGAGGCCTGTCACCCTTTAGCTTCTTCCTTATATTTGACAAACTATCAAAAATGTCATTTTGGCCAACATACACCTTCCCTGAGAAACTGCCAAAACAGGATAGGTAAGACAGCATACCATGTATGTGCTCTCAGCGACAAATCTCAGCATAACTAGAACAGCAGCTATCGCGTAAAGAATAATACTACAAGAGAAGCAAAACCACCAGAATGATAAAGTTGGAAAAAATGGTAGTATAGTAACCACCCAGTTACTTCCTGACATAACAAAAAAAAAGCCAAGTAAAAGTTCAACTGTTCAACTAGGTATGTAACTAGTCCATAAAAATTCAGCAGCACACACAATTTTATTCATTTTCAAATTATTCATTCAAAAAAGGAAATTAAAGAATTATCCATAAAACGAGAAGAACAATCATAGCTTGTTCACTCCCCAAACAAACTAGCCAAAAGTTGTCCATGCCAAATTTCCATGAGTTTACTCTGAATACGGGGACATGGGCTACAATTCTAGCCAGAAGGAAACTTTATCCCCAGCCCAGTAGTTTCAGGATACAAAACTAGTTTTAAAAGACAAGTGAAGTTGATACACGAGTATTTAATCATGATGCTTACAATTGTAACACTGGCTTAAGGTACCTGAAAGTAGATTGTTCCATATAGAACGTCTTCATATGATGCCAAATCCCATCAGATCCATTAAACAAGAGGTAGTAATGAATGGCAAGCATCTGGAATTAAGTAAAGAATATTATATGTTATGCACTTATGCATAATAGACATTATAACCACATCTTTTTTTTTTGAGAGAGAGTTACATGACAACCACATCTATTCAAGGGCATGAATGTACATGCATAAATGGACACATTAGCTGGCAATTACCACTGGAATAATGTTTCCAAGCCCCATCACTAAAGAGCTACAATGTACAATTCACTGCTTCACTTTACAGCCTCATTTCTTCTTTCACAAATATTGTTCATGCTGTTTTGTTTACTGTGTTTTAGGAAAGGGTATATTCAACAGAGCTGATTAAGCTATGCATGAAGATTTTCCCATGAAGATTCCAACAAATTTTAAAACTCTGGGACTTTTAAATGAGGTAAACATACTCGGCTGCAAGGCAGTGGGATCCAGGTATTCTGAAACTTATTTGGGTCGGTTAACAAGGAATTCTGCAATTCCAAGTCTCATCATTCAGCATGTTCGGCAGTTCATTGCAATTGTACTTGCAAATTGCAGCTCCATATTATCTGCAGACTGAATTGCATAGCATCTCTAGTGATTTGGCCTCAATTCTCGCTGTTGGGGTGCAAGGAACCAATGATCAATCACTGATAGCTGCCTCATCTGAAGAGAATGAGACAACAGGACAACAACCTGCTACTGAATGCTCTCTCCCTTTTGACATCAGAACTAATAAGTCCTTGTCATAGGTTGCAACAAACGGTCATGGAATTAGTTGCCTACTAATTGCACTACTTACTGATCACTTGAGATTTACACATTCAAGAATCGTTAATGGATGTAAGCAAATAGGTTTTCCAAGTTATTCTTGAGTTGATTAGAAACAGAATTGTATTCCTGGGTTTCAGCCTGGGAGCGTCAAACTAAATTTAAACAGATCCCTATCAATGTCCCTATCACATGCTATACATCACGCCAAATTAGCTAAGGGATTATTTTCAGCCAAATGTGTAACTTGAGGGACCAGATTGATCCTCGGAGCCAACCGGATAAACTGAGGGACAAAAATTGTACTCAAACCAAAATTAAACTATTGCAGGAAAGATAAAGTTGAAATATGTTACAAGGACTCACCTCAGCTATTTGCTTTAATCTTTCTGTTGGATCAACAACACATTTGACATAAGCTGCCAAGTCCACATCGGTTTTCAGGTACCTCTTGATGAATGGGTGTGACAAAAGCTGCAAAATGTATTGAATGTAATCAATGCAATAATGGGATATAACATAATCTACTCGAGTTCACTGACATGCTGAAGTTATTGGCAAAATGACATTTTATTATATAATTAAATCAAACCGATCACTAATAACCACTTACATTCTTACAAACAATGACATACCACGAGAATTATGACAAATGTATATATTGAAACCCTAACCTCCAGAACTCAAATTAGATGAAAATCATCATATACAAAGTCTCTTTACCTGCTCACACGTGGGCCTTGCATCAGCATCTTTCTGCAAGCAATCATTGATGAACGAGCAGAACTCTGATGAATAAGCATCTTCAGGTGGAGTTGGTGATGGATCATCCAGTATCTGAATTATAAGACATCAAGTTAAGAAAGCAGACAGTAAAGTACAAGAAAACCATTCAAAGTTATTTATGTCACATCATCATATGGCAAATTGAAATATGATGCAATCATTAAAGTCAACAGCAGGCAGAACAGCACACGGGCAGCTAGAACAAAGGTCACTTGTGGTTGTTGCATACTTGCATTGTGCTAGCTGTGCTTATTTTTTAATTTTCTATAGAAAAGCAATTTTTAAGTTGCAGTAGACAGTAAACATTAACTACACTGAATGACAATCAATACATTGAAAATTCATAGGGGAACTGGGGAACCCAACATCCATGCACGCAACTAGCTATTAGAATTAGCAGTAACCTTGTGTGTGTGTGAGGACATGTCCATATTCAGTCAAGTTTCTAGGTGCAGTCTTTCGTGTTTGCAGATTTTCCGCTGGTAGCTAAAGGATAATAGTAGGCAAACATAGTTATAAATGCCTGTAGTTACTAGGAGTCTATCTCAGCCATAATTATAGCTATATCTCTGTTATATATAGTGGAGAAAACATAATAAGCTGCAAGTCATCCGGCAGCACAAAAAACACTGTGTCCTAGTGTTATTGTGTGAGTTCCTGGAAGACCTTACAGCGGTAAGGCCTGTCACTAGCTAATTATAAGCAAAAATAAAAGTATCATAAAAAAACTAACATAACCCTGAGGACTTGTACAGATGGGTCATTTCTCCCATACCAGCATACGTCCCAAACATCAATCAAGAATAATTGTAGGTCTATATTAAGAACAAACTGAGCACGCAATAAATAATCAACTCACCTGCAGCATGAGATTGGCTGGGCCTTCATTTACATCATATGGGAATTTTCCAGTAGCACATTCCAATATTGTTAGTCCAAGACTCCAAATATCAGCAGCATAAGAATAGTTCTCATTACGAATTCTCTCAGGTGACATATATGTGACCGTGCCTACAAAGGTAGCACACTGGAACATATTTATTTAGCAGGAAAATATATGGCTGATTCAATCTATGTAATTTCAATACTATTCAGAAAAGAATTTTCATACATGCAAAGCTAGAAGAACATAGTGATGACTGTCACCAAGAAGTAGCATACCATAGCCATTGTGTTGTCCAAACCAGCACTCACACCAAAGTCTGTAATCTTCGCCTCACCCTTAAGATTTACCAGCAAATTTGCTGGCTTTATATCTCTATGCACTAGATGCCTCACTTCATGCAAGTATCGCAGACCCTTCAGAATTATACACAGAAGAATGTACCAAGTCAAATTTTACAGAAAGTCACAACTTGATTTTTACTAATGCTAGCATAGAAACTAAAACAGATGTGGAAGATCCATACAAGCAATACTTTCTGTAGCATATGTGAAAGAACTGGTTCTGGTATGGATTTCTTGACCCTTATAACATCTGCCAAGGAACCACCATCCATGTATTCAAGAGCAATGCTTATCTGTCCAGAATCAGGCATGTAAAATGCACCTTGGAACTCAACCAAACCAGGATAACAACATGCTTCACATAATGTTCTCATCTCATTTAGAATTTGTTGCCTCTTCTCCTGCAAAGATGTCAGATACATGAGAAACAAAAAAGTTGTGAAAAGCAATGGCTTAAGTTTACCAACTAAAACTATAGAATGAATATGAATTAGATAGGTAGTGACAACAACATATAATAACTAGATTACTATATGTAATGAATAATAAACATGCTTCACTGCAATATTATTCAAACTGAATTTAGAATAGAAGCAAGCACGTTTATCCTGCTTAATTGCTCTCATGATACAATAAAACTAAGCCAACTACTCCGCTCTCACTGCAACAACAGAATCCTACTGCACTCCATTAAACAAGTGTTGTGGAAATCACTGTAAATGGACATTAAGTCATCTGGTTAAACGGATGCAGTGGCCTCCATCAGATATACATGACCTATATTCCAATTAGAGCTCGCGAATGCAAAACCAGCCAGTTTGCTGATTAACATCAGATTCACATTTAGTAGGCTGTATGATCATGTTTTTTTTTTGTCAGAATGATCATGTTTGCCTAGCAGTACTCTGACCACAAATTACAGCCCATGGGCCCATCTGTGTAAATAGCCCATCACATTCTAGTATACTCTAAGAGATCTGTGGACAAGATTAACTTGAAGAAAGATGAATCAGCAAAGAACAAAGACCCATATGTGTGAGAGAGTAATACTTCTAATGCACAAGATTGGCTTCAAGATGAATCTGCATGTCCATGAAATGAGCTAAGCTAGTTAGAAACTTGGACCTAATTGATAGTAGGATAAATTACTTCGTTTTAACAATGCTATGCAATTTCATATCATCAAATATGTACATATAGAAGTACAAAATGCCAACTCCCTGCATAATTCCAATCACTATTCTGTTTTCCAATTAATCATGTGTCAGTACCCTTTGCATCCAACGACCGTATGCCATTGTCCACAACACTGCATTGAATGCAAAGAAAGCACAAGTCTTGGTAGGATGTTTTCAGTGCCAACACGTTTTGCGCCAGCTTTTTAAAACAGGAAGAACATTTAATCACATTGCATGGTGGATAAAGAGAAAGAGACAGGCCCTACAGTGTGAAATGTATGCTCCATGACTCAACTAAACAGGGAACTAGGAATATAGGGCTCAATATAAAATTAATTTATGCTTTCTAATAAACAAAGCCGAAACGTCTTTTGGTCCAAACTAATTTTCCACTGAAAAATAGCATTTTCACTGCAAAGAAATACTAAAATATGTTGGAAAAAAAAGTAAAGAACACAACAACATGGTCGTCATTTGGATCTTTGGCCATAAGGAATAAATATACAAACCTTCTCGAATATATTTATCTTCTTCAAGGCCAAAATTCGATGAACTGGAATAAATATAGCTCTCTCCACAACACTACTTGCACCATTACCAATGGGACCAAATATGTGCATCTCATGAGATGCACAACGGTATGCCTTCTCATCAGAATCTGACTCTTCTAGCCCCGCGGTTCGTTTATGAAAGCCATGCTCGTTGATGTTATACTCACCCAAGGATCTACTAAGTAAATTAACAGTTCCACCATCAGAAACCTACATAAAAAAAGATCTATATCAAAATTACTATGCATGAAATAGTGTTCAGTATACATGCTTAAGAGTTTAAGCAGTAAGCATGAGATAAGATAATCCTAACCATCCACAATTCATGCGCAATATCCTTTCCTCTTTTATGTATCCAGTTGCATAAAAAATGTAGCAGTGCAGAACTGGGGAAGGTTTTCCTTTTTTGAAGAAGTCCATTTTAACTCCGCCTATGTTGTCTCAACATAGCAGGTCCCAAGCCCTGGTAAAGGAGGAGGGTTGTGATAGGCTCGGCGAGCCAATGTAAAACCTAGCCACTCATATGGAGATGAAACCCAAGAGAATCCCGTTGGGGCGTAACCCTCTTAGCGACGCGCCATATCGGAACCCGGGTATGGTGTTAAATGAGCAAGGGCCGGGCCGTCTCCCCCGAGACGCGCCGTGTCGTGGTCTGGGCACGGTGTCAAGTGAGCAAGGACCGGGTCGTCATTTCCTTAGTGGCGCGCTACATCGGCGCCCGGGTGTAGTGAAAAATGAGCAAGGGTCTTTGCACTTCCCTCGACGGGTGCGAAGGGCAAGGAAGCTAGCCGAGCCAACTAGGTTTCGGGTGGGTAGTTGGAACGTAGGGTCTCTAACGGGTAAGTTACGAGAGATAGCCGAGGTAGCAATTAGGAGGCGTGTAAATATTCTATGCGTTCAGGAGACTAAATGGAAGGGCCAGAAGGCGAGGGAAGTAGAGGGTACTGGCTCCAAGCTTTGGTATACGGGGGCGACTTCGGGAAGGAATGGTGTAGGCATCTTGATCGATAAGAGCCTTAAGAATGGAGTTGTTGATGTTAGGAGGCAAGGCGATCGAATTATCCTAGTTCGGTTGGTAGTTGGAGATTTGGCTCTGAATGTGATCAGTGCCTATGCCCCTCAGGTAGGCCTTAGTGAGAGCACCAAGATGCAGTTTTGGGAGGATTTGGATAGCATGGTTAGTACCGTGCCTATCAGCGAGAAACTCTTCATAGGAGGAGATCTCAACGGCCATGTAGGTGCGTCTAATGTAGGTTTCGAGCGAGTGCACGGGGGGTTCGGGTATGGAAATAGGAATCAAGAGGGGGAGGATGTTTTGAGCTTCGCGTTGGCCTACGACTTGTTGTTAGCAAATACCCTATTTAGGAAGAGGGAATCTCATCTGGTGACCTTTCAGAGTGGACAACACTCGAGCCAGATTGACTTTATCCTTGCAAGGCAGGAGGATAGACGTGCGTGCTTAGATTGTAAGGTGATACCTGGGGAGTGTGTTGTCCCTCAACACAAGTTGATGGTGGCGGACTTCAGATTTCGGGTACGTGTCCAGCGGGACAAACGTGCCAAGATAGCGAGAACGAAGTGGTGGAAGCTTAGAGGGGAAGCAGCGCAAACTTTTAAGGACATGATGTTAAGCGAGGGGCCTTGGGAGGACGGAGAAGATGCAGACGACATGTGGCTAAAGATGGCAACATGTGTTCGGAAGGTGGCTTCAGAAGTGTTTGGCGTGAGTAGGGGAGGAAAACAAGAAGCGAAAGACACTTGGTGGTGGAATGACGAGGTGCAAATGGCTATTAAGGAGAAAAAGGAATGTTTCAAGCGCCTTCACCTTGATCGGAGTGCAGCCAATATCGAGGGCTATAAATTAGCAAAGAGGGCTGCAAAGAGAGCTGTGAGTGTAGCAAAGGGTCGTGCATATGATAACCTTTATCAGCGGCTAAGCACGAAGGAAGGGGAGAAGGATATTTATAGGATGGCGAGGATCCGCGAGAGGAAGACAAGGGACATCAACCAAATCAAATGCATCAAGGATGGGACGGATCGACTTCTGGTGAAGGATGAGGAGATCAAGAACAGATGGCGAGAGTACTTCGATAAGTTATTTAATGAGGAGAATGGTTCGACGCTTGAGCTGGATGACTCATTTGACGACGCCAACAGACGTTTTGTGAGGAGAATTCATGAGGCAGAGATTGCGGAGGCTTTGAAGAGGATGAAGGGAGGTAAAGCGATGGGTCCTGATGGTATCCCCATTGAGGTGTGGAGATGCCTGGGTGACAGAGCAATAGTATGGCTGACTAAGCTTTTTAACCTCATTTTTAGGTCAAACAAGATGCCTGAAGAATGGAGAAGAAGTATATTAGTACCGATCTTCAAGAACAAGGGAGATGTTCAAAGTTATACTAACTACCGTGGGATTAAGCTGATGAGCCATACGAAGAAGCTTTGGGAGAGGGTTATCGAGCATCGCCTTAGGAGAGTGACAAGTGTGACCCAAAACCAGTTTGGGTTCATGCCTGGAAGGTCGACCATGGAGGCGATTTTTATAATACGACAACTCATGGAGAGACATAGGGAGCAAAAGAAGGACTTGCACATGGTCTTTATTGACCTCGAGAAGGCATATGATAAAGTACCAAGAAATGTCATGTGGTGGGCTTTGGAGAAGCACAAAGTCCCAACTAAGTACATTACCCTTATCAAGGATATGTACAAGGATGCGATGACGGTTGTCCGCACTTATGGTGGAGACAGTAGTGATTTTCCAAATAAAATAGGTCTGCATCAGGGGTCAGCATTGAGTCCTTATTTATTTGCTCTGGTGATGGATGAAGTCACAAGGGATATACAAAGTGATATCCCTTGGTGTATGCTCTTTGCTGATGATGTGGTGCTAGTTGATGAGAGTAGAGCAGGTGTTAATAGGAAGTTAGAGTTGTGGAGGCATACGTTAGAGTCCAAAGGTTTCAGACTTAGCAGGACTAAGACCGAGTACATGATGTGCGATTTCAGTGGGACTAGATATGAAGATGGAGATGTCAGGCTTGATGGGCAAGTGGTGGCCGAGAAAGATACCTTTAGGTATTTAGGATCGATGCTGCAAAAGGATGGTGACATTGATGAAGATGTTAGGCATAGAATTTCAGCCGGTTGGTTGAAATGGCATCAAGCTTCTAGTGTCCTCTGTGACAAGAGGGTACCACAAAAGCTAAAAGGTAAGTTCTATAGGATGGCGATTCGCCCGGCGATGCTATACGGTGCTGAATGCTGGCCTACTAAAAGGCGACATATACAACAACTGAGTGTAGCAGAGATGCGTATGTTGCGTTGGTTTTGTGGTCACACAAGAAGGGATAGGATACGGAATGAAGATATTCGAGATAGAGTCGGAGTGGCACCAATTGAGGAGAAATTGACGCAACATCGGTTGAGATGGTTCGGACATGTCCAACGGAGGCCTCCTGAGGCGCCGGTGCGTAGTGGGGTTCTACAGCGGGCCAATAATGTTAAGAGAGGTAGAGGGCGACCCAAACTAACTTGGGACGAGTCGGTTATTAGAGACCTTAAAGAGTGGAATATCTCTAAGGATTTAGCTATGGATAGGAGCGCTTGGAGACTAGCAATTAATGTGCCTGAGCCGTGATTTTTGGGTTTCACCTCTAGCCTACCCCAACTAGCTTGGGACAAAAGGCTATGTTGTTGTTGTTGTTGTTGTTGTTGAAGAAGTCCATTTTACTAGGGGGAAAATCCACTTTGTCTGCTTAACAACAAAATTTAGGCTTGATTTACTCTCCCAAACTATTTCAACTGGTCCAATCTACAACCTAATGAGATTTATCTTCTTCTTTTTTTGTCGTGCACAAGTTAAGTTTTAAGTTCAAATTTTGTGGGTTGGCCAAGGACATATGTTAGAAAAATACATTACATTTTTTTCATGATTATTGTCATGCAATTTTGTATCACTAGGATTAGAAAGTATTAGATGCTCAAGCTCCTACCTATAAAAAATAATCATCAAAAGTTCTTAATTTATTTTTCTAAGATAGGACATCATGTCTTCTTTTAGCCCAAAAGAATTGAACTTGTACTTGGGAAACAAAAACAATCTCATTGGGGGTAGATTGGACCAATTGAAACAGTTTGAAGTAGCCCAAATTTTGTTAAGGGTCAAACGAACAAAGTGAATTGTCTGGAAAAGTAACATGGACTTTTTCCTTTTTCTGGGTTTTTAATTTAAAAATCAGTGGACAATATTTAGAATATATTTCATTTGAAGCCGTAAGCAGTTCAAGGTTAGGGTGTTGAGAGAGGACAGAACTAGATTGCAAAAAAAAAGGTAAAAGGATCAATAGGTCAAAAAGGGGGCAATTGCAACAGTCTAACAAAATAAAAAACAAAGAGACCATTCTTTTAAACAAATAGCTTTTAAAAGTACAGGCTCTAAGATTCAAATCCATGCAGATCTCCACTAATAAGTCTTGTAATAAATGGTCTACCAATTTTCTTGTGCCATTGTCACACACAAGAATCCGTATTTAAGTAATAAGCAAACACATGGAAACATGGATTGATTTGCACCATACACAATCCAACCATTTTTATGTGCCTCACTATGGTCACTGTGATATAGTTGATATGGGGAAAAACAGAGTAATTGAGAGAGCATATCTGCGTGCAAAATTAATAGCAAACAGATCTATATTTAGCTTATCAGGCAACAAGGCTACTCAAGATGTGAAGATTTCACAGACAGGGAAGCAGCACATCCAAATAAGTAGATTTTCACTACTGAGAAATAAATTCCAAAGGAAACATTTCACTGAACATAAACACAAGAAGCATGTATGATATGTGGCGGTTAATAAAAACTTCGAGAGGGTAACTGAATCGTAACATTTATATGATTATGTCCACTATATCCAATTCCATCGGAAACAGTGGACCCAGCTATGTTTATCACAATAGACTAGGATGCATTTAGTACACCCTGTAAAGATTGCATAGATAGCAACCAACAAAAAAATTACAACGAGTAAACAAAACATAGACCTATCTGTATTCATTTGGTTGCTTACCCTCAAATTAAGCATAAACTTCAGAGGTCATGTAAAGCCACTAAATCCAACCCCCCCCCCCCCCCCCACCACCCTAAACAAGAAATGGCTAACATAACAGAATAATTTAGTATAATTACCAACCAGAAACAAACAAACAATACCAGGGCGTGCTTACTACGTAGGAATCACAAGTATCTTCCGGTAAGGGCACCCTGGTACTGACGCCACCTCTGTCCGGGTCATCAAACAGCAAGGGTTGTAGCTTCTTCTTCAGCTCCTCCAGCCCTGCCATCAGGGCGTGCTGAGGTCAGGTGCAGATACCCTGCTGCCGGGTTGCAGTACCGTGAATAAAATTCAGAACATGTGCCTGGCGGAAAATCTAACAATGGACCACAATTAGCGAACCGAGCAGAAATATTTTACTGCACAAGGCTGAATTCAGGGGAAATGAGCACAACCAAGGTTTGGGCTTACCGAGAATGGAGAAGCACAAGCCCGGATGGCCAGATGGGGATCTCGAGCGGGTGGGGGTATGAGGGCTGAGACAGCCCCGACTCCCCACAACCTGCTGCCTCGATGGAGATCAAGGTTGGTAGGGAAGCCGTTGATGATTCGACGCGGGCAGCGGTGGCCGGGGGGAAGCAGCGGCGTGCGGCGAGGTGAAGCGACGGAGAGTAAGGGCAGCTGGAGGAGGACAGAAACAGAGCGAAGAGGCGGAGGATGCGGCCGACGGCGGCGGTGGCGACGGCCAGCGAGGGGATGGGTGGGGCGGCGTGGGACTCGGTCGGACGGAGCGGCGCCCTGTCGAGTTGCCGCCGAGTGGAGAAGAGAAGCGAGAGGTGCCGATGCGGATCCAGAGGGGCCCACATTGCTTTGACCGCATGGTGGGTAGTTAACCGCTATCGCTAAGCTGGCTCAGCTCCACGTGGAGATTGCAGCTCGGCCTGGCTTGATTTATTTCAGTCACTAAAGACATCTTCAGTGGCTCAACTAATTTTTTGTCTAATCTAGTGCATTGAAATTAAAGTCTATGGCCTATCCCTATAGAATCGTGACATAAAACTGTGCATTAAGGGCATATACAACAGTTTAGACAGCTGTTGTCTATTTAACACATACAGACAGTTAAATAGACAGCTATACAACAGTTTAGACAGTTATTGTCTATTTAGCTGCTTGTGTGATAATAGATACGCACTCTATTGTTTTGTATGGGAGCACGAGTCAAAGCAAGTAGACGAGATAGCAGACATCAACACTCTTTTCCCTCCTTAAATGATGACCACATCAGTTCATTTGATCTATGTGGCAACAGCTACTGTCTGTGTGTTGTACGTGCCCTAAGGACGTGGTTTCATTTATCAACAAAAATCTGTTTTGATGACGTGATATTCTTAAAAACCATCGCATAAAACTCCGACATGAGGATGGCCTAATGAATCAGGCTGCTATTAAATTTTAGCCTATTTGTTTAACTTGCTCAGTTAGCACATGAGCCCAAAAAGACACAAAAGATGGCTCAACAGCTTAGCAGACAATGTAGCAGTATCCCACGCAGATTGATGACAATGGCTTCAAAACCAAAGGCTCCGATTTCCTAAAATAAGAGGATTGGGTTTTGATACTCCCTCGATTTGGCAAGAGTGATTCGAGTCCCACTGGGATCTTTTACTTTATATATATTTTTTTCATCCTAGTTTTCAAAACTTACGTTTTCTTTGGATGACGACAATTGAAATGGCCCGCCAACACCCAAAGTACGCCTTGCTCCGACAGGTGGACGAGCACTTATTGGATTTCATCAGAAGGGCCCAGTTTTCATAGAGGGTTGGAAATAGCTTTGCGAGCTATACATGCTCATGTGACCGAGCATTTTAATGTCACCAGCAGTAGAAAAACATTAAGCATAACTGGGGTTACTTGACAGAGGATAAGAGTCCAAACAAAATCTGGATTCTGATGTTACATAACCACTTTAAAATATTTAGAACTGAAAATGCATTCAACATGTTGCTGAAGTTCACCGCATTACACTGGAATCACGATTTTATACCACAAAATAGAGAGTACAGTGCAACTTGAAGGCGATCCTACGTCCATTTCTCCACATTCCTCTCTCACAACTGAAGCAGCTGACGCACACAATCTCATTTCCGCCTATCCTTGGCCCTCTTAAGTGTTTGCTTACCCTTGTTCTTCCACTTTTGGTTGCCTCCTGGCGTTCGGCTCTCCTGAATTTCACGTACCTTGCGCTTCCTGCATTCAAGTGTTCATCAATATCACATTCAATTTATAAAAGGAAAAAGCTCTAGCTACATGGAAAACATCTGGCACAAGATCTGATATCTGAAATCTAAATCATAACGACGAGGCTCTATGGTGTATAACTAAAATGAGTTTCTCTTGTTGTATAACTATCCCAAACACAAGATTTTACAGATAATGCTAGATAACTACATTTCATCAATTCCCAGGAACCCAAAGGTCATATGGAATTGATACAGAAAAAACATACTCTGAAAAACAAGTCAGTGCCAATTCATGAACATGTTTGCATGATGAGCATACCTGTAGCTCTTAAGATATTGATCCGATAACAGCTCCTCAACCAATGTTTGTTTCCGCTCCCTCTTCGTCAGCCTACCTGAGTAGAACTCAGATGCAGGCTCAACAATTGTACCAACCTAAAGCCAACATCGAGATATTCAGTACATCAGTTACAGATGATGGTACATAAAGTTCTCAACAGACTGGGAAGATAAAAAAGTTGAATACGTCTGCCTGATTGTGATTAGGTTACTTACTTGGAAGTACTTGGGAAGGGCCTTGGACTTTCCTGCCCTCTTGAAGTGCCTTTTTGGGTCCATTACATGCCTCAGCTGTAAAACAAATTGCAAGAGTATAATCACATAGGCGTTCCAAATGCGAAATGCCAAAACAGAGCCCTAAAACACACAATACCAACCGAGTTGACGAGTTGAAACAGCCCTATCCAACATTGCGCTTTGCAATTTGTATTGTATTTTGATTATCAAGTAAAATAGTTCTGATTCTTTTTGTAAGAAACTAAAACAGGTTCAACCAGATTGTCACATTCGCACACACCAATCCAATGGCAGCTGCACAAATATGTTGGGTTTGCTACACCATTGCCAACACTAGTTCCCAAATTTTCAACAGCTAACCATCTATTTTAGAGGCACATATCACGGTATCCTACTATCAATTTAGGTTACTGAGCCAGAGTAACACCACACCTGCAAAATCTCGAGATCTTTCTTCAGCTCGGGAGTGATGGTCGGCGCCGGCATGTCGAACCTGAGAAACGCAGCGACAAAGCACCCGTTAACCCTACCATGCCGTAGCAATCAATCGCGCGAACTCGAATGAATTCCGAGGACAGCGCAACTCACCAGCCCTTGCCGCTGGTGTCCTTGACGTTCTTCCTGGCGAGCTTGTTAACCTTCCTGGGGTCCCTCGGTGGCACGTACAGCCCGTCCACGAGCTCGCTTGTGGGTTTCCACAGCGACCCCTGCGTGGTGCTCGGCTTCAGCGCCGGGTCGGTCCTGCTGCCCCCGCTCGTCGTCGCTAGGGAAGGCAGCTTGGGCGCCCATGACAGGCCGATCGGCGCCGCCGTCTCCGCCATCGCTGGCCTGTCTCTGCGAGGTGAGATACTCACCGCTTTCCCCGCCTCGGTGCCGGATCAATCCACCGCGGGTGCAGGGGAAGAGGTGGGTCGGGAAAGAGGAAAGCAGCGGGGCGGCGCGGCGGGGGACGGTGGTGGGAGGAAGAAGCCCGGCTGCGATGCTTCGGAGAGGAGAGCACTAGGGCAGGAGGGTAGCATTCTGGGCCGTCATATCAGAAGTTCTCCCCGGCCCTAGAAATTTGCATGGGCCGTAATGGGCTAACTCAATTGGGCTGGGTTCTTTTGCGTTAGTCAGGCAGGCAACTCTGTTGTGACACGGACTGTGCCGCTCACCGTAATGGGCTAACTCAAGCGGGCTGGGATCGTTTTCCGAGCTTGACCGGGGATCGCTTCCGAAATTTTTTTAGCGATGGCTTCCAGAGGATGAGATTGTGTAACTTTTCTCCTCCATCCGATTAGCATCTCCGGCGCCTCGTGTCTCCATGGTGTTTGTTTCCTGTCCGCGGTCGAGAGATGCACATGCACGACTGTTCCCATATGACTGGTAACATATATGAATCAGACGTGAACGATTCCATTAGATTTTGATATTCGAATTTATTTTTCTCTCAAACTATAAATCATTTTTCAAATCCATCTGAACCACGATTAGAATTTATGTAACAAAACAAGCATCGATTTGAATATATTTATATTTTGATAGTTTTTTAAAAAAATCAACATTTACAGTAAACTAGTTCAACATTTTTATTAGATTGTTTCAACATTTTACCTAATAACTATTGCAATAGTTTTTCAAAATTATTAATTATTAGGTTTCAAGAAATATTGAATCTAGTCAACATTTGGAATGTACAGCTTCAATATTTTTCACATGTTGTCTCAACATTTGTAATATATTATTTCATCACTTTTAAGAAAAATATTAAATTAGTTTTCTAAGTGTTGAATCAATATTTTTGAAATGTTGAATCAGATTAACAAAAGTATTCAATCTGGTACCAAAATAGTTGGAAGCTAGTAGAATTTTGCACCGCAACGAAAAAAACATTCGAATACAGTTATGTGTGCGCCTGTCGTTTTCAATGGAATGGGAGAAGTCGGTACTGCAGGAATACGCACGCACGAGTATCTGTTAGTTAATTGGGCTTTTTTGGTCTTTAATGGGCTTTAAAGCAAACATAGTTATATAGCTTTCATGCGCTGCATAGGAGCTACCGAGCTTGACTCAGGAATCCTATATGGCTTCCACAAGTTTTTTTAGCATCTAGCTTCCACATCAGTTACCGTTGGATCATGTTCATCTTCTTTTTCGCTGGCCATCGGATTTCATCCTCTTCTTCTTCCTCGGCCGGACGGTGTGCGCCGCGGGCCGGCCGACGGAGGGGTGGATGGTCGGGAGGCGGGCGGGGGAGGACGGCGGCGAGGACATCGCCGGCCGCGGGCGATGGGCGAGGCCGCTGGCGGCGGCAGAGGTTAGGGTTCGGGGTTCCGGCGGTCGAGCTTGGGAGGTGCTCCAATGGCCTCCGGCCATAGAAAAGAAGGAGGTGGGGGCGGAGGGAAGGTCCAACGGTGGTGGCGGTGCGGCCGGCGGCGGAGGCGAGGTGGTGTGGGAGCGCCGCTGGCCGGGCTTGGCCGGACGGGTGGTGGGTAGGGACCGGCGGCGCGGGGAGGACAAGAAGCGGATTAGGAAGGGCGGGGGCGGGGGCGCACGGCGGGGGTGGATGGTGGGCGGGCGGCGCGCCAGCCGCCGGCCGGGGCGGCGGCGGAGGGGGCGAGGGTCGTGTGGCGCGAGAAAGAAGGAGGCGGCAGCGGCGAGGCCACCTGGTTAGGAAGGGCGGGTCGGCGTGGCGGGGGCGGACGGTGTGCGGGAGGCGCGGTGGCGGGAGTCGCCGGCTTGGGCGGCCGAGGCGGCGGCGGACACATGGAAGAAGAAGAAGGCGGGGCGGCGGACGCGCGGAGGAAGAAAGGCGAGGGTGCTGGTGGGCCTCGTTGGGCCGTAAGCTAGGTTTCTTATCCAGCTTCCGTGGATAGGAGCCCCCAGCTTGACTCGTGTCCTGCACGGCGGCCTACACGTCGCCGTCGTCGCCGAGACGGACTTAGCCGCTCACCCCGACGTCGCTTCAAAGAACAGATGCCAGCCTCGCTTCACACACACCCACACCACATTCGCTTGTTGCGCAGTCGCTCGGCGTCACGCAAAGGCGCGCTCTCCATCGCTAGCTCGGTGCCCGCTGCCAGGCGGAGTAGGACGACGCAACCGCCACCACCGGCAAATTCGTACGGCTAGGATTCGGAGAAGGAGACGCGTACGACACCAACCAGGAGTCCGAGCCCCGACCCCGAGAACCGAACTGCCTCAAGAAACGAAACGAACCCCGACAAAACAGGAGCCTTTTTGCATGCCCCCGAGCACCCACCCCTCCGACGCGCGCGCGTCGTATCGTATCGTACCGAGCCTAGCCGCGCGCCGCGTACGCAGCGAGGCCAGAGAAAACGCCGCGTCGCGCCGTGCGATCCCTCGTCGAGGCAATGGGGGCGCTGCCGGCGGGCCTGCCGCCGCTCCCGCCGCAGCTGGTGGCGCTGCGGGCGACGCCGGCGGACCAGCGCGCGGCGCGGGAGCTGCTGCTCGCGTTCGACTGGGGCTCCCCCGCCGGTGGCGCCGGGGAGTACGCGGCATGGGGGGTGGATGACGGGGCCGCGAGGGGCGCCGGGGCCCGGCTGCGGCGGGCGGCCGAGGTCGTGCGCGCGGCGGCCGCGGAGATGTTGACGTTCGCGCGCAAGGACCCGCGGAAGCCTGTGTTCGCGGCGAAGGTGGCGGTGGCGCTTGCGCTCATCACGCTGCTCGTGTTCCTCCGCGAGCCCAGCGACATCGTCAGACACTCCGTCTGGGCCATACTCACCGTCGTCGTCGTCTTCGAGTTCAGCATCGGTACGTTGCTGCTCTCCCGTCCCGTCTCCCTTGCCTCGCGTGATCACCAGCCCGCGCTTTCGATCTCTCTCTATCCCTTCGCAACGCGTCGTCGTTGTCGCTGTCAATTTGAAATCACGGCGCATGCCAAAGGGCCATGTCGAATTCCCTCCATGAAAGAGAGGGAAATGTGTTGCCGATCCAGGTTCTGGACAATGGAACAACATGGATATGTATGATAACGAATAATTGGAGAAGACCGGACGACATTCAAAGGATCATGCGGGAAAAAAAAGAAAACACATACGTCGATATCATAATACATTTTGGTAACTTTTGAATTCTTTATATAGATATGTTGGATGGAAAAACTAATTTCTGCTAACATATTTTGTCTGCATCCTTTTTTCTTAGGGCATCTGCATCTTTCTTATTAGACAAACCGTACAAACCTCATATGCATCATTCACCACATGTATAATCTCTAATTCGTTTTGTCAATGCTGAACAGGTGCAACTTTGAGCAAAGGGCTAAATAGGGGATTGGGCACCCTTACTGCAGGAGGGCTTGCGCTGGCTGTTGCCGAGTTGGCGGCACAGATGGGAAAATATGACACGGTTATCCTCATCATAAGCACTTTCGTTGTTGGTAAGCATTGCTGAAATCATTCAGTACAATATGAATCATGATATTCGAACATATCTAATTCAAATTCTTTTGTTTCATATTTTCGATTTCAAATGCTAGCATTCTGTGCCAGCTTAATAAAGCTGCACCCGAAGATGAAACCATATGAGTATGGGCTTCGTGTGTTCCTGCTGACCTTCTGCTATGTTACGGTCTCTGGATATAACACGGGCAAGTTCACTGCAACAGCTATAAGTAGATTTGTGCTGATCGCTCTCGGTGCTGCTGTAAGTCTCGCCATCAACATAGGTATACATCCCATCTGGGCAGGAGAGGATCTGCACAACTTGGTGGCGAAGAATTTTTCTGGTGTTGCAAAATCTTTAGAAGGTATGATCATTTAACCTCCATGCACAGTTCAAACATTTTCACCATCAAGTAAAGTTCACATCAAGTCCTTGTGCTGTATCTAAATTCACTTTCGTTCTTCATTCTAGGATGTGTTGATGGATATCTAACCTGCATGGAGTATGAAAGGGTTCCATCAAAGATACTCACATACCAAGAAGCATCTGATGATCTTCTCTACAGTGGATACAGGGCAGCTGTTGAGGCATCAGCACAGGAGGAAACCTTGGTCGGTTCTTCTCCAAATGCATCCCTTCTAGGATTTATCTATTGATTTTTTAACAAATGTGATGTCTTGCGCTTGCAGTTAGGATTTGCTATATGGGAGCCACCGCATGGACCTTACAAGATGATGAAATATCCATGGAAGAACTACACCAAAGTTGGTGGTGCATTGAGGCATTGCTCATTCGCAGTCATGGCATTGCATGGCTGCATACTTTCAGAGATTCAGGTTTGTGCATCTCATCCAGCAACAAATGATCAATTGAGTAATACGGATTTCATTGCTAAGTTTCTCTTCCAAATTTCAGGCACCACCAGAGAGTAGAAGGGTTTTCTGTGCTGAGCTTCATAGAGTGGGCCAAGAAGGTGCTAAAGTGCTGCGTGAACTTGGGCAGAGAGTCAAGACAATGACGAAACTGAGCTCTCCAAACATTCTTTCAGAAGTGCACTTTGCAGCTGAAGAGCTGCAAAAGAAGATCGACGAGAAGTCTTACCTTCTCGTCAACACAGAAAGATGGGAAGTCATTCCTCGGCATGAAGGAACATCACAAATCCACGAGAGTTCCAATGTCGCCGACAAAGAAAACAAGGATGAATCGCCAGAGCACGCAGCTGCCAATGTTGGTTCAGTGCACAAATCAAACAGCTTCGCCTCAAACCCATTCCTCGCCAGAGTCGACTCTTCAAACCCGTTCCTCGCCAGAGTCGATTCTTCAAACCCATTCCTTGGCAGATATGATTCATCAGGATCAATGGTGGGCAGTTCACTTAAGCCACAATTATCTTGGCCTGCTCGACAATCATTCCATTCCGGCTTGCCATTTGAAGGTGGGGAATCAAGAACATATGAGAGCGCAAGCGCCTTGTCGTTGGCCACGTTTGCTTCGCTGCTCATCGAGTTTGTTGCCCGGCTCCAGAACCTTGTTGATGCATTTGAAGAGTTGAGTGACAAGGCCAATTTTAAAGACCCTGTGGAGGAACCTGCTGCAATCAGCAGAGAGAGTTGCTGTTTTTTACTTAGAATACGCAAATTTTTACGATTACAGGGGTGATGCAAATAACAGATACCAAGTTTTATGCTAGGTGAATGGGTAGCCAGATATGTACATTAACCACCTTAGATAGCAAATGTTCATAATGTAACTTGCCTATAGAAAATTCCCTGTAGAGGAGGCAGTACATACTACATATAAACAATACACACAGTATACATACAATACTATACACAAGTACAACATACTGTGGGACTTATGATAAGTCCCTTAGTGTACATAAGGACAGCTGCTATTTAGAATTAATTCTAGCGGTATCCACTATATATATACTTCATTCACACATTTATTGTGAGTGATGCTTGTCACAGGAAGAAGGGGAAACCCTTTTGTGTTTGTGGCTTGGTGCAGTCTGAATTCGCCCAGCCAATCTGCCTCCGTTGATTGTCATACACAACTAATTTGCCACGCAGTGAAACATCTACATTAAACAACAGCAAGGGATTATTCAAAGTTTGGCAATATCAACTGTTCCAATAAATAGCAGGACTTATGAAAATGGGCAACCGAAAAATTCAGTGTTAAAGCAGAAAGGTCATCTATACCTCCGACTATTATAGTTGACCCGTGGTTGATCTCTGTTCCATTGAGAAGCCCCAAACAGATATTTCCTTTATCCTGGAAAAGGTCCACCGAGAGAGTGAGCATACATATAAATTTTGGCACATAACTCAGGACCGTTAGATATGTCAATGGATGATAAAAGGCCTAACAGTTAAGTAGGATAAATACAAAAAAAAAACTTACACTAATGGTCAAGTAATCCTCAGGAGAAATAGTGAATGTTTTAGACATGAAAAGCCATTTTTTGCCAAAATGAAGGCTCAAGGGCTTGAAGAACTGCTTGACATCTTCCAGATACCTGAAGAACAAAATATATTAAGGTCAAGTAGGATCTCTGATGGAGCTTGAGGAGCTTCCTATCTGAAGTGAGAATCTACTGTAGTTTCGTTATCTTACCTCACAGGAAAATCAGCTTTCCAGCATAAAGGTAATGTCCGATCCGAGCTATCTTGGACAAAACCCGGGGATGCATATTTAATCTGTGAATTTAAAGAAAGTAAGTAAATCGATTTTGAATATTCATCCATCCCTATGAACAATTGCGAGCAATACTTACAGCTGCGATAAAATTTTCATATATTTCATTTGGGAGGTATGTATAGGAGCTTCCACTGTCAAAAATCACTTGAACTGAGCTTCCTGCCTTCTCTCGTGCACTGAGCTGCTGATCTCCATATTTTACATTGTTGGCCTCCGTGTGATATAAGTTACTGGAAATTTGACAAAAAAAAGGGTCATGAAAAGAGAATGAGAGGAACCTCTCTATTATCTTCTAGGAGTTGCACTGATTCTGGTAAAAAAATATGATTGAAAGGGAGCTGATGCTGATGACATTACATGAAGTTATATTTTCGAAGAAACATGATAAGACTTACTCTTGACCACTTCGAATAGAAGTCCATGTCATTCCCCATCTAGGTGCATAATCATCACCCAGAAACATATAGCCTCCACCACCTTGCTCTCTAGTGATACAATGTCCGAAAATGTTGGAAATAATCCCATGGCTAGCCAGTTGACTCGGAAGGCTTATCGCTGCACTGCTAAGTCCAAGGATCCCATCAGTCTTTGCTGGTGAGGACAAAAGCTGGCCCTGCTGGTCATATGCACACCTAGATTCCCAACACAGCAAAAGTTAAATGACCTGACATATTTTTTTCCCGATGAATCATATATATAGAAGAGAGATGCTTCTGAAAAGTATGAACATACCCAAAGACAAAATCTAGCTTTTCCCTTCCACCATTGGTTGCAATCATATGCATATCATCCCTTGCAAGGACACCCATAGATGAGCTTTGGTCTGCATATTCAATTTCATAGTCACATTGCTTGCAGGTCTCGCAGTAGTTCTGTTCACCTTGCAACTCTTGGCATAACATATCCCTGGGAGGAACTATCTTTTCTTTTGTTGGCTTGTATAAAGGATGAGGTCCCTGAAATTATCACAAACAAGTTCATCAGAGAGTAGTACATGGACTAGAGCAAGAGTAGAACTAAGTAGTCAATAGAGATCCTAGAGTAGCTTAGGAAAAGCTTATTATCACAATTAGAATGGAAATAGCTGGTGTTTGATTGCATACTTTCGCGCAGTTTGTACATGGGGCATCACACTGGATCCACGTCAAGTCGCTTCCAGTATCAACATCAAGAAAGTACGGCCTTGGAGGATTGCCGACAAAGATAGATGTATAATACTGCCTGCAGTTTTTGTATGATCGAATTAGCTTCAAACAAGAAATGCATGCCAGATATTAGCATCCCTAACATTGTCTACAGAGATAACATAGAGAACTGCCGATTCAGAGTATACAGAGCTAAAGTAGACAAACAACGAATATTGAATAGCACAAGGTTTTCCTTCTCTGATGGATATACTAAGTCAATACTAAGTCATTAACACACATATAGAAAAACTAAGACGACTCCATACCTATTACAAGGATAACCCATACACATACAGCAAAACAAGTAAGACATGCCAGGCCAACTAAAGCAACCAAAAGAGTTGTAGTTTGACGACAATAGCCACACTTCCAAACCTGCATTTGGACTTACTAATAAACAAGTAAATATTCAGTGAGATCATTCATTAGTTCAGTAGCAGCAATTTCCGCAAATCAGATCCATTAAAGCTATCATCCTTCTCAAAACTAATGTAATGAACTAATTTCCAATCGACGCCAACCATAAAGGAGCAAACAATTGGACTCGAAATCAGATCGCAATTGTACGCGTACCCATCGGGGAAGACATTGCCCTTGATCGGGAGCAACGCCGTGGAGTTGGTCCCCGCCGCAGCCGCCTTCCCGACCTCCATCCTGTTTGTCGCCTTCCTTCCGCCGTCGTCCACCCTCTTGGCTGCGAGCTTGACATCCCCGAACTCCCGCAGCCCACGGCCCTGCCGCGCCTTGGGGTAGAGCGGCAGCAGGAAGGACCTGGTCTCGTTCCGCTCATTCTGCGCCTCCTCCTGCTCCATGCCCAGGAACTGCACGGCAACGTCCGAGTAGAAGCAGTAGTACGCCGCCACCGCGAGCGCGCCCAGCACGAGCGCCATCGCCCCCACCCGCCGCGCCGAGAGCCTCCGCCTGGACCGCCTCCTAGCCTCCGACGCCACCGGGTACCCCACCGCTGGCTCCTGCGGCGGGGGCGGGGAGGTCGGGTCGTCGCTGTAGGTGAAGGCCGTGATGGTCTTACCCTTGGAGGGCTGGTCCCGAGGCGGGAGCGAGATGATGACCACCCCGTGGAGCTGCGGCTGCTGCGCTCCCGCCGGGGGAGGCGGAGGTGGAGGCAGGGGCGGCGCCATCTCTGGCGAGATCCCGGCGGCGCTCTCCGGGGAGGCGGGGTGGGGTCAGAGGAGGCGGCGTGGGCGAGCCATCGGAGCCGAGGCGAGTGAGGAGGGCGGAAACCGGGGCGAAGGACTATGGAGAGGGGTTGTGGGCCCCGAGTTGGTGGTTTTGAGAGCGGACAGCGGACTTGAGCTCCCGGCTGATTCGCGCATTGACTTTGACTTAGTCTCGAGCAGGGTAGAACGGGAATGGCTTGTTCATCATAGCAGTACATCGCAGTCGATGCTAGGTTAATTCATCTTTTCTCGTTTTTAAATGGTTAAATTGAAAGATACAGTATTAAGAAAATTTGGTTATGAGAAAGTTCCTGTTCAAATGAAAAGAGGTTTTTGGATTAAAACAAAAGAAACTTGGCCATGTGAAAGTTCATGTAGGAATGAAAAAACAAAATGAAAGGGGGGGAAAATGGAATCAAGGGGGTATGCTGCGTTATCCTTGTCCACGTTGATCTCCGTCCGAGCGTGAGCCACTCCCATGGATAAGTTGGCTCTCTCGATGCTCTCCCCCACCTCAGTTTTCCCGCCAAGTCCCCGACCCTCCAAGCCCGCCAACTCCACCGCGCCCCGATGCCGCGCCGTGCTCTCAAGCGACGCCGAGCTCCGCGCGTTCCGCGGGCACCACCTTGCGGGTCGCTTGCTTGACGACAACCCTGCGCTGCTACCCGCGCTTGCCGACTGCGCGCGTCTGCCCGCCGCGGCGGCTGAGGTCGAGCAGATTCACGGGCTCCTCGTCAAGTCCGGCGTCCCGCGGGCCGTCTCCGACGTCCACGCGTGCACCTCCCTGGTCCGCGCCTACGCGCGGCTCGGCCGCGTGTGCGACGCGCGGAAGGTGTTCGACGGAATGCCGGGCAGGACAATGGTCACCTGGAACGTGCTGCTTGATGCCCTTGCCAGAGCCGAGGATCTGGACGCTGCCTGGGAGGTGTTTGTGGAAATGACACAGCGCAATGTGGTTTCTTGGAACACCATAATAACTGGTTTGGCGAGGCAGGGGTGGGCGCAGGAGGCAGTGGAGTTGTTTATCGAGATGATCACAGTTTATGGTTTGGCACCAAATGAGGCTACTATGGTTGGATTCATATCAGCGGTTCGTGACGTTGGTCTGCTTGGAATTGGGAAGAGCGCGCATGGGTATGTTCTCCGCCGGGAACTCTCACTGGAAGGTGCTCTTGGTGTTGCGCTAATCAATATGTACACAAGGTGTGGGAGTATAGGCGCTGCACACAGTTGCTTCTCATGCATCACTAACAAGAATGTGGAGCACTGGACCTCAGTGATTTCAGGTTTCGCAGCACATGGTCAACCAGAGATGGCATTGAGATTGTTCATCGAGATGAGGCAGGTGGGCATTGAGCCTAATGGTGTTACTTTTGTGGCCATCTTGAATGCCTGCAGCCATGGCGGCCTTGTGGATGAAGGTTTTAAGTACTTCAGCTTAATGAGGAACATGGGCATCAGGCCAACGATCCAGCATTATGGCTGCTTGGTTGATCTCCTTGGCCGTGCTGGGTTCTTGGAGGAGGCCTTCAATCTTGCCAGCAATCTACCGGGAGATCCCGGTTTTGTAATCTGGAGCTCGCTACTAGCAGCCTGCCGTAGCCATGGTAATGTTGAGATGGCAGAGTTGGCTGCTTCAATGTTGGCACAAGCAAAACCAACTCATGGCAGCTCATATGTGCTGCTATCAAACACATATGCACGAGCGAAACAATGGGAAGACTTGAAGAAGACGAGGAGGAGGATGGATGCGCATGGAGTAAAGAAGAAACCTGGGCTTAGCTGGATCGAGTTAGATGGAATTGTGCATTCCTTTGCCACTGCAGACAAGTTGCATACGGAAAGCGAGAGTATTTATCGTATGTTGGAAGATTTGAAACATAATCTGACATCAGATGCATATGAACACGAACCATTCGGTCTTTCTGAACAATTGTAATTATATATTCAATCTCATGGACGATAACAGTGTCGCATCTGTCTATTGAAGAATAAATTTCTTAGTAGACGTTAGCACTTGTAAACATTGTCCTAGGAGTATACTCCAGCAATTAGCACAAGGCAACAACACTGAACTGCAACGGTACCATGCATCTCGACATGCCCCCAACTGAACCGCATCTGTAGCAGAACAGCCCCCCAACAGCGCGTACTCTTTATGAACAACTGCAATAAGTTTCTTTGGAGGAAAGAGTGCTACTGCTGGCATCATAAATATATCTTATCTATCCAGACTCGTGAACTTGTCAGATTCTTTTTGAATAAATTTCTTTAGCAGATGTTTGTAATTGCACACTTTAGCTGCATTTACATACTTAGCTGGGAGCATCCTCCATCAATTAGCACAAGAGAAGGACACGGAACTGCAACCGGTGGTCAACTGATCACTTATCTCTACTCTACAGCTGCTTGGTTCTATACATTAAACAGTCGTCTCGTATGAAAGTGTGGTCGAAATGTTTGATTAGGTCGACCAGATTGATTATCCCTTGATCTGGTTTTAGCAACATCAACAACTATCATCCAGCCGTTTATTATCTGCAAACAAAAGCATAACCGTGAGTTTCAATAGGTGTATGAATATCTGGAACCCTAAAAACACTAGCAGTAGCATAAGAATTTTAGTCACCTACCTGTCCATTCATTGCTTTCAGAGCAGCACCTCCAGCTTCCTCAGTAGTGTATTCTATGAAGGCGTATCCTTTTGATCTTTTTGATATCTTGTCCATTATTATCTTTACTGTAACACAACAGTTCAATGGATAAGCATATGAAACACAAAGACATCAATGTATGGGTACAAAACATTCAGCAGTGCAATCACGAACCTTCTACCAGCTCGCCGAAAGGCTCAAAGGCTGCCCGTAAAGTTTTCTCAGATGTATAGAATGAAAGCCCTGTAGCACATAGTAACAAAAATTAGGGACAGCAAGATCAAAATAGATCAGAGTTTCTACCATAGTGCATACTCCCTCTGTTCCAAATTATTGGTTACTTTAACTTTGTCCTAAGTCAAATTGCTCTAACTTCTACAAAGTTTTTTAGGAAAATTTGTTAACATCTGTAGTATCAAATAAATACACAATCCAAGACATATTTCATGGTAGATTTCATGAAATGAAACTAACTGGATGTTGTTTATGTTGGTACTTGTTTTTTTTTCTATAAACTTGGTCAAATTTAAACAAGTTTGACTTAGGACAAAGAACAGACCCAATAATTTGAAAAGGACGGAGTACTTGTTAATGCTCATGTCCTACAAAGGGGAGCAACAGAAATTTGTATCTCCATTCTCTTTGCATTGTAATCTAATGCGAACTAGATTGCTTGGGTCCTGCTTCCTATCTAACCACAGGTAGCTGTCTTTAGGCAGGCTTCAAGTGAGCTATCCACAAGATAAGAAAACTGGGCATTGAACTTACAGATTGAGAAAACACCCAATGTTTGATGGGAAAGACAAGAAATATTACTTCAGGCAACGTAGAGAAGACATCATCCACATGCAAATTATAGATGAATAAACAAAAGAGCTGAAATGGATGCAAGGTATGTGTTGTACTTTACCAGTAACGAAGAGTCGTTTTGTTTTGACATCAGGAACCTGAGCCCTTTCTGATGATTTTAAGTTATCAGCACCTGAAACCAACAATATAATTTACAGCAGGCCTTTTTATCCATGCTTGCTTATGAACAGTCAATGTAGTAAGATGTACTCTATACCTACTAGGTAGGTTTTCTCAGCAAGGGTACAAACTGCAAATAATAAAACAAAACCAACACGCTCATACCAAATTAAAACATAAGGTATATAGATGTCATCATTTTTAGTGTTGATCAGGTCAGAGGAACGATCCTCGAAAAGATATTGTCATTTTTTATCTGTCAAGGAGTAAGAACTTGTAATAGAGCAGAATGGTACTTTGCTAGTTCATAGGAGTTGCTTACAATTAACTAAGTCTAAGTTCCAGATCATTACGTGTACTAATTAGAATGGCAAATCAGTTAAATCAGGTCACAAATATTGCCTAGCAGCATTGATGTTTTTTAATATCGAAATGTGTGGTTGCCAAGGATGCGCATAGGATTAGCAGGAACGAATAACTATGGTGGTGTCTCAGATACCAGAGTAAAAAAATGAGTGGGGATTCATCAGAAGCAGAAGAGATGATAATAAACCTTTGTAATCTTTGTTTTCTGATCCAAAGTTCATATCTGGTTGAACAGACAACACTCCAGGGACATCTAATATGCAAATTTAATTTGTCAGTGCACACAAAGACAGGAAATAAATAGACAGAAACATCAGTAAAGGAGACCGAACCCCTAGTTGCTCACCAGCTAATTCCTCTGCGCATTCTTCATCAATATGACAGCAGAAACCATAATCCCTCTCCCATGAAACATGATATATGCTAACTTGAGCATCCTGTTCACTGAAAATTCGAAAGAACAACAGAAGTTTTGTCACACACATGGCATACTTAGCAAAGTAGTGGCTAGGTTACTGACGAGACGAGACTACATACTTCCCCAATACTTTCATAAGGATTTGGGTGTAATGATCCACCATTTGTGCCTTTGTCACGACTTCAACTCCAGGCTTCTCCATTCGGACAAGCCAAAACTCATTTTTCCCAGTTGAAGAAGAGTGATTAGAAGCACCATCACTGATGCTTACAAGGTTAGCTGTTGAGAGACCCGAACTGTGACTATGGTTTTCTGCTTTATGACCCATATCTGGCTGAACAGATAATACTCCTGGCACCTCTGTAGATTGAGAAGAGTGTTAGGACTAAGGAGCAGATACATACCAGTTTCATGCATTCAACTCTTTAAGTACTTTTCACTCATGAATCGGAGGTGCTAATTTTGAAGTGTGGCACCAAAATCAGTCCAACAGTTGATGTGGTTTCTAAACTACCAAACTTGTCAAAACTGTACCGAGCGCTAAAACTACTTAATAATAGCATACCTTAGCCTGAATTCGGCAAGCATACGCAATTAGAGTTATTGAGAAAACGGTATGAGAAGACAACAGTCATTTTGACAAACCTGTATAGTTATCCCCATTTTGGGGATCTCTCACAGTCTCACACTGCAAGACTAAACTCTGCTTGCACAAAAATGGGCAGCCAAGGTACTACTAACTGAATATATAAACTAGAGTAGCAGACTGCATACTATTTCTCTCAAAATAACGCAAAGGAACTCCAAAGCACATCAATACACATCCTCACCGAGGGATTGAAAACATACCTGCAAGCTTCCTCGCTTCCTCGTCGATGTCGCAGCGGAACTCGTAGCGTCCATCGCATGAAGCCTCGTACATGCGCATCTGCCCCTCCTCGGAACCGGTGGCTAGGAGGCGGAGACGGCGCCGACCCCGATAGCGAGAGGGCGAAAGGCCAGGAGCTGAGGTAGTTCGGATGGCGGCTCTGACGGAGATGGATACGGAGAGTCCACCGCCGATAGAGAGGGGCGACAGCACGGCGTCCATGGCCGGCGCGGCGGCGTGGTACGAACAGACGGGGCGGAGCGAGCCGTGGTGACCGGCGAGCTCGCGGGAGAGGCTAGAGATAGGGAGAAGGCTAGCTCGGTATGGGCCGTGGGAGAAATATCTGTGGAGTTGCTTCTTTTGTGGGCTGCAAGTGACATCGGCCCAGTGGGCTGGTTTCATTGCCAGCGAAGTGTCTGCCCAACTGAACACCAAACTTCAGTGGGTTGGCCTAACGAGTAGTTACACTGTTTTTTATGTTTTAGGTTTTGGGTCATTAGATTGACCCGCTAAAATCTGCGTCCCTACCCACAACCCACAAGTTGTGGCCTGGCGTCAGGACGTAGATTTCATCGGGTTGACCCAATGGCCCAAAACCGAAAACTTAAATTTTAATGTAAATAGCCGATGAGCCGGCCCACAAAAATTTAGGGTCGAAGTACTACTGGGTTTGCTTGGGTAACCCAATCACGCATCTCATCCCCTGTCCCGGTCGCGCGAGGCGGCGTCGCCTTCTTCGTGAGTCTTTTCGTGAGTCTTTTATCATTTATAAAAATGGGTGGTTACCTGTGTGCCACGAAAAAGTTCGCAGACACCTGTGTGTCATCGCATAAACTTTCTTTTACCTGTATACCATTTTGGACGAATGGAGGCTAACGGAGTTGCAGATAGACCGTTTTGCCCTCATACGGGCCCACTTATCGTCCCTAGCCTCACTGCCTCTCCTCTCTCGCGAGCACCACTCCGAAGCCGCACGCCGGCGACCCTTGGCCGCCAAGCCCTCTCGCGCCGAAGCCCGCCCTCGCCTCACGCCGCCGCTGCCGGGTCGCGCCTTGCGTCGCCGTTGCCGGCCCCGCCCTTGCGCAGCCGCCACGACCCCACTCGCGCCACCGCTGCCAGTCCCTCTCGCGCCGGCGGGCTATGCCGCCGACCCGCCCTTGCGCGGCCGCCGCGGCCCCGCTCGCGCCGCCGCCGCCGAGGCCCGCACCGCGCCACGCCGACCGCCCAGCCTGGCCGTTGCCCGCCCGCGCCGCCATCCGCGCCAACCTCCCCGCCCGGCCGCCGCTGCCCGTGTTAAACGCCGCCTGCGTCGGGACAGCGCCGGGAGGGAGAGAGGTCGAGGACGAGGGCCATGAAGGAGGTGAAGGTAGGCGGCGTTGGCGATAGGAAGAGCGTGGAGGTGAGGAGCTCCTCGGTGGCAGCGAAGAGGTCGGTGAGGAGCTCGAACTCGGCCATCCGGTGGATGAGGCTGCGGATGTGTGGCGGGGCAGCGGACCGGCGGGAGGCGGTGCAGTGGCCCGTGATGGCAACAGAGAAGAGGATAGAGTTGGGGACAGGGGTAAAATGGTCATTTTACCAGGTGGGGCCCACATGTAAGAGTCTGTAATGTAACAGAACATGGACGGAAGGACGTGTAGGTAAAAAAAAGTTCGGTCAATAGCACGCAGGCGTCTACGACTTTTTTTTTTTGGCAGGTAACCGACGTCTTTTATAATGGCACGAGGTAGAAGACTCCTCCTCCATCGCCGCTCCCCGGCCTCGCACACCGGCGTCTTCCGTGCCCAGCACCTCTCCTTCGACGAGCGCCGCGCCCTCGAGGGTGAGATCGTCTGCAAGTGCCTCGCCTGCACCAATCTGCAGGTCGGTCCTCCTCGCCTTCCCCCGTCTCCTCCCCGTCCGCTCCCGAATCCACTCAGTTCTTTCTTCATCCCCGCGATCCAAGAGCCGTCCGCAGCTGGTCCAGTCGCAGATCCCCCAGACCCAGATTGGGAGGAGGGTGAAGGCGTCTTTTGGATCGAAAACTTGCCATCTCACCGCCCTTGCTGTTTGCTCTTGCTTTGTGTCGCCAGGGGCATCTTCATCACGGGGAGCAGCCTCCTCGTGGCTGACATCAAGGCGTCATTCACAGTTCGGTGTCGTCATTCACAGTTCTGGTGTTTTTGGTTGACCCATGAGTAAGCCTTGACCCTGCTATGGGTCAGGATAACCCAAAACCCAGAAATCACTAGTCGACCCAATTCCAACCCACTTGCATCCTGACCAGGGCGTTCGGCGCTGCCCCCTGTACTCCACGCCGCCGCGCGCGGGGCGAGAGCCTCTGCCGTCTGCACACGCGCGCAGCCACGCTCCCTCGCTTCGTCCCTGCCAATCCTTCCAGACGCGCCCTCGACGCGTTCCCACGAACGAGTTGCCTCCCAAAGTCCCATGCGCGCGCACTACACCCACCTCAACCGCACGCGCTATGCAGCAACCTCAGCCTACGCTCCTTCCGGCAGGGCGGCGCGACGCGCGCTCCACGCGGCGGCGCCCGCTCCCGATCACTATAAGCGCGGCGGGGCGCCGCTCGGGCTCGGCGAGGGCCTCTTGCCGGGCGCGCTCGAGCTCGCCGCGGCGATCAGGTCGGCCTCGGCGCTCCAGGACGGTGGCGCCCTCGGGAGGTGCCTCCACGGGCTCGCCGTGAAGGCCGGCCGCGTGGCGAGCAGCGCGGCAGTGGCGAAAGCGGCCATGGACATGTACGGGAGGTCGGGGGCCCTCGCGGACGCCCGCCTCTTGTTCGACGAAATGGCGCGCCCCGACGCCGTGTGCTGGAACATCCTCATCACCGCGTCCTCGCGCGGCGGGGGCTTCGAGGACACGTTCGGTCTGTTCGGCTCGATGCTCACTTGTGGCGTGGGGCAGAGCATGCCGACCGCGGTGACTGTGGCTGTGGTTGTTCCGGCATGTGTGAAGTGGAGGCATTCGCAGGCTGGCAGGAGCGTCCATGGCTACGTGGTCAAAGCCGGCTTGGAATCAGATACTCTATGTGGAAATGCATTGGTGTCAATGTATGCAAAGAGTGGTGGAAGCAGGGCAATGGATGATGCACATAGGGCATTCTCCTTGATTAATTGCAAGGATGTTGTTTCATGGAATTCAATAATTGCAGGGTACATAGAGAACGGGTTGTTTCATGAGGCACTTGTACTGTTCGGCCAGATGAACTCACAGGGATTTCTACCGAATTATTCAACAATCGCAAACATTCTTCCCACGTGCTCAGTTATGGAGTTCGGGAGGTATTATGGGAAAGAAGTGCATGGTTTCGTGGTCCGGCATGGTTTGGACAAGGATATATCTGTTTGTAATGCACTGATGATACATTATTCCAAAGTGTCTGAAATGAAGGATTTAGAGTCAATTTTTGCAAGTATGGATGTGAGGGATATCGTTACATGGAACACCGTCATTGCAGGATATGTGATGAATGGCTATCACTCTAGGGCGCAAGAACTGTTTCAGGGGCTTCTGTCCACAGGAATTGCTCCTGATTATGTTTCTTTTATCAGTCTTCTCACCGCTTGTACTCAGTTACTTGATGTCAGAGCAGGGATTGGGATTCATGGTTATATCTTTCGGAGGCCAGTACTACTTCAAGAAACATCCTTAGTGAATGCTCTTGTCACATTTTATAGCCAGTGTGACAGGTTTGATGATGCTTTCCGTGCTTTCATCGATATTCTGAATAAAGATTTGATATCATGGAATGCAATTCTGTCTGCTTGTGCTAATAGTGAACAACATATTGAGGAGTTCTTTAGCCTGTTGGGTGAAATGTGCCACCAGTGGGATTCAGTCACAGTCTTAAATGTTATACGCATGAGCGCCCTCTTTGGGATTAAGATGGTTCGTGAAGCTCATTGCTGGTCCCTACGAGTCGGTTATACATGTGAAACTTTGGTAGTAAATTCTATTCTGGATGCTTATGTGAAGTGCGGCTTCTCACAGGATGCAAGCATACTTTACAGAAACCTTGCTGGGCGGAACATTGTAACTGACAATATAATAATTTCTTGCTACATGAAAAATAACTGTATAGAGGATGCTGAGGTGATCTTCAACAATATGGCCGAGAAAGACTTGACTTCATGGAATCTGATGATCCAGTTGTATGCGCAAAATGATATGGATGATCAAGCTTTCAGCCTGTTTAATCACTTGCAATCTGAAGGATTGAAACCAGATATTGTCAGTATTACAAGCATTCTTGAGGCTTGCATCCATTTGTGTTCTGTACAGCTTGTGAGACAATGCCATGCATATATGCTCAGAGCATCCCTAGAAGACATCCACCTTGAAGGGGCTCTTCTTGATGCGTACTCGAAGTGTGGCAACATAACCAATGCATACAACATCTTTCAAGTCAGCCCAAAGAAGGATCTTGTCATATTCACTGCCATGATTGGATGTTACGCGATGCATGGAATGGCAGAAAAGGCAGTACAACTGTTCTCTAAAATGCTTAAACTTGACATTAGGTTGGACCATGTAGTTCTGACAACATTGCTGTCAGCATGCAGTCATGCAGGGCTGGTTGATGCAGGCATCAAGATCTTCAAGTCCATCAGAGAGATTCACAGAGTTGAACCAACATCAGAACACTATGCTTGTATGGTTGACCTTCTTGCTCGTAGTGGACGTCTCCAAGATGCATATATGTTTGCTTTGGATATGCCCCCTCACACAGTCAATGCCAATGCATGGGGCTCCCTGCTAGGGGCATGCAAGGTCCATGGTGAGCTCGAAATTGGCCAGCTTGCAGCTGATCACTTGTTCTCTATGGAGGCGGAGAACATCGGGAACTATGTCATTATGTCAAACATCTATGCAGCAGATGAGAAATGGGATGATGTTGCGCATGTTAGGAAACTGATGAAGTCCAAGAATATAAAGAAACCCGCAGGATGCAGCTGGATTGAGGTTGACAAGACCAGGCATTTATTCATAGCCAGTGATGTTAAGCACCAAAATAGATCTTGTATCTACGATATGCTACGGAGTTTGTATCTGCAGATCAAAGATACACACGCGCAAAACATGACAATGATTGTGCAATCTATCTGATCACAAGTTTCAAAACCTGGAAGTGGAAGTGGAGTGCTCTTTGTTAAAGCTGTGCTCTTTGCCTTGCCTGATTCTCATCACAGGACTTCCACTTCCTGTCTTTAAATTAGTGATGAATATGTGTTTGTCTGACTGAGGTATGAAGTAGCCTAGGCATGTAACGTTGATGTGTATGATGCATTCTATTTTGTCTCCTGACTACGGATGTTGATCTGTGCATGAAACTTCTATTTTGTAGGCATTAATGTTTAACATACATTAATAGTAACAAATTCATCCTATGGCAGTAGCAAGGATGAGGATTTACAGTTTGGTCTAAGGAGGTTTAGTTGCTTATAAGGCAAATGTTGTCATCTATCCAGAAACAGTATCCATCTTCCTGTCCTAGATGGCAATTTAAGAGCACCACATGACATCTCGATTTCAGTTCTTTTAGTCTTTCTCAACCCAGGTATAATAAATTTTCATTTATTCATGAATTTTGTTTCTGGCATTTTGTTATCTGATATAATTTTAAAACATCAGTAAAGTTTACTGCTAATTGTACTTTGATCTGCTAAATTTAGAATGCATTTGTTTATTCTTCTGTAAGTACGATAAAATTCCTTTTCTCTTGACTGCAATAGGCCTATAGCCCATCGCAGTGTGGAGGAGGCGCAGATGCGCATGTACGAGGCTTCATGGGATGGACGCTACGAGTTCCGCTGCGAGATCGACGAGGAAGTGTCAAGGAAGCTTGCAAGTATGTTGTCAATCCCTCGGTGAGGATGTGTATTGATGTGCTTTGGAGTTCCTTTGCGTTATTTTGAGAGAAATAGTATGCAGTCTGCTACTCTAGTTTATATATTCAGTTAGTACTACCTTGGCTGCCCATTTTTGTGCAAGCAGAGTTTAGTCTTGCAGTGTGAGACTGTGAGAGATCCCCAAAATGGGGATAACTATACAGGTTTGTCAAAATGACTGTTGTCTTCTCATACCGTTTTCTCAATAACTCTAATTGCGTATGCTTGCCGAATTCAGGCTAAGGTATGCTATTATTAAGTAGTTTTAGCGCTCGGTACAGTTTTGACAAGTTTGGTAGTTTAGAAACCACATCAACTGTTGGACTGATTTTGGTGCCACACTTCAAAATTAGCACCTCCGATTCATGAGTGAAAAGTACTTAAAGAGTTGAATGCATGAAACTGGTATGTATCTGCTCCTTAGTCCTAACACTCTTCTCAATCTACAGAGGTGCCAGGAGTATTATCTGTTCAGCCAGATATGGGTCATAAAGCAGAGAACCATAGTCACAGTTCGGGTCTCTCAACAGCTAACCTTGTAAGCATCAGTGATGGTGCTTCTAATCACTCTTCTTCAACTGGGAAAAATGAGTTTTGGCTTGTCCGAATGGAGAAGCCTGGAGTTGAAGTCGTGACAAAGGCACAAATGGTGGATCATTACACCCAAATCCTTATGAAAGTATTGGGGAAGTATGTAGTCTCGTCTCGTCAGTAACCTAGCCACTACTTTGCTAAGTATGCCATGTGTGTGACAAAACATCTGTTGTTCTTTCGAATTTTCAGTGAACAGGATGCTCAAGTTAGCATATATCATGTTTCATGGGAGAGGGATTATGGTTTCTGCTGTCATATTGATGAAGAATGCGCAGAGGAATTAGCTGGTGAGCAACTAGGGGTTCGGTCTCCTTTACTGATGTTTCTGTCTATTTATTTCCTGTCTTTGTGTGCACTGACAAATTAAATTTGCATATTAGATGTCCCTGGAGTGTTGTCTGTTCAACCAGATATGAACTTTGGATCAGAAAACAAAGATTACAAAGGTTTATTATCATCTCTTCTGCTTCTGATGAATCCCCACTCATTTTTTTACTCTGGTATCTGAGACACCACCATAGTTATTCGTTCCTGCTAATCCTATGCGCATCCTTGGCAACCACACATTTCGATATTAAAAAACATCAATGCTGCTAGGCAATATTTGTGACCTGATTTAACTGATTTGCCATTCTAATTAGTACACATAATGATCTGGAACTTAGACTTAGTTAATTGTAAGCAACTCCTATGAACTAGCAAAGTACCATTCTGCTCTATTACAAGTTCTTACTCCTTGACAGATAAAAAATGACAATATCTTTTCGAGGATCATTCCTCTGACCTGATCAACACTAAAAATGATGACATCTATATACCTTATGTTTTAATTTGGTATGAGCGTGTTGGTTTTGTTTTATTATTTGCAGTTTGTACCCTTGCTGAGAAAACCTACCTAGTAGGTATAGAGTACATCTTACTACATTGACTGTTCATAAGCAAGCATGGATAAAAAGGCCTGCTGTAAATTATATTGTTGGTTTCAGGTGCTGATAACTTAAAATCATCAGAAAGGGCTCAGGTTCCTGATGTCAAAACAAAACGACTCTTCGTTACTGGTAAAGTACAACACATACCTTGCATCCATTTCAGCTCTTTTGTTTATTCATCTATAATTTGCATGCGGACGATGTCTTCTCTACGTTGCCTGAAGTAATATTTCTTGTCTTTCCCATCAAACATTGGGTGTTGTCTCAATCTGTAAGTTCAATGCCCAGTTTTCTTATCTTGTGGATAGCTCACTTGAAGCCTGCCTAAAGACAGCTACCTGTGGTTAGATAGGAAGCAGGACCCAAGCAATCTAGTTCGCATTAGATTACAATGCACAAGAGAATGGAGATACAAACTTCTGTTGCTCCCCTTTGTAGGACATGAGCATTAACAAGTACTCCGTCCTTTTCAAATTATTGGGTCAGTTCTTTGTCCTAAGTCAAACTTGTTTAAATTTGACCAAGTTTATAGAAAAAAAAACAAGTACCAACATAAACAACATCCAGTTAGTTTCATTTCATGAAATCTACCATGAAATATGTCTTGGATTGTGTATTTATTTGATACTACAGATGTTAACAAATTTTCCTAAAAAACTTTGTAGAAGTTAGAGCAATTTGACTTAGGACAAAGCTAAAGTAACCAATAATTTGGAACAGAGGATGTATGCACTATGGTAGAAACTCTGATCTATTTTGATCTTGCTGTCCCTAATTTTTGTTACTATGTGCTACAGGGCTTTCATTCTATACATCTGAGAAAACTTTACGGGCAGCCTTTGAGCCTTTCGGCGAGCTGGTAGAAGGTTCGTGATTGCACTGCTGAATGTTTTGTATCCATACATTGATGTCTTTGTGTTTCAGATGCTTATCCATTGAACTGTTGTGTTACAGTAAAGATAATAATGGACAAGATATCAAAAAGATCAAAAGGATACGCCTTCATAGAATACACTACTGAGGAAGCTGGAGGTGCTGCTCTGAAAGCAATGAATGGACAGGTAGGTGACTAAAATTCTTATGCTACTGCTAGTGTTTTTAGGGTTCCAGATATTCATACACCTATTGAAACTCACGGTTATGCTTTTGTTTGCAGATAATAAACGGCTGGATGATAGTTGTTGATGTTGCTAAAACCAGATCAAGGGATAATCAATCTGGTCGACCTAATCAAACATTTCGACCACACTTTCATACGAGACGACTGTTTAATGTATAGAACCAAGCAGCTGTAGAGTAGAGATAAGTGATCAGTTGACCACCGGTTGCAGTTCCGTGTCCTTCTCTTGTGCTAATTGATGGAGGATGCTCCCAGCTAAGTATGTAAATGCAGCTAAAGTGTGCAATTACAAACTTCTGCTAAAGAAATTTATTCAAAAAAATCTGACAAGTTCACGAGTCTGGATAGATAAGATATATATTTATTGCAGTTGTTCATAAAGAGTACGCGCTGTTGGGGGGCTGTTCTGCAGCAGATGCGGTTCAGTTGGGGGCATGTCGAGATGCATGGTACCATTGCAGTTCAGTGTCGTTGCCTTGTGCTAATTGCTGGAGTATACTCCTAGGACAATGTTTACAAGTGCTAACGTCTACTAAGAAATTTATTCTTCAATAGACAGATGCGACACTGTTATTGTCCATGAGATTGAATATATAATTACAATTGTTCAGAAAGACCGAATGGTTCGTGTTCATATGCATCTGATGTCAGATTATGTTTCAAATCTTCCAACATACGATAAATACTCTCGCTTTCCGTATGTAACTTGTCTGCAGTGGCAAAGGAATGCACAATTCCATCTAACTCGATCCAGCTAAGCCCAGGTTTCTTCCTTACTCCATCCTCATCCATCCTCCTCGTCTTCTTCAAGTCTTCCCATTGTTTCGCTCGTGCATATGTGTTTGATAGCAGCACATATGAGCTGCCATGACTTGGTTTTGCTTGTGCCAACTTTGAAGCAGCCAACTCTGCCATCTCAACATTGCCATGGCTACGGCAGGCTGCTAGTAGCGAGCTCCAGATTACAAAACCGGGATCTCCCGGTAGATTGCTGGCAAGATTGAAGGCCTCCTCCAAGAACCCAGCACGGCCAAGGAGATCAACCAAGCAGCCATAATGCTGGATCGTTGGCCTGATGCACATGCTCCTCATTAGGCTGAAGTACTTAAAACCTTCATCCACAAGGCCGCCATGGCTGCAGGCATTCAAGATGGCCACAAAAGTAACACCATTAGGCTCAATGCCCACCTGCCTCATCTCGATGAACAATCTCAATGCCATCTCTGGGTGACCATGTGCTGCGAAACCTGAAATCACTGAGGTCCAGTGCTCCACATTCTTGTTAGTGATGCATGAGAAGCAACTGTGTGCAGCGCCTATACTCCCACACCTTGTGTACATATTGATTAGCGCAACACCAAGAGCACCTTCCAGTGAGAGTTCCCGGCGGAGAACATACCCATGCGCGCTCTTCCCAATTCCAAGCAGACCAATGTCACGAACCGCTGATATGAATCCAACCATAGTAGCCTCATCTGGTGCCAAACCATAAACTGTGATCATCTCGATAAACAACTCCACTGCTTCCTGCGCCCACCCCTGCCTCGCCAAACCAGTTATTACGGTGTTCCATGAAACCACATTGCGTTGTGTCATTTCCACAAACACCTCCCAGGCAGCGTCCAGATCCTCGGCTCTGGTAAGGGCATCAAGCAACACGTTCCAGGTGACCATTGTCCTGCCCGGCATTCCGTCGAACACCTTCCGCGCGTCGCACACGCGGCCGAGCAGGCGCGGACCAGGGAGGTGCACGCGTGGACGTCGGAGACGGCCCGCGGGACGCCGGACTTGACGAGGAGCCCGTGAATCTGCTCGACCTCAGCCGCCGCGGCGGGCAGACGCGCGCAGTCGGCAAGCGCGGGTAGCAGCGCGGGGTTGTCGTCGAGCAAGCGACCCGCAAGGTGGTGCCCGCGGAACGCGCGGAGCGCGGCGTCGCTCGAGAGCACGGCGCGGCATCGGGGCGCGGTGGAGTTGGCGGGCTTGGAGGGTCGGGGACTTGGCGGGAAAACTGAGGTGGGGGAGAGCATCGAGAGAGCCAACTTATCCATGGGAGTGTGGCTTATGCTCGGACGGAGATCAACGTGGACAAGGATACCGCAGCATACCCCATTGATTCCATTTTTTCCCCTTTCATTTTGTTTTTTCATTCCTACATGAACTTTCGCATGGCCAAGTTTCTTTTGTTTTAATCCAAAAACCTCTTTTCATTCGAACAGGAACTTTCTCATAACCAATTTTTCTTAATACTGTATATTTCAATTTAACCATTTAAAAACGAGAAAAGATGAATTAACCTAGCATCGACACGATTCAAAAAATCACCTTAGCGTCGGTATTCCATATTTCTCCGTCAACATGCTTCTGTACATTTTCTTAAAAAAAAAGCAAACTCCACCCCTCAGCATGAATCTCAAGTTCTCGTAATCTCAGCACTTACGTTTTCACATTCTGCATTTTTTTAGATAAAGGAACGTGAGTCGAGGGATCAGTCCAAATTTATTATAAATAGTAGCAAATTTGCTACAAAAAAAGCTAGCACGGCATTGTCTCAAAACCCAATCCATAGATTAAAAAACCATCAATCGGAGGTGAAAAAATCTAAGCAACGTCATCTCTAAGGTGTGACACTTCGCTGCAACTTGACCCAAGTTCAGAGCTAATATGTTCCCCTAAATAGTACCTACAGAAATGTTTTTGGTTGACAGTTCTGAAAAACATCGTTTCTTGCAATCCAAATAGCCCAACAGAAAGGAACGGCCTGCTAATAAGTATAGATTTAGTTTTTGTCCCCCTTTTTAACCCAACTTATAAATAAATCATGCATGTCTGTTGGTTAGGGCAAACCAAAAATAAAATGTAAAGCACGTCATAGAAATTTGGCAATATAGCAATAAAAAAACAGGTGGTCAATGGTTTCTGCACAGCTACAAAAGCTGCAGTTTTTGTTCCAATTTCAATTTCATACTAGCAAGGTTATCTTTTATTAAGATAACACGGTTTTTTAAATACCAAAAAAAATCTTGATCTTTAGTGGTAATTTTGTTGGCCAAATTTCTTACGTAACTTTAACTCCACTATTGAGGTGCTTATACATCAAGTGAACAGTAAATTGTCCATTTTTGTGTAAAGACCGGACAAAAACATCCCTCCCATACTGGAGGTCAATATTCGCCACTCGTACCACTAGGTTGTGCCATTCTAATAGCTTGTTACCCACTAGCAATCTCCTAAAAAAAATATTGAGTGGGACAGTGCTAAGGACATCTGCAACGGTGGCATGTTTCTTTCGAACAATATTATACAAGTTAGGATATTGGGATTTCAACCTCCGATTGCCCAGCCATATGTCTTTCCAAAATCTAGTATGGGATCCGGAGTTCAACTTGGAAGTACCCAAGTGAAGTTAAGGAACTCTTCCTTCACCCCCATTAGACCCATCCAAAACTATATCCCCAGATTTCTTATATACTTGACCTAAAGGTTTGTTCTTAAAGTACTTATTTCTTAAAAGATCTTACCAAATTCCATCTTCATTGCATAGTTTGAATAACCATTTGCTTAACAAGCATTTATTTTGAATGTCCAAGTTCAAAATTCTCATACCTCCTTGATCCTTGGGTTGACGCAAACAAATCCCATTTGGCTAGTCTATATTTTTTCCTATGTTGATCGTATTGCCACAAAAACCTGGATCTAAAATACTCAATCCTTTTGAGGACTCCTCCTGGGACCTCAAAAAAGAAAAACATAAACAATGATAAACTTGACAGTACTGAATTTATCAACACTAATCTCCCCCCTACAGATAAAAATTTACCTTTCCACCCACTTATTTTTTTCTCAATTCTTTCTTCAATAGATTTCCAATCCTTATTATACAGTTTTCTAAAATGCATCGGAGGACCAAGATAACGAAATGGATATGAGCCAAGTTTACAACCAAAGATGTGTGAGTATGTATCCTCAAGCTCCTTAGCTTGCTCACTCAGGCTCCTTAGCTTGCCCAAAGCAGAATATTTCACTTTTGTGAAAGTTTATCTTTAGACCAGATAATTGCTCGAACGTACACAACAACTTCATATTCTTTGCTTGTTTAATATTATGGTCTAAAAAAAATAACCGTATCATCGTATCGATCATTTTTGCAGTTAAACCTAAAGAAACCACGAAATCAATCACATATCGATGCTGCAGTTGCAACCATTGAACTCAGAACACGTACTGTTATTTGTTACTACAATTTTTGGCCCCCCACCAAACATCTATGTTAGTTGTCCAGGAACGTTAACTAAAAGAAACAATTGTCCAGGAACGAAAGCAACTGGACCTAAAAGAACTTCTTGGGATAAGTTCAGCACCATGGCAAAAATGGAATTTTGGTTTGATGTACATTTGAGCAGCCAAGAGTGCTCTTTGCCTGCTACGACGGCATCTCTGTCCATCGGGAGGTATTTGCCGTGTTTGTTCACAGAGCATCTTGGCAAACCTTGAGTGGTGTCCATTGTAAGGCGCTCGAGTGACATTGTAGACTCAACCATATGACATGTTAGCTCAACCAAGCTCTTGGCAGTAGATAAATTGATGGCCTCCACATGCTTGAGTATGTCGTGATGGTGCTCTGGCATCATCCTCAGAGCTGAGGGTCTGCCAAAATCGAGACAGGCTCCATGGGTTCAGGGAACGGCCTAAAGGTGAAAAGCAAAGAATGAATAAACAATTTCACCACAGTAAATATTCTTGCAGGAAGAACATTGACTTACATTTAAGATGAAAGTCTCCAAGGAAGGCGAAGCATCAGAAAAGAAAAGCAGAGAAAGATAATCATAAGCCAGAATAATATTCAAGAACTTGAGGTGGAGGAATTTGCTAGTCACCGTTGATGTATGGCCATCTGCACAAAGATGCCACATTAATTGTATTTGAATGTATGGCAGCTGTAATATCATTATATGCATATAGTCACCTAGAGCTAAGAGGGCACACCTCATTGTAAGAATGTATGATGGGAGTTTCAAGATTAGGCATGCTAGATGGAAGCTCAGTATGAGGCTATGAGCGCAAAAAGGCAGCATCATTACAGAACCTGGTTAGTTTCCTTATCTGACATATGTACATGGAGGTCACCTGCAAAGCAATAACTGGAGAGATTCCAAGCTTTGCTCTCTATCACTTGCAGCATGTCACAATATATCAGCTTGAGAAACCTGCTGAATGTTCTCTATTGATTCAACATTTTTATTTCCCAAAACCGAAGTTTTACGAACTGCTGTGACTCTTTGAGTGGAACCAATATTTTATTCCAAAGAGAATTACCGTGGAATTTTTCTGTTTTATACTATGGTTAAACAATATTGTACAGTATTATTTATACTATGGTTTAACAATTTCATAGTCAACAACATCAGGCATTCAGGCAGATGCACTTTAAATTGTTCAAACCATAATTGGCAGCGGGAAACCAGGTTGGGTTTCAAAGCTAAAGAGATGGTTACTAGTTGACATGTTACATCAACTAAGCTATATTGCATTGAGTCTAGCACCTTTCAAAGCATTTTGCCCAGGTTTAACAAATATCCTAATTGTACCGGCGGGATTTCAGAATTTGACATCAATACCAAGGGTGTCCGTTCAAGAGATGCCATAAGAGTATTTAGAAAGAACACAGGAGATGATTGGCTACATTTAGTGTATACATACATTGTATAGGTCAGGCAGATTATATGTGTTCCTTTTCTTGTTAGAACATATCAACACAACAAACATTAAACACGGACAAGACTGAGAAACTCACTAAACCTAAACCCTTTAGGTAAAAAAATATTATCTTTGTGATACACTGATACGTCAAAGTGAGAATCAAGACAGATATCAAATATACCATCCTTGTAAGGTAAGAACATCACATCAACACCGAACCATTATCCTTACTTGAACACGAACTAACACTAGGGGAAGAATCTAAGCTTGCAAGTGTGAGTCAAAAGAAATGATAGTTTCTAAATTGCAGTGATTTTAATGCCTCAAATTATAGTACGCTGGACCAAAATCAACAGGTTGCTCACCAAGAAAGATAACATGGGACAGTGTACTCTTTTACCTGCCTCTTAGTAAGTAACTTCTAAAATCTGTGTTAAAACATCTGAATCTACACAGTGGAACAGTGTCTCTTTCCTGTTGTAACCTCTCTCAACCAACTTTAGTTCACAACCAATTACTCCCATATTTCAATCATGCTGACCAGAAATGACAAACATTTCGTTTGCGTCCAAATGTTAAAAAACATTCAAATGTTACATTAAATTGCTGGGGAGAATTTTGACACAGCGCAAAAACAAATGTTGAAAACTTAATGGTTTGATAGGTAACAGAAAGGTTTTGAAACATGTGAAAATATGTATATGCCACACTAAGACATCTTATGTTGGTAAGCAAATGTCTACAGATGAAATCTAAAAATCATGTAGGCATGACAAAAAAAGTGTTTTTCATTGTAAGCTAGTACCTAAACTTCTGATGGAGTCTTTGCATCGATTGACAGTGCGTGCAACCCAGTCTTAAGCTCATCCTGCAGGAGATCATACACAGCCCTGTGCCTCTTGAGCAAGCTCTTCCCCTCAAATTCCTTTGACACCACCCTCACATTGAAATGTGTCTCTCCATTGCTCCCTGCAACTCCAGCATGGCCCTTGTGGAGGTGCGATATGTCCTCAATCTCCAATTCCACAGGCGAGAGCGCCCGTTCCAGACTCTCCCTTATTCTCTCTTTCCTCCCACCCCCCAAAGAAGAACCATTCCCTTCAACACAATTATCTGGCACTTCGTCCAACTGTTTCTCCTCGCTAGGCATATCTGCCACCGATTCCTCCTCTTGCAAACCGAACGCCGCAAATTCGGACCCTTTGTTCTCCATGCCATCGGCACGTGGTTCAGCAACCTCTTGGACCGATGGTTGGCTCGTCGTCGAATCAGTACTGGTGTCTCCGGCGATCTCAAGGGCCTTCAGCTTCATGAGGTTGAGCATGTTGAACAGGCCACTGTTCCTGGAAGGTGAGAGGCTCTGCCTTATCCCCAGCAGCTCAATAAATTCCACAGGCACCTTGGCCACATCCGCCGCTGGCGCACCGGAGAGCCCGAGCACGAGCAGCGCGGCCAGGCCCTTAGTGAGCTGCGCGTCGGAGTCAGCGTGGAACCTGACGCTGCGGCCGCCGCCTTCGCCCTCCTCCGGCTCGGCGTGGACCCAAACCTGGGAAACGCACCCCCGGACGCGGTTGGAATCGGTCTTGAGCGCCGGGTCCATGGGCGGCAGCCGGGCGGCGTATGCGAGGAGCTGCTTGTACCGGGTGCGCGCATCGGGGACGGACTGGAAGAGGCCGACGATGTCTCGGAGCGCTGGGGTTAGCTGCGACGGGTCGACGGAACCGGAGCCGGATGGGGAGGAGGAAGTGGTGGAGGGGGATGGGGAGGCGGAGGACTGGGCTGTGAGACGCTGGAATGAGATGGGGGAGTAGAGGGTGAGGCAGTGGGGGCGAGGAAGGAAGGGTTTGGAGAGACGGACGGAGGAGGAGGAGAGGAGGCGCAGCGGGGCCCCGGCGGCGGCGGTGCTGGCGGCGGAGGCCATGAGTGGGCAAAGCGGTGGCGGCGCAGGAGGATTGCCGTTTCGGTGGTCTGGAGCTATTTGTGAGAGGGATAAAAGAAAGGAAAGGAAAACCTATTGCTTTCGTGTGGATCTTTACCTCTTAATCTTCCTGCACCAAATAAACATTCTACTTCCATCTCATAATATTTATGCCACGCATATGGCACCTAATAAAATCAAGAACAACCCGATTTTACTAAAATCTACTTTTGTTTGTGCCACGATGCATGCTAATTGAACAAACATTATGATAGAGGTATTAGTCATGACAAACAAACAGAGGAATAGTTGGCAATATTTTTATAAATAATAATATCAGTGGTCATTTTGAAAAAAATGGATAGTCAATTACCAAGTTTATAGGTAATCAGTAGGAGTACATAGCCGAGCATTAGGCAGGCCATACCGGTCAATTAGTTGAACCACGTGGCCGGCTGACTTCTCCGGTTAATTGAAATTGAAATAGATGTGTTTGAACGGAGGATCAACAAGATTGAACGAATTAACTTTTTTCGTGAGATGAGTATAGATCCAGACGTATACATACACACTCACCACTTTAAATATAGGTATTGGGATTGATAAAGTTGTCATAGGCAAATCACTATCAATGAGCACATCATCTACCATTGATAGCCCAATAACTATTAAGATTAATGAAGTCACCACAAACCCATCGCCATCAACGGACAAGTCACCTACACCTGAAAGAATAACACTGGCTAAATTTTAGAATAAATCCTAAAAAAATACAAACACATATGCTGAGTCAAAGCTTGAACTCGGATGGACATGTTACACCACAAGAAACCTTACCTTAATGAGTTTGCGGTAATATGAATTATTTATTTAATTGTGGTGTATGAGATGATTCAATATATAGTTTGGTATGCACAGGGATTGATGGAATGAAAAGAATTAATTAACATGTATATCTTAATATAAAATGTTAATAGTTGCATTTATAAATAGACACTTATAAATTTATACCAGTCAATTTAATTTTGCCTTACAATTTCAATGAAACATGTCAATTATCACTAATTGTACACAAATCAAACCACTAATTGTAGTTTAATCAGCATACTAACACGTATAAATCAAAATATTAAAATATTAAATAATAGCTAGTAATATAACATGCTAATTATCTATGCTATTTAAAATGATCACCATTAGGCAAGATTGATGGTCTCACCCACCAAAAAGCTAAATTGCAGCAAAAAAATATTTCTCAGAGTTATTTGGCTCTGTGCGTCTGTCACTTAACCAAACATCCAAAGTTATTTGGCTCTGTGGCCCAGATAGATTCACAAACAAATTCATTAAAAGGTGTTGGCCCATAACTATTATGATATGTGTCAGGCTTTCTAGAAAAGAACCCTATATAGTATTAATGTCTATCACATAACTCTAGTTCCAAGAAAAGATGGTGCATGTGTAGTGGGATTTCAGACCAATTTTGTTGTTGAATTTCTTGTTAAGTTTTTCACAATGTTATGCCTTTTATTCATATAAACCAATATTAAATTTAGAACCATGTTGGATTATCTTGCGTGTGTCTTTAAATGTCCACATCTGTGCCATAAGTCCAAGACAGAGATTTTTATCCTCAAACTATATTTTGAATAGGCTTTCGATAAGACAAAACATCAAGCAATGATTAAGCTAACGAGAAATAAGGGTTTTGATGATAAATGCCTCTCTTGGGCAGAAGCTATCCTAAGCTCAGGAACGTCCTCTATTACTCAATGAAGTGGCAATAGTCTAACTTTGTCCTCTTTTATTTGTTCTTGCAGCAGGCTTCTTACAAGACAATACTGAATAAAACTAAAGAGCAAGGACTACTAAATCTGTCCATCCGACTCCCATTTACCTATTTGGGAGTGCCCCTTAGGGAACACAAAGACAAAGGTGGAAATTTTTCTTCCATTAGTTTTAAGATGTGAAATGAGATTAGTCATCACCTCCATTTATCCCAGCCAAGCATGGAGACTAGAACTTACCAATTTAGTTCTTGATGTGTACCTTCAACTTGTACCAAACAGTGGTGCAAAGGATAGGTTAATTCAGAAAACACCGCGTATAGGGTGCTTATGGAGAGGAGTTGATGTCAATACGAACCAAGGAAGAAGGGGGCTCGATATTTTGGATCTTAGAGTTCAAAATGAGGCACTGTTAGGTCCTATTTGGCAGAGCTCCCAGAGCCGATTCTCTGGTGAATCTAGGAGGAGCTCTGCCAAACAGTTTTTCAGAGAGAAGTATTCTCTGCTGATTCTGTGAAGTGATTCTCTGAAATGAACTAAGAGGCTGGGAGCTGAAATAAGTAGCTTCTCCTGATTCTGTGAAGTGATTCTCCATCCTGATTTCGAGAATTTATGATAGAGAATTAAAGAGAATCACTTTCAGCCAGAGAATCACTTATGTCAGAGAATCAGCTCCCATAGAAAATCAAAATCAGGTGAAGCTCTACCAAATAGGCCCTTACTAAAAAAATCTCCGTAAGTTCTTTAACAAGGAAGTTGCAATATGGGTATAACTCATTTAGGAGAAGCACTATAGCATCAACAAACTACCTAGTCACATTAAAAATGGCTTCTTTTGGTGGCGGAACACTATGAAGTTAGTTACTTGACGCCTGCTCCATCCGCCCCAAATAAGTACTCTTTTAGAGTTTTAAATTTTCTTCAAGAAAGAATTCTGTTTTAGGTTTTATACTATATAAAAGGATATATTCATTATCTTCATCCAATTCATGAGTCAAAAGACTCCCACCGATTAGGTGACAACTTAACACCGGCATGCATAATTAAACAGACACATAAATCCATGCACCGAACTCGGTTACCACAACCAACTAAACATATTAATTAGGGGTATATAGGTTAGTTTGCAACCTCACTATTCTGTCTGAGATTGTCTAAACAAGCACTTATTATGCATGGGGCAGAGGAAGTATAAGGGTATGACCAAAGTTAACCTGTAAGATGGCACACTTGTATCCTTTCGAACAATCTCTGGAATGATCAAGTCCCAAAACAAGCCTAGCCAGATCTCTATTCTCTTTCTGAAGATAAAATAATCACCATAAAAAAGCAATAATAGTTTAGCCCATTCATAACCTGTTTCATTTGCCTCTCTATGTGGAAGCGCTCTAGAATCTGCAAGATGTCCAAACAGTTCTACAAAATCTTCCCCTGATAAATGATTTGGATGAATGGCCAAAGTTAACCTGTAAGATGGCATACTTCTATCCTTTCGAATAATCTCTGGAATGGTCAAGTCCCAAAACAAGCCTAGTCAGATCTTTATTCTCTTTCTGAAGATAAAATAATCACCCTAAAAAAAGCACTAATAGTTTAGCCCATTCATAACCTGTTTCATTTGCCTCTCTATGTGGAAGCGCTCTAGAATCTGTAATATCTCCAAACAGTTCTACAAAATCTTCCCTGATAATTGATTTGGATGAATGGACTTATATTTGGGTTTCTCCTCTCATACCTCAAAAAAAAGCCTACAATAAGCTCATTGGTCACTCTGAAGTCCACCCTGGCTAGACGTGGAAATCACCAGTGTAGCAAAAACACAAAGTTTTCTTCTTATTGCTCTTGAACGACATGTTGACCAAAGTTTTCATCCTAGTGTGTCATTGTGTTGATCATTGCGAAGAGACCCTACAACACATCTGTTGACTGTTGTTAGTGCCCCTTTGCAACCTTTTATTAGTCCTGGCTCAATATTTTTATCCCTAACAATGTTGAACCATATGAAATCTTCAACTCAGTCGCAAGTAAGCTTCTTAATGAAAATCAATATTCTAATGTGCTGGAGCATTTGGTCAATCATAAACATTCTAACTTTCAAAGCCTTGCCGCCCTCGAACCTAAGATTTAGAGATGTGTTTCGAAAAGAATTTGCTGAGTAAAGAAAAAAATACTTCCCTTCGATAGAAATTTCTCTTCGATAGAAACATGGCTAGAGTACTTATTGTAATCTCTATAATCTTCTTTATTTCCTTTTCTATTTCCTGTTTTGTAATATCCTTTTCTCTCGCCCGTATATGAACCCTTAGAAAATACATTGTTACTTGGTGGGTTTCCTAATAGGTTGCTTGGCCATTAGCTTAGAATTGTAAAATAGTTCGTAATAAGAGTAACCAAAGGGTTGTAGTGAGCTTTGGTTCACATGGAAGCCTCGATTAACCTAACTATTACTAAAATACAGTTGCATCACCATGACCTAAAGCACATGCCCATAAAGCAACGGAAGTAGGGGCGCATGTCCAGCGTGTGGGCCAGTCCCCTATCCCCATGCAGCCCATGAAGTCCCTCCTTTTTCCCCTATGCTGAAGCTCTGGATCCACACCCTAATAGAGGAATATATTGATCAAGATGACTAGACTCCACTTATAGACAAAAACACATTGACCTAACAGATGAAAAAATCTAGCCCTCTTAGCGTCTTCAACAGTTATAATATTTTATAAGAGGATTCATCTCAATAATAATATTTAGATATAAAGAAAAGAATAAGTCCTATAATCAATTAGAAACAATAACAAACTATGCACCCTAGAAATCATATAGAAAAGCCAAATACTTACACATTTAAGATGAATAATATATACACACACAAAGGATCAGATTGCATGGAGCAATAATGTCATATGTCACATTTTTTGTATTTATTCTAGAATTTAACTAGCGCTATTATTTTAGCGGTAGGCGGTGTGTCTATGAACAGCAAGACGTTTGTGCTGGTATTTCGAAAACTAATAATGTCATATGACCGGCAATCTCATAGACACCTTCAAATTATTGATGCAAAAATTTAGGGCCGGATCTAGGACCCGGGCTGGGGGGGGGGGGGGGGGGGGGCTGCAGCCCGGGTCCGGTCCTGGTAGCCCCATGTAGCATGCAGTTTAGTCGTTGATCACAGTTCATATCACACTACATGAGAAGCTCAGTGCACCGGTCTTCAACGCTAACTCATGGTCACCTAGCGATTCCATCCAATCCAAGCATGAACAACAGAGTTTTAGGCAAATACTTTAGTCTATTATATCATATGGTTTAATTTAGCCCCCCCCCCTTTTGATCAATTTCTAGCTCGGCCACCATAGAAATTATTAAGTGTAAAGGAAGTGCCCTAACTATATACTCTTGGCCATGTTTCTTTGGATTTCCATTTTTTCCGGAGAATCTTGCATGCATGAAGTATTAAATGAAGTCTATTTGTAAAACTTTTTTAAGATGAGTGTAACTTTGCTCGACGAATCTAATGAGCCTAATTAATCCATGATTTACTACAGTAATGCTACAATAACCAACCTCTAATCATACGGTCAAAGGCCTCATTAGATAGGTCTCGCGAATTAACCCGGGGTTCTGTACGTAGTTTTGTAAACTAACTTTGTTCAATACCCTTAATTAGTGGTCAAACGTGTGTGAAAAATTTTTACACCTAAAGAAAGACGGCAATTGTTTTAGATAAAGGGAAGTTTTCATTAAGTAAATGAAAGTATCCTGGCCGCTGCAAATCAATGCATAAGGCCTGAAAATTATTACAAGTTCTTACTATACTATATCTGAGACTCCGTCTCCTCGTAGCACACATTGGAATACTTTTAAAGCTGCCAATCTTGTGAAATCGAAGCATTTGTATAACAAAGAGAATAAATAAAGTAACCTCCACGCAACTCTGCTCCTGGTTTTCGGTTGGCTCGCTGTGCATCCCGAGACCTTTCTCGACAGGTGTTGTCTCATCATACGGCAATGATTGACACTTGTCCGGGGACTTTCGTACAGGAAAATGCACGGGCACCTTTCCAACCCAAAAGGGTTCGCGTTTACAGCCATTGCTGCTACCTTTGCTTTCCTCAAAGTGGTTTGAACCTCGGAACTTGGAAGCCACTTTGCTGATCCGTGATCGATCGGCGCGAACAAAACTGCAGCTCTATTGGTTGCTTGAACCATCGTACCACGTGGTCTGCGCGACCAACCAGACGCAGCTCCGGAGCACGAAGACGAGGATAATCTCCTTACAGTTTCCAAAGCGATCTCCCGTGCGTGGTCACCAACTTACCATGATGCAAATTAGCAAGTAACATGCTCTCCCATGGTATTTGTTTTGTCTTTTGGTGGCAAAAGAACATATAATTCCGTTGATGGAGAAAGAAATAGTACTCCGTATTAAGCTTCATTTACCATTGCTGAAAATATAGTATAGCTGTTACTCATATTATCTACTACAGTACTACTAATCGCAAAGAGTCTTTGAAAGAATCATTTTGTATAAGACAACTGAACAAATAGACCCCACATGTACCCTTATGTTACTAGACTAATTATGGTTCGGTGTTAATTTCAAGCCCACAAAAGTTGTTATTCAAAAGTAAGATTATTGGGAGGCCCACCCAACATCTCTTGTATAGAATAACACGAGCTGAATATTGCCAGTATTCTCTATTTCTTCCCCTAAGTTTGGCTTCTTTAGCGAAACATTGTTGATAATAGGTTATTTTAGAATGGTTGTGATAATGCAACATCCATTATGTTTTGCCATGGAAACGGCCACGTCATTCTGACCGGAAAGAAACACAAAGAAAAACCGTTTGAGATGCGCCAAAGATCATGATTATACGCATAATGATAAAGAACATAAGCTACTAAGGTTGGTTTTTAGTCCACCAGTTCAAATACCAGCTTCGCCCACAGAATTTGTTACCTCTGTGAAACCGGAAGAATTAGTGCCTCAACATAATCTAAATAGAAAAAAAGGCAATAAACCTGTGGTTTGGTTGAACCTAACCAAACCAAAGTGTGAGAGTTCACCTTAGTGTTCTTTCAAAACATTTTTTTGGTCTTTGATGCCATAAAAAGGAACAACTATTTGGGCTGGAAACATAAAACACAAAGAACATTATTGTACTATAAGAGAGAGGATATGGATATTAGAAATACATAGTTGAGAGATGTTACCGTCCTGCATCTTTATTATGATGTTTCCCTCTCACCTGAACCACGATCGATCTTGAACATCTATTGGTACTATAAATGGGAACAAAACCAGATGCCATTGATGTTAGTTAAATTAGCGTACTACTATTATAAGAACTATTATAAACTTATCAGGAAGGACGACCTTTAAAACAAATGAAAGGTGAGTCGCTGGTCATCGTACGAGGTAGGCTGATTGATAAGATGTCGACATCTCCCATATGCTAATGATCAGAATAAGCCCTCTCAAGCTCTCAAAGGACATCACTCTCATGCTACTTGCTTGTAGAGCAGCAAATAATTAAGTAAACATTTGAGAGAGAGAAAAAACTGCTCTCTCTCTCTCTCTCTCCGCACTATCCTATGTTCTCTTTGTCATCTATATGTTGAAAAATGATTAGGTTCTTATTTAAATATTTTATTCAATTCGTTAGATTTCTTATTTGCTATCATGAGTAATATTTTTTGCAAGATTAAACAAAGATACATGATCACATCGATCGCTTGGATGCTTTCCATTTGTGCTAACAATAGAATAACATGGATTAATTTATGTGGAGCGCGCGCATCACTAGTAAGTAGGTAGCCTCATTGAGAAGCTAAATGTAGAGGAGTACTTATTAGTTGAACCACTTGGCCACTAGCATCAAATTCGTACATAAAACCTAATCGGAAACAACTTCTCCTAGTCCTTCCTCTCTTAGGTATATAGCTGTGAAGAACCAGTATTGGGAGAAGCTATCTAGAAATCCACCCCTAAGCTAGCTTCCCTCTCGATCCCTCCATCATCAGATCATTCGTCCCGGCCGGCAAGCTCTTCGTCTTCCTGTCATCTTTGTTTCCTAGATCTGAAAGACAGAGAGAGAGCGAGAGATGGGGAGAGGGAAGATAGTGATAAGGAGGATAGACAACTCGACGAGCAGGCAGGTGACCTTCTCCAAGAGGCGGAACGGGCTGCTGAAGAAGGCCAAGGAGCTCTCCATCCTCTGCGATGCGGAGGTCGGCCTCATGGTCTTCTCCAGCACCGGCAGGCTCTACGAGTTCTCCAGCACCAAGTACGTCTCATTCCGCGTATATCTACGTGACTTTGCAAGTTTCCTATTGATTTTGGTTTAACTTTAACTGAGATCTGTTTAATTCGATGTCTAATATTTCTCCTTTATGTGTCTAGCATATAGCTAGCTTAGCTCTAGATGCATGAACAAATAGAGAGGGAGTAGCTGATCGAAGGATCGGTTATTTTCAGCGAACAATAATATTAATACATGGTCCTTTCAAGAATTTCTTTCTTTTTATTTTTTGTTCCCTTACATAAGGCTACTGATCAATATATTTTTGATGAATCTGAAAACCTCATATATATTAAGAAATGGAAGGTTTTTTCTTTTCTTTAATTTCTTAGGTCTAAGAAAATGTTCAACACCACCACACCTATACAATGAAAGCTTTGTCAAAGCTATACAAATCGGTACGCAACCTTAGCGAAATGGGCACATTCTTGTGCTGGTTCGTGCAGAAGAAAAATTGAGGAACATACCGTTTAGTATAGCACCTCTGAGCATGTCAGTCAGAAAAAGGTTCAATCTTGGCACTTCATTAGTATCATAACAAGCAATATAGCATACTTCCTATCCTATCTTTCTTTGTATATATACACATTTAAAACTACGACATTAGATATCACCTTGACAAATAAAACCCCGAAGAGCTAATAATATAATGCACCGTGCAAGAATTACTACAGCAAGTTTGCTAAGCAAAAGAATATAAATTTAATAGAATATAAAAGGTTGTATTGCTTGTATAACTTATTTTAGGGTATCTCGTATTACATTTAGCTGCAAATTCAAATGAACAAAAGTACTAACTACACTTTTTTTCTTTTTTTATTCTAGCATGAAGGCTGTGATAGACCGATATGGCAAGGCAAAAGAAGAGCAGCTTAGCATGAACAATACAACTTCAGAAATCATGGTACGGTGAGGAATAACATATAATCCTATTCTTGCTATCTGTTAGTACTCACCATTGTAATATCAGTTCTCTAGCTGGTAAGAAGACGTCCACATGCCACATGCGTCATGTGATGTTGGTCTGGCGGCCAAGATCAAATGTTTAGTCCTTTAGGTTTCTTTTCTAATGTGTAGTTGTGTTTGCTGGTTCATTCATGTATGAATGATGCACTAATGCCGAAGACGTTTGTGTGGTTGATTATATGGGGAAGTAAAACATAACTATTTGACAAATTATAGCAACATTTTGGTTGTGCGTAGCCAGCTTTCAAATTTTGATTATAAATTACTTTTATATGTTGAATTTGAATATTTCAAAATGATGCCAGTGCATTTGTCTTAAAATGCGTTTTTATAATAGTATGTTTTCTATATTTTAAGTGTATTATATTATGAAAAAGTAATTGCTCAATAAGTTATATTTGGGACGTGTAAAATCTAACTTTGCCCGGAGGGAGAGGATAAATGGTAGCCACTGTTTTTTTTCCCCAAAAAGAAAGTACTATTCTTTGAGAAGAGCACAACCAGTATGCACTAGGAGCGGGAGTGTGGACGGGGAAATTAAAGGTTAGGAAGTGATTAGCCATGAGGTAGTACAACATTTGCCTGATTCTATAGCCCATTTACATTATTGCCAAGATGATCAAACAGCTAGCATCACCGATTACTTGAATTGTTTTTAAATACTCACGAGACAAATACACCAAACACAAAATGTATCCAATCTAAATTTGTACACGGCAAAAATGAAGTGAAAATGCAAATTTTAAGGAAAACATATACTATCGTAAGGATTGAGGGAGGTTAGACATGTCTGGGTAGTCACCAGTAGGGCCTGGTCAGTTACTATGACCCCGGCCGCCCTCTATCGAATCTGCTCCCAAACATTTGAAATAAAAATCGTGAAGGTATTGGTAACGGCTAACCTTTTGGAAACAGACGGAAAATAAACTAATTCCCCTTCCCGTCCAAAGGGGTATGTTCAGACATATGCCGATCCAAACAAACAAGGAACAATGGGCTTGTCTTTATATCTTGTTGGTACCAAACTTTTTTTTTGCGAGCTTTAAGAAAGCATCCACAGCTAAGCTAGTTAAGCATCGAGTATGTATCACTGGCAGTGTCCTGAAGTAGTGATCTTCTGTTCTCAGAACACTACGAAGACTTGGTTCCAACGTATATTGAAACAAGGTGATACAACTTTTCCACATACATTTACCTTACAAGAAAGCATCGTCAAAACAAAAGGTTTAACTCCAGAAGTCTAGTCTTAATAAAAACGATTTTTCTCAATAAAAAAACTTTTATTGGAAACAATGTAATTTACATAAAAAAAGATACAACCGTCTTGAAATCATCCCAACACCTCTGCATAAACAAGGTAATTGGCATATGTCTTCTACAACCAATACAAAGAATTTACAATAATTCCAGAAAAGCTTCTGAATACCAAGCTGCAAAGTTCAAAGCTCTAGATTTTGAACTTATATGCTTTGTCGCTTGTTGGCCACGTGCTAGAGTCAGCTGTGAAGTCCAGGGGTAGGAAACCCGCATACTAAAGCCACATGCAGCATTCGAGAATCACCGTCATGGCGTCATCGTTGCTAGAAAACGTCCGAAGTCCACCTGCTAGGAATGTTATATACAGTACAAAAGTGGACAAAAGATAGCGCTCTGAAGCACAAGGCGCTTAGCTCTCAAAAGAGCAAGCCTATGAATGGGGCTCTAGACAACTCAACAGCTATATTGATTGAACCTTGTTCAAGAATATCGCCAAATTTGTTAACTAGCTTAACTGCCATGTTTTAGAGTACGCACAGTGATAATGCACAACTGCTATGACAACAGGCACCGTACAAGGAGATGACAGGTGTCCACTTTATATTATAATAAATTATTATAAGTGAAAAAATCTGTTAAGAAAGTAAAACAATTTGGCTGGTGCAAGGACAGTAAAATATCAAATGGAACAACCAGGACTACAACATAGCTGACAGTAGTGAGTATAAGATTGATATGATTTCAAGTTGGAAAATGTCCTTCCCACGTGTGTACAGTTTACTGATAAATTTCCTTTCCAAATAAACTACACATGGTCATCAAGGCTATGATATCTACCCTCACACTTAGTCATGCACCGTGGAACAATGTTTTTGTTTGGCACTAGTATGCTTTAAAGATGATGAAGCTATGATGACATTTTAGAAAGAAAATATCACAGGAAGTTGAACTATTACAGATGCACATTGATAATGCAATTGGCAAGCCAATGTTTAGGAAAACAGAGAACCCAAGACAAATTTGCCTTGAGATCACATTGGGGTCTGTAAATGTTATATTACTCTACTGATGTTCAAACAAGTTCATCCTCTACAAACCCTGAAGTTACCTAAGACTGTACTTTTAGTTACTAAATTTATGGTAACATGGCGATTGGAGGTTACATGTTCAAATGGCTGTTCCACAACTAAATCAGAGCATTATAGGTCCAAGGATTCATGTTGTAAATGAAAGAGGATGTTAAGCCCAAATCTAAAGCATGTGAAATTTATTGAGTATTGATTAATCTTTAGCGATGTATTAGCATACTATGAAATATATGTCTAGATGATTTTTCTAAATTTATATTTTGTAGCCCAGAAACTGACAGTATTTCTTGTTTTAATGATAGCTCTGGCAAAGGGAGGCAGCAAGCTTGAGGCAACAACTGCACAACTTGCAAGAAAGCCACAAGTATGATCTTCCAATTGATTCTGCAACAAAAAAGGATCACTCATCAATAGAAAGTTTAGATGCCACGTGGAAAACTTAATAAGAAGTGTCAAAAAAAAGTAAACGTTTGCAGCCATGATGAAGAAAAAATCTAGTGTACTGCAAGATATTAACAGCATCAAATTCAGGAAAGTAAATTGATAGCAACTCTCTCCTCACAGCATAATAATTTGTTACACTTCAACATGTGTATACCAAAGTAATTTTACATTGATTAGATTGAATATTCTACCTAAGATAATAAACTATTTTGCATTGTTGCAGGCAACTAATGGGAGAGGAGCTTTCAGGCCTAGGTGTGAGAGACCTCCAAAGTTTAGAGAACCGTCTTGAAATGAGCCTACGCAGTGTCCGAATGAGGAAGGTCATATTCACTGTTCATTTTGTTTCCACATTTTCGTTTTATATTCTTCAATCTAATATGCAGTAACATATGCCAAACAGGACCATCTTTTGACAAGTGAAATTGAACAGTTACACAGAAAGGTTAAGCCCTGCGATCAATGTCCTTTTCTTATTTCAAACAAATTATTGCGCATGGAAATCACTGACATCTTAATTCTATACTGAGTGAAACAGGGCAGCCTAATTCACCAGGAAAACATGGAACTCAGTAGAAGAGTAAATATCATGTCGCAACAAAAAATGGAACTACATAGGAAGGTTTGATGAATGATTTTTTGCAGAAACTTTAACCAAATAAAGATCCATTATCAGCAGAAAGTTAAACGACTTAATTTCAGCTCCAGGCCAGTGAACCAAGAGGTGGTGCTGATGCAAATACAAGCGCTAGCGCTCCCTACAGCCTTAATATTGCACAAGATGCAGATGTCCATACTAATCTTGAACAGATACAACTGCAACGAAAAGAGGGGGAGAAATGCAAAGAATTGATGGCTCCTGAACTGGGGTAAATATTCTCTTTCTACTTTCCAGTACAAAAAAATTTGAGTTACTCCAGTAAGTATGAAAAAAACGTAATGAAGATCCTATGGTTTGATATGTTGCAGACTTCAACTGCACTAAGAAGATACCATACAAGCTGGAAAATATCATGGTGTTTCACCAATTCACACAATGCAGAGCACTTTGGTTGCAATATTTTGTGAAATATGCTAGCCGAGTGAACAAAATGGCTTGTGTACATATAATGTTATGTGAGGCTCCACTGTATTGAAAATAAATTGGTTATTGTAACAACTAAAGGCTATTGTGGTACACATGACTATTGTACTTTTGACCTTGAATATTCTGCAACCTAAAAGTATATTATCAACTGCTACAGATCAGCTAATAGGATTTATCAAATAAATAATGAGTACAACTTAGTGCTGGCTGCTGGGGATGATACCCCACAGCCTGCCAACCTACCTTACCCATGAAATATTAGCATTAGGATAAATGCACGTTCGATTCAGTTCAAAACCACGGAACTGATATTTCTCACTGCAAAGTTCAGCCAGCACTGGCACTGAATCCATACTATCATGAAAACATGAAAATACCAAATTGACCCTATCCCCTGTATCGAGTAAAAACAAAGAAAGAACACTGTTACCCGTTTTGCTCCACTGCCCAAGAATTCTATTTGGTTCTCAAGGTTTGTAATCTAGAAACACTGGAAATAATATGGTCGGTATATTCCAATTTCCAACCTCCACTTTTCTTGACAATTAGAGATGAAGGAAGATCTTTCTCTTTCCTATTTGAAAGGACTTACAGGGTCATCAGGCTTCAGTATGGTACCACGTAGTTTATCAGGTCTCGTGCATGTTAATGGATGCAAATAGGCACAGTGCCTATAAGCTTGAAGTGGTCCTTAGTTCAGTAAACACCTGCTACAACTTTTGGGGCTTTTGGCAAGCATTGCAAGCAAGAATTATCTGTCAATCAAGATTTGAATGTGTAGTTCTATAATGATTATCAACGGTGTCGCTTAATTGAACCATTAATATGAAGCACTGGATTGTTTGCTTGCCGAAAGGAAGATTGCAGTTCCTACATATCAACCGATGGTTATGCCAATATGAATAGTGGATGTTCCCTTTATAATATTCTTCTCCATTCTTCTTTATTTGATGCCATTGACTCTTGACGGACAAATCATTGCTTTAAATGTATGTTTAACCAAAATAAATTGGTGATGTAGCTTTCATATGGCCGATCTTGACACTTCTGAACATATTAGCAGTCAAATCTTAGAAACTTGGTCTCCAGAATAAGAGTTTGACTGCGCCCAGGTCCTGGAACATCAATGCTCCTGGCCAAACTGATTCTAGCATCGAATAAAAACGAATGGAGGGAGTAACCAATAGGCATATCTGCATGCGGATTTTTCTCAAGTTTGTACTTACTAGTTTAGTTGAAAAAAAAATCAAGTGTTCCAGTTTAAACACACTAAGGGCAGACCCAGTGCCAGGCGGCTCCCACTCAAGTGGGGTTCTGGGGAAGGGTATAACCGAGGCACAGTCTTACCCCCGCAAATATGCAGGGAGACGAATCTCATGATTTATTATGATCACAAAATTTACAAATCTTGAGTTTTTTTTTTTTTTGAGGGGTACAAATCTTGAGATGTACATAGGAGGAGAAAGGCCCATGATGGTGAAATCCAGGCCCATAAAGATAAATCGCAGGACCAGCACTCTAGGTAGTACTCCGTACAAGCTAGAAAGTGTCGTTTGTGGGACAATATGTTGAAGAAACCAATAAGGCAGCACTAATACACCTTAAATGACTACAAACTTTGGTATCTTACTTGTGACTTCCTTGCAAGTAATGCAGTTCCTGCCTCATGCTTGGTGCCGCCACATGCAATGCGCCAATGGCTAATCAAGCAAAAATAAACAAATATCAGTACAGTCAGCAGCAAAATGTCAAGCTGTTTGAGAATGTATGTTGACAATGAATTGAACACAGAACATGACATCATGGCTGCTTGTAAGAAACAAAAGATAAATCACTGCAATCATTCAAAACGTCACAATCAGCTTACCGCAAATCATGGTTTTCACAGGTTCAAACTGTGTCATTACTTAATTAGCATTGGCATTAAAGCATTTAGCTTCATATATTGTCGGACGGCCGAAATATATGAGTTAAAATCTGACGGTGGACTGGAACAGCTAGCTTTTCCAGAGTAAAAGCTACAAACGAAGGCCTGTTAGGAACTAGTCAATTGGAAATATGATAGAGAAGACCTGTTTCCCACCTAATTAATCACGAATCTAGCTTATCCTGTTGCTCATTTCCTCCCAACAGGCCGTAGCTAAGATCATCCCCAAGTCCCCAATCTATCTATTCAACCTATTCGTGAAATCCACAACGAAAAATAGCCCCGGCCAACATCACGAAACCAACCCCCGGATCTACCCACTCGTGCTGCACTAAGCCGCGATCACCGTCCAACACAAACATTTTTTTCACACACGAAATCCGAGCGGGAAAATGGCATCCAGATCTCTCAATAAGATCGCACGATTGGAAAAAGAAAAAAAAAACATGTAGAGTCTAGAAACTTCTCCATACCTTGGAATCCTCCGCGAGTTCCATCCGTCCCAGCCAATGAGCAACAGGCTGCGCGCGAGTGCTGATGTGCCGATGCCCGGAGGTGCCGGCTTTTATAGCGGCCGCGGCGAAGTGTCTAGAAGGATCGAATCGACGAGTCTAGAACCCCGACCCCCAAGTGGAGATAGGAAAAGCGAGAGGGGTTGATGCAACGGTGGGAGAGAGCGGCTTAGCGGGCGATTAGCGGGGTATTTGTGAGATTAGCGGATTGTTAATTGCGGCCGGGGGCGAGGGTAGTGGCGGCGGACGTGGCCACGTCGGCGCCGCGGATTTTAAACGGAACAGGTGTCGGGAGCGGAGAGTGGGATGGGCAGAGCTGGGTCCAATCAGGCCCCGGCATTTTATATGGTGGACCCCTCCCTGTTGCGACTAAACTAAGTCGCGGAATTACGAGAGTGGCCTGGGAACCTCGAAAGTTCTAGAACTTGTACCTGGTTTTCGAATTTTCTGCGCTTAGTGGTAGCCGCGTCCAATGATACGCCGGACGTCTGTTGGGTTGGCCACTTTGAACCCCTCACTCTCGTGATATTTGGACCCTATTTGGTGGAGCTCAAAAAACACCAAATAATTGTGGCGGTGAATCTCTTCTACGGAGTTGGTTGTGAGTGATAGAGCTGTTTTACACATGACACAAGTAAAGCTGATGGAGCTGTAAGTTCATCCACCTTTACCTCTAACTTCACCCTCACGTGGAGCTCTACCGAAGAAGGCTTTGGTCGCCATCATATTTTCTTGGTCGCCGTCAAATGCAGTCAACTGAAGAGTAGAAGAGTAGAGCAATCATCTTTTTTTTTGCGGGTAGAGCAATCATCTTTTGTTAGTACTTTTTTATTATCTTTTATCTCGTTGTAGCTGAAAGACAAACGTAATGAAACAGTATGAAAACTATTTTGAGATGGATCTTGTATGATGGAAAACCTGGGTCTTTTTGTAGGTACGCGAAAATGTTCTTTGGCAATGAAGCATTCTGGATCTCTGTGTTCACAGGGACGGGGTATGCATGCCCATAAGCGTTTTCGTCCGCATTGTATGTTTCGAAAAGAGAATGGAATCCAGGGATAACCAAAAGCCGTTTTTCATGGGGAAGGATCAAGAATTTCGACAAGAATCACTCAGATACGGGTGAGGTGGGCGGGCCACTGTTTTGTTGTTTTATATACTTGTCTCTGTAATAAGAATGGTTGCTCAAAAAATGTTAGGCCATGGTTCGAGTCCACGGGTGGAAGATGCTTTCAGTTTCAGGTCAGCTCAAGAGTGAGCAGGCAACCGAGATACTTTTTACAGCACCACGCAACGCGTCTGACTGGGCGTCGTCTTTAATTTTTTTAGATGATGATCTTCTACTCTTCTTCATACCTAGTCCTAGACTGAACTCAACGAATAGACCCACTTATGTTGTCACGAGCACGTCAATTCGAAAACGTTTTCAGACTTTCGATTCACAGCAACTGCAGTTAAACACTAACAGGACAACTACTACAAAAGTGATGTATCCTTTTCTGTCGCCTGACCACACTGGCGCTTCCTCACTTTAACCATTTCTATATTTTCCCTTCGATCCACGCTGTAGCAAAGCAATCCTGTTAAAATCCAAGCAGACTGTTAGCACCCCTACTATATTAAAAATTTCAATCGTGCCATTATAATTTTCTAAATTTTGAAAAATGTCAATGTCAGTGACTGTGGTGGCCCCATCTGTCAGTGACACACCGATGTCATATTTCCGAAACGTGAAAATTATAATGGCATGATTCCAACTAACCCACTTCAAATGGAAAACAGAACGTATTTGATGGACGCCAGCTAAATTTACCAGTTGGCTAAGTCGAAATTCTTGAGTGCATTCAAGCTCCAGGTTTGTGTTATCTGAGTCATCGAGCGTCTGGCATTCTTCGAGGTCCCTTTTCAAGTCGTCCACAGGCAACTGGGCATATTCGGCAAGGCAAGGCCCACTCTTACCAGGCTCATCTCCATTGCCAGATGAGTTCTGAGACTGAAGGAATTCATCACAAATTGACATGCATTCTGCCAGTTGCTGAGAGTTCAACAAAAACTGGGATTCTCCCTCCCACCATTTTGGATCCTGTGAGGGGTGGCTATCTTGATCGTCATCCTTTTCGGATGCAGGATGGTTAGTGTCTTCTTTGCCCTTTACTTCACAATGACTATTTGCCTGCATAATAGTTCAGGAAAAAAGCTCTTTTATGGGAAAAGCATCTATTTGCCAATTCATATTCCACACAGCATCACATCAAAGTTCCTACAGTGTATTAAGAGAGTGGAATTGCGTATATTCAAGACAAATGCTGATGCTTGGTACCTGATCGAAGTTATGTTCAGATTTCTGAACGGTTTCTTGATTGCTATTGTCCTCTTCCAAGGGCAAAGCAGACCGGTCTGTCAATGGAGGACAATCAGCCAAATCTACTGCAGCATGTACAGGTTCCAAATGGTCACCCATGCCCTCTGAATTCTTCTCCCCGGACTTTGACTCCTGATAGAATAATTTAGAGACAACAAATTCACTGTCCTTCTCATCTTCCCCAGTGCCAACATGGTATTGGTGCATCACCCAATTAGTCTTTTCTTGCTTCCCACCCTTTACGTTACTTGCATACATAACCATTATTTTCTTGCAACCAAGGTGTGTTCCTCCAATTACTACTGGTTTCGTCTTGCCAGTCTTGTTCCACCGAACGTCACCAAGCTCACCGGTATTTATCTTCCTACGCTTCTTAGTCCCAGTGGTGTAGGCCCTAAATGTTCTGTGGAAGAAATGTGATACATTTCCATCCTGCTGAACTCCTGAAGCACATAAATCCAGTCAAAACAAACTTGAAGGCATATCTATTGGCAAATTACTCCTTTGGCGGGTGGACAGGAGCTCAGGCTGAGAGCCACAGCAACAAAAGGTAAGAGTGAAAATAGAGTGATGCAAATGGTGTTCTATACGTCTACCCTTTTTCAAATAACAATATTTAGCAGTGAGCTCTTGTTTGAATAAGAAGACAGAGCACCTACCACAGTTTTAAAATAAAACAAAAAAGGAACTGTAATGTGGTATGGGCTACTAGTTTACTACATGCACACTAGAGAGAGTCTACAAGAAGAACTTGAAGAGGTGGTAATGCAAAGATACTAGGAGAGCGGGAAGGTACACAGAAGGTAGAAGATAAAAATGCTATGAAGAAAAGGTAAAGCCTTCACCACACAAGACATTTATTAGATAATCTCTATGAGACTGTGTTAGCTTACCTGGGAGTTTCTGAGGATGAGTAGAGCATAAGCCCTCATTTGAATCAATAGTAGGAATAAATTCATCGATAAATGGGTGAGGTTTGACACCCACTTTCCCAATTTTCGCTAGCAAATGCCACAACAATTCTTGGTCTGATGGATCAAATTTAACGCCTTTAGGCAAACCAGGCCACTCATCAACAAACTACACCAAAAACAGCATACACTAATGTTATCAGAATAATAAATAAAAAATTGCAACAACGAATAATGTAACCCTGCTGATTAAGATTGACCTCCAAATTCTCAAAAAGGAAATAACATTGCAACATTTATACATCCAGGCTTCAATATAGCAGAGAGCCAAAGATTGGCTTCATAAGCATTATGTAAATGAAATTAGTCAACAATAGCATTGATGATATGCTTTTAGTCTTGAAATACTTGATTGGCAAAAATATGTGTGAAAAGAAATACACATATTACAACCCCTCTACATCCAGTCTAGGTTACACCATGTAAGGAATAAGCTGGTTGTTGTAATGGGTTTGCAGGGTTGGCAGGTATGTCATCTGGTTTCTCTACACAATTGTGGCTTCAGGGCAGCATGGTGTGCTATATATCATCATTCATCATGAAAATAGAGAAAATAGAAGTCCAATCAGCCACAATCGAGATTATGTGGTAAAATCATTACCAGTACCTCCATCAAGTTGAAAACAGCTCGGCTTTACAAATTTCAGGAGGTTTGATGCCTAGTCTTAAAGCAAGTGTCCAAATTGGACACTCCTCAGAGTAGAGGAAGATTTAGTGATCATCAAAGAAAGGAATATCAATTAGATATGGCAATGTGACAGAGGTTATAAGATACTGAATCTAAGCCTACTTACATATATCAGAACTATAAGATTCTTACATCACTGTTATCGATATTGTGGTTACACTTTGGGCATTCTTTAGACGGGTTGCTCTTCCATGTATGTGTGGTATGGTGTGTAGGCCCAGAAGCATTTTTAATTTTTGAAGCCATTCGTTTGCAGTCAATCAGCCATGAAGGTCTACAACAAACATATATGCTTAAGTGAATAGAGCCACTGTATATAAAACACATTCAACTTGAAAGGCCAAGTTTGAAGTCTAAAAAAAAGTGCATGTAACACAAAGGCCCAACAATTTAATATCAAAACCAGCATCGTATAGCAATACAAAGAAACAGCAGGTCAAATTTGAGTACAAATATAACTTTTAACTGGACTCAGATAAAGATAAATCAAGCATCATCTTGCAAAAATTTCAAAACCAGATCCATGTAACCAATGCATAAGTTCCAATGATGCTGCCGGTTTACAAGTGCCGACACCACGCAAGGATATGAGCCATGAAGAAGTGAAATTCAATTAACAAACACAAATTGCTCTGCTAAAGCTAAAATGGAATGTTACGCAATTAGGTCTAATCACATAGGCCACCATGTACCATGGGTCCATGGCAGAGGTAATCCAATCCCTCAAGTTTCTTAAGATAAAGGGGAAAATGGAACATACTACAATCACACCATGGCATCACCTTTACTCCAAGCTCCAACTGAAGTCAGGAGATGAATTCGATGGCAATAGAGTCAAATCTGATGCTACATGAGATAGTTACTAAAACCTACAATACTCCTGGCAACATGAAGCCGAATCTTCTATTGATTCTCTCCAAACCCCTATTCCGTCTTCATATTCTAACATGATTAGTGATCAGTAATCTCCATCCTAACCATTGAACACCACATAACATCAAATGGCAACAAATCTTAACATCTTACAGCAATCCAAACAACCTAGAAAGAAGCAATACAACAGGAGACCTGTGCGACCGCACTCTCCGACTACCCTCGTAAATAAAACTAACAGAACACAGCTCGTCCTCACCGTCCCCCCGACCGATCCCCCTCGCTAACGCACCCCACCAAACCGAATCCTGAAACACCTGGACGGGATAATACTGCTAAGAAAGGGGGATAGAGAGAGAAGCGGTTTATACTGACCCGGTCATGTTGCGGCCGTTCGGCGGCGATCACCGGAGGTTTAGGGTTCTTGTAGCGGTAATGAGTCATTTTCTTTTTCTTTTTTTTGAAAAATATAGCGAACCTCCCTCGAGCTTTCGAGGATCCTGAACCGCTTCGGGACCTCAATCTACCGTCTACTGGGGCATGTTTTGATCCCAAATTCTACCCCTTCACTATGCAAAAAGAACATTATCATCCCATCAAAATGTCATAGCATGTATGGAGTACTAAATGTAGATAAAATCAAAAACTAATTGCACAATTTTGTTGTACTCTACGATACGAACATTTTGAGCCTAATTAATCAATTTTTGGACAATTTTTTACACATACAAACGAAATGCTACAGCGACGTAATGATTACGAAGTGACACCATACTCCTAAATTTGGGAGGCCAAATTTAACATCTAAACAAGGCTTGGGTTGAGTTAATTTTTTTAGAGGGCCCACAATTGTTACGTGACAAGAAGCCTATTAGTAGGCCCAGAATTAACCTTTGAAGCCAGGCTTCCGCCCAAGAGCCCGGCGCAGACCCGTGTAAGTGTCGTCTAATATGATGTCTCATGTAGTGACACGTAATGTTAAGACGACCTATCAAACAATCTATACAATGAGTTGTTGTTTTGGTTGCTCGTAGTAATACAATATCCCTTAATTTATGAAAAATAAAGAAATACTATTGGTTGCATAGCAATAAAACTCATACAATGGTGGATGAGTTGTCTCATAGTCCTAAAATTTAGCTCATGATGCGGTTGTTTCGCGAAGCAATGACCTCTTTCTCTCACCTCGCTCTCTCTCCTCCACACCAGCAAAATCCTACATGGCACTGCATGAGACGACCTATGAGACCGCTGATGTGTAGCAATGTACCTGCCCTAAGGTCGAGCCGAGCTGATTCTCAATTGAATCTAGAAGGAGCTCTGCCAAACAGTTTTTCAATGAGAAGCGATTCTCTGCTGATTCTGAGAAGTGATTCTCTAAAATGAACTAAGGGATTGGGAGCTAAAAAAAAGTAGCTTCTTCTGATTCCGTGAAGTGATTCTCCATCCCGATTTTGATAGTTTATGCTAGGAAATTAAAGAGAATCACTTTCAGCCACAGAATCACTTCTCTCAGAGAATCAGCTCCCACGGAGAATTAGAATCAGATAGAGCTCTACCAAATAAGGCCTAATTGTCTGGACATGGATGCATGTTGTTGATCATATCAAAATGTTGGTACGAATTTACAATGTTAGAGCATCTTGAACAGACTAGCCAAATCGTTTTCTAAAGTTAAATTTAGCTATTATTAGAGAAAAAAACATTTCCTTTAGTGGCTCTCAATCCCACCTCATTCGCTAGCTATTTTCTTGCAACTGACCTAAAGAAAATTATAATAATGCTCAATCATCAAATGACATAAAGTCGCAATATCACCCGTGGTATTAAATAAATATCCAGTAAAGAACTCATCTCATGGAATAATATATGCTCCATCAGAATCAACAAACTTTGGCAAAACAACACTCTTGCAAGAGCAACTAGCACGTGTATCCATCACATACCATAAACTTGCCAATTGTAGAAGAAACTAAATTAAATGACATGGTCAATTACTGCTCCATTCAAACACGGTTCAGATATAGGCATAAATGTGCAACCAACAGAGTTAAACCTTTGAACTAAACCCCTCAACATGAGCAAAGACAGCAATAAACGTACTGCTCTCGCAATACAAAATGTTGTAGTATCTAGTCAAACAAACCTACTCTGTTGCACTTGAAATCCTCCACCTCGAACTCAAATCCGAGCAAAACCTTCACTTTAAATTAACCAACTCCATAGGAGTAAAAGAAACCACTAGGGTGACATGAACGATGTTGTCAAAACATCAAGAAGAATTAACTCAAAATGATCCAATAATAATCCCAATATCTCCTCAAAATCTCAATATGTTTCAGCAGCGGAAATCATATCATATATCAAAGAAGCCATATGAAATAAATAACCAGAAGAAAATAATATGCAGTAATAATCTAGGTATGTTACTGTGTAAACCTAGCAATAACCTGCAGCCTTGTGTACAACTCCGTGTACATTCAGCAAATCTGAGAAAACCTTCTGTTAGCTTCTCGTGGATTGGTCTGCAGCCTCTGGCAAATACGGAATCAGATTTTGTCTTAAACTCCACATCAACGAGTCTTGCATGAGGTAGCCAATCATAGATTGATCCGGCTGGCGGGGCGCGATAAACAGGGACGAAACCCTAATTAATTTTTTTCACGTGATCTCGTATCAAGCTCTGATACCACTTGTTAGTAAAGAATGCAAAAAACAAGATTGAACACGAGACACGATTTAACGTGAAAAACCCTTACGGAAAAAAACCATGGAAGACAATCATTATTGAGGAGTGTTTACAAATAGGGATGATACATGGCCCATCTAAGATTCCTTATCTGTCTTACACTACCGTCTACATAGGGCTTACATATATATATATATATATATATAGTCGGCTCACGCGCCCGTGTTTGTTTGCGTTGTTGAGGTGAGACTAAACTGTGCGCTCCTGAGAGAAAACACAACACCACTTCGCTCTGGCCCAAACCTCCGGCGACGGGCCTTCTCTACGCTCCGGTAGAAGCCCGGTCTTTATCATGGATGTGAATTTGAAACATATCCAATAGAGCCCATTAAATGCTGTTCTCTAGAGTACTTCTGTTTTCTAGAGTACTGCTGTATTTCGTTGCCTTTGCATTTCGCATACCTGAACGGTCACCCGATCACCAGAGACTGTGCCCCAAGAAGCTTAGTTGTGATGGGCCAGAGACAATGTACAATACAAACTTTATGATGTCAGGGTACCACTTCTTTTATCGCCTCGTTTTGCAATCAGTATCGTTTCGATAACATGCAATCAAATGGGTGTAGCCTTTATTTTAGTACAACCCATTGGATTTTTTTTTTCAAAAAAAGGCCTAGCGAGAGAATTCTAGCGGTTGACCGCTTTCGGCCATTCTTTTGTTCAAGGTCGAGGCGATGCTGCATGCTAATTTCCATGGTAACCAGATGACAGTGGGCCAACAGTCTCAACCTGGATGCATCTTCTAATTCAGGCAAGGCAACCAGATGAAAAGCTCTCCGATGCAGAACCTGGATTTCAGATGTAACCATGCATTCATGCTCACCTTTTGTGATGCCACAAAACAGCAAGTGAGTCTGTCCATAACTTTTCAACGGCCACTTGATACGGGACCCAAGGAAACGTTGAAACATAGGTAGCAATTTTTAGGTAACGATGTTTTGTCGCGGATCCTTGCCAATAACGGACACCAAAATGACTAACGCGAAAAACAGTCACCGAAGAACAAACCACTTACAGCAGCATCGACAGATCCCCTAATTAAGATGTTTAATTGATGAAATACCACAAGATTCATGACCGGCAGTTCCCATAATAGTGCAAGACTACAGAACTAATAATTTTAACGAACCACGCCATCTGATAATCATGATATCATAACATCTACAGTTCAGCGGCTTTGACACCTGCTGCAGGGCTCCAAAACATTTAGCTCGACTGTGGAGGAAACTTTGGGCTTGATGTACGTTTGCACAGCCGACAGTGCCCTCTTGGCTTCAACAAGTGCAGCTCTGCTCATAAAAAAGCATGAGCCAGGTTTTTTGTCAGAGCATCTAGACCGACCTTTAGTGGTGTCCAATGTAAGGCGCTCCAGCGATTTTGTAGACTCAACAATATGGCATGTCAACTCAACTAAGGTCCTGGCAGAAGAGAAATTAGTGATGTGCACGCGCTTGAGCTTGTCATGATGGTAGTCTGGTATCATCCGCAGAGGTGAGGGATCATCAAAAATTGAGACAGGATCCCTGTATCCTGAGAGTACCTAAAGATGAAAAAAGCCAAACTTGAATCACCAATTCTAATATAGTGGGACTAATACTTTCTCCTTTTCAAATTGGAGGTCGTTTTAGTTATTTTAGATATATAGCTTTTGCTATGCACCTAACAGGTATATACTATGTCTAGATACATGATAAAATTGATGTATTTTAGATATGTCAAAACAATCTATAATTTAGAACATATGTAGTATATTTGAAGGAGAGGAACAATTACTTACATCCAAGGTGAAAGTCTCCAAGCAAGGAGAAGCATCAAAAAAAGAAACCAGCGAAAGAAAATTATGGTCCATTCCATCAAGAGCAATAGCCAAGAACTTGAGGTGAAGGAACTTGCTAGGCAACATCGGTGTATTGACTATCTGCAAAAAATAACAAATCCAATTATGTTTGAACGTAGGAATGATGTGCCATTATATGTCGTATTTAGCAAGTATAGTCAACTAACAATGTTTAAGAGCACGTACCTCAATTACAGAACTTATTGTAAGGCTTTCCAGATTTGGCATTCTGGAAGAAAGCTCGGCACGGGCATAATACGCGGCATATTTACCGCGCATGTAAAATTTCTTAATCTGCTGTGTTTTTCCAAGTAACAGTTGTACATCGAGGTTACCTGTAAAGTTAAAACTGGAGACTTTGGGAGCTTTGCTCTCTATCGCTTCAAGCTTTGTGCAAGCTAACACCTCAAGGTGCCTAAGCCGCTGCAGGCAAGGTATCTTCAAGAAAATTAACTCAGTGCAAAATTCGAGATCCAACGTCTCCAGAGCAAAAGAACTTGCAAGAAAACAACCTGGCTCTTCGTCCATAATATGCACCATAGACAGTTGTAATCTAGTCAGGCTTTTGAAGCAACCTAATTTAGCTGTGGGGTGAAATTCACAACGGCCAAGGAAAAGAAACTGAAGTGACTCTCTAGCTCCATCCACAAAAAGTGAGCATGGGAAATTGTACATTGCACCGTCTTCTACGAGTAGATTAAGGGCCAGTTCTTCAATCCCTTGTTTAATAGCAATCTGAAGCCAATCATCGAGATGACCAAGATACCAAGGGCCCTTCTCGCTCCCCATGAACATAAAGGTTGAATGTCTTCACGCCAATTCCTGAGTGGTGTTTCAAAATATGGTCAACTTTGTTTGTGAAATCTCTCATCATATCATCATATTGGTATACATTTTCATTTAAGCCCAATATCCTTCCACTGAAGGTGAGGTTGGGACGACATCTCCAGGAAGTTGCAAAAGCACGAGACACAGAAGCAACTTGGGCAGCATCTCGCATTGGCATCAGGGAATGTATATGACACAATATGTCCTGCATCACACATGTGGGAAAATTTCATCATCAGGAATGTAATGGCAACAAGATTTACTTCATTTGGAAAATAAAATATAATATAACTATAAAAGGGTCAATGATCTCGCCCTGGTGCTCGGTGCATGATTACACAAAGTGCATTAAATTACAGAGATGGCCAGCACATTTAATTCTTTTTTTTTTTGCTTTGTTGGCCGAAAGTCACTACTATGAATATATTCTTGCATGACCTATGCATGGAACATTCAACAATTTTGGTTTACGTGCATTCATGTCAATAAAATTGCATGCTATTGTATTTTACTAAACAAAGCGTGATTGAAAGTAGTCGATGTAGCACGAAGCTTGAAATAAGTAGTAGTATCTGCAATATTAACTAATAGTGTGAATACGTAAACAGGTCAAAAAGCACATGAAATAGGGTCCTAATTTAGTAAGATGGGATACTAGAGAAAATAGATCATTTAAAAGGACGATGTCACTTAACATGGACAAGCGGTTTGCCAGGTATTAATAATAGCCTTATGGGCAATGGCCAACCTCGAAGGAAACTGTTTTTTAGATTATGTAAAGATCCATGACATGTTCTTGCCAGTAAAAATGACTAGTGACAATGAGGTGGTAGAGGATCTAGGACTCCTGGTAGTGAGTTTTCTACCAAAGCATACAGCTATTAAACTAGTATGATTGTAGAAAAGAGCACAATACTAATTAATGATCGGTTCGTCCATTCTTGTTTATCTAGCTCAGGACCACCAATTTGTGCAGTTCAATCAGTCGGTGGGATTCTTTCAGCAGCATAAGTCATCATAATAAAAAATAGGTGGTACCTCTGGAAGCCTTGGCTCTGAGGTTTCATCTTGGTGATTGGGCGAGTCCCTTGTTTTATCCTGTGAAGCGGTTGGCCCATCTGCAACATATCAAGCATCAGTATCAAGTGTACAAACATCATCGAAAGAATAAAATAGCTTTGTAGACTCAATAAAAGAAGGATTTCATATAAAATTATGCATCAACAGAGCCTCGCCCATGAAGAAGAAAATCATCATCGTCATCAGAGGCAAACAATGAAGTGTGCACCAATTAGGTGTCATTTTGGTGGAGACGTGCGAATTCGCTGGGTAAAATCTGAAATTAACCAAAATAAAATCATGGAGGAGGACAAGATGCAAAGAGGTGACTTACCGTGGGCTTGCATTCGGCTCAGTTGCCCCTTGGTGTGACGATGCTTCGGATCACCTCGGAAACTCAAGGGCAGGCCACCTCCATTTGTCTCCATCTCCCATTCACTATCTGTATGAGCGAAGGCATCAAAACATGAGGAGCGGGAATCTCTATCTCTCTATAATATGAGAGAAAATTGACAGAAATCACATCCGTGTCGCTGGTCGTGTCTGCCTACATCCAGGAATTTGGTCATAACCCCATTTCTCACCGTTGGGTGGGCCCATATTTCACCCTTATCTTTTTCTCCTTGTGTGGCTAGTGCTACGATACCGCCCAAGATCTAGGGTTAGGTATTAGGGATTAGGGTTAGTGGATGGGGTTGTTCTCCTAGAGAGGCCTTGTGCGATAAGCGACCACTAGTGGAGATGACTTATGTGCGAGGTGATGAATTGCCAGCGGCCGTGGGTGATGGACAACCAGTGAGCATCAAAGGTAGTAGGCCAACGACAACGAGCCATCGGAGAAGGGGGAAGGGGAAGCAAGGGGAGGAAGACGAGAAGGGCTTACCAAAGACGAAGGTAAAATGGAGAAGGGACCTCGCTGGGGATCAGAGCGGCGGCGGTGTGCTGACGGCTAGACCGATTCTAATCATCTATACTGTTTATAGCAATTCGTAGGCCAACGACAACGAGCCATCAGAGAAAGGGGAAGGGGAAGGAAGGGGAGGAAGATGAGGAGGGCTTACCGAAGACGGAGGTAAAAGTAAGAAGGGACCTTGATGGGGATCAGAGCGGCGGTGGTTTGCTGGCGACTAGACCGGTTCTAATCATCTATGCTATTTATAGCAATTCGTGATGGCGGCGGTGTCGGTGTTTAGAAATCGTGGTCCCGACACCAACCAGAAATGCGCTGTGTTCCCTCCCTTGATGGTTGATGCAGAAGATAACACGAGACACGGGTTTATCCTGGTTCCGGTCAGAAGACCGTACTTCCAGCAAGGCGGTGTGCGTGTGATGTATTATTCTGCACCGGAATGCAAGCAGTAGGGGGTACAAGCAGGTTGCGACGAGAGGCTAGACCTCCGAGTCCCGGTTTTTCCTCCCTTTTTTTTGTTGTTCTCCTCCTGCTCGATCACCCCCTCCTTTTATAGGCCAAGGAGGAGGGGTTACAGGAGCGTGTTGTTGGTTAGGCATAGTTGTCGCACAGTAGTAGGAGTGGCGTTGGGTGTGCTTCTCTGTTCTTGTTTGCTGTAGTTGATTCTTGTACTGGTGATGACGTCGAGGAGTGGTCTTGAGGATCCGGGGCGTCCTTAATGTGATAATGGCTCGTCCGTACACTACCTCGAGGGTCTCCCATGTCGGCGCACAGCTTATTCTGTGGGAAATCACTGTGGGACTCGGTGGCACACGGAGTTAGAGTGACCCAGCCCTATTCGCATGGCGGCGACATGTCCGCACTGCGCCGGGGTTGGTCGCATAGTGCTCGGAATGGCCCGCCATACCTCTGTCGTCCTGAGCTCTTCTCCTGCTGTGTGCTCGAGGGTCTCTCCATCCACGAAGGTCTTCGAGTCATCAGAGTTGGCAGTACAGGAGCTCGGAGTGACAGGCTCTATTCGCACAATGCCGGTCTGTCCGCACAGAGCCTCGGTTGACAGCATAGTGATGGGAGTTGGTGGACACGATGGGAGGAGTCGTGGCCGTCAGGGCAGTATGGCAAGAAATCTTCCTTTTGACTTTGGAGGCATGGTGGCAGAGGGCGTCATTTAATGTTCGTCGGAGCGAGGGTCTCGATCGAGGCGGAGCTTTCCCCATTCCGTGGGTTGCTCGAGGCTCGGTCCTCAGGCCTCGACCGAAGCGGAGTTCTCCGATTCGCTCGAGGGGTCGGTCCCTCGAGCGAAGCGGAGATTTTGGTTCGCGTCGAGGCACGCCGCGGGGCGTCTTGGCTGGGCCTTCAGTCATTGCTGGACCGTGGGCCTTGACTTCCGTTTCTTTTTCTGGTTACTTGGACAAGATTAATGTTTATTGGGGCGGTTATCTCATAGGTTTGGGTACCCCTAATGACTCCCCCCAACAGGCGGTGTGCTGGCGACTAGACCGGTTCTAATCATCTATGCTATTTATAGCAATTCGTGATGGCAACTAGACCTATGGCGGTGTGCTGGCGACTAGACCTATGGGCCTGTCTTTAGGCTAGGCCCATTTTCATTTCTATGCCCCTTACCAAATCCCATGGTGATGAGATAGGAATCCCTTCATGCACACTCGTCACAGCCACGCCATGGGCATTTGGATTGCACTAATACCATCTTTGCCAAAAACAAAACTACCATAATATTCATACATCATGCTTCGGTTCAAGATGAAATTTTAAACTTGAATGAAACAATATCAATGTGGATTACACACTCAAGGTGAAGGTCTCCAATTATGGACAAGTGTCAAAAAAAGGAAAGCATAGCTACATGTACTGCGGCGCGATTCACTCGCAACCGGTCATCGACATCCGAGTGAAGACAGCCGACGCCCGTGTATCGCGCTCAGGTTCCACATCTCAATGCAGAAGCCGGTCGAGCACCCCCAATAATTTGTCGCACTCAACAGTCAGTCAGCACTCAGCAGTAGCCATAATTTAGTTGGCCTCCCCGACCCTGGACGGGTGCTGTCTTCTTCCTGACCTAATGGTTATGGAAAAGAAAAAAACAAGCGAAATCTCGTCAAGAACTCGGGGTCATCGAGAGTCATCAGAGCGCCGATGACGCGCGGACACTGGCAACTCGACAAACATCTGTCTCGGTAACAGCGGCAACTACACTACCAGAATGCTTCACATCCGCCCGCCTCCTCTGCCTCGACCATTTTTGGACCCGGTGCTGATGGGGCTTCAGCACCGGGTCCAACGGCTAGGAGCGGGGGCGGCGCTGCGGGGTGTCAGGGCGGACACATTAGCACCGGGTCGTGGCGAGACCCGGTGCTAATGCTCCCCCTTTAGCACCGGTTGCAGCCAGAAACCGGTGCTAATGTGCCCGAGGCCATTTAGCACCGGTTGCTGGCTGCAACCGGTGCTAATTGGTGCACATTAGCACCGTGTCTTGCCACGACACGGTGCTAATGTCTTTTGTATATAGCACCTTCTTCCTCCCCCGGCCGAGCCAGCTGAACACTTAGGCGCTGTGTTCATGCTGCTCGGCCGTGGGAGGGGAGGTGCTGCCCAAATTTTTTTCAAAATTTGTGAAGATTCTACTCATCTAAGGAGCACTACAAGGTACACTCTTTCATTCTCTAATGTTTTATTTAGCTTGTAATCCTTCTATGATTTAGAAATAGAGGGATTTGTGAATTAAAGTAAAAAGCTAGCTAGAGAGAGCTTGTGTTCTTGGAGAAGAGAGAGGAGAGAGCTTGAGTTCATGGTGGAGAGAGTGTTCATGTTGTGTTTTAAATGGAGAGAGAAGACAAGCTAGTTAGTATTTTGTTTTGTATGACTTGTGAATAGTTATAAGGCTTATGTATTTTATTTATTAGAGAGGTTTATTTATTAAAAGTTGGAATAGTTATTTATTAATTTAATGAAATATATATTATTAGTTATTTATTAAAAGGTAGAATAGTTATTTATTTATTTAACGGAAGGTATATTTATTTATTTAATGAATATAGTAATGTAGTTTTAGAAATTTATTTATATAATGGAATATATATTATAATTTGTATTTATTTATATATTAAATTTTTTTATCTTTAAATTGTATTGTATATTTGTTATTGGTTAATAATGCAGATGAATAGACAATGGATGTACGGGGACCCCCACGCTCAGGCGTTCCGTGATGGCCTTAGGACGTTTCTCGATGCCGCCGAGGCTAACAGTACGCCGTCTGATTTCATGTTCTGCCCATGCACCCATTGTAAAAATATACAATCGTACAAACAAAGAGGTTGTCTTCAGGTGCATTTGATGAGGCACGGTATCATGAGGAATTATTCTGTTTGGACGAAGCACGGTGAAAGAGGAATTCTAATGGATGAAGATGAAGAAGACGAGGCCGATGACGACATTCCGTTATTGGCTCAATACTATGGTTCCTTTGCATATGCTGCAATGGGTGATGCCGATGAGGAAGATGTTGCTCGGGAAGGCGATGCTCAGGAAGATGTTGCTCAGGAAAATGAACCTACTGATGGACTCGGGCAAATGTTGCGTGATGCCGAGAAAGACTGCGGCAATGATAAGGAACTGAAAAAGATACAACGCATGTTGCATGACCACAAGACTGACCTGTACCCAGATTGCAAAGAGGGGCTAAAGAAGTTGGGTAGCACACTTGAACTTCTGCAGTGGAAGGCAGCAAATGGTGTTACTGATAAGGGTTTCGAGGAGCTACTGAAACTCGTAACGAAGATTCTTCCAGAGGGTAACAAATTGCCATCGACGACATATCAAGCAAAACGTGTTGTTTGCCCTCTCGGTTTGGAGGTGCAGAAGATACATGCGTGTACTAATGACTGTATCCTCTATCGCGGACAGTACGAACACTTGGATCGTTGTCCGGCTTGCACCTGCGCACGATACAAGATCAGGCGGGACGACCCTGGTGATGTTGGGGGAGAGCGTTCTAAGAAAAAAATCACTGCGAAGGTGATGTGGTATTTCCCTCTGATACCCCGTCTGAAGCGTTTGTTCAGGAACAAAGACCATGCCAAACTGATGCGCTGGCACAAAGAAGAACGTAAGCAGGATGGCATGTTGAGACACCCCGCCGATGGATCCTAGTGGAGGAACATCGACAGAGCATTCCCAGAGTTTGATGCTGATGCGAGGAATGTTAGGCTTGGTTTAAGTACCGATGGCATGAACCCTTTTGGTGAAATGAGCAGTAGTCATAGCACTTGGCCCGTGACTGTTTGTATCTACAACCTACCCCCCTGGCTCTGCATGAAGCGAAAGTTCATTATGATGCCAGTGCTCATCGAAGGCCCAAAGCAACCTGGCAACGACATTGATGTGTACCTAAGACCATTGGTTGACGAACTTTTGCAGCTGTGGAAGAATGAAGGTGTTAGCATGTGGGATGAGGACAAGCAGGAGCAGTTTGACCTTCGAGCACTGCTTTTCATAAGCATCAACGACTGGCCTGCACTAAGTAACCTATCAGGACAATCAAATAAAGGATATAAAGCATGCACTCACTGTTTAGAGGAAACCGAAAGCATGTATTTGAAACATTGTCGTAAAGTTGTGTACATGGGTCACCGTCGATTCCTTCCGGCGAAGCATGAGCTACGAAAGAAATGTGCGCATTTTGACGGGAATGCTGACCGCCGTACAAAGCCGAGACACCGGAGTGGAGAAGAGCTATTTGATATGGTGAAGGACCTACACGTGGTGTTTGGCAAGGGAGACGGAAGCCAGGCTGCTCCGACGGGCGAGGATGGTCGTGCCGCGATGTGGAAGAAGAAGTCTATCTTTTGGGAGCTACCTTATTGGCAACGTTTAGAGATCCGTAACGCGATTGATGTGATGCATATGACGAAGAATCTTTGCGTGAACTTGATAAGCTTCCTGGGTACTTATGGGAAGCCAAAAGATACACTGGAAGCATGTCAGGAGCTGAAACGATTGAAGCAACGGACTGATCTACATCCAGAAAAGAGAGACAAAGGACGCCAGTACTTGCGTCCTGCCAGCTTCACTCTCAGCAAAGAAGAGAAGGCAAGCATGTTTGAATGCTTGAACAGTATCGAGGTTCCGTCTGGCTACTCCTCCAATATTAAGGGAATAATAAATATGATAGAGAAGAAGTTCACAAACCTGAAGTCTCACGACTGCCATGTGTTGATGACATAGCTGCTTCCCGTCATACTCAGGGGTGTGCTACCAGTTAACGTGCGGAAAGCCATTGTGAAGCTATGTGCATTCCTCAATGCAATTTCTCAAAAGGTGATCAATCCAGACCATTTAGATCAGCTACAGAACGACGTGGTGCAATGTCTTGTCAGCTTTGAGATGATATTTCCACCATCCTTCTTCAATATCATGACACATCTATTGGTTCACCTCGTCAAAGAGATTCGTATATTGGGCCCAGTATTTCTACACAACATGTTCCCATTTGAGAGGTTCTTCGCTGTCCTAAAGAAGTATGTCCGTAATCGTTCTCGTCCAGAAGGATGCATTGCTAAGGGATACGAAACAGAAGAGGTCATTGAATTCTGTGTTGACTTTGTCGACGATCTTATGCCGATTGGTGTGCCCGAATCACATCACGAGGGGAGACTTGGTGGAAAGGGCACACTAGGGAGAAGATCGATGGTGATCAAGGACGTTGAGACATTTCGTAAAGCGCACCTCACAGTTTTGCAACAATCAACCTTAGTTGCTCCGTACATCGAGGAGCACATGCAGATTCTCAGGGACGAAAACTCAACAAAGTCTGCGGCCTTCATTCAGCGTCTGCACAATAATACTTTCACCGATTGGTTGCGAAGACGTCTTATGGGTGTCGAGGGCATTGATGCGCAGCTAGCTTTTGTAGCTAGAGGTCCATCGAGCACGATCTTGACATTCCAAGGATACGACATCAATGGGTATACATTTTACACAAGAGCCCAGGACAAGAAAAGCACCAACCAAAACAGTGGTGTCCGGATCGACGCGACAGACATCAATGGCAATACAAACTCATACTATGGAATCATAGAGGAGATATGGGAACTAGAGTACGGACCTTTGAAGATCCCACTGTTCAAGTGCCAATGGGTGAAGCTGACTGGAGGAGGTGTTAAAGTTGAAGCGGACTATGGAATGACGTTAGTGGACCTAAACAAGATTGGCTTTCTAGACGAACCGTTCGTCCTGGCCAAAGCTGTCACACAAGTTTTTTATGTGAAGGACATGGCTAGCAGACCGAAGAAAGGGGCGGATAAGAAAGGTGGGGGTAAGCAATTGGACCCATCACAAGACGAGCCAAAGCGTCATATAGTTCTTCCTGGAAAGAGAAAAATCGTAGGAGTTGAGGACAAGACAGATGAAGATTATGATATGCTCGATGGCCGGCCTCCATTCTCAGTGGCTGATGACCCAAGCATCCTGTTAGCGGCGGAGGAGACACCGTATCTACGACGTGATCACAATCAAGGAACATTTGTAAAGAGGAAGTTTATTAGTGTCCGAGTAAACGATGATGCCATGTAATTTAATTGCACTATGTTCCACCCAATTTGTAATGACTATATTTGCATTTATGTTCCACCTATGTTCTAAGATTTTCTATTGATTTATAAGATTGTTTTTATTAATTCTAGCATTTTATATTGATTTTCTAGTAATTTATAAGATTTTCTAGTAATTTATAAGATTTTCTAGTAATTTATAAGATTTTCTATTAATTTATAAGATTTTCTATTAATTTATAAGATTTTCTAGCATTTTATATTGATTTTCTAGTAATTTATAAGATTTTCTAGTAATTTATAAGATTTTCTAGTAATTTATAAGATTTTCTATTAATTTATAAGATTTTCTATTAATTTATAAGATTTTCTAGCATTTTATATTGATTTTCTAGTAATTTATAAGATTTTCTAGTAATTTATAAGATTTTCTAGTAATTTATAAGATTTTCTATTAATTTATAAGATTTTCTAGCATTTTATATTGATTTTCTAGTAATTTATAAGATTTTCTATTAATTTATAAGATTTTCTTATTTAATATATATTTTTAATAGGTATTAATAACTGAATTAAAACAAGTATTAATAACTATATATTAAAAACTATATTTATAAGATTCCCAAATAGTAGCCACCGGTGCTAAAGGCCGGTTTGGAAACTGGCGCCAAACGAAAATTGGGGGCCTTTAGCACCGGGTTGATCTAAAATCCGGTGCTAAAGGCCCCAATTTTCGTTTGGCGCCAGTTACGGCCTTTAGCACCAGCTGTAGAAGACCCGGTGCTAAAGGGCCTTTAGCACCGGGTGGTGGGAAGACCCGGTGCTAAAGGGGGGGCCTTTAGCACCGGGTGCTGTATAGACCCGGTGCTAAAGGGCCTTTAGCACCGGGTCGTGGCCGCACCCGGTGCTAAATGCCCCGGATCTATATAGCCTCGCGCCGGCCCCCGCCCCCGCAGCACTTCGTCTTCCCCCAAACCGCCGGCCCTCCTCCTCGCCTCGCCCCCGTCGCCGTTGTCGCCGCGCCCGCCGCCCGTCGCCCTCGCCCACGCCGCCGTCGCCCGCGGCCTCGTCCATCCTCCCCGCGCCGCCGCCCGTCCTCACCGCGCCTGCCGCCCGTCGTCCCCGCGCCGCCGCCCGTCGTCCCCACGCCTGCGCCCGTCGTCGTCCCCGCGCCGCCCGACGTCCCTGGCCGGCCGCGCCGCCGCTCTTTGTCGCCATCGTCCCCGCCGACGTCCCCGCGCCGCCGCCCGCGCCCTCGCCGTCGTCCCCGCGCCGCCGCCCGTCGTCCCCGCGCCTGCACCCGTTGTCCCCGCGCCGCCCGACGTCCCTGGCCGGCCGCGCCGCCGCTCTTCGTCGCCGTCATCCCCGCCGACGTCCCCGTGCCGCCGCTCGCGCCCTCGCCGTCTTCCCCGCGCCGCCATCGTCCCCGGCCGCGCCGCCCTTCATCGTCGCCGCCGGCCCGTCGCCGCCGCCGGCCCGCCGCTGCCGTCGCCGTCGTCCACCGTCGCGGTGAGGCCCCTGTGATGTCGGCCTTCGTGCCGTGCGTGGTTGTGTACGTGTGAGCCGGCCTTCGTGCCGTGTCTGTTTGTGTGTGTGCAGGTACCCTTGCATGGCCGAACCACATTTGCTTAGCGAACGTGTTCGGCCATGCGTATTTGGTTAGCAAACGCTAACCAAATGCGCTTGGCCGAACGCGTTCGCTAACCACATACATTGGAAATGCATTGTACTGGAAATATTAGAAATATATATGCTTCATATGTATTGAAAATATTAGAAATTAATTTATTGGAAATGCATTGTATTGGAAATAAAAATGATATATTGGAAATGTTCTATATTGCAATTCTATTAGAAATATATATGCTTCATATGTATTGAAAAATGTTGCAAATGTAAATTGCAAATATTTATATGCTGAAAATGTAAATGTATATGCATGTTTATTTATTGGAAATGTATAGGCATGTTGAAATGTGTATTGGAGATATTTACATTGAAATGTATATTGGAAATGTTATATGTTTGAAATGTATATTGGAAATGCATTGTATATTTACATTGAAATGTATATTGAACCCGAACCCCTTAGCGAATATGTTACAAATATTTGAAATATCTATGCTTTGTATATATTGCTTATCAATTATTTTTAGTTCTATAGATGGCGGACAACAACGAGCCTGTCCCACCCATGAAAGAGGACAACGACACGTTCTTAGCGAATCAACTTTTTGATATTGTAACCCAACCGATGAGCATGGATGAAGTGTTGAGGGCCATTGGAAGGGACGACAATATCCAGGGCGACAATGTTGCGAGGGCCAAAAATGTTGAAGGGGCCGGCAATGTCCAGGGCGAACGTGTCCAGGGCAGCACTATTGAAGGGGCCGGTAACGAGCCCTCGTCTAGTCAGGTGTGTATATATATAACATAAATTTATACTGTACATGTCAATTATGTATACCATCTCTATATCATCTTGTATATATGTAATTTGTGTAGGCCGCCTCTGCTTCTACAAGTCGAGCTAAGAAATCAAAACGATCGACCACGAAGAAGCTGAAGGATGTCAAGTTTCACATCACTCGAGTGGAGGATGACGGGGAGCCAGTTGAGCCCCCAAAAGTGGCCAAGAAATTTGTATCTCAGTGCGGGGTAATTGTACGGGACAATGTGCCCATTAGTATCAGAAAATGGAAGTCCACGGACCCCACTGAGGAGTACGTGCTCCCCGATATAGAGAAGGAGATGCTATGGAGGGAATTAAAGGCAATATTCGACTGGCCTAGCACTCATGAAGCAGAACTGAGGGATTGGACAATGAAGAAGATGGCAGTTCTGTTTCAGGATTTCAAGAAGAAGTTGTACTCGCATTTTCTCAAAACCGGAGAGGCCCCGGATCCTGAGAAGTATAAGAAGATCACTGATGACGAGTGGGAAGCATTCCTTGAGTACAAAACCTCCGAAGAGGGTGTAACGGCTAGCGCTAGAAATGCTGGAAACGCCGCAAATAAGAAGTACTCTCATAAGATGGGTTTGGGAGGTTACAAGGCAAGCATCGCTAAATGGGAGAAGATGGAAGAAGACATATATGCTAGAGGCATCACTCCAGCGACACATGACTGACCCACAAGGACCAAGCATTGGTACTATGGTCATGGAGGCACCCTAAGCCCAATCGACGGCTCCTTAGTTTTTCTCGAGGACTTGCGAGAACTAGCTCAGCGTCTCCTCGATATCCTCAGGGCATCTGAGAGGGGAGAATTTGTTGCTGATAGAGACAGAGATGAGCTAACCTATGCCTTAGGGAACAAGGAGCATCCTGGACGGACGCGCGGCGTAGGCACAAGCATCTCATGGAAGAAAGGTTTCCAAGAGCACGCCGCCACCTATAGGAGCCGTTCGAGGAAGAAGGCCGAATATGAGCAGAGGGTGAGGGACCTAGAGCAAACGGTTGCCGCCCAGGGCTCAAAGCTCCAAGAAATGGAGTCAGAGATGGAGCGACGGATGAAGGTAGCATGACTGCAGATACAACAAGCCGCAGGCGGGACCGGTTCCACAGAGCATGCACCTCTCCAACAAGCCGCAGGCGGGACCGGTTCCACAGAGCATGCACCAGGCGGGACCGGTTCCACAGAGCATGCACCTCTCCAAGATGCGGCCCTTATTAGCCCTCCACAACAATATCAAAGCAGTCACGCTTCCACACAGGCCGCCAAACCGGTCCGTTACCCCGTGGATGAAATAACTCAACGGACCGCGTGCGAGCTTGTCGTCAGGCAGAAGAACTTAGTTGTGGTGGTACGTATGTGACCTTAGTTCGTACTGCATACATTTCACCGTAAATACCATTCATTTACTAACTTTCTTTGTGACTACTAAATTATCAGGTCGCATACGGTATGACCAAACGTGTGGAAGAAGGGCAAAAATGGCACTGCAATGACATTCCACATGGTTACGTACCTGTTGAGGTGGAGCAAGTCGTCACCAACTGGGAAGACTTGGAACTTGACATCCCCGGAGGTGACGGAGAAACAAAACTCGGTCAGTGTTCTCACTGCATCATTCTATGGAGCAAGGCAGACGTCGTCATACCCGGTACACCTGCGGCTACCAACAAGCCTCCGTCACCTCCACCATCTCCAAGAGATCCACCGGATCATGATGATTCTCCGGGAGCTCCTGATGCAAGCCCGTCTCCTCCGCCGAAGAGGTCTCCGTCTCCTCCGCCGCGGAGGTCTCCGCCCCCTCCGCCGAAGAGGGGATGCCGCACTAAAGCCTCTGCCCCCACTCCACCAGGGAAGAAGGCGCGGAAAACTAGAGAGAAGCCCGCACCAGAGAAAAGAGCGGGTGAGAAGACTCTAGAGGAGCTCGAAGCCTCGGTCAAAGCAGACACAAAGAGGCAAATGGCCGAGTGGAGGAAAAAACCGGAGCCGGAGCTGAAGCTTGATCCCACTGTCGTCAAGTCATTCCTCGGTAATTTGAGTAAGGGTCAACAGAAGGAAGTACTAATAACATTCTATGACCGCTCATTACTGAAATCTCGCCAGAAGCGGAAGGCTGCTGTCACACCCGGATTTACACAGAAACCCGAATGCTTCTATATGTGTGCCCAGGAAGTCCACAGAACACATATAGATAACAAATATGATAAACAGAGTACATATGCTCGAATAAAATGGTTTTACATCAGAGTTTGACTCAAATAACTAAATAAAACAGCGGAAGACTCTTTATTAACTCTCTCTAAACGAAGACGAAGACGAAGCCGATAGCCATAAACCACAGGGACACCGACTGGTTGAGCACAGCTAGAAGAATGGTAGATCTTCAGGAAATTCAACAACAGCAGTACCATCTAATCCATCTGTTACCCATCCGGGATTTTGTTGAATGGCAAGTGTAAGTAAATGTCTTACTTAGCAAATACAACACGGATAATGAAGGCTTAAAGGAAAGGCTTGACACGGCTGTACTGCATTAGCAATTTTAGTTGTTTCATTTTAACCATCATCATAATCACTATATTTATATGAATCCCAGTTGTCACCCAATTAATATAGTGGAGGTGAACATTAAACAATAATAAATATCAACTTCTAATCAAAAAGGATCCAGGCCGCTCGTGACCCTGAGCAAGGCTATCATGATAGATTATACACTCTGCAGAGGTTTCGCCCTTTACCCACCAGTCGCGTAAAAAGTTCAAAGGAACTTTGCACCCAACCACGTACATCAACACTTCCGAGGTGTGACTGCATAGGGACGCTACGAGGCTTTTCACAAGACACCCTAACGAAACAGTAGCCGTTATGGTACAACCTAGGCAGCATGACCCAAGGCACTGAGATTGACTGACGCTCATGTCGCAACACGAGGGGGTCAATGGCATCCAAGCGCGGTAATAAACATCAACAACAAAATAAATAGCGCAACGTGTGGAACCCCCGCCATACGGAAGCTCCCAACACGGGACTGTGCCTCACAGGGACATAGCCAACGGATACTCCGTCCTCGGTGGATCAAACCATACTCTCACCCATGCTTCCCATAACGCCGTCGGCCCGTCGGTAACTACTGTCAAGCTAGAGCCGTACATGCTACTCGTCCAAGACCAGAGCCATTATAGTTCCAGCGGCGGCGATAGGTTCCTGGGTTGCCGCTTTAAGAACCAGTCCTTACGGAGAGACACTAGGGCCAAGCATGAAGCATACGCCCTAGCTCCCTGTTCCATGTTGCTAAAAAAACAAGTTTTACCATTAACATTGAAGTGAACCATTAAGTCAAGATTAACAGTTAAACATTGGTGACAGTAGCTGCGCTTAGCAAAGGTCTACCCAAATGCAATAACCCAGGGTAATCAAGGTATAGGATAAACAAAGCTAGGAATAACCCTAATAGGAACAATTTAGACACATGCATATGCAGTAAATGATGTAAAGGTGTGTTTAGGTAGCAAGGATTGTCCGTGCTATACTTGCCTTCGTCAAACTGCTGCTGCTGCTATTGCTCCTGCTGCGGGTGTTGGTCCTGCTCCTCGTAGCCCTCGAACTCAAACGCGTACGGCTCACCGACTGGACTCATACATCAACACACAAGCATCCATACAAGCCAGTACATGCAAACAATATTAATCTATTAGAACAGTACACCAAACAATAAAAACAGATCAAAAGAAGGTTTAAAAACTAATCTATGCTTCACTATGAACACGTGAGCGCGAAAATCACTCAAATCGGAGCTAAAACGAAGAAGTTATGGCTTTTCTAAGGTTTGGGAACTTGCTGGCAAAGTTTTAAAAGTTCCAGGGGCTTATTTGCAAAAACTCAGGGGCTAAAACATAATTTTATATAAAAACAGGAGGGTTTATTTGCAAATTAACTAGAATAGGACCTTGGGTGCTATTTTTAAATAAATCAGGGGGTTTTCTGTAAAAATCAGGACCTAATTGTAATTATTTTTGAATTGATCTGGACTGCGGGTTAATTTTGAAAAAGGACAGGGACTCTTTTGCAAAACGGCCGAGGCTGACTGGTTTGACCGGTATTGACCCGGGGCTGGTTTAGATCTGGGCCGTTGGATCTAGTTTGCACGGCTGAGATTGGATCCAGGGGAGGGGGTCGGCAGCGGCGGCGTGACGAGCGGCGGCGCTGGCTGGCGACGGCGGCGCTTCGCCGGCGTTGCGTGAAAACGCACCGCGGAGCACGGTTTCGAGCGAGGGCTGCACCTACGGCTGTGGGGCGACACGACGAGTCTAGACAGGAGGTTCACGATGACGACGGAGCAACGGCGGTGGCGCGCGACGAGCGGAGGCGGCGGCGGCGCTCGGGTGACGGCGGCGGGCCTGTGACAGAGGGAGAGAGAGAGCAAGGAGGGGTTCGAGAGGCTCCTTACCGGCTAGGGAAGCTTCCCCGACGGTCAATTTGGCCGGAGCGGTGCTGCACCGGCGGATCGACGGCGACCGGCGGCAATGGGCGTCGGGATGTGCCGGCGATGGTGCTCCGAGGCACGGGAGGGGTCGCGCGGGGGCTTGGCGTGCTCCTGGCGGCCTGGCGGTGCTGCTTCGTGAGTCGGCCGGGGCGGAGGGGTGTCGGCGCGGCAAGATTGACAGCGGCAGCGGGCTCGGAAACGGCGGCGGCGATGCGAGCTCGGGCGGCGGAGAAATTGGCGGCGCGAGGGTGGGGATTGGGATTGAGGAGGGCGGCGACTTAAGTAAGGCGCACGAGGAGAGCTCGGGTGGGCCTCAGCGTCCGTGCCGTGGCCGGACCGAACTCCGCGGCCGTGTCCGGGACGGACTCGTCGTGAGGTGGGGGACGAAGCTGACCTACGGGTCCCACTCGTCAGCGGCTGGAGGCGTGAGGCGGGCCGGCCTGGCTGCTGGGCCGCGCTGGGGGGAAAGGCAGGCGCCGCGCGGCTGGGTTAGACTGGGCCGCAAGAGGGGTGCGCGGGCTGCTGCAGGAGCGGGAGCGCGAGCAGGCCGGCGCGGGGCGGAGCAGGCCGCTGGGCCGGGCCGAAAGCGGAGAAAGGGGAGACGGGCCGCTGCGAAAACGGGAAAGGGGAAAGGGGCTGGGCCGGCTGGAGAGAAAAGTTGGAGGGGCAAGTTCGGCCGGGGAAAGAGCTAAGGGTGGGAAATCAAACTCAGGCTACTGAAACTTTTCTAGAGCTCCAAACGAAATGATTCAAATTCGAATTTAAACAGAATTTAAATTCCAATTGAACCACACACAAACAAAACACAATGCAGTCGGCATGAATGCAACAAAAATGTTTCTAACCTTATATTTAATTTTATTTCTCATAAATAATTTATTTTTCTTAGATAATTATGAGCATTAAACTAAATAAAAGAAATTTAATTACTAAATTTTTAAAATAGGCATTTTTAGGGTGTTACAAACCTACCCCCCTTAAGATGAATCTCGTCCTCGAGATTCGGATGTGGATGGGAATAACTGTGGATACTCTGCTCTGAGGTCTTCTTCTCTTTCCCAAGTCGCTTCATCCACTGAATGGCGGCTCCACTGAACCTTGCACATCCGGATCACTTTATTTCTGGTGACTCTTTCTGACTCCTCCAAAATCTTGACAGGATGCTCAGTATAGGTAAGATCTTCCTCCACATTCAGCTCATCAATCGGAATCTGTTCCTCAGGTACTCGCAAGCACTTTTTCAACTGAGACACATGGAACACATCATGTACTCCTGCTAACTTCTCCGGTAGCTCTAACTGATATGCCACCTCACCCTTTCGACCAAGTACCTTGAACGGTCCAATGTATCGAGGTGCTAACTTGCCCTTGACGTTGAACCTCTTCACGCCTCTCATGGGTGACACCTTGAGATACACGAAATCTCCAACTTCAAAGTTGAGATCCTTCCGTCGGTTATCTGCATAGCTCTTCTGTCTGGATTGTGCCACTTTCAAATTCTGTCTGATTATCTGCACTTGTCGCTCTGCCTCTCTTAGTATCTCAGGTCCAAATACCTGACTTTCTCCCGTCTGATTCCAGAATAGTGGTGTCCTACACTTTCTGCCATACAGAGCCTCGAATGGTGCCATCTGCAGACTCTTCTGATAGCTGTTGTTGTACGAGAATTCCGCGTATGGTAAACTCTTATCCCAACTGGCACCATATTGTAGAGCACATGCTCTCAACATATCTTCTAATATCTGATTTGTCCGTTCTGTCTGCCCATCTGTCTGCGGATGGTATGCTGAACTAAACTGTAGTTTAGTGTCCATAGACTCATGCAATTGTCGTCAAAAGTGTGATGTGAACTGGGTACCTCGATCTGACACTATTCTTTTCGGTACCCCATGCAAACACACAATCCTCTCCATATACAACTCCGCTAGTTTGGCTCCGGTGTAGGTGGTCTTTACTGGAAGGAAATGCGCCACCTTGGTCAGACGATCCACGATCACCCAGATTGAGTCAAATCCCCTCTGAGTGCGAGGTAAGCCGGTGATGAAATCCATACCGACCTCTTCCCACTTCCATTCAGGTACCTTCAGGGGCTGGAGCAAACCTGCTGGCCTCTGATGTTCAGCCTTGACTCTCTGACATGTGTCACATAGAGCTACGTATGTGGCCACATCTCTCTTCAATCCGTACCACCAAAATCTCTCTTTGATATCTTGGTACATCTTGGTACTACCTGGGTGTATTGAATACGCCGATTCATGGGCTTCCCTGAGAATTGCATCCCTGATCTGTACTATATCTGGTACACAGATCCTCTTCTCATACCACAATGTTCCTTGGTCATCCACTCGAAAACCAGGGGCTTTTCCTAATGCCACCAGTTCCACGATCTCCTTGATCTTCTCATCTGTGAGCTGTCCTTTTCGAATCTCTTGTTCCAAGGTCGGTTCTACTGCCATCTCGGTGACGCTGGTCACATATCCCAGACTCATCCTTTCAAACTCTGAACTGAGTTCCTCCGGTAGGCAATGTCCCGTGATCTTATTCACGTAACTCCTTCTACTCAGAGCGTCTGCCACCAGATTGGCCTTCCCTGGATGATAATGAATCTCCAGATCGTAGTCCTTGATCAACTCTAACCAACGACGTTGCCTCATATTCAGATCTGACTGAGTGAACACATACTTGAGACTCTTGTGGTCAGTGTAAATATCACACTTATGTGCAATCAGGTAATGCCTCCAAATCTTCAAAGCATGAACTACAGCTGCTAATTCCAGATCGTGCGTCGGGTAATTCTGCTCATGTTTCCTCAACTGCCTCGATGCATAAGCTACTACTCTGCCTTCCTGCATGAGTACACACCCCAGTCCTAGACGGGATGCATCGCAGTAGATAGAGAAGCTTTTGGTTATATCCGGCAACACTAGCACAGGTGCCGTTGTCAACCTCTTCTTCAATTCCTCAAAGCTGACTTGACACTCTCCAGTCCAGACAAACTTGGCATTTTTCTCCAATAACGCCGTCAGGGGTTTAGCAATCTTGGAGAATCCTTCAATAAACCTCCGATAGTATCCAGCCATTCCAAGGAAACTTCTGATTTCACTCACATCCTTAGGCGGATTCCAACTCAGCACATCACTAACCTTCTTTGGATCAACGGCCACTCCACCATTGGACAAGACGTGACCCAAGAATTCTACTTCCTTAAAGCAAAACTCACACTTACTCAGCTTGGCATACAACTGATGCTCACGAAGTCTCTGCATCACCAACCTCAGATGTTCTTCATGCTCCTCCTCATTCTTGGAGAAAACCAGAATATCGTCAATGAACACCACTACGAATTTGTCAAGATAGTCCATGAAAACACTGTTCATCAAATACTTGAAGTATGTCGGTGCATTTGTCAGACCAAAAGACATGATAGTGAACTCATATAGACCATATCGGGTTGTGAAGGCTGTTTTGGGGATGTCAGTCATTCGTATCCTCATCTGATGGTAACCGGATCGGAGATCGATCTTAGAGAACACACATGCTCCTTTCAACTGGTCGAAGAGATCATCAATCCTTGGCAGCGGGTACTTGTTTTTGATGGTCACTTCATTCAAAGCTCGATAATCCACACACAATCTCTGGGTCCCATCTTTCTTATCCACAAACAAAACTGGTGCTCCCCAAGGGGATGAACTAGGACGAATATACCCTTTTGCTAACAACGCCCTTAATTCCTCCTTAAGTTTCTCTAGTTCTTTTACTCCCATTCTATATGGCCTTTTAGCTATAGGGGCAGTACCAGGCTTAAGATCAATAACAAATTCAACTTCGCGGTCTGGGGGCATACCTGGTAACTCATCGGGAAACACATCCGGGAAATCGCACACCACTCTGATGTCTTCCAGTGCTACACCCTCGGCTTGGTAGATCTAATTGTGCCCCAAGGGACTACCTGCTTGACACTCCACTTTCTCACCAGTCTTTGCTGTCAGCTGCACTGTCCTCTTGGAACACTGAATCACCCCATCATATCTTGCTAACCAGCTCATACCCAGAATCAAGTCAAACTCAAGGGTTTCTAGGACTATCGGGTTCACCACAAAGTCTACCCCCCTTATTGTGATGGTGATACAGGGGCAACGTAAAGTGGCACGCTGTTCTCCCCCGGGTGAACTAACTACCATGGGGTTTCCCATAGGTTGCAAGATCATCATGTTCTTTTTCACGAAAGCAGCAGATATGAAAGCATGCGAAGCTCCAGTATCAAACAAAACAGTTGCGAGAGTCGAGTTGACAGGGAACGTACCCACAACGACATCCGTTGCTCCTTCTGCGGTTTCCGCACCCATGTGGTTGACCTTTCCTCTCGCTGGGTTCTGCTGCTGATTCCCATTCTGGTTCTGCGGTTGTCCAACCCTCTGATTGTTGTTCTGACCAACGGCGTTCTGAGCCTTGCGAGGACAAGCGCTGGCATAGTGTCCTAGCTCACCACAACCAAAACACCTCGGAGCCGTAGGTGCATTGCTGGTCGGGTTGGGGCGTTGGACAGGACCACTCTGTGGCTGGTTTTGATGACGCTGCTGAGGTAGTGCTGAGGGGTACTGGGGACGTGGCTGGTACTGGGGTCGTTGCTGATACTGGTTGCGGTTCATCGGACCGGACTGTCCCTGGAAACGCTGTGGAGTCACCATCTGCTGGTTTCCTTGCTGAGGATTGAAGCGAGGTCGAACATTGCTTCCTGACGGTGTGCCTTGAAGCTTCCTCTTCTTTTCCTCCATCTCACGGCGCTTGTGCTCCAGCAGTAGTGCGCTATCCACCAGTTCCTGAAAAGTGGCGAACCTAGAGCACAGGAGCTGGTACTGGAGTGTATCATGCAGGCCATCACGGAATCGGGTCTGCTTCTTCCTATCAGTATTCACGTTCTCTGGAGCATAACGGGCCAACTCAATGAACTTGTCACGATAAGCGGTGACACTCATACCTTCCTGCTTCAATGCCAGGAACTCCTTCTTCTTCAAGGTCATCAGCGCTTCCGGCACGTGGTGAGAGCGAAAGCTGTCGCAGAACTCTTGCCAAGTGATCTGATCACGATTGGGGTGAGCATATTGGTACGCATCCCACCAATCCAAAGCTGCTCCCTGGAGCTGTCCACTTCCATACAACACCTTTTCCCGGTCGTTGCACTGTGCGATGTCCAGCTGTCGTTCCACTGCCTTGAGCCAGTCCTCTGCTTGCATTGGGTCGCTAGACTTGTTGAAGGTAGGAGGGCGTCCCTTCATAAACTCGCCCCTTTTATCTCTAGGCTGCACGTGGTGCTGCTGAAGCGGGTTCTGCTGATTCTGTTGCATCAGTGCTATGGTTTGCGCCATCTGCTGTGTCAGCTGGAGTTGCATCTGCATCATCTGCTCCATGGTGAGTGGCGGTGGTGGAGGTGGTGGGTTCTGGTTCTGGTTGCTTCCACTGCCTCCGGGGTTGCCTCTGGTGTTAACCATCTACCATAGCAAGATATCTCCCATCAGCATTCCCGTCAGTCGGTAATAGATAATCCATGCTTGCAGATGGTGTATGAGAAGATAGCAGTACTTGGAAAGATATGATAGAGAGTAAGACAGAGGAAGTGCAAAGGAGATAGATAACCCAACTATTTATTCACTAGTATTCCTTAAACCTTAGTCCCATATCTAGATGGAGATAGACTCGCGTCTATGACCATCACAATCATTACAAAAATCCAAATCAAACATAAGCATAATAACAACAAAATCAAGCACCCAAAGACATGATTCACACAAGACTCGACAGCACTGGTTTTGAAAAACGTGACTAAATGATCTGAAACAAAATCATGGTAGTCTCCTAATGATTTATCAACCGTTCTAACTAGGCTGCGTTCCTACAGTCAGCACGGCTCTGATACCAATCTGTCACACCCGGATTTACACAGAAACCCGAATGCTTCTATATGTGTGCCCAGGAAGTCCACAGAACACATATAGATAACAAATATGATAAACAGAGTACATATGCTCGAATAAAATGGTTTTACATCAGAGTTTGACTCAAATAACTAAATAAAACAGCGGAAGACTCTTTATTAACTCTCTCTAAACGAAGACGAAGACGAAGCCGATAGCCATAAACCACAGGGACACCGACTGGTTGAGCACAACTAGTAGAATGGTAGATCTTCAGGAAATTCAACAGCAGCAGTACCATCTAATCCATCTGTTACCCATCCGGGATTTTGTTGAATGGCAAGTATAAGTAAATGTCTTACTTAGCAAATACAACACGGATAATGAAGGCTTAAAGGAAAGGCTTGACACGGCTGTACTGCATTAGCAATTTTAGTTGTTTCATTTTAACCATCATCATAATCACTATATTTATATGAATCCCAGTTGTCACCCAATTAATATAGTGGAGGTGAACATTAAACAATAATAAATATCAACTTCTAATCAAAAAGGATCCAGGCCGCTCGTGACCCTGAGCAAGGCTATCATGATAGATTATACACTCTGCAGAGGTTTCGCCCTTTACCCACCAGTCGCGTAAAAAGTTCAAAGGAACTTTGCACCCAACCACGCACATCAACACTTCCGAGGTGTGACTGCATATGGACGCTACGAGGCTTTTCACAAGACACCCTAACGAAACAGTAGCCGTTATGGTACAACCTAGGCAGCATGACCCAAGGCACCGAGATTGACTGACGCTCATGTCGCAACACGAGGGGGTCAATGGCATCCAAGCGCGGTAATAAACATCAACAACAAAATAAATAGCGCAACGTGTGGAACCCCCGCCATACGGAAGCTCCCAACACGGGACTGTGCCTCACGGGGACATAGCCAACGGATACTCCGTCCTCGGTGGATCAAACCATACTCTCACCCATGCTTCCCATAACGCCGTCGGCCCGTCGGTAACTACTGTCAAGCTAGAGCCGTACATGCTACTCGTCCAAGACCAGAGCCATTATAGTTCCAGCGGCGGCGACAGGTTCCTGGGTTGCCGCTTTAAGAACCAGTCCTTACGGAGAGACACTAGGGCCAAGCATGAAGCATACGCCCTAGCTCCCTGTTCCATGTTGCTAAAAAAACAAGTTTTACCATTAACATTGAAGTGAACCATTAAGTCAAGATTAACAGTTAAACATTGGTGACAGTAGCTGCGCTTAGCAAAGGTCTACCCAAATGCAATAACCCAGGGTAATCAAGGTATAGGATAAACAAAGCTAGGAATAACCCTAATAGGAACAATTTAGACACATGCATATGCAGTAAATGATGTAAAGGTGTGTTTAGGTAGCAAGGATTGTCCGTGCTATACTTGCCTTCGTCAAACTGCTGCTGCTGCTGTTGCTCCTGCTGCGGGTGTTGGTCCTGCTCCTCGTAGCCCTCGAACTCAAACGCGTACGGCTCACCGACTGGACTCATACATCAACACACAAGCATCCATACAAGCCAGTACATGCAAACAATATTAATCTATTAGAACAGTACACCAAACAATAAAAACAGATCAAAAGAAGGTTTAAAAACTAATCTATGCTTCACTATGAACACGTGAGCGCGAAAATCACTCAAATCGGAGCTAAAACGAAGAAGTTATGGCTTTTCTAAGGTTTGGGAACTTGCTGGCAAAGTTTTAAAAGTTCCAGGGGCTTATTTGCAAAAACTCAGGGGCTAAAACATAATTTTATATAAAAACAGGAGGGTTTATTTGCAAATTAACTAGAATAGGACCTTGGGTGCTATTTTTAAATAAATCAGAGGGTTTTCTGTAAAAATCAGGACCTAATTGTAATTATTTTTGAATTGATCTGGACTGCGGGTTAATTTTGAAAAAGGCCAGGGACTCTTTTGCAAAACGGCCGAGGCTGACTGGTTTGACCGGTATTGACCCAGGGCTGGTTTAGATCTGGGCCGTTGGATCTAGTTTGGACGGCTGAGATTGGATCCAGGGGAGGGGGTCGGCAGCGGCGGCGCGACGAGCGGCGGCGCTGGCTGGCGACGGCGGCGCTTCGCCGGCGTTGCGCGAAAACGCACCGCGGAGCACGGTTTCGAGCGAGGGCTACACCTACGGCTGCGGGGCGACACGACGAGTCTAGACAGGAGGTTCACGACGACGACGGAGCAACGGCGGTGGCGCGCGACGAGCGGAGGCGGCGGCGGCGCTCGGGTGACGACGGCGGGCCTGCGACAGACGGGGAGAGAGAGCAAGGAGGGGTTCGAGAGGCTCCTTACCGGCTAGGGAAGCTTCCCCGGCGGTCAATTTGGCCGGAGCGGTGCTGCACCGGCGGATCGACGGCGACCGGCGGCAATGGGCGTCGGGATGTGCCGGCGATGGTGCTCCGAGGCACGGGAGGGGCCGCGCGGGGGCTTGGCGTGCTCCTGGCGGCCTGGCGGTGCTGCTTCGTGAGTCGGCCGGGGCGGAGGGGTGTCGGCGCGGCAAGATTGACAGCGGCAGCGGGCTCGGAAACGGCGGCGGCGATGCGAGCTCGGGCGGCGGAGAAATTGGCGGCGCGAGGGTGGGGATTGGGATTGAGGAGGGCGGCGACTTAAGTAAGGCGGACGAGGAGAGCTCGGGTGGGCCTCGGCGTCCGTGCCGTGGCCGGACCGAACTCCGCGGCCGTGTCCGGGACGGACTCGTCGCGAGGTGGGGGACGAAGCTGACCTACGGGTCCCACTCGTCAGCGGCTGGAGGCGTGAGGCGGGCCGGCCTGGCTGCTGGGCCGCGCTGGGGGGGGGGGGGAAAGGCAGGCGCCGCGCGGCTGGGCCGGACTGGGCCGCAAGAGGGGTGCGCGGGCTGCTGCGGGAGCGGGAGCGCGAGCAGGCCGGCGCGGGGCGGAGTAGGCCGCTGGGCCGGGCCGAAAGCGGAGAAAGGGGAGACGGGCCGCTGCGAAAACGGGAAAGGGAAAAGGGGCTGGGCCGGCTGGAGAGAAAAGTTGGAGGGGCAAGTTCGGCCGGGGATAGAGTTAAGGGTGGGAAATCAAACTCGGGCTGCTGAAACTTTTCTAGAGCTCCAAACGAAATGATTCAAATTCGAATTTAAACAGAATTTAAATTCCAATTGAACCACACACAAACAAAACACAATGCAGTCGGCATGAATGCAACAAAAATGTTTCTAACCTTATATTTAATTTTATTTCTCATAAATAATTTATTTTTCTTAGATAATTATGAGCATTAAACTAAATAAAAGAAATTTAATTACTAAATTTTTAAAATAGGCATTTTTAGGGTGTTACAGCTGCAGATAAGGAGGCGGGCACATCCAAAAAGGTTCCTCAGCTCGGCCAGCAACCTCAGCAGCCCTTGGCTCCATTGCCAACTCCGCACGAGCTACGGATCCAACAATTTGAGGCCGAGACTGGACTATCCAGAGCACAACTCCTGGGGGAAGCAGAGGTGCCTGTAAGCACAACGTTGAAGTGGCCGTTTAACCTTGGCGAGCCTATGGTCTCTCCTGAAATGGAGAGCAAGCTACAGACGAAGATGCGCCGATTCCATGAGTGGTACTTGGAAGAATCAAGAAGGAATAAACGGCGCATGATCAAAGTAGGCGTGAAGGACCATGATTTCTACAATGGTGACGAGGATTGGGTCTGGCTGAGGTTTCAGGATATATATGAGCTGTACCACCGCGACGCCATGGACGTGGATTTGATCACCTGTTGGACACTGTAAGTACTTTGTTGTTGCTTATAATTCACAGTTTGAAAACAATAATTCCAATCTATGCTGACGCGGGCTTTATTTATTGCTTAACATATGCAGAATGGAGATTCAAAAATGTCGGAGATCCTCAATATATGACGTTGGTTTCGTGGATCCTCGAAGGATAAGTGAACAAATGATATTGATGAATCCTGAGGAAACATATGGAAACCTATACAAGTATATTAAGAAACAAAATTACTACGACTCCATACTAATCCCGTACAACATCGAGTGAGTATATACACATGCTTCTTCTTATACTGTCTGTGTACTATTTCATTTCTGATTATAACGTATACATGTATATAGATTCCACTGGTTCCTAATAATATTGTGTCCTGACCGGGGTGTCGTGAACGTCTTTGATTCATTGCACACTCCAATAGAAAAACTACAGAATATCATGGACATGATGACAAGGTGATGTATATTTTCCCCTACTTAATTCACCCCTTACACTCGCAATGACTTAACTCATTTTTTTTGTTCGCAGGGCCTGGAATCAATTTCGTCAAGAACACCCGGGAATTCAACATGAAACACTAAAATGGAACATTGGCTTTCCGGTAAGCAAGTAATTTGTACATGTAGGCCTCGGCTAATATATTATATGAATTTTACTTAATTTCTTTTGGTCGACAGTGTGCCAAACAGGGGAAGAGAAATAATTTATGTGCATACTATGTTTGCGATTACATGTGGAATTGGGGACATAAAAAGCTTACACAACACGATATTATGGTACGTAATAATAAACACATTTCCATTATTATTAAGTGCACAATTATTGTCTCCAACTCGGTGGATTAAATATCTTTCAATTATTTGTAAATTATAGATGTTGAGCCTGAAGGAAAAGTCTCTAGAGCGAGAAAGAATTGACGCAATTTCAGAACAGCTCGTCGGATGGATCTGGGACGAGGTCGTCAATCCCCGAGGAGAATTCCACATGCCACTGGAGGACGTGCCAGACAGTTCAACAAGTCGTCAATCTTAATTAAGTAGAAAATACTGTTTAAATATATATAACTCGAGTTGACGTGCATGAATATCTACTTTTGTAATATATATGTCTTCTATTTTGATGAAATGTCAGCTAATATGAATATAGAGTCGGCCGAATATGCATTAGAATACACGTATTAGAATATATACGTATATAGACGTGCATGCATGGCTACTGAAAAAAGCAAAAAAAAAAAGAAATCCGGGGCCTTTAGCACCGGTTGCAGACAGCAACCGGTGCTAAAGGCGCTGCGGGGCAGGCCCTTTAGCACCGGGTTGTGTCTGGAACCGGTGCTAAAGGGACCCTTTAGCACCGGTTATTCAACCCGGTGCTAAAGGGGTACCCCTTTAGCCTCGGAAGATCTGCACCGGTTGGGATACCCGGTGCTAAAGCCGGTTCCCAACCGGTGCAGATGTTGATCATTCTGGTAGTGTTTGTCGGCGGAAAGTCACTACTATGAATATATTCTTGCATGACCTATGCATGGAACATTCAACAATTTTGGTTTACGTGCATTCATGTCAATAAAATTGCATGCTATTGTATTTTACTAAACAAAGCGTGATTGAAAGTAGTCGATGTAGCACGAAGCTTGAAATAAGTAGTAGTATCTGCAATATTAACTAATAGTGTGAATACGTAAACAGGTCAAAAAGCACATGAAATAGGGTCCTAATTTAGTAAGATGAGATACTAGAGAAAATAGATCATTTAAAAGGACGATGGCACTTAACATGGACAAGCGGTTTGCCAGGTATTAATAATAGCCTTATGGGCAATGGCCAACCTCGAAGGAAACTGTTTTTTAGATTATGTATAGATCCATGACATGTTCTTGCCAGTAAAAATGACTAGTGACAATGAGGTGGTAGAGGATCTAGGACTCATGGTAGTGAGTTTTCTACCAAAGCATACAGCTATTAAACTAGTATGATTGTAGAAAAGAGCACAATACTAATTAATGATCGGTTCGTCCATGCTTGTTTATGTAGCTCAGGACCACCAATTTGTGCAGTTCAATCAGTCGGTGGGATTCTATCCATACTTGTAAATTCCATTCCGGAGGTCATTCCGTTTTTGCTCTTGAAACGGAACATTCCGGTACCGGCCGATACCGGTGTACCGTTCCGGACTTTATTATATTAAAAATATATGAATGTACATATACATAAATATTCATATAAATATATACTTACGGCATAATTACGCTTCATCACACTGACATTTTTAGTTTTTTTACCAAACTCACATATTGAACGAGGCGTCATTTGGTTTTAGCCCGGTACCGAAATGAGCGGAATAGGCGTTTGACCCGGTATTGACCGGTATTGACCGGTATTGACCCGGTATTGACCGGTATTGACCCGGTATTGACCGGAATTGACCGGTATTGACCGGTATTTGACCCGGTACGGGATTTCAGCCCTTCTATACCGGTTTAGGCACCGGAACGGGGCATTCCGGCCATTCCGGCCGGTACCGGAATGGAATTTGGTCATAACCCCATTTCTCACCGTTGGGTGGGCCCATATTTCACCCTTATCTTTTTCTCCTTGTGCGGCTAGTGCTACGACACCGCCCAAAATCTAGGGTTAGGTATTAGGGATTAGGGTTAGTGGATGGGGTTGTTCTCCTAGAGAGGCCTTGTGCGATAAGCGGCCACTAGTGGAGATGACTTATGTGCGGGGTGATAAATCGCCAGCGGCCGTGGGTGATGGATAACCAGTGAGCATCAAAGGTAGTACGCCAATGACAATGAGCCATCGGAGAAGGGGGAAGGGGAAGCAAGGGGAGGAAGACGAGAAGGCTTACCAAAGACGAAGGTAAAAGGAAGAAGGGACCTCGCTGGGGATCAGAGCGGCGGCGGTGTGCTGAAGGCTAGACCGATTCTAATCATCTATGTTGTTTATAGCAATTCGTAGGCCAACGACAACGAGCCATCAGAGAAGGGGGAAGGGGAAGGAAGGGGAGGAAGATGAGGAGGGCTTACCGAAGACGGAGGTAAAAGTAAGAAGGGACCTCGCTAGGATCAGAGCGGCGGCGGTGTGCTGACGACTAGACCGGTTCTAATCATCTATGCTATTTATAGCAATTCGTGCCTGCACCAAGAGTGAGATTACCTAAGTGGACCCTAATTCACCTTACATGGGCTACCAAACATTCCTCATCCTATGGGCCTGTCTATAGGCTAGGCCCATTTTCATTTCTATGCCCCATACCAAATCCCATGGTGATGAGATAGGAATCCTTCATGCACACTCATCACTGCCACGCCATGGGCATTTGGATTGCACTAATACCATCTTTGCCAAAACAAAACTACCATATAATTCATACATCATGCTTCGGTTCAAGATGAAATTTTAAACTTGAATGAAACAATATCAATGTGGATTACACACTCAAGGTGAAGGTCTCCAATTATGGACAAGTGTCAAAAAAAGGAAAGCATAGCTACATGTACCGCGGCGCGATTCACTCACAACCGGTCATCGCAGGTAAACAGCGACATCCGAGTGAAGACAGCCGATGCCCCTATATCGCGCTCAGGTTCCACATCTCAATGAAGAAGCCGGTCGAGCACCCCCAATAATTTGTCGCACTCAGCAGTCAGCAACAGCCATAATTTAGTTGGCCTCCCCGACCCTGGACGGGTGATGTCTTCTTCCTGACCTCATGGTTATGGAAAAGAAAAAACAAGTGAAATCTCATCAAGAACACGGGGTCATCGAGATTAACAAGTCATCAGAGCGCCGATGACGCGCGGACACTAGCAACTATAGAATTCCAAATGGGCCGGGCACGATTGACGGCATGAGGCACGGCCCTAAAAAGCATGGAACTAGCCCGGCCCTAAGCACGATCGATAGTGCCTTGGGCCGGCCCGGCACGAAGGGGGTGTAGTGTCTGGGCCGCCACCTCGGCCCATAGTGCCGGCCCGAGGCACGGCCCGAAAATTGGCAGCCCGATTGACGGCCCGATCTAATTTGGAAGCCTACATATATATACAGTAAAAACCCTAATTCTATCTCTTTCCTCACCCCTCTCCCTTCCTCAGCCGCCTCCAATCCACTCCCGAGCGCGCCCTCCTCATCCCATCCCCTCCTTTCCCGAGCCGACCGCCCCCTCCCCTGCCGCAGAGCTGGCCGCCCCCTTTCTGGCCGATGGCCAAGCCGAGCCCCTCAGGCGCCGCCTGCCCCCGCGCCGCCGAGGGCCGCCTGCCGCCGCCACGCCGTGAGATCCACACGCTGCCTGCCGCCGGTCAGTAAAAGGAAGGGGAAAAGGGCTTACCAAAGACGAAGGTAAAAGGAAGAAGGGACCTCGCTGGGGATCAGAGCAGCGCCGGTGTGCTGACGGCTAGACTGATTCTAATCATCTATGCTGTTTATAGCAATTCATAGGCCAACGACAATGAGCCATCAGAGAAGGGAGAAGGGGAAGGAAGGGGAGGAAGATGAGGAGGGCTTACCGAAGACGGAGGTAAAAGTAAGAAGGGACCTCGCTGGGGATCAGAGCGGCGGCGGTGTGCTGGCGACTAGACCGGTTCTAATCATCTATGCTATTTATAGCAATTCGTGCCTGCACCAAGAGTGAGGTTACCTAAGTGGACCCTAATTCGCCTTAGATGGGCTACCAAACATTCCTCGTCCTATGGGCCTGTCTATAGGCTAGGCCCATTTTCATTTCTATGCCCCTTACCAAATCCCATGGTGATGAGATAGGAATCCCTTCATGCACACTCATTATTGTCACGCCATGGGCATTTGGATTGCACTAATACCATCTTTGCCAAAAAAAAACTACCATATAATTCATACATCATGCTTCGGTTCAAGATGAAATTTTAAACTTGAATGAAACAATATCAATGTGGATTACACACTCAAGGTGAAGGTATCCAATTATGGACAAGTGTCGAAAAAGGAAACTAAAAAATAATTTTATTGGTCACTCCACCAATAGCAACCACTACCAGAAACTCCTAGTTTGTCGTGTGCGCGTTATTTTGCCGTGTGCGATTTATCGGGCACACGGTAAACAACTTCTTTATTATGCGCTACAAATAATACACACGGAAAAGTAGCGGCACATGACAAATAGCCTCTTTACTATGTGCCCACGACACAACACATGACAAATATCGTCTTTGTCATGTGCCCACGGCCCAACACACGTTAAATATTAAACACGTGCATGGGGCGTCGGAGCCAGGCCACGAAAGCAACAGAAGCAGCGCCGGCCGTTGGCCTTTGCCATGTGCCTACTCCAGCTGTGGAATTGTCATGTGCCTGCTCCGTGGGCACACGGCAAAGTTGTCGCACGCCATCTGCCGACGTCTATGCGTTGTCCATTACTTTTTTTTGTCATGTACGGCATAAAACACACGGCAAAGACGTTTGCCGTCAAGCTGACTGTCGTGCGGGCTTGGTCGTGGGCGGCACACGACAAATTCTTTGCCGTGTGTAATGTAGGTTTTGCTGTGTGCACCAGACACACAACAAACTATCAGATTTTGGTAGTGAACACTCAAGAATTTGTGGTGGAGCAATTTGCTAGGTGTCACTGGTGTATTGCCCGTGGTAAAAAGATGCCAAATATATGAATATTATAATATTTTTATGTGTGCCAGTTTATTATTGTCACCTAAAAGTGTAAAAAACATAAATAAACTTTGGAAACTATAGTTAGAGTTTCAAGATTTGATATACAGAGTGAAATTACAGTGTAAGCACAAAAGGCCGCATCGCGATAACTCGTGAATATGCATCTTAATTCCAAGTGACAGTTGTACATGGGGACCAGCTATCAAGCAAAAGTGGGCCCTTTGAACACGTTGATAATACTATGGGATCCACTTTCTCACCCTTCTAATGCACGTTAAATTTAAATCCGCTACTTAGTGAATGAGGGGAGGCCATTTTTGTAAATTTTAAACATGGAGATATATTTCTACTGATTTCTAAAGAAATATGTAAATATAAAAAATGAAAATAATTTAACATAAACTTGGTCCAACATAGATCACTTCACTTAATTTTTAATTAAAAATCTATGGGATGCTCCAGCCTTCCATTGATGCCATTTTTTCTTTAATTTTTATATTCTGAGGTACGTAAAAAATATTAAATCAAGGAGATCAGTTTTATCAAATGGGAATCCAAGGGGACTACAGGAAAATACAGAAAGCATATTGTTTATCATAAGAAAATAGGTAAACCCAAAAGTGAGTTATTTTTTCATTCTTTCTAGCAAAATCCATTCGCTTCTACTATAGCTGCGATTTTTTGGCCTTTCATATTCATTTGCCAATTTGAAGACTAGCTTAATTTACATCATGTGAAATCTAGTTAAAAAAATCTAGAACGCTAAATCAATCTTTTACATGATCGAAGACACTAGACTGTTGTATATTGTATCGAAAAGGATACATGTGAGAATTATAAGATGTTAAAAGTTGGGATATAACTGATGTTTCACTTCATCGTAACTTTTGTGAGAGGCCCAATTTCTCCCCTCACCTTTTGAATCATAAATTAAGTCCCTCAACTTTTATTTCTTGGATCAATCCTAGTCCATGATCCTGCATGTCTTCCACACATAGACGCGTGCCATGTACTGGTCTAATGACATGGAAGTGAAGATAGGGACTTTTTTTTTGCTGAATTCTCAGTTTTGGGTTTGATTATTTTACATTGTTAAGGCCTTAAGGGTACAAGGAATTGTTTATTGTTGTTAAAATTGGTTTGATCTACTAAATTCTTGTTGATGGTTTTGATTAATTTTTGTAGTCCTCGTCATTGTGTGTAAGTTCAGGGACACTGTTGGCCTAGAATGGTACGCCTACGTGGAACCGACACATGATCATGGACTAGATTAATCTAAAAAATGAAAGATAAGGGATTTGATTGGCTGGTTTAAAAAGTCAACAAGGACGAAACTGATCGAGCCACCGACAAAAAGTTAATGGCCAAATTGGCTATTGCGCCCTGCTAAAACAACACATCATTGATAAGAAATGCATGGCAACAGTGGGAAATTCAGATCAAATGGTTTTGTCAAAAAGAAAAAAACTGAATGGTTACTGACATTTTTTGAACGAACCGCACAAGACAATGCGTGTTGCATTGATATATCAGAAAAATACAAGACTACAAACCTGAGAGGTCATAGTCAGGAAAAGATAAAACAATTGTACTCGCCCGGTTGGATTGAGACATCAACGCAGGGTACCACTCACCACCACCCACCGGCCGGGCGGATTACACACGAAGAAACCAACCGCAGCTCCCACCCACGTACCGCACCCTTGCAGACATCGAAACTCTGACATGATCCGGCGCAGTACAGAATCAAAGGATGCAGATGCCTTCGTTGGACGTTGCAACAATGCAAGACCTATCCGACGGGATGAAAAACACCGAGTCCAAGCAAAACAACGTGCGGGAGCCTTGCCTCATCCGCCGTTGGACACCGCCTCTCTCACGTGCGCGGGGGCCACGCCACATTCGCCACAACTCCATGCTCTGGACTCGTTCTTTGTGTTGCCGTCGAGATAGCGAGCATGGCCGCCCTGCTTCCAAGAGACTTTACCAAACAACAAGACCATCGTCGTGGTTCAAATTCATCACGTTACTTCCATCCGCACGAAGACGTCTTCAAACCAGCCGACCAAGGTTGTCGTCTGTGCCGTCTTTCGACGTTGTACCGCACCAGGTAGGCTCAGCCAAGCTGAAACAAACCGCTGAGATCCGCAACAAGCCGAGTCGTCACCCATTGTCGTTGCCGCAAGCGCCGTCTTCCGACGCAATCCCACACCGCACCGATGGTTGCTAGGCAACATCAGCCACCATGGTCCGCTGCGAGCAGACGAATGGCAACCAAGCGACGACCCTTGGCCATCAGCAAGAAGATAGATGCCTTGGCGAGGAGAAGGCAACACCCTTCTGCATGTCTCACATCAGGATTGCCAACACCGGTCGAATGAGCAAGGAGTGCCAGAAGCCGAGTAGGGTCTCTAAAGACGACGCCTCCAACGAGGGAACGACGCCAGTTGCGCCGTCGTCGCTCGTCCATCACTGGACAGGGTTTTCACCCAGAGAACCCCACGCAACAGGGTTATAGCTTCACAATGACGCCCTCAACATGGGAAGCGACACCCTGAGGTGCCGCCGTCATCAGCACCAGCACAACGCCGGCGAGGGCTTTCGCCCGAGCAACCACCCATGCTGCACGTACCCGGCTTGGCACTCCCGAATCCAAAACCAGAGTGGCGCCTCCGCCACGCCTCCACACACCATCAGCCGCTCGGGCACCTCCGCGTGGTCACATGCCTCCTGCCCACACGCCCAGCCTCCCTTCGCGCCCGCCCGGCACGCACTCACCGCCGACGTGGCCGGGTCACCGGCCACCACACCGCCCGTGCGCACGGTCTCTGCCAGCGCGCCGCGAGCGCCGCCGGTCGCCGTCCTGCCGCGCGCCCAGGCCACCGCCGCTGGCCGCCGCCATCCGGCGCACCGGCCGTCTCGCGCGCCGTCCGCCGCCTCCGGTACCGGTGCCGCGCCGCCGCCCGCCTCGGCGAGCCTCCATGCCCGCGTCGTCCGCTGCCGGTGCCGCGCCGCCGACGCACCGTCCGCGGCCACCCCGCGCCGCTCGCCTCGGCGAGCCTCCATATGCGCGTCTGCCAGTCACCGCACCACCACGACGAGGAGGCCGCGCCGCCGGATCTGGCCTCGCCGGTCTCGCGCATCAGATCCGCCGCCATTGAACGCGCCGCCTCCCCTGTCGCGCTGCCCACGCGTTCGACCCTCTACGCCACGCCGCGCCGCCCTCGCCGGCCTCGCACCCTCGCCTGCCTCGCGCCTCAGACCCGGCCGCCTCTCCCGTCGTTCCTCAGATCCGCGCGTGGGGAGAGCGACGCGGGGGGTGTTTTTCTTGTGTTACTGACATTTTGGCACAGGTCACTTTGCAAGAGATCGGGCTCGCTCGTGTAGATCCTATACGCTCACAGGTCTTCTCAGTTTTCGTGCATGTCTGACACACAATGGTTATTGCAACATCGATATAGGAGTATATATTACGTAACGTGTTAACGATGAATTAGCTTACAGAACAATAAAAGGCTCATATGCATGGTTTAATTACAATATGCCTGAAATTTACACGTGTTTGTTTTCTGTTTGTTTTTCCAACTGCTCTACCATAAGAAAACGTGAACACCAATGTACGTACAAATGTACAGCACTATCTTGTCTCAATCCTCATTCACGGATGCCGAAATGATTGAGGGGAGAGAGACACAAGTTGTGAGGAAACCAACTAACTAAAGGAGCTTCGACAAATTCTCATGAGCCCGGCCGTAATTTCATGCCGATCCCGTGATGCCTCGCATGACCTGCAGTGCTGCAGTCTGCGAGTGCGCGACGGCCTCCACACGGCGCGCGGCGGCCCGCCGACACATATCCCCGTCATTAGCTAGCTAGGTGACCGCGCACGGGACGGCGGCGGCGGCGGCGGCAGCTCCGGCTGCCGGCCGCTTAACGAACCGGCCCTTCATCCGCGGCCGCTTCTCGGCGTTGAGCTTCCGCACCTCGTACCGTATCTTCTTGGCGAACAGCCTCGTCCGCCGCTTCTCCCGGTACCGCGACACCCGCGCCTCCCGCCCGCCGTCCATCCCCAGCCGCGCCTCCCCAACCAGCTGCCCTCCTCCGGCCATCCACACGCCGCTCTGCATACACCACGCAGCAACAAGTCAATAACCCAATTGCAGTTGCAGCTACAATCTGAGACCAAGCACATGCATGCGCGCGATTATTGATCGACGATCGAGCAGCTAGCGTAAATCCGCGAATCACGTACGTAGTGGTGGGCGTGGGGCCAGAAGTCGTCGAGCTGGACCTCCGGCGGCCGCTGCCCGTCGGTCCACGGCGAGGTCCCCCAGCTCTCGATGACGGCCTCGTAGTTGAGCCTAAGATCCAGGCTCCTCTTCAAGAACTGCGCGTCCGCGGCGGCGCCGGTGCTTGCCGACGCCTTCTGCTCGAAACTTTCCTCGTCGTGATCCATCCTCATCGCCGTCGAGCTGCAGTTGAAGTCTATGTCAAGCACCTCGGCTGATCCTTCCGGCTTCAGCTCCGCGGGGCCGCAATAACCGAGGAGAGCACCCTCGCCGTGGGAGATCATGCTGCCGTCGGGCTCCATCTTTACCCGCCCGCCGCCGTCTTCCGCCGGCGCCATTAGTCCTAGACTCTCCATGTAGAACGATTCGTCGAGCTCGTTGCCGTCGTCAAGACCTTGGCCAAGAAGGGCCTCCATGTCCGCGGCGAACTCTCTGAGTTCCGCGTCCGTCGGGCCGAATCCGGCAAAGCTGTCCGGCAGCTGCTGCACCGGCGATTCCGCAACCGCAACCGCCGCCGCCTTTGCATGCTCCACGGCGCCGTCGGCGGCGGCGGCGTCATCCCTGCAGCATGTGGCTGCGGCGCCCGGCGTGTCATCGATTGGCGGCGGCGGTGAGCAGAGCTCGGCGAGGGCGCGGTCAAACGTCGGCACGCAGTAGAGCAGCTGCTCCTCCTCCACTTCGTCTTCCTCGGGCCCCTTGATCCGCTCCTCCGACGAGGACTCGACGGTCGTCACCTCCGGCACGACGCCGAGCTTCCTCGACAGCAGCTGCCCGACGCTCTTCACGTGCGGCCTCCTCGTGCGCGCCTTGCGCCTTGACCACGCCGGTGCGACCTGCTGCCGGCGCTTTGTCGACGGCGACACCACGCCGGCATCAACGAGCGACGTGTGGTGCGGCGGCGGGGACGTCGGGCGGAGGCGGAGGCGCTCGTGCCGCCGGGCAAGCGGGTTGGCCGAGTGCACGGACGCGTCGCAGCCCTGGCACAGGAAGGCGTCGTCGGCCGCGCAGTACCACCGCGCGCGCTGGCGCAGGCAGCTGTCGCAGGCGCGCGCGGCCTTGCCGCCCACGGCGGCGCCCGCCGCCGCCTTCGAGCCGTTCATGTGCCGCCGCCGACAAGCGCGGCGTTCCTCTAGCTCGGGTGCTGAGCGATCCCCAGCAAACTTGGAGAAAGCTGCTAGCTAGCTAGGTTGCCCTTCGCCTATACCGCCGTTCGTGACGGAATTGTGTCTCGTGACAAAATCGCGAGGAAAATATCATGGGATTAGGGCTAGTAGGCTAGTGCATGAGTGAGGACCCATGGCCCAGCATGGCTCTTTTCCGGGGACCTCGGCCCGCGATGCCGAGTGTACTTTCCACTTTTAGTGTAGACGATGGGGCCCACATGCAGGCCTTATCTGGGAGGCGATTGGCCTGCTGGTAATACCCCATCCGTTTCCTTGATATGCTATTGGCTGCGGCTGGATTTTTGGTGGGGCCACGGCATGGCTTTGCGACACGTTGGAGGAAACAGTAGTGGTGGGACCAGCAGAAGAGAGCTACCCATGAAAAGTCGTTCGCTGTATCGATCAGTCGAGCGGACCGCTGTTTCTCCTACAGTGACCGTATGGATTTCTGAAATCTGGCTAGAGTATCCTCCAAACGCTTGATTTTTTTAAAAAATGTATATAGATATGCGTGATTTCAATCATTGTTTGAAAGGAGAATCTCAAAATGAACTTTATGTAAATGTTTGGTTATCTATATCATCTAAAAAACAGATGTTCAGCTACTAACACCACACGGAACTTGTTGTGTCTTTGAGGTAGCTACCATGCATGAATTGAATGTATATAGCTAGCTTTCTTTGAGAGGTTTATAGAGGCATCAAGTGATATATATTCGACAAAAGTAATTATCCTGAGACTTCCTTGGACTTGTAGAAGCCAAATTGGTCATGCCAATCACCACCATCATATTTGTGACGCACACGCAGATGATTGGACATCGTTATTGTTTTCTTTTTGAGTGGAAATCACTGTACACGCTAAAGTAGGTAGCAGTACTGTCAAATGTTGGAGAAAAGGATCTGATCCAACTATTTGCCCTTGCTTGTTCAAATGGAAATGGAAATGCCAACTTGAGCCTGGAGAAGGAAAATGCTGTGGGCCTGGAGACGGAAATGGAAAGGACGACGAACCTTGGAAAGGTACGGATTAAATTGTTTTGTGTTTGAAAAATTATGTAAGGTTGGCAATTGGGTACGTGGGCTCACCAAAGACTAAGATTCCAGGGAGTGCACACAGGCATTACCAGCCAAATACAAATCTTATCCTAAAATCCTGCTTGGATAATGTTGTTTATTGTGGGTATATCTAGCAGCGTGCAATAATCTTCTTTGCTTATTTCATCTATCTTTGATTCTTTGCATGTCTGACGCGCTTCTGCCGACATGCACACAAAGGAGGAGATCCTCTCTTTGTTCACTAATTTTGTAAAAATTACTATTAGGCATGGACCTACATTGAATGTGTATTAGCTAGTGCATATCATGGCTATCGTCAAAGTCAGCCCACAGATAAAAGTAAAAATTTTATTTGGGGTTGAGGGTCAAGCATCTAACTCTTGTAACTTGTCAAGTATGGACTCCCCATTATAGAGAGACAGAGACCATATAACTTTTCTTTTGAGGGATGGGCTAGAATTGTAAAGTCGAATCCAATCCAGCTACCCAAAGCACGACACCTCCAAGTCACCAACCCACCCAATCCCATATAGTTGGAGAACCATGCGTGCATCATACTTTGGAATTGGAAGGCCAACTCTAGTTTGTGTAGATTCAGTATGGAGTCATGGAAAACTTCAGTTTAGGTACAGTTCGTATGTAATTTTACAGTATTCTAGTTTTGCATATGAGATCCGACATGTCAAGATCGTGGTTTATATTAGACCTAATATATACTGGCAAATATGTCCGCGTGACTCGCACGTGCTATTTTTATTATGGGCGTTATTTTAGATTGTTTGGTGGGTGGGTACATGGGGTGGATAAAGGAATTCCATGATGAGAAAAACAATGTCAAAACGGCAGAAACTCTTTAGAAACATCAATTTTTTCTTGTTTGTGAAAATTTTCAATGTCTTTTTCACCGTTAGATCTTATGCGTGGGTCCTTTGTGAGGGGTGGGTAGAAATTATTTCGGTGAGAGTGTTTAAAAAAAAACTTGTTCCTGATTTCAACACTGAATCGTATAATGCCTTTTCTGTTGGAGCTAAAATTTTCGCATCTGTTACAGCTACAACTAGGTGTTGAGCTACCGATCGAGCTAGTGCCATATATGGATTGTTCTTTTCGATGAGGACATGAGGTAGATAACATGGATAGCTTCCTTTCAGTGATTTACGGAGACAAAGTAACTTCAACTATTTAGGCCTCTCACCTGATCATGCATATAGATTCAACGAAAGTAATTTAGCCTACCTTGAGACTTCCACGAGTTTGTAAAAGCCAAATTGATAATGTCAATCATCATTAACGTCTACACAAATGATTGGAACTGTAAAAGTAGCAGTACTGTCAAGTGACTGGGATCCACTGTGGTTTCTGTCAGGGTCAAAGCCGAAACTGTCATGCCGTCCGGCCATCCAGATAAAAGGATCTGACCTTTCGAAATGTTGCGCTTTGTTCATGTGTGCAAACATCCCTACTAATTTGAGTCTGGTTGGGAAGAAAATGCGTTGTGTCCAGGGACCTGGGAGCATCTTGGAAAGAAACGGGTTAAATTGATTTGCTTTTCTGACCTGCTGGAACATGGTTGCATAGTGGAGAGGTCAACATATACGGAGGTCACGAAAGACCATGGTTGCAGAGGCCACGCCAGCCGAATTCAAATCTTATCCTGTTTGGATAATCGGATGTGTGAATGTCTGAAGCTGCATTCGGATAAACTCTTTTTTCCCTTCTAGCGTTCCTCACGGCATGTCCGACGAGTTTTTCGCAGATTTGCTCACGGACACAAACAGATGTCCGGCCTGTGAGCCTGGCAGACTGTGCTCACTGTCCTCCAAGACTGAAGATCGGCTCTGCAAGGTACAGAGACAAAAAAATATCACTGTATCCAAATATCCTTCTGCCTGATGCATGCGAACTCCATGGACTCGGGCAAAGAGCGTAGTACAAAATATCATGAGCTCGTTGTTCTAGTGATGAGCCAATACACTAACACTAGTTGACAAGTCTTTGTTGAAGCGCTAGATTTCGAGCACATAGTATAGTATGCCTGTATTTCTCTCTGTTTATTTATGCCGGGACATCGGCGCCAAGCGCTCGAGCCCATCCCGGCGTCCCCACCCCCACGGTCCAGCCCTCCAGGGAAAGACAAGAACCAGATGGATCTCGCACATCACCGCGATCCGGCCTCCGGGGACGCATGCGCCCCATCTCTGATCTCACATCGGGAAGGCTTGGCGGCACGTGTCGCCACCGCGCCGCGGACGCCGACGCGCCGCGCGCGGCGCCGTCGCCGGAGCAAACCCCTGGCCGCGCGTGCCGATCCCCGGCCGGAAGCTCTCGCTCCCCTTGTTTGTCGCGGGACAGAGGTCTCTCTCCACTCTCCTGTACGTATCTTTACGCCCCGTCCTGCACGAGCTGCAGGGCAGCTGGTGTTTATCCGCTCGATGAGTCGTGCGCCGCGGCTGTCAGCGTCGGCGTCTCCAACCTTCTCTGGCCTTTCGCTTTCGCCTGAGGTCCTAGGAAAAAAAAATACGGTGGTCTTCCAGAAACAGCAGAGACGTGCTATGCTAGAGCTAACCTACCAAGAATTACTTTCGGTTTTTTTAATGACAAAACCCTAGGCGCTCATTAACAGATATCGGACTATCAGAGCTGCAGTGTGCAAAAGAACGGACATCGAAGCATGGCGTGTTTCTTTCCTCTTTAAAAATATATTTTTAAAAAAAATCTTAGTATTAAACAAAGTTTGTTTATAAAATCATTTTAGGGATGATGTAACTTTGCGCGACGAATCTAATGAGGCTAATTAGTCCATGATTTACTATAGTAATGCTACTGTAACCATCATCTAATCGTGCGGTCAAAGATCTTGTTAGATTTGTCTCGTAAATTAATCCAGTGTTGTGAAAATAGTTTTTTATTTAATCTCGTAAAGTATAATAAAATTGTGTAATTAGTTTTTTATTTTATCTATATTTAATACTCTATACACGTGTCGATATTTTGATGTGATGAAAATCTTTTTTATAGTAAAATTTGGGGTCAAATTTAGAGAACTAAACAAGACCCGTGAGAAGATACAGTGAGCACCAACACACGGAGGATAAGCAGCCATGCAAAAAAATAGTTTTTTTATTGAACGGGCACCGAGGCTTGTTCTTGCCTCGGCGCCTCGCTCCAAGTTTTTTGAGCATTAATGGGAATTGGCATCTCTGGGCACACACTTTACGTAGAGGGCACAGCACATGTGAACTGTTGAATGGCGAAGAGGGATTTCGTTCACGGATGAAGCGGGAGCCCCGTGTCAGCTCAGGCGACATCCTTCTGGACAGCATCTGAACCAACTATTAACCACAACAGCGCTACCGTGATATTAGAGCTTCAAAACTTGTATAAACAGTCTGGGCAAAAGATTTGCCCGAATTTGATATCTGAATGTGAGCCAAAAGACCGAACTCATTCAGTTTCGTTTAGTGTTTACGAGGGCTCAAATTCAGTGACATTCATCAATATTTGGATGCCAATTTCAATTTCCAAACCAATTTTTTTTTCGAACTTGAAGTACACCAATATGTCAACCAATCTTAGTTATTAAATCTATGCGCAAGACATCATATATTTGTTCTGTAAAAATCTAAACAAAACAGGCCAAGATATGGCCAAAACTCATTGTCATTAGGGACTTGGAATTTTTTTTCCCGTGGAACTTTCTAACTTTCCCACAACTAGACTTGTTGAGTCTTGACCATTACTCTGTTTTCGTATGACATGGAATGTAGCAGCAGCTGTCTATACTTTCGCTCGTCATGCCTTTTTCCTTTGGAAATCGGAATCCGGCCCAGCCCAGGGCATCGGAAGTATCCCTGTCCATTACTCCTTGTTCTCTGGCTTCCCTCAATGGCGGCCCAAGCAAGGTCATCGTTGACTTAATTCCAATCCGATCCCCCCGAATTATGCCCGGTATAACGGTATGTAACCGTATTGAGAAGATAGTGGCCACCTATTTTTCAAGTGTAAGGAAGTGAGAGATTTCTGGCAAGCAGGCTCTTAATCTTGAGGAACTACGCCAAGTGCTTGTAAAGTGTAGATCAGGAACTGAAACTATCAGTGAAATTATGCAATTGGAATAGGATGTACGGAGTACGATATAAGACCCTGATCTTTTTGTGGCGTTGGTGATCAGCTAGGAACAGAGCCAATGAAAGAAAGAGAATGCCTTCAGCAGCTGATATTTGCAGCTCTGTTTTGTTTTATTTGAAGGAGTATGAGAAGCTTCAGAATCCCCCGAAACCAGTAAGACAGTGGCATTTGATCAGATGGAGATGGCCACATTACTTTACTACAAAGTAAATGTTGATGATTCTTTCAACACTACTTCTGACAAAGGTGGTTGGGGTTTTGTTATCAGAAACAATGAAGGAGTAGTTCTGCAAGGATTAGTAAATCTGCATCGGATTGCCAGTCAATCTGCATAGGATTAGGTTATCATACTTCACTGCACCTTCCTCTACCTTGAGCAGCTTTTCTAAATCATGGTCAGGCTTCTCTAACGATCCTATCCGACCTTATGCCGAACCACCAGGATCCCGGACTGGACCATGCGCCGGCATGCGACGACGTCGAGCCTTGAGCTCAGCAAATTTTTTTGGGCGAGGGCGCGAGGCAGGGGACTCTAGCTCCTATTTGTGCACACGGAGAGACGACAGAGATCGAGTTGGACTCACCTAGGCTTGGACTAGTTCGGTAGGGGCTGAGACGACGTTTAATGGAAGGTTTTGTTTCCGAGATCAATAAAAGAAAAATCCGATCCCACGGTCCCAAATCTATCGCAATAGAGCAGAGAACGCAGACGCGAGAAAAATCCCCCTGAATTCGAACCTTAGGGCGGTGCGGGCGATGGGTGAGGTGATGTCGGCGAAGATTGGGGTCCCAGAGGTATCGAGTCCCGGCGACGGCGACGGTAGCCTATCCGGAAGCGTCTCCGACGGCGTCGTCCCCAAGATGCCGCGCGGCTTCGAAGACGTAATGTTGCTTTTGCGCTCGACCGCACGGTGCGGTCGATTGGAGAGGAGAGAAGAGGAGAGAAGGAAGAAGAGAAGAGGAGAGGAGGAAGAAGAGGTTAGGGTTTCGGGGTTGGGGGAGGAGGACCGGACTCTAGAGAGGCGGTCGGGGGCGGCAGACGGTCCGGCGGAGGTTGCGGGCGGTGGGCGGAGGAGAGGCAGCGGGAACGCCGCCGACCGGGCGGCGGAAGACAGCCGGTGGGGAGGGCCGGCGGTGGGGGCGATGACCGGAGAGGTTCGGAAGGGCGGGGCCGGCGGCGGTAGGCGGGAGGAGGGAAGCCGGCCGGCGGCGGGAGAGGTGCCGGGGGAGGAGGAGGCTGGGCACGACGGCCGGCCGAAGAGATTCGAAAGGGCAGGGCGGAGGGCGGGGGCCGGGAGGTGGGCAGACGGCCGGTGGCGCTTGCCGCGGGCCGCGGGCGGTGGGGGAGGTGGGCGGGGCCGAGAGGGAGGCGGGCGGGGGAAGAGGTAGGTGGTGACCGCAAGTTAGCAAACTTGCGGTCGACCGCAAACTAAATAAGCCCCTTCGAAGAGGACACGAGGAGGGAGGTCCTGGCAAAGGGGCGCGTCAATGTCCTGCGTTCCTGCGAAATATCCAGAGACGTCGCCGCCGAAGGCGCCATGAGTTCCAACATCCGGTTCTGCGGTAAGCGCCATTTGCAGGTTAAGCTCTGGGGAGACGATGGATCTGAACATGTCGACAACTTCCGGTGGAACGGTTCACCGCTGGCATAGGAAGTCTTGCGCCCCGGGTGAAAAACTTATGCCAAAATCTATACGGACGGCTCCCTCTAGTTAGTCTTAACCAGAGAGCCTCTTGTTACTTCCTGACAGCACACAAGAACACACAAGAAAGTACAATATTGCACTACAAAGTAACTTGTTCCTCTTCGTCGGAGAAGCAACACACTCACAAAAAAATTAGAGAAGCAAATCACTGATTAGGGTTAGGGGGCTCGTGGTTTCCGGAGCGGGATCTATATGCGACATACCTAGAGGGAGCTCCGAGGAGCCGGCCGACCTGGCGGTGGTGGCGGATCGAGGGCGGTGAGGCCGGGCGGTGATGGCGCCGCCGGCCGGGGCAGCGGGGGACAACCAGTGGATGGGGTTGGGGCGGGGGAGCTCGTCAGAGACGGAGAAGATGACCCAGGCGGCGGTGGCGTCATCCGCTCGAATCCGGGCAAAAGGGACAAGAGGGGAGGGGACGAGAGAAGAGGGGAAGGGGGTGGGAGGCGGACAGTCCTCGTGGGGCGGATAGTCGTGGCGGCGGATCCGGCGGTGGTGGGCGGTAGGGGCGAGACACCATATTGGTTAGTGAAGGGTGGGGTTGAAGGGGAGGGATGGGCGGTGGGCGGCGGCGTGTTCGCCGCTGGCCACGGGCAGTGGGGGAGGCTGGCGAAGGTGGGGCGCTTGAATCGAGAGACTCAGAGGAAGACGAAGGCTACGGAGAAGACGAGGTTACGGTTGTGTTTTTTTTTTCTTCTATATGTGGAACGGGCGGGGGTGGACGGGTGGCAGCGGGGAGGGGCTCTCGACGGAAGTCTATCCGGAGAGCCCTCTCCCCCTAGTTGCCTCCAAAACTTATTTTTGCTCCAAGCTTTTCCAGCCGTCCTTTTTTTTACATAAGCATCCTGGTGCTGTATTACATTGCTTTCTCATAGGTGCTCATTTAATTTTTAGTTTTCTTTAGCCAAATAATGGTTTCTTGCTCTGGCATGACATATGGGGGGCATCTTGCAGAGGAACGACGGGAGGCACTGATGCAATATAAGGATGGCAAATTGTGTGGCAAAAAAGGGAGAACAAAACCTCCGCTGACAGTAATTCTGACCCTGTTGCTCGCGTAGAAGAATGAGGCTGTGTTTAGATCAGTGAAAATGGGTAAAAAAAAGGTCATATCAGACATTGTAGCGCACTGTAACACTTTTCGTTTGTTTGTGATAATTGTTGTCCTACCATGACCTTACTAGGCTCAAAAGATTCGTCTCGTCGTGTACATCAAAACTATGCAATTAGTTTTTTTTATTTACCTATATTTAATGCTCCATACATGCGTCATTTGCTATATTTAATATTTCGATGTGATATCAATGTGATGAAAAATTTGGAAAGTTTGAAGGAACTAAACACAGCCTGAGAGTTCCTTAGGGTACGGCACTCCTAGCCAGAAGAGGCCTGCGGCAATCAGCAACCCTAGGGAGAGGGATATAATGGAGCAGTGGCTATTGTCTCAACTACAGATATTGCACACTGATTAGCACTATCTGTAATATTTAGATCCCATCTCGCTGCTTCCAACCAAAATGAATCATTTTTTTGCTGCATTACTACTTCCCTTGTTCCGCAATAATCTATTTCTCAAATTCCACCCCAAATTCCATTATGTAAAAAAAAAGATTCTCATCACATCAAAATGTCGGTACATACATGAAGTCCTGAATATAAGTGAAATAAAAACTAATTGCACAGTTTGTTGTATTTTACGAGATGAACATTTTGAGCCTAATTAATTAATGTTTGAACAATTATTCATAAATACAAACGAAATACTACAGTGCCGTATTTATGATAAAATCTAAAGTTTGGATGTCCAAACTATGGAACTAAACAAGGGCTTAGTAGCTCTTCTGAGTTGTCTGACACCATCTAACAGTACTCCATTGCTTTGCCTCTTTAGTACTTACAATGCGTACCAGTTCCAGAAGTACTCAAATAATGTTGTGAGAATCAGCTATACTATTGGTTTTTCATGTTGTATCTAGTACTCTAGTGTACAATCATGGATGCTAAATTATATTGCAAATGGTCTCTAATTCAACACGATAGGTTCATCTTGAGTATTCTTACTGTTATGCATCTCCTTATCATCATTAGTACTAGATTTCCTCTGTCTTGATATATTACAACAGCAGTCTCACATTCATTCATTTTCCTCCTATTAGGTTAAACACGCAAATGTAGCATGCTGGGCATGTGTAAATTTTTCATGCTTACGGCGCGGGAAGTTGCACATGTTCTTGTCTTCTCTTGTTACCACGTGTGTCGACAGTGGAACGGTAAACTCCTGCTCTCTTCCCTGACAGGATTTAAGTTTGGAGCCAACAATGCTGGTGCCTGCGAGTGATCCTTGTGTCCACGATGACATTTTGGCTGTGTTTATTTCCCAAACTTCCACCCCAAAATTTTACTATACAAAAAGTCACATCACATCAAATCTCTCTCTTCATGCATGGAGCATTAAATGTAGGTAAATAAAAAAACTAATTACATAGTTTTGATGTACACGATGAGACGAATCTTTTGAGACTAGTTAGGTCATGGTAGGACAACAATTACCACAAACAAACGAAAAGTGTTACAATGCGCTACAGTGTCCGATGTGACTTTTCGACCACCTTTTTAATGATCTAAACACAGCCTTTGTAGAATGTGCATAGATTCTTTTACCATCATGATGTGGGGACAGGGCAGACAAGATTTCTACTTGTAATACTGCCAGATGGCACACGTGCTGATGGTATGGAAGTATTTTTTTGTTATATTACACGTGACTTTCTGTTTTCTCTCTTATGATAGTCGTATGTGTAACTTTGCAACAAGAATCGAAGATTTCTGTAAGGATATTGGAGTTGTCTATCATTTTTGCTCGCCCTTGTATGAGACCTCTTCTGATAGGATGGCTAAGGAGGAATACCTGAAGAATGTTGCTAATGAAATAAAGGCCAGGGTATTCTTTTTTGCTTTTCTGTTTTATAATGTGTCTCTTTTTTCTTATTTACATATTCTCATGCTTAGAGTTTCTTAATCAGGTCATGGAGTGCAACATACTTTCTTATACTTATGAGGATTTGAACATAGATGAGGTAGCAGAATATTATAGCTTTGACGAAGAGATGAGGGAAGATGGCTACTGCTACAAAGAGATGGGAGAAGATGATGGGTACAACTACAAAGAGATGGAATCTGTACAGCTAAGTAGCTCCCACAATGAGTCGGGGGAATACTCTTCTGAAGAGAAGAACCCGAGGCAAGCCACATTAGTGGCCCTCCAGATACGGAGGAGGGTGAGCAACAGCTATTGCCAGCTGAGGGTTTCACTAGGGATGGCAGTCAGACCCACGGGTGCCGGTGCCCACGGGTTTCGCACCCATTGGGTGTGGGTGCAAAATCTCACACATGGGTCTACACCCGACCCGACCCGTGCTGAAGCGGGTGCGGGTGTAGAATTTCACCCGTGGGTGACCCATGGGCCCCAAAATAACAAGAGTTTTCTAGTTTTTTTAAGCGGTCCATAACCATATGCATCATGAAATCAGCCCGACTCTCTAATTTGCTATGGATGGGTGGCTGGAGACTGGATGACAGGCTGGAGCATGGATGAATGGATAGAACCTGCAACTTGAATATGGTTTTGTACTTCTGTTGATTGATGATTGCTACTTGTGTGGTTGTGTTGTTGATCTATACAAATGTAATGGGTGTGTTCTTTTGTGGAACTGCAAGTTTGCAACTCTAATTAATATGATGTGAATATCTGGAATTTATTTTACTTGGTTATGTGTCGGTATATGTTATTTTTATTTGTCATGTAGAGAACCCAATGGGCACCCGCCACCCTACGGGTGCCCCGCGGGTGCAGGTGCGGGTGCTGAAATTCACCCGTGGGTCTCATAATGGGTGGGCGTGGCTAAATGTGACGGGTCTCGTAATGGGTTGGGTTTTGCTCCACCCGCACCCGACCCGACCCATTGCCATCCCTAGGTTTCACCACAATAGCTGATGCCATCCCACAGGTATCGCTAAGTGTTTAACATTATTTGTTACATTTGAGATCCATCTTATTGCTCCCATCCAAAACAAATAAATAATTCCTGCTGAATTGTACGTGTTTGACAAATTCTGTGTGGAGCACTTTTATGGCAAAGTTGTCTGATTCCATATAGCATTACTTCATTTGCGTGCCTCTTTGATACATGATACGGATGCCGGTGCTAGATACACTCAAATGGTGTTGTCAGAGTGAATTATACTTTTCGTGCTTTAAGTTGTATCTAGTGTACAACCACTCACTCTAAATTGTATTACAAATGATCCCTAACTTAAGACGTTACGCACTTGAGCATTCTTACTGTTATGCAAATTCCTCTTTTATCAGTTGTTCTAGCTTTTATCTGACTCTCTACTATATTATAACAACATTCTTATATTTATACATTTCTCCTGTTAGGCTAAAAGTGCAAACATAAAACCGTGGGTATGTCTGAATTTTTCACGTATTAGTGGCAAAGAGTCACTCGAGTTTGTATCTAAGCTTGAAACTTTGTGCGTGTCCATTGGAATGGTAAAGTCCTGCTCTCTTCCCTTGACTTAAGGCATTCAAATAATCATGTACAACACATCTGATTTTGTCTATCAACTTAACTTACCAGGATCTAAAGCCAGAGCCAACATTGATGTTCCGTATAAGCGCTTCTCATGATACTGATGTTGGTACCACTTTGTGGACTGTATTCAAATTCTTCGACCACTACGAAATTGGGAAGGGAGAGAAACTTGTACTTGTAATTATGCCAGAAGCGAGATATTCTCATGGTAAGGATTTTTTTTTTGGCAGAAGCACTCTTCCCCCTCTTTTTTTCATTTTTTTCACTGTCACATGTGCAAACTTTCAGCAGATATTAAACGTTCGTGTGGGAATCTTGGATTGGTGTGTCTGTTTTGTTTGCCCCGGCATGCTAGGAAAGCGAGAATGAAATATCTGAAGAATGCTGCTAGTAAAATGAAGACCAAGGTTGTTGTTTTGTTTTTCTGTCCTGTTTTTAGTAAGTTTTTTGTGTGTAATTCTCATACTTATTGTTTCATAATTAGGTTATACATTGCAACATCACTGCTTCTGAATCCTACGGAGATATGATTGATAGTGACCCTGAAGAGTTTTCTGGTTCAGACGGGAAGATGGGAGAAGATGATTCTCAGCAGTCTGAAGACTCAGCTCCGGAGATGGATACACCTCTATAGTTCCCACAACGAGTCCGGAGAACATTGCATATTTGAGAAGCTCTCTAGTTCTGACAAGGAGACTGGTGGAGAAGCTGCTTTTGCCTGTGGCCGAGACTTTCACTACTGACCGTGGTGACCTGCTGTTGGTTGTTTAATACTCATTTCAATCACAAAAGAGTGATTTTAGACATGGATGTAGTGCCCAAAATTTGTGTTCTACCACGCAGTATATATTTCGAAAACCAGAATACTGTTTTGGTGACAGTTCTATGAGAGACAAACTATGCACGGCATTTCAACTGTCTTTAATCTGAATATTTAAAGGATATGACTAACAATTTAATAAAAAGATTAGAAATTTGTACCGCGGACGGTTCACCCCATAGTCGTGGATGGTCCACCCTTCACTTGAAAAATTTCACCGGAATCTTTCCAAATCGCCTAGAACAATTTGCACTTGACCTACGGACAGTCCGTCATTCATACTGGCAGTCTGCCCCTGTCAACCAGTACCCCATCACTTAGAATTAGTTGAACTATGCTTGTGATATTTGCGTAGCCCCTTAAGTTAACTTCTAACCATAATAGAACATCATACACATCATCGTAAGCATCACGGCGTAATTTCAAGACATGTTTATTTGTTGAACATCATTTGCATTCGTAGAGAACGGCACGTCGGAGTTCGAGGAGGGTGAGCCCGAGCAAAAGCCCGTTTCTGATGAGACTTCCTTTCATCACGAAGGAAGACACCTAAGCATCATTATTCTCTATTTCCGATCGGTTATGTTACGATCCGTGCTTGCGTATGGTATTTATCTATGAATGCTTAGAACCCATTGGATTAGATACATGATCAACCTTGAACCTAGATCACTTCTAACTAGTTGAGTATGTTTGCTAGGTGTGGCGAGTAACTTCTTAACCATGCTTAGCTATGATAGAAGTCGAGGGGTGGCAAAGTCATCACCACTAGCGAGTTATAGGTTAAATGTTTGACAACCAAATTAAGGATGAGGAAGAAAGTAAAAGATGAGCAACTTGGGTAATGAAATAGAACGATTAAGGACCGATTCGTCATCGCTTTGATAGTTGAGAACCACTTCGTACAAATCACATATCTGCTATGGGAATGATAAGGTAAGAAGCATAAGTTGTCTGGTTCATTGGTTTGGTAAGTCCAAGTGTGATGAGGTGTTGCTAGAGGTTCTAGTGCATGTATCCACAAACGGGCCCTGGTAAGGGCGTATGGGGCGGGTACGTGAAAGATTGACAACATGAATTAACATTTATCCTAGGCTGTGGGTATAGTCATTGATCTTGTGCATTATATGGGAAAAGGTTATAGACCCATGTAGGGTTTTAATATATTGCGATAATCATGCACTTCGTCATTGAGTACACTCTTGTAGCTTCGACTTTGTGTAGAGTTTTTGGAAGGAGTTTATAGAAGATTGACCTTATGTTGCACTATCACTTTATTTATGCAATTGTATTAGTGTTTCCGTTAGATACTTTACAATGACATGTCTTTTGTTTACTACACCTTGATCAAATGTAGGTGCTTTTATGCAAAATAAATAACATTGTCACATCTTGCTGCTTAAAACAAATGTGTCCTCCTTGAAGTCATTCTAAGCATATAACCATATTTTGAATAAGTCATGCGGTACATTTTTGTACTCACGGTGATGTTGTTAAGTTATTTCAAATGAGCCACACCCAGAGGCCGTCTTTGGGTACTTCTTTTCTGCGAACAAAGGTGCAGGGAGCATTACATGTCCTATGTTATGGAAGAGCACTAGTGGCATGTAATCCGTTGCATGTATCGTATGAACTTTTCATTGCTAAACTACAGGACTCAATTATATGATATAAATCTGAATCTCCTTTATTTATATGTGATGACTATATGTGTGGTCTTTCATATATTTATGTGGGTGTTTTATGTCATGCATAGTGAGGTTGTATGTGGTGGATTATTTATGAACACACATTAGGGATTATTCTTCTTTAATTACTTTATCAATGGACGATACCTCGATTAAATTAGGATAATTTGGTGGGTCCTCACAAGTAGATGGACGATGGTGACGACCATGACGATCAATTTCAGTAGCAGATTGGTGTCGGCCAAGTTTGCAAATAGATGGACGACGGCGGTGGCGACCGGTTTTATAGTGGGTTGGTGTCAACGACCAGCGGTGTTCAGCTTTGGCGGTAGATGGACGACGGTGGCTAGGGAGGCGGCGGGAGGGTGATGTGATTTGTTCTGATGGTGCCAAGGTGAGGGGCGAGAGCCGGTGTAGGGTGATCAAGACGTGATACGAGGTCATCGATGATATGTTGGGAGACGCGAGGGAGAGAACGAGGAACGATTAGCGTCAATCCAAAGAGTGATCCGCAAACCTACGACAACACGACGCAAGGAGGAAACACATCCGAGAGTTAAAGTATTTCATCTGATGGGCAAAATCGACTGCAAGGAAAATCCTCTGAGAGCAGGACTAACAATATAGCCCGCTCGCCGGCTGCAAGGAACCAGGTAAGACTCAATAATGGTAGACCCCACTCCCTATTTAATGCTCTTGCAAGCTGCAGGTGCAACGTGGAGGACCAAGAATGATGAAGCGGCTCAACAGTACACATCGCCGGCAAAAAAGGGCGTCTCACGAGTCACTCGCTTTCTTCTCTCATGTTTTCTTTTTTTTCCGCGTAGGACCTCGCGTGCATTTCGCCCGCTGTTAAATTGCTCTAACGGAGCAACTACGAAGCTGCGCCCCCCACACCTGAAGATGTTAAGTTGGTAGATGTCATGCTAGTTAGTGATGGTTTTGGGCTAGTTAGCATTGGACCGATGAACGTACTTGTTGTAGCGTACGGTGTAAGGGTGTGTACTCCTGTTCCGCACGCGAAGGTCATTACGTTACCGGCCGCATCGTCGTCGACTACTGCAGTCGCCCCGCTCCAGCTGCCACCGCTAGTAGTACAGGTTTCCACCACGAGAAAGAGAGGCGCATTTTAAGCTGTCGCCCGCGCTGCCAACTGCCATGTACGGCTCCGGCCGCGCCACCTCCTGACGGTATCGCACGCCGGCCTTACGCCCTCAACCTCGCCATCGATCAAACCACCAATAAGCAGGGTGCGGGCGCGTGGCGGTTGCAACTACTCCGGAAAGGGAGATCACGGCTCGTCCTCCGGCGCGGGCGCGGCCGACGGCACACGGCCGGCCGGGCGCGTCGCGTCAGCCTTTTACTACGTGCCAACCTCCTTCCGATCAATGCGGTTAGACGTCGGCACCCGTTGGGTAGCGACGGTGACCCCGATCGAGCAGGAGGGTCGTTGCGCGGTTGCGGAAGCCGCCCGCCCGCCCGTCCCGAGGCGTACAGACAGCCGACGCCGAGACGTCGAACCGAGTAGTGGATGGCGGCGCGCGCCTGCTGCTCGATCGCCCTTGAGGATCTCCGATGATAGCTACCACTGCCCTATCGCCAGCGCGCATCATCACTCATTACTGTGTCAGCTCCCGCTCGGTCTCCTCGAGCTTAAATCGCGATGCGTCCGCCTATCGTTCTGATGGGAACAACTCACTTCTAGAAAGGGAAATTCAACCGAGGCAGATTTCAAGGTTTAAATATTGTATGTATATAGTAACTTAATTTGGCGTACTATGTAAGTGGATAGCAGTTCTTCGGCGAGGGTAACCTTTCATAGAGGCGTCAAGTGGAAAATCCTCACCTTAACTCTTTAGAATGATCCTCGCCTGAATAATTTGAGTGGCGCAGATTTAAAATAATAATAATAATAATAATAATAATAATAATAATGTACTCCGTATATAAGAGTGTATAGTATTACCCTAGAATAATCCTCAACATGATCGAGATCATTTATTGGCGAAATTTACTCGTAGTTTGGTGGCAGGAGCTTGCTTAGTTCCCAAATTCCAAAAAAAAGATTTCCGTCACATCCAAATGTCGGCACATGTATGGAGTACTAAATGTAGATGAAATCAAAAACTAATTGCATGGTTTGGTTTTACTTTGCGAGACGCACATTTTGAGCCTAAGTAATTAATGTTTGGACAATTATTTACCAATACAAATGGAATGCTGTTGACACCAAAAATTGGCACCAGGAAAAGGCTGACATGTGGGCCGGAATCGTCGAAGAGATATCATTCGGCAAAGGAGTTTTTTCCCCAGAGCATTCGGTAAAGACGTTCTGCGGTCGGGAGCGCATCGTCATTCGGCAAGAGAACTGTTCCGCAAAAGGCATTCGGGAGCGCGTGATGACATGGATCAAGTATAAGGAAAAGGCTGGTTTAACTTGGAATGCGAGGCGGATACGGTGCCCCGGCGTTTATCTTTTTTAGGAAATAAATAATGTAATCATAATCGATTAGGAGTCGTGTCGAAACCTGGGTATAAATATAAACCCATGGTAGTTGTAAAGAAATCATACAATCAATCATACAACAAACCGGCCCCGTGCCAACATCGAGTCCTTTAGTCGAGTCGTCGAGTTCTTCGAGAGGAGTCATCGATCCGTCGACCTCCGTAAGTACCGGCAACCCTGCACCATGCCTAGTATCATGCGGTGGATTTAGGCCTTGGTTCAGGAAGGTTCCATTGTTAGATCATGAGCCATGCGGTGGGCTAAGTTTTAGCTTGGAACAAGTTATCGGTTCTGTTGGATTTTGGCAAGATCTGATAGATCCATTAAGTTACCATGTGTTGCTCTGGATTTTACCTTTATGTTTGATTCATTACAACACTCTTTTGCCCAGTCTAGGTTGATTAGATTCGGTTCTAACTCTTAATGCACTGCGTTTCCATAGCCGAATTCGAAGTCAATCTAGATTGCCACGTGTTGCGGGTTCAAGCTCGTTGGTTTTGTGTAGATCTTGACAGAACCGGGTATCATGCGGTAGATGCAGGTTTTTGGGTCGTCTTAGAGCTAATCATCCGGTGGATTAGAATTCGATTCGATCTGATAGATCTATCATCATCGACGAAGCATGTTCCTTCTCCACGGAACCCGATTCGGCTATATAGCTGAATTCGGCAGTATCGTCACGAGTGAAACACGTCCATGGTTTTGTTTTAAATAAAGAATGCTTTTAGCTTTCCATGTTTAGGGTGTATCATGCGGTGGATTGCTCTATTCTTGGTTGGTGGTGTGATTCCAAGCAAGTCGTATCATGCGGTGGATTAACTTGTTTGTTTTCATGCTCGACGGGTTGAAAAGTACCTAGACATGCGGTAGACTAGTGCTTTTAGCCTATGCATTCTTGTTTATTATGAAATTATGGTCATGCTTTCGCCCTTTTATTTATCTATCATGCTCTGTTTCACGTTGATCGGTTATGAATGTACGTCACAATGTTTACTCAGTCGAATACCGATCTTTCGTCATGCTTACGTCACACATTCGGCAGTGTGCTCCCTGCGTGTTTTGCCGATTGCCGAATGATGCCTTAACTGCCGACAGATAGCTTCTCTGTAGCTATGTGTCGTTCGAGACTGGCTCCGTAGCCGCAAATATGGAACCGACTGGTATTGCCCGGTACGTTCCAGGTGTTATTTAAACATCTTTTCTCCCTTTGTCAGTTTCAGGAAAATTGACTGGCACGCTTTCGGATTCAGACGCTCGGGCCACGTGTGAAGCCAGCTAATTCGGCTTGCTGTGTGCTTGGCGTGAGGTGCGGATTTTACGCCAACACACTTTTTGGCACGCCCGGTGGGACACAAGCTTCGAAGATGCCTGAGTTGAAAGACATTCTGGATGTCACTTTCGAAGAATTATCTGATGAGCATCAACAAATGGTGAAGATTGCTGCAGATCAATTCATCAAGAAATGCTTGCTGTCTTTTGCTAAGAACAGGAGTGGTGCACCGTTTCTCAAGTCAGATCTGCCAAGAGTTCTTTTGCCGGGACAATCTGATCTTACTGAAGATGAAGAAAGGGAGAAGTTCTCTAGCTTGTTATACAAGGCTTTAGGAGAAACAATGACTAATCATAATGCTGCATTCCTGAACAGTTTTCGGCTAATATTGGTCAGCATCTTTGGTCAACACGTGGATAAGCCTTTTGAGCAAGTGCATGGACAACTTGGTGGCCCGACATATTTCAATGTTCAAGCATCGGCTCCCAAACGTCATGGTAAAGGTACTGAAGAAACTGAAGCCTCTGGAACCAAAGATGCGAATGGACAGCCGATTCAGCAAGAGCTTCAGCATGCATTTCCGAAACCTCGTACATATGGTGATATGGCATTCGGCACCACGGGAAATCCACCTGCTTCTGCTTACAAGATATCCCCTCTGAACAACAGGCTACAAAGGGATGTGTACGGGAACGGATATTCAGAGTTTATGGATTACAATGCTATCGACGCTCTCCCGAATCCCGGGTATGTTGGTACTGCAGGGATACCTGCTGGGAGACCAGGGAATCAAGATACCAATATTGACCTCATGGTGCAAAAAATGACCGATGTGTTACAGAGTCAATTCGGTCTGAAGCCTAAAAATCAGGGGTACATGTATTCGTCTCCTTTCCCAGAATGGTACCAAAGGGTATCATTGCCGAATAGATTCAAGGTGCCTACAGAGTTCACTAAGTTCTCAGGACAAGATGATACTAGCACTGTAGAACATATAGCTCGATATCTGATGCAGCTTGGAGAAGCTTCGGCAGATGAGGCTTTCAGAATCAGATACTTTCCTTTGTCGCTGACGGGTCCAGCTTTTACATGGTTTGCTTCTTTGCCTGCTCAGTCAATTTGTACTTGGAAAGACCTGGAGCAGAAATTCCATGCTCATTACTACATTGGCAGTACCGAGAAAAAGTTGGTTGATTTGACCAGCTTAAGGCAGAGGAATAATGAGACACCTACGGAGTTCCTCAGGAGATTTAGGGAAACAAAGAGCATGTGCTTTTCTCTGAACATACCTGAAGACCAGCTGGCTGGTATGGCTGTAGCTGGCATGCTGCCTGCCATTCGGGAGAAGCTATTCGGGATGGAGTTTGATGATCTGGGCCAGTTGTCACACAGATTGGCCTTAATGAGTAACCAGGCATATGGTTTCAAGAAAGATGCCAGATTTGCTAAAAATAATGATGTAGCTGACATCTATAACCAATTCCTTGAAAGAGCAGATCAAGAAGATGAGTATGAAGATAGCGAAGAGGTAGCCGCAGCAGAGATAGTGTGGGGTAAAGACCCAGTCATGGTGAATCAGAGGTGGATTAAACAGAATAAAGGCACCTATGATTTTGATGTAACTAAGGCAGATAAATTGTTTGACTATCTTGTGAAAGAAGGCCGAATCAAGCTACCAGAGGGACATTCTATGCTTCGGCCTGATGGAGTGAAAGATAAGAGATACTGTGGATTCCATGATAGAAATTCTCATTCCATCAATGAATGCAGAGTTTTTAGAGTGAGGATTCAGAAAGCTATCCAAGAAGGGCATCTGAAATTCGACAATAAGATGAAGTTGGACAATAACCCGTTTCCTCAGAACATGATCGGGTTCTCAATCAATATGGTGAGTACTGCCGAATCTGGAGAAAAGGGAAAAATGAGAGTCCTGACGTTGAAGAAAGCGAAGCAGAGTGGCTCAGTAGATCCTAATCGGCAAATCACGATCGAACAGATTCGCGAGGGGAGACCTCGCTTCCCGAATAGCCAATTTGAAATTGGGAATTCTTCTAAACCCAGAGTCACATCGCGTATTCTCCTCAATAAGTGGCAACGTCAGCAAGAAAAAGAGCACTACCAGAGACGTGAATACGAGGAGGAGAAAAGAAGGCGCGAAGAAGAAAGGTATGAAGAAGAACAAGAGGAATATGTCCGAGAACAAGAACGTGCACATTGGGATTGTATCTTCTTCAGACACTGTTGGAATGAGGGTTTAAAGCTGCCCACGTGGAATAACTGTCCTGAATGCAATAATGGATATGTCGAACATAGGCAAAATGTTGCCAGTCGCCGATCCGTCCACGAAAGAATTGGAAGGATACATCCTAGTGATGATCGGCGTTTAAAAATATATAAGAATGATGATCAACCAATGAAAAGACGTGCTGATCATAGATGGATTGATCATGAAGAAGAAGATCGTGAGTATGTCTGGCGGAAAGGACAGTGGTGTCCACCTGGTTTAAGAAGGAGCCAGAAGAGAAGAGTCCAACGCCTGAGGAATCAAGAGTTGAAGCAGGCAAGAACCAGGATGAGATCAATATGGCGTCCAAAAGACAAACCTGACGAATCGGGTCATTCGGCTCCTACATGCATGGTATGTTTCTTGCCGAATGAATTTATGGCTCCAGCTAATCAAATTGTACAAGAAGAGATATTATCAGAAGTGGATGAAGCCGAGCAATGTGGGTTAATGGCGCAATTGGTATTAAATAAGCAAGCTATTTTCGAGAAGCCAATCCAGAATCGGCACATGAAACCACTGTACTTAAGAGGATATGTTAACGGGAAGCCACTAACGAAGATGTTTGTTGATGGTGGAGCGGCTGTTAATGTGATGCCATACAATACATTCAGGAAACTTGGCGTGAGCCCTAGAGATTTAACGCCAACAAGCATAGTGTTGAATGATTTTGCTGGAAATCCTTCGGACACCAAAGGATGTGTACATGTAGATCTGATGATTGGGTCCAAGATTCTGCTTACAACCTTCTTTGTTATTGAAGGCAAAGGGGCATACAGCTTGCTACTTGGAAGGGATTGGATTCATGCGAATTGCTGTATTCCATCTACTATGCATCAACAGCTTATTCAGTGGATATATGATGAAGTGGAAATTGTCCCAGCAGATGATTCAATTAGTGTGGCTAATGTGGAACCAGCCTTCTGGGAATATCAAGGCATAGATTGTTTCTCAGGTAAGGACTGGGGAGAAGGTCCTGTTGAGCCAGTCAGCAGTGATCAACAGCCGATCGAAGCAGTCGGCTCTTTTAGTAATTTTTAATGGATAATCCAATCGATGGGACTGATGGGAAGCTAGGACGAGGATTTGTGTCGGCTGATAAATTAGAAGAAGTAGACATTGGAGACGGTGACAAACCAAGGCCGATATTCATCAGTGCTAGCTTGGATTCGGTTTTCAGAGAGAAGTTGATTGAGTTGTTAAAAGAATACAAAGATTGCTTTGCTTGGGATTATTCGGAGATGCCTGGTTTAGATCGTTCCATTGTTGAGCATCGATTGCCGATCAAGCCTGGTTATAAACCTTACAAGCAACCACCCCGGAAAATCTACAAAGATGAAGTGTTGGCCGATGTGAAGAAAGAAGTGGAAAGATTAATAGCAGCAAACTTTATTCGGCCATGCAGATATGCAGAATGGATCTCTAATATTGTTCCTGTATACAAGAAAAATGGGAAGATGAGAGTTTGCATAGACTTTAGAGATCTGAACAGAGCTACACCCATGGATGGATATCCAATGCCTATTGCTGACTCGTTGGTTGATGCTGCTGCTGGATATAAAGTGATTAGTTTCATGGATGGTAATGCGGGGTACAATCAAATTTTTATGGCGTTGGAAGATATAGCGAAAACAGCTTTCAGATGTCCAGGACATATAGGGTTGTTTGAATGGGTTGTCATGACGTTTGGTTTGAAGAATGCTGGTGCAACTTATCAGAGAGCCATGAATTATATTTTTCATGAGTTGATCGGCAAGATTGTGGAGATATATATCGACGATATTGTGATTAAATCATTGGATCATGAAGCACATTTGGCCGACATAAGGAAAACTCTAGAATGCACTAGGAAACATGGGCTCAAGATGAACCCAAATAAATGTGCTTTTGGAGTTTCGGCAGGAGAATTCCTGGGATTTCTAGTGCATGAAGGAGGAATAGGAGTTGGCAAGAAAAGTATGAAAGCCATTGATGAAGTTGTTCCTCCAACTAATCTTAAGGAATTGCAGTCATTACTTGGTAAGATCAATTTTGTAAGAAGATTCATATCAAACTTATCACAGAAGGTGTTGCCTTTCTCTTCACTGCTGAAAGTCAAGAGGGATCAGAAGTTTGTATGGGGTGACGAACAACAAAAGGCTTTCGATGAGATCAAGGAATACATGAAAGAACCACCAGTATTGGTACCTCCACAGCTAAACAAGCCTTTTAAGTTGTACGTGGCGGCCGATGCCCAAACTATTGGATCGGCCCTCATACAAGAATTTGAGGGAAAGGAAAGGGTAGTTGCATACCTTAGCCGAAAATTGCTTGATCCCGAAACGAGGTATTCGGCTACTGAGAAACTTTGTTTATGTGTTTACTACTCCTGTACAAAATTTCGGCACTACTTGCTACATGCCGAATGCATTGTGTATTCAAAGTTTGATGTGATAAAGCACATGTTGTCTATGCCGATTTTGAACGGAAGGATTGGCAAATGGATTTTAGCTTTGTCTGAATTTGAGTTAAGGTTTGAATCGGCAAAAGCTGTTAAAGGACAGATTATTGCTGACTTCATTACTGAACATCGCGATTCATCGATTAATTTGCTTGAAATTACTCCTTGGGTATTATTCTTCGATGGATCTTCATGCGACAAAGGTGGTGGAGTAGGTATTTTATTAATTTCGCCAAGAGGAGGGGTATTTGAATTTGCTATTCCTATTCAACCGACTGTCACTAATAATCAAGCCGAGTATGAAGCGTTGCTCAGAGGACTTCAATACTTGAGAGAAGCAAAGGCCATCGCAGTTGAAATTTTTGGGGATTCAGAATTAGTCATAAGGCAACTAAATGACGAATATGAGTGCAGAAATGATATCTTAAGGAATTACTATGAAGAATGCAAGCAAATCTTAAAAGAGTTTCAGTCGGTGATTCTGCGGCATATTCCTAGGGAAGACAATGGAGAGGCGAACATATTAGCTCAAAGTGCTTCGGGTTATAAAGAGCTTCAAGGAGTTTTTGCTAATGATGTATATGCTTTCGGGAGCAATCTGGCAGAAGATGATTGGAGAAAAGAAATTGTTGATTATCTGGAGAATCCATCCCGAAAGGTTTCTAGAAAGCTCAGGTATAAAGCTTTAAAGTTTGTTCTTCTTGATAATAATTTATATTATAAATCCTTGGATGGGGTGCTGTTACATTGCTTAAATCAAGAAGAAGCAAAAAGGCTGATGAGTGAAGTACATGATGGGTTGTGTGGACCACATCAATCGGCCTACCGAATGAAATGGGTTATTAGGAGAACTGGGTACTATTGGCCCACTATGCTAGAAGATTGCTTTGAATATTACAAGGGATGCCAAGATTGCCAGAGATTTGGAAACATTCAGAGAGTTCCAGCATCAGTTCTGAATCCTATTATCAAGCCATGGCCATTCAGAGGATGGGGAATAGATTTGATTGGCCAAATAAATCCTACATCTAGCAAGGGGCATAAGTTTGTGCTTTTGGCAACCGATTATTTTACTAAGTGGGTTGAGGCAATTCCATTAAAGAAGGTGACATCAGAGAATATGGTTGAATTTGTTAAAGAACATATCATTTATAGATTTGGAATTCCTCAAACAATCACCACAGACCAAGGAACTCAGTTTACATCTTCGGAGTTCAGAGATTTTGCTGAAAGTATGGGCATCAAATTGTTGAATTCTTCTCCTTATTATGCTCAAGCTAATGGTCAGGCAGAAGCTTCTAATAAGATTATGATTAAAATTATACAGAAGAAGATTGATCAGAAGCCAAGAAAGTGGCATTCGGTACTCAATGAGGCTTTATGGGCTTACCGAATGGCTCCACATGGGGCTACACAGACGTCTCCTTATGAATTGGTATATGGACATCATGCTATCTTGCCGTGGGAGATACAATTAGACTCAAGGAGAATAAAGTTGCAAAAGGATTTGAGTTCTAAAGATTATAATGATTTAATGATGGACGAATTAGAAGATTTGCATATGATTCGTCTCAGGACCTTGGAAAATGTTGAGAAAAATAAAATGCGAGTTGCTAAATATTACAACAAGAAGGTAAAAGTCAAGCAATTTGCAGAAGGAGATTTGGTTTGGAAAGCAATATTGCCGATTGGAACTAAATACAGTGCATTCGGTAAGTGGTCTCCAAACTGGGAAGGTCCTTTCAGAGTGGTCAGATGCGTGCCTGGAAATGCATATATCCTGAAAACTTTACTAGGAGAGGAGTTTACTACTGCCATCAATGGGAGATACTTGAAGAAATATTATCCTAGTGTTGAGATTGATCGTTGATTGAAGTATTCAATGTCAGAACAACTGAAACAGCCGGCATTCGGGAAGGAGCCGTCTTCAGAACAAAAAATGTTGACAGAAGAAGAAATGGCCAATATCAGAGTATATTGCCCTTAGTACAAATATTTTGCATCATGAGTTTGACCAAGTTATCACGAAAAGGACTACAGAAGACAAATTTTATTGCCGAAATTCCATGATCCCTAGTACAAACTAATGGAACAGCTTGTTCAGAACGGACTGGGGATGAATGGAATCGGCAATGGCGGCGCCATGAGCATCAAGGCGATCTATGGAGGCCTCGATGTCGTCGATCTCCTCCGGGTTGCCATTGGCGAAGCCGGTCGGTAGCCTGGAGTAGTCGGTGCCGGTGTGCGTCGACATGGCGACTAGGCCTGCGGCAGTGCCCAGACGGATGCCGTGCGAGGCCACCTCATCGATACGGCCTGCCACTGCACCGAGGCGAGCTTCTGGCGTGTCCCCAGGAGCATTCACCTTGTTTGCCAAAGACTCGACCAATGTCTTCAGCCGATCGAGTTCGGCGTCGCGATCTGTAAGATTACGAAGCAACGGCGGATTAGTTCAAGGTCGGATTGAAGATAAGCGAACCGCAGAAATTACCGTCGATGGCCTCGAGCAGCTGCTTGCGCTGGTGTTGCCATTCTAGATCTGCGATCCCGGCTTGTTTGGAGACGACCTCCAGCTCGTGCCGAGTGTCATCACGTTCCTGTTTGAATCGGCGGGCATCGCTATCTGAGTAGCGCAAATCCCAGTCGGGCCTGGAGGATCGGCTAGATGACTCCGAAGAGTCATCCGCTGCAGCCGGAGCCGCAGGTGGAACAGTAACAGGGTTCCATTGAATGAGCCTGAAAGCACAAAGAAAGTTGAGAATAAGGCAAAATCTGGAGGAAAAGATAAGGAGAGGCAGACAGTCATCACCTCCGACGAGCACCGGCGCGGCTCCCTTCGGCTTCATCGACGGCCGGGCGTCTTCTGTTGTTGGACATCAGGGTTTCTTGGAAGTTACTGTGCTATAAGAGGAAGAGACTCAGGCTAGCAGAGAGCTCGAGTTGAAAGATTTGGTGGAAGATTAGGAGTGCTCAAGGTTCTTATTTATGGAACTAACGAAGAGATTGAGGCCGAAGATTGTGGCGCATATCCCAAAGAGTTCGGAAGGTGGAAAGGATTTTCCAACCGATCGGTTTCCATGTCGTTTGGGATTCTTGCCGAGTCGTATTCGGTTTTGACTGAATGAGATTCGGCTATGTCGTGTTCGAAGCGTTTTCGGGTATGACACTGTTATAGCCAGCTTTGCCGAATGAGTTGTCCACAATAAAACAAAGGGAGATAAGAAATGGCAAGATTGCAGGATTGATAAAGCATTCGGCTACAGACTGTTTGTTACAATTACAAACCCAAGTACTTTGAGATTACATTTTTAGCATTTGATATCATATTGCTAATGCTCTCTAATAGGTTTTTGTCAGCTTCTTGGGTTCTAGCCAGAGCAGCAAGCTTTGCCTTGAGTTGTTTGTCTTCGTTTAAAGCTGCTGAAGCTTCCTTTCGCATCTTCTCTGTTAACTTGGGAAGCTCCACTATCTTTTTCTTATCAGCTTCAATTTCGGCCGATAGATCTCTCAATTCGGCTTCAAGTGCAGCTTTTCTGACCTCCTTCATTTCAAGTTCAGATTCCAATTTGGTCAGTAATTTCTTGCTGTTCTGAGCTTGAGTATGCAGGTCTTTCACAGATTGTTTGGTTGTGGATCTCCTCTGTTCCAGAACTGGTTGAGAAGATTGGTTCTTTAGAGCCTGCTTTACTGCGGCGTATTGTTGATCCAAATGAGAGACTGGTTCCAAAGAAGTTTTGATATCGGCAGGGAGTTCTTGGTCAATGGATTCCAATACATCCCTTAAGAGATCAGCATCTTTGACTTGATCTTGGATATTCTTATGCAGCAAAGCAAGGATATCTTTCAGCTTTGTTTGATTTTCTTCTGACAGAGCTTGGCCAGAAGATGTTTCTTCCCCTTGTTCGGCAACCAAGTCGTCCACAGCAAAAGAATAGCTGGATGATGAAATGGTTTTCTCCTGAAAGATGATTCTTGCCGAATTAGTAATAATCTGCTGAATAGAAGAGTGGGGAAGTTGAATGATTATGTTTACCTCGTTCCTGACTTCCTGAATAGGAGAAGGAAGCCTTTCAGGCTCAATGGGAAGATTCTGTGTATCTTGCTGAGGAGAAACTGGAAGACTTCTTGGTGAAGATGGTGCTTCTGATTGGGGAAGAAGTTGCAAAGCTAAAGATGAATCATGATGAGAAGGAGAGCTCTCCAAGATTGGATCCATTGAGGATTGTTCTCCAGTTAACAAGAAATAAGTGCCGATGAAAGAGAAGTTAAGAAGATAAAGTGGTAGAATTTTACCAATCAATGAAGCATCGGCAAGAGCTGCACTGATTGCTGATTGCTGTGCTTTGGCCTGAAACCAAGAAGAAATAAAGCTGAGCAAAATACCAATGGCATTATGGTCGAAGAAAGAAGGCTTTGATCTTGACAACCTTTTTGCTGCTTGTTCTTTTCTTCTTTACCACTAAGGGAGCAGCTAAAGAAAGAGTTTTTCTTTTAACAGATGATGGTCTAGTGAGTATTGGATCTAGAGAAGCCTGTCTAGCCATCAGCTGAGCCAAGGTAGGAGATTGGTGCCCCAAAGCAGATATTGGGCCTGCAGCTTTGTACAAAATCGCCCTGGCAAGAGGGGCAGGTGTTATGTCCTGCAAAATAACAGAGTCAGAATCAATTGAGGTTAATGTTATTGAGACAGATAAAGGAATAAGCATATTACCTCTGAAGTTGGCTGATAATCAGGCATTAACTCGAGGCAGAAGGGATGGATTGGCATGTTGAAGATATGATCATGGAGTTCTTGCCACCAGAGAGTGAAAGAAGGATGGGCAGATATTATTGGCACAAAAGGATCAGGTGCATAGATAGTTCCACAGCATTTATAAGTGAAAATCCTTCTTGTCTCTGTGGAATCTTTGACAATCTCCCTAGGCTTGAGAAATTCATGAAGAAATAGCCTTGGGGGCACTTGGCCACATCCCAACTGTCTAGCCATCATGTTTGGCTGATAATATTCATAAGTGCTTTGAACCAATCTCCCTCCACAGAATTCGGCTGGCAGGATGCAGGGCTGGATAAAGGCATTGAAGATTGCTACAGATTGTACATCAGTGCATCCAGTCTCAAAGCTGAATTCGCAAGGGAGAGTAAGATTGTCATTATCCAAATATGGGAACCAAAGAGGATGAGCAAAGCCTCTGAAGAAGAGCTCAAACAGTTCACCGATGTTCTTGTTGATAGATACAGTGGAAGCAGCTTCTCCATAGGTTTGACAACCTTTGGTTCTCCGGGTTTCTCCTTCTTTGTAATTGATTGAAGGGAAGTCTCGGTTGTTGAGGTCAATAGCAACGATTTGATGCATGTACAACTGCAGCCACATTTGGACAAACCACCAGGGACCATTTACACAAGGAATTTTCTTGCTGGTATGCATCAGGTGGGTGGTTTGGTTGAGCATGTGGTAGACACTTCCTAGGAGGTATTTTCCAAGTGGAATGAGTTTTCCAGCAGCCAGCTCTTCAGCCATCACGATATGATTCAGGGTTGGCTCATTGGCTTTGCCACAGAAGACTGATCTGCATAGCCACATATTCAGGAAGGCCCTGTATTCGACATCAGTCAGAGGGCCATCAGACATATGGTTCTGGATGTATCTCTTGTATCCAACCCCTGTTTTTACTCCTGTCTGCTTGGAGGAACCTTTGTGGTCATATGGATATACAGTTCCTGTAACACTCAGGCCGGTCATCATGTAGACATCGGCCAAAGTGGGAGACATTGGGCCATGACCAAAGAGAAAAGCATTTGCACCATTGGACCAAAAGTGGCAAGCTGCAATCAGAAGGTTCTCATTCTTTGGTGTTTCGGCTAGTGACAGCTCTAAACAATGAGAAATACGCAGATGATCCCAGTTCTGTGCTTGGGGGCTCTTGTCGTCAGATATCCTTTTGTACCAATTTCTCCAGCCGGCAATTGGGGGCAAAGGCCAGTTCTTGAAGGTGTCCTGCCACTCATGAGGTTTTGTCAATGAAATTTTGAAAGGGATCCTCTGAGATTCGGCCGCGATGATTTCGGAAGAGTCTGAATCCCCTACAGGGCCGAGGAAGTAGGATGGAGCTTTTTCCTCAACGGGGATGAGGATTTCGGCAGCTAGGGCCTATCAAGAATGGAAGGGGATGAGAAGAAATTTAAGATGCAAATCGAAAGAAGAATACCGAATGTGCTTGAGGGGATTGAAGCTTACCTGGAGGGCAAGATCTTGGTTCGCCATTTGAAGATTGAATCTTGAAAGTCGATGACCTAGGGTTCGGATCCGGATGAGAGCTCCAAAGATTCAAAAAGGAGAAGCGGGTGCCGAGCAGAACTAACTTGGGAATGTTGAGTGCTTCTGGTCAATTCCGAGATAAAATTACCTTTTATCCCGAAATTGAAGGGGCATGTGTTGACACCAAAAATTGGCACCAGGAAGAGGCTGACATGTGGGCCGGAATCGTCGAAGAGATATCATTCGGCAAAGGAGTTTTTTCCCCAGAGTATTCGGTAAAGACGTTCTGCGGTCGGGAGCGCATCGTCATTCGGCAAGAGAACTGTTCCGCAAAAGGCATTCGGGAGCGCGTGATGACATGGATCAAGTATAAGGAAAAGGCTGGTTTAACTTGGAATGCGAGGCGGATACGGTGCCCCGGCGTTTATCTTTTTTAGGAAATAAATAATGTAATCGTAATCGATTGGGAGTCGTGGCGAAACCTGGGTATAAATATAAACCCATGGTAGTTGTAAAGAAATCATACAATCAATCATACAACAAACCGGCCCCGTGCCAACATCGAGTCCTTTAGTCGAGTCGTCGAGTTCTTCGAGAGGAGTCATCGATCCGTCGACCTCCGTAAGTACCGGCAACCCTGCACCATGCCTAGTATCATGCGGTGGATTTAGGCCTTGGTTCAGGAAGGTTCCATTGTTAGATCATGAGCCATGCGGTGGGCTAAGTTTTAGCTTGGAACAAGTTATCGGTTCTGTTGGATTTTGGCAAGATCTGATAGATCCATTAAGTTACCATGTGTTGCTCTGGATTTTACCTTTATGTTTGATTCATTACAACACTCTTTTGCCCAGTCTAGGTTGATTAGATTCGGTTCTAACTCTTAATGCACTGCGTTTCCATAGCCGAATTCGAAGTCAATCTAGATTGCCACGTGTTGCGGGTTCAAGCTCGTTGGTTTTGTGTAGATCTTGACAGAACCGGGTATCATGCGGTAGATGCAGGTTTTTGGGTCGTCTTAGAGCTAATCATCCGGTGGATTAGAATTCGATTCGATCTGATAGATCTATCATCATCGACGAAGCATGTTCCTTCTCCACGGAACCCGATTCGGCTATATAGCTGAATTCGGCAGTATCGTCACGAGTGAAACACGTCCATGGTTTTGTTTTAAATAAAGAATGCTTTTAGCTTTCCATGTTTAGGGTGTATCATGCGGTGGATTGCTCTATTCTTGGTTGGTGGTGTGATTCCAAGCAAGTCGTATCATGCGGTGGATTAACTTGTTTGTTTTCATGCTCGACGGGTTGAAAAGTACCTAGACATGCGGTAGACTAGTGCTTTTAGCCTATGCATTCTTGTTTATTATGAAATTATGGTCATGCTTTCGCTCTTTTATTTATCTATCATGCTCTGTTTCACGTTGATCGGTTATGAATGTACGTCACAATGTTTACTCAGTCGAATACCGATCTTTCGTCATGCTTACGTCACACATTCGGCAGTGTGCTCCCTGCGTGTTTTGCCGATTGCCGAATGATGCCTTAACTGCCGACAGATAGCTTCTCTGTAGCTATGTGTCGTTCGAGACTGGCTCCGTAGCCGCAAATATGGAACCGACTGGTATTGCCCGGTACGTTCCAGGTGTTATTTAAACATCTTTTCTCCCTTTGTCAGTTTCAGGAAAATTGACTGGCACGCTTTCGGATTCAGACGCTCGGGCCACGTGTGAAGCCAGCTAATTCGGCTTGCTGTGTGCTTGGCGTGAGGTGCGGATTTTACGCCAACAAATGCTATAGTGACGCTACAGTGATAAAAAGTTAGAAACTAAACGAGGCCTCATTGTAAGTTTGGTGGCAGAAGAAGAGAGAGAGCGGAGGGCCTTGTTTAGATCCCAAATTCCACCCCCAAAGTTTACTATGCAAAAAGAAGATTCTCATCCTATCAAAATATCGGCACATGCATGGAGTACTAAATGTAGATGAAATAAAAACCTAATTACGTAGTTTTGTTGTACTCTGCGAGACGAACATTTTGAACCTAATTAATTAATTTTTGAACAATTTTTCATACATATAAACGAAATGGTACAGTGACGCACGCACCCCAAAACGCCAAAGTTTGGCTCCCAAATTCAGGAACTAAACAAGCGTCCCTTGAGTGACACGGTAGGACTAGGACAACAAGCTTACTCGTACGTACAAGAGAGCCCCTCTAATTAATCGGCCTCGCCCTCGAGCACAGTCGCTCGACTGGGCGCCATTTTCTCGATTCAAGTTTCCATTCAAAGCAGCGGCTGGAGAGAGATTGTGACATTCAGACAGTGCACAAGGGCCTTATTTAGTTCCAAAATTTCACCCTAAATTCCACTGTGTAATGTCGACACAAGGATGGAGTACTATAGATAAAATCAAAAACTAATTGCATAGTTTTGTTGTACTTTACGAGACGAGTATTTTGAATCTAATTAATCAATGTTTGAACAATTATTCATAAATATAAACAAAATGCTACAGTGTCGTATTTACGACGTTTTCTAAAATTTGAGTGTCCAAACTTTGGTACTAAATAAGGCCCGAGTTGCCTTTGGTCTGATGCCAGTCTCTGATTTGTAGTACTACTCGCAGGGAAACACTCGCCTTGCCGGCACAAACCACAGGCCTCTACAAGCCTATCAGTTACGTACCGTCAGATCGGCCACAGCAACATCAAATTCTTCTTCAGATGGATGGAGACAAACTTCCAAAAAATTCAGAACAAAGGCATCTCCGTGCCACTCATGATCGTCCAACCAGAAGGCAATCAACTAGTTCAAGGCTGCAAGTTGCAACTCGTGGACCTGGGCGTCAATGCCTATCAAGAACGCCCGGGCAGCTCCTGAATTCTTGATTGATCACGTATACCTGCAATTTGGTTGTTCTGATACACGTCCATGTCGGATTAATTGGGGCAATCTCTGTCACTTGTGAACAAATATGGCCATGTTTGAATGAAGGAAGTTGGAAACCGAATTTTATTTATTCAAGATCCAGATCGGACGTACACGCCAGAGCTACAGTTCTGAGGAGAATGGTCATCACTGAAACATTCCCTTCAGTATTTGCAGCCGTGACTTCTTTTTTTTAAAAAGAATAAAATAAAACTGTCTCGTTATCTCACGTCGCAGGATTCATGTGCATTAATAATTAGACTGAATAGTTGTTGCCTTGTAGCAACTGAACTTCCTTGCTCTGAAACTTGATAGATATATTGACCTTCAGGAACTTACACAGCGAAGCTCTCATGCATCCACGGATCAAACGTACACCAACCGTAAGAACTGTTCAAAAACCCCGCTGATGATCTCTCCAGATATCTGCCGCGTCTTTTCAGTGTTGCCATGATCAGACTACGAGACCACTGGAGTAACTAGCATCCCTGAGTGCCTGAGCGGTTGGATGTCTATTTCAGTCCTGTTCTAGCAATTTAAGCTAGTAATGAGCTGGACATTTGTTAGCTCAACATTGTATTACCTGTGAACCACCGTACCGATAGCATATCTATCATCGCAATGACGAGTTGACACAAACTTTCTTTTTGGAAACTATACTTTCTATTTCTTGTGGATTTCGTTCGTTTCGAGAGGGCCCATAAATTATTCAGTTGGAGGTCTATTTCGGACTTGCAATTGCCATCTAAACTGGATTTGGTCTTTGAAAAGAAAGACTAGGCGGAACTGAAAGTTTGCGATTGAAATGCCTGCCGAAAATAGCAATCAAATCTTAAAGACAGTCTCATTCCATTCACTCGGTGACTCGGTCGTAACCTTTATGGCTTCTATCTTCATCCCTGCATCCACGGTCATTAACCCCTTCACTGCAGTCTACAACTCTTCAGACGCTAACCAGTTGTTACCAAAACCCTTCACTGCGGTTCACCGCCATGGCCATGGCTTTCGAGCTCTTCTTCCTCAGTTCCTCGCCATAACGCGCCCCTGCCCTACGTGTGGCAGGTACTAGCTCTCCAAAAAGAATACAACTCTAGTACAGTGTTCGGTCAAACTCTCGTAACTTGATCAAGTTTGTATTAAAAAGTAATAATATTTATCATATTTACTATATATTATTAGATTCGTCATGTAATATAGTTTCATATAACACATATTTAAAAAAATGTTAATACTATTTTCTATAAACATAGTTAAAATTGAGACACTATACATTGACGGATTGACCTGTTCTTTTGATCAGTGTACTAGCTATCCAGTGTACTTAGCTGACATGTGGTGCCCTGGGCTCTGACGGAATGGTTCATCATAGGCGCGGGGCCCGCACTCACCCGAGGGCTTGGCTTCGCCGGCCGCTTTAAATTGTCGCTGCCACTCGTCTCGTCTCGCTTCAGAGTTCAGACTCGAGTAATCACAACCACTGCTCCACGCCCTGAGCCTGCCTGGCCCCGGACACCCGTTGGCAGCTACTAGCCGTCCATCACCGCCAACGCGCAACGCGACGGGGGAGCGCCGCCTCGGGGTAGTAGCACCATGGGCTCCACGGCGCAGCTCAGGCGTCTCAAGCCCCTGTACCAGCTGGTGGTGAACAACATCCTTGCCATCGTCGCCGTGCCCCTCGCCGCCGCGGTTGTGCTCAAGGCGGCGGAGCTGGGCCCCGGGGAGATCCTGTCGCGTCTCCGCGCGCTCCGGCCGGCGCACATGTTCCTGGCCGCGTTCCTCCCGGCGGCGGCGGCGGTGCTGTACCTCAAGCTCCGGCCGCGGTCCGTGTACCTGGTGGACTACGCGTGCTTCCGCACCAACCCCAACTGCCGCGTCCCGTTCGCCACGTTCCTGGAGCACTCCCGCGTGTGGCCCGGCTTCGACGAGCGCAGCGTCCGGTTCATGACCCGGCTGCTTGAGCGCTCCGGTCTCGGGGAGGAGACGTGCCTGCCGTACGCGCAGCACTATATCCCGCCGTCCCGGGACCTCGAGTCCTCCCGCGCCGAGGCCGAGCTCGTCATCTTCTCCGCCATCGACGACCTGCTCGCCAAGACCGGGATGTCCCCGCAGGACATCGACATCCTGGTCGTGAACTGCAGCCTGTTCGCGCCGACGCCGTCCTTCACCGACATGATCATGAGCCGGTACAAGCTCCGCAAGGACGTGCGCAACGTGCACCTCGCCGGGATGGGGTGCAGCGCCGGGCTCATCTCCGTGGAGCTCGCCCGGAACCTTCTCCAGGTGGCGCCCTGGGGCGCGAAGGCGCTTGTGGTGTCCACGGAGACCATCACCCCGAACTACTACATGGGGCAGGAGCGCGCCATGCTTCTCCCCAACTGCCTCTTCCGCATGGGCGGCGCCGCCGCGCTTCTCTCCACCAACGGCGCGGGCGCCCGGTTCCGGCTGGCCCGCGTGGTGCGCACCCTGCGGGGCGCCTCGGACAGCGCGTACCACTGCGTGTACCAGGAGGAGGACGCCCGGGGCAACGTCGGGATCAACCTGTCCAAGGACCTGATGAACATCGCCGGCGACGCGCTGAAGGCGAACATCACGGCGATGGGCCCGCTGGTGCTGCCGGCGTCGGAGCAGCTGCTGTTCGCGCTGTCCTTCATCGCGCGCAAGGTCCTCAACAACCGGATCAAGCCCTACATCCCGGACTTCCGGACGGCGTTCGAGCACTTCTGCATCCACGCCGGCGGGCGGGCCGTGATCGACGAGCTGCAGCGGAGCCTGACGCTGTCGGACGAGCAGGTGGAGGCGTCGCGGATGACGCTGCACCGGTTCGGGAACACGTCGAGCAGCTCGCTGTGGTACGAGCTCGCCTACATCGAGGCCAAGGGGCGGATGCGCAGGGGCGACCGCGTGTGGATGATCGGGTTCGGCTCCGGGTTCAAGTGCAACAGCGCCGCCTGGGAGTGCATCCGCCCCGCTGCCAACGCCGACGGGCCATGGGCCAACTGCATCCACCGCTACCCCGTCCACATCCCCGACGTGCTCAAGCACTGAGCCGGCCGGGCGTCACCGGCGCCGCCCTGCCCGTGACCTCCCTCTCCGTCCCGTATCTGTTTGTGCTCCGGCCCGGGTTGCCATTGCTTGCTACATTTGGTTCGTGGAAAACGAACCGTTGCAACAGCTTTCGGTCGTGTCAGGGCGGCGGGCCGGTCTGGTCGTCATAAAGGCGGGGCGGGTCGGGCTCGCGCGCATGTGCGCCGGGGCGTGTAGTTGTGGTCGAGTGCAAAAGGGGTCCGGTCCGGGTCGCGTCACCCTCGTCCAGGAGGGCACCTATACTATACACGTACGTACACTCGTCTGGTGACACCCGTGTCGTGTTGCGTTCCCATTTCCTTCGATATGTTTTTTCGCGTTTCTTTTTCATTTATTTATTTATTCGTCCAGCATAAGGGCATAAGGAGAGAGACGAGAGCTAGACAGTGAGGAAGAAGGAGATTAAAGGCTTGATGTATCTGTATACCTACTCCATATCAAACATTATTTGTTTCAATTTGGTACTACCTGCATACATCGCCATCAGCCCATCAAGCTGCTGAGGAGAATCAGATTGTTCACTGTTGCTGTCTGTTGGCTGATGCGCGCCCTATCTTCGTGCTCGCCGTTGACCGTTGCGACTGTGCAGCTCCTTGGTATGCTAGCAAAGCATGCAGAGCACATGCAGAGCTTGACAGTGTCATTTCATTTTCAATCAGCAGTGTGTACAGTTCTGTCTCTGGCGCGGATTAATTGTCCCGGCTGACACTACTGGCGCGCGCCGTACACGCGAGAACGCATACGTGTGTCGCCGCTGCGTGCTATGCATGGATGGCCGGCGGGGCTGTATGCGGTCGACGGCTGAATGTGTGCAAACGGTGCGACAAATTCGGACCATTTTCGTACATGCTGTATTGTTTCTCCTACCGTTCTCGGTTTTAGTAAGACGTAAAACGGGCCATTTTCAGTTCATTTCATGATAAAATGACGAGTACCACTCAATAGTTCATTTCTCAACTACTATGAAAAAAATCCTGCACCGGTTGGAACTGTTTCTGTATCTGTAATGTTGTTCCCCTCCTCTTTCAATCATTTTCACCCGTTAATGTGAAGCTAGCGCGGCCGTGGCCGTCATTGCCGTGGAGGAAAGGTTGCGCCGTGTCATGATCTTGCGGGTGGTTTTCCTTTTCCTTCTCTAGGGCGATACATGTGCACATATATATGTCGTCGATTGAGACCCAGCAGGGCCAAATGCAGCTGACTGTGCTCGTGTACTGCTCATGCTTATTATGCTCACGGACCACGGTGAGCTAGCTGTCCTCTTCGTGTCGTTAATGAAAGCATGCAACCGACCGTGTGCTTCTGAATCCTGGTGGTTCTACGAGTCCGTTCGGCTGATAGAATGAACAGTGTTCGGCTGGTAGAATGAATAGTATTATATGAGAGGAAATAAGTTGAAACCAGCCGAAATAAGCCAAAAGAGTCTATTCGGCTGATCTAGGCTTGGCTTATTTCCTCGAGTTCTAGATGATATTGTTTCCAGGAGTAAAATGCATGCCGAGTCACTAAACTTGCACCAAATTCTCGCTCAAATTACTTAACTTGCAAATAGTACACAATACATCATCAAACTTGTATCCTTATTCATCATATGTCCTTTTTCTCATATTTGACAAATCTTACCAGTTGGGGTCATCAAACTTGTATCCTTATTCACCGGAAGTCCTTTTTTGCATGTCTAGTTTATTCTATCACCTGTAGGAGATTACACTGATTTCTACGACACATGGGACCTTGTGTTAGGACTAGAGGTTTACTGAAGTTAAGTGAATGGAAATTAGGAGTACGTGTTACTTAGTTGTATAAGATGTGCAATCTTAAAGATTTGCTATTTATGTTGAGTTCACAAGTCATAGAAATGTTATAGTTAAGGAAACACCATTTATTTTTGTTTGATGAAATGTTGTCATATTTACACATAGAAGCATGAGATATTTTCAAAATTTTATTTATGGTGTCATTTGTGTGAACTTAATAATAACTTTATTCAGTATGAACTGAATTACAATTACATGTGAACTTAATTTTATGAAGCTACCAATATAAGTTACAGATTTTCTATACTAGTTGGTTTTCATAATCTATAGCGACATCTCCTAAAAAGCGACTCGCTCTCAATTACCATCCCTCGTCCTAGATTTAGAATGTTTAGAGTTGATTTTTAATTCCTTTCTCCAACCTAAAATCTTAAACCTATGGATAGATATAGAGATTTCATCAGCACTTGCAAACATTGTTCTCTTATGATAACCAGTGACATACTAAGATTCGAGAGAGAAAAATAAGGACCACCTACAACCTACTTATCTATTTTGGAGACCCAAAACACCCAATTTGAGTTATTAGATTAGTTAATATGCTCCATTAACCTATATTTCTTCTTTACATATTATTATTAGAGTTATCTGGATCCCTGGGAAAGGAACAGGCACACGGGGAATCAATCAGCAGTTTTGATCTTCTCGCGGCGTGGTGACAGATTGGCAATCTCTGAAGTGCATATATACAGTACCTGACGATCTGAAGACGGACGTATCTTGGGCACGTGGCCGACTTTTTTGTTTTTTAGCCCTTTTCGCGAAAGAAGTTCACAAATACGTTCCTGGTGGAAAGATTTCAAAAAATGAACCCTAGGCTCGGCGCCATAGCACGCGGCGCCGAGGTCACACAGCTCGGCGCCACGGTGCATGGCACCGAGCCATCGCGAGCCGAGCCGGCGTGGCGTCCGACGTGGCAGGGGGCTCGGCGCCATAGACCATGGCGCCGAGCTTGGCGCCGTGGATCCTGGCGCCGAGCACGGCGCCATGGATCTTGGCGCCGAGCCTTTGAATAGGACTCGGCACCGAGCTCCTCCCGCGCCAGTCCACCTCGCCCGCTCGTCGTTGCCCGCGCCTGCGCCCGCGCGCGCCGCCGCGCCCGACCGCGCCGCCCGCGCACGCCGCCGCCCGCGCCCGCCTGCCGCCCGTCGCCGCCGGGCTGGGCCGGCCAGGGCCCGGCGCCCCTGGCCCCGTAGCCCCCCGGCCGTCGGCGCTCGTGCCGCCGGCGCCCGTGGCCCGGCGCCACTGCCCCCGGGGCGCCCCTGCCTCCTGCCGCGTCACCCCTGTCGTCTAAGGTAAAAAAATTAGAGAAACAGTCAGTGATGTTAGTAATTTATCTGATAGCTAGAATTATATATACTAATTTTATTACTATAGAAGTAGTTAGTGATTTTAGTTTAGTATATGCATAGTGATATTAGTTAGTGATAATATTTACGGTAGTGTTTTAGTTAGCGATATCATTAGTATACTACGTTAGTATAATCAAGATTAGTGGTAGTATAAAGTAGTATATATTAGTATATATTTGTAGTGATAACTAGTGGTAGTTTTGAAGAGTAGACATAACTTACGGGATAATGAAAGTTTGTTTCGATATTTGCATGTAGTACTAGATGGACAACCTAGTGAACATATATCATGGTGGTAGTGTGGAAAGAGATCGTTATGGATATGTTGAGTTTGTTGACATGCAAAGTGTGTCGGTTCTATTCAATGAAAGGTCATCTTTTAGTGAGTTTGTTGTAAGGGCTCGTGAGGAGATACGTTCCCATGGAGACGTTGATGACATAGAAGTTGACGGTGTTATCAACCTAGGTGCTCCCCCCAACATCTTGAGGCGGACCGTCCGAATTGACAGTGAGAACCAATGGGACAATTATGTGAGAGTGGCAATGAAGAGTCAGTTGCAATGTTTAGATGTGGTGGTGCGGCCGGTGTTTATTCATCCCACCCCTAACATGTGTGGCCCAGTAATGGATCATCTCCCACATGGTGACTCTCCGTTACGGGAACTTGGTAGGAGTTTTGATGAACCTTTGCCGAGTGTCCCCGATGCTCAATCTGCTCCTGATAGTAAGTATCGCATCCACATATGTTGTTGGAGCTCATGCAATATCATTTTATCATGATATCCTTATCTTTGTGTCTTTTGTTGTATAGGGGACATTCATGATAATGTCGGTGTTAACTCGTTGCCCTATGGTGTCCGAAATGAAGAGGAAATTATGATGAGGACATCACTCCTATGGATACTCACAACAATCCTCCATTGATCGTTCAAGGTCCAATCACTAGAGCTCGTGCGCGACAATTGAATTTAGAGGTGAACTCGTTCCTAAGTACTTCTCTATGTGATTACGAGAATAGATTGCTACCTAATGATTATATTGTAATTAGGAACCATGGAGAGGACCGGAGGATAGTTGGAGAAGGGCTTCAAGGTGGAGAGGACCATCAAGGGCATGCAAGTCAAGATAGAGGCCCAAATCAATTCGACTTCGAGTCCACCTCGGAGTCCAGGAGCAATCAGCGCTAAATCGGACGCCCAGGTCGCATACGGGCTCGGATTTGGATGTTCTTTATGTGCTTGGAAAGCTAAGAAGATAATCTTTGCTATGACACTGGTCTTATGTCAAAATTCGTCCGGAGTCATCGGGAATCGATGAAACAAGTTGACGTCCAGAATCTGTTTCGGCGCTGTGTCGTCGTATTTTGGTCTTTGGGCCGTGTATCGTGTTGAGCCCAATAGGGGCACGTCCAAGGGGGTCGACCACGACCCTAGACTCTTTAAAACAGTAGCCGCCACCCAAGTTAGGGTTTTGGGTTTTGCTTAGATCAATTCTGTCAAGAACAGTGTCACCGCTCGTCGGTTTGTGAGACCCCAACTTCGTGAGTTTAATCATACATCGGCAATTGTGTTGCAATCTTTCTCGTTCTTGCTTGTGTTCTTCGATTCGCAAGCAAGGATTAGCCTTCTGGGTGAGGTCAACCGTGCAACGCCGGTTGATAACCTGAGGAGACGTGGTGCTGCGATTGCGGGGTTGAGAACGTGTGGTTCGGAAGCCGGATCGATTTGAGTCACGACTCCACAAAATCGAGAGTTATCAAATTAGGGCCTCCAACAGTGTGGAAGTTGAAGCTGCAGTTATGCATCATGATAATGTCGGTGCACACTGAGTCGCCTCCTTTGTCCGAAATGTAGATGAAATTAGGGCCTCCAACAGCATGACAGATGTGGCCGATGAAGCTCAAGTTATGAATGATGATGAGCCTTATGAGTGTGCGAGGGCCATTGACTCTGATGATGACCGACCGGTTGGAGAGCTTACAGAGAGTGACATTGAGATGATGAGACGTATCCTGCCTGGTCTTGACTTAAGTGTTCATGCATTCAGTGATCTTGCACATTCAGATAAGGCTCGTGCAGAAGGTCATGATGAAGACCTTTTAGACGCTCCTGAGGTTTCTTGGAGCATGACAGTTGAGACGGGGCGCATTTTCAATGACCTTCCATCATTGAAGAGGTGGTTGCAGCATTTTGCAGTCCTTCGCAAAAGGCCATACAAGGTCCTCCATTCTTATGCTGAGCGGCAGTACACAGTTGTATGTGACAAGGACCGTTGTGATTGGAGGGTATGTGTAAGGAAGCAAAAGGTCACCGGTAAGTGGAAGATCACAAAAGTGGTTGGGTCACACACATGTTCAGAACATGAGTTGACAACTAAGCATCGACAGTTGAGCTCAACCTTAATTGCGAAGCGGCTAATGAGAATTCTGAAGCAAGAACCCACCATGAAGGTGAAGACAATTATCAGCACAGTTAAGGAGGTTTATGATGGATACCAGATTACTTATGGTAAAGCTTGGAGGGCTAAGCAGCGGGCATGGAAGATGATATATGGGGATTGGGAGGACGGCTAAGAGCAGTTGCTAGAACTTTTAAATGCAATCAAAGCGGTGAATCCAGGGACGGTTTACGAGTACATGCCTAAACCAAATGAGTTGATCAATGGGCGGCAGATTTTCTTCCGACTCTTTTGGTGCTTCCCTCAGTGTGTTGAGGCCTTCAAGTATTGTCGGCCCGTCTTCTCAATTGACGGCACGTTTCTTCTTGGGAAGTATGCAGGGGTGCTTCTTATAGCCATATCTGTTGATGCAAACAACGAACTGGTTCCTTTGGCATTTGCTTTGGTTGAGAAGGAGAACAAAGATAGTTGGGGCTGGTTCTTGAGACTCGTCCGGATACATGTGGTTGGTCCCGGTCGAGAGGTTGGTGTCATATCTGATAGGCACTAGGCCATACTGAATGCTGTGCGTGAGCATATACAGGGGTATGCCCCTTTGCACCATCATTGGTGCACTCGACACCTTGCCAAGAACCTCCTCCGTAAGGATGGTGTCAAGGACAACTTCAAGCTGTTCGAGGAGTGTGCACGTCAGCTTGAGGATAAGTACTTTCGTGAGAAGTTGGAGCAGATCAGAACAGCCACGAATGCAGAGGGTAGACAATGGTTGACAGGATTGATGAGAGATTTGGAGAAATGGACTAGGTCCCATGATGTTGGAGGATGGAGGTACGAGTTTCAGACCAGCAACATGGCGGAGTCGTTCAATGGCCTGCTCTTGGGGATACGTGGTATGTCTGTGAATGCTATTGTTTCCTACACTTTCTACAAACTTGTTGCGTTTTTCAATGATAGGCATGCCAAGGCTAGAGAGTTGCAGAGTCGTGGAGTGAGATGGCCTAGAAACCCAACAAAACACCTGAACAAGGCAAAGGAACGGGGACGCACACATGAAGTCGTGTATTTTGATCATACTTCGGGCACTTATGAGGTAGTACAGAGGGGTGGTACAACATCCGATGGCGAGATCCGAGAGTCCAGAAAGCATGTGGTTTGTCTACAAGAATTTACCTGCACTTGTGGTGCACCAAAGCAATATCACTTCCCATGTTCTCATTTGGTGGCTGCAGCAAGAGCTCGGAACTACGACATCGAGAGTAGGATACCTCATGAGTATAGTGTTGACTACCAAGTGCTCACATGGAGTCCTAGATTCGTACCTTTTCGGGACTCGGGAGAGTGGCCTCCATATGACGGCCCGAAGTACGTTGCAGATCCAGCTTCCCGTTGGGACAAGCGTGGGTCTAGAAAGAGGACGAGGTACAAGATGGTTATGGATCAGATTCCAGGAAGAACCAGGCGAGGTAGTGGAACTCCATTTCTTAATGACCCCGATCAGTATGAATGTGGCAAGTGTGGTAGACTGGGTCACAATTCACGCACGTGACATTGGCGTATTAGTCAGGTGACAATAAATTATGTACTTTGTTGCATTTTGTAAATTATTTCCCGCATTTTATCGGTTACTTGCATACATTCGTTGCAAACGTCGAGTATGCTAATGAGCTGGATTGCCTCACACCCTCTATGGTGAGCTAATTTCATTCCGTTACCGCTTGTACTAGATTGACTCATTTCATTGAACTGTTGTAAGCGATACTAACATATAAAGTTTTTCTAGGTCTCTTGGCAGCCGTACACAGATCCGAAGGTGGGACAGTTCCAGTGGAGCAGCATGTGCTTCACTGATGAGGATCTTTATAGGATGACGTGCCCGCTGATCTGCTTCTACGCAGTTGAGTACCACCTACCGCAGCGAGTTGCTAGGCAGTTTGGTTTGCGACAGGAGTGGCCCGTACCACCGTTCTCGACGTCCATCGGGTTGCACAAGTAAGTGCATTCACTTGTCCATTTCATTTATGATTGTGCATTTAGATTAATGAAAAAGTTGTCCATTTCGATTATGATTCACCTGTCCATTTCGATTATGATTCCCTTGTGCATTTAGATTAATGAAAAATTGTCCATTTCGATTATGATTCCCTTGTGCATTTAGATTAATGAAAAATTGTCCATTTCGATTATGATTCAAACAACCATTTCGATTATGATTCCCTTGTGCATTTCGATTATGATTTACTTGTCAATTTAGATTAATGAATAATTGTCCATTTCGATATGATTGAATTCTTTTTAAATCATTGTTGAAACTTGAAAGTGCATCTAGGCACTTAATCTATTTTGGTGATTAATGACAATAGAAATTTGGATATAATGCTTTGAATGAGTTGTGCAGGAATAAAATGAAAGAAAAGAAAAGAAATGTGAAAAGAAGGTCCCCAATTCGATTTCTTATGGTGGTGGACTCGATCGAAGAATTTAATTTGATTTCGGTTTGAATTTGAGTATAGGACCACCGTACTATCAAGGGGGACGTGTTCGACAAATTCTAGTTGTTTTAAGTGCTTTGCTTGAGATGAAAATCCTCTTGAGAGACACACAAAGTCACATTCACATGTTGTCTGCTTGGTCGGAACTTAGGCCGAAAGATCCGACCGGAAGTTCCGGCTGGCTCGGTTTCGAGTTGTTTCCCGTCGGAAGATCCGATCCTAGCTTCGGAACTTCCATCGGAAGATCCTACACTGTGTCGGATCTTCCGGGACTTAGCCAGATTTCAGCCTTTTCTGTGTGTCACATGCATGTTGCGACCCTTGGCCGGAAGATCCGACCGGAAGTTCCGGCCAGCTCGGTTTTGGTTTGTTCCGGGGCCGGAAGATCCGAAGCCTGTCGGAAGATCCGACAGGGTGTCGGAAGATCCGACGTCTGGAACTGTTCTGAGGGCTTTCTTGCTATGTTCTGTCATTTGCCGGAAGTTCCGGCCCTCATCGAAAGATCCGACTCTATGTCGGAAGATTCGATGCCTGGAATTTGTCTGGGGTTTTCTAACACTAATCTATCATTCTTCGGAAGATCCGACTCATGGTCGAAAGATCCGATACCCCTTCGCAGAACACATAACGGTCACTTTTTGGGGGGTTGGTATATATGCCCCCTCACCCCTCTCATTCATTGCTGCTGCTTCCACTGACCTAACTCGTGACAAGCACCCACTTGAGCATTCATTTCACTCCTCTACTCCTTCCCAAGCTTGATTCTTGCAAGGATTTATCTAGGGTTTGAGTGAGAGAAAAGATTGAAGGTGTGAAGCTTGTGCTAACCTTGGGCCCTCACTTGTTCATCACTTGAAGCACTTGAAGTAACTTTGATTCGTCGATTCACATTTGTTACACTTGGAGCTTTGCTCCTAGACGGTTAGAGGTGTCGGTAAGCTCCCATTCCTTTGTGGTTGAGCCCCGGAAGTTTGTATTACCCCTCTCTTTGTGAGAGCCAATAGTAAGTGATTCAATCTTCCTTTGTGGTTGATTGAGGGAGACTTGGGGCTAGTGTGACAGCCCGGCTCTTTGTGAGCTTCTCAACGGAGACGTAGCTCTTTTGTGGAGTGAACTTCGGAAGTAAATCCATTGTCTCCTTGTGCTCATTTGTTTTATTGTTGGATTTGCTTGATTTGATCCGATCTACTTGCTTGTTGTTATTCTATTGCATTGTTCATATCTAGAAGGCTCTATACACTTATTGTCACACTTCTATTCAAGTAGAATCTCTAAAAAGTGTTCTAGAACTCAAATTACGAAGTAAAGTTTTTATCCCGTCGGAAGATCCTACACAGTGTCGGATCTTCCGGGGGTCGGAAGATCCGAGACTGCGTCGGATCATCCGACGTCTGACAGTTTTCAGAGCAATTTTGCAGAAATTTTTGCAAGGCCTATTCACCCCCCCTCTAGGCCTAGTGTTGGTCCTTTCAAAACTGTTTTTACAGGATTGATCGTCAGAAGCATAAAAAGACTACCGATTTCGAGAGACTTCACCTCGCTTACATTGAAGAATGGGATCTTTTTGATGAAAATGTGTATGAAAATGAGGACGAGCATACGAACTACAACTTCCGGGCATACCTTTCTTGGTACTTAGGTGCGACTTGTCCCAGATCGAAGGTGCAGTGGACAGGTGCTGACTACGCCGACATGGATTCGTCTGATGACGAAGATACGTCCTATGACATTGCGACCCGGGAAGGGACCGTTGTGGAGGCTGCGCCAATCTTAGATAGAGTGGTACTGGAAGCTCTACAATCATATTTTAAGAAAGTTTAATGATTGTTGACGAGTAACAACTTGTTTTCGTTTGTGATTTGCAGGGCAACGCGCTAAGGCAATCAATGCTTAATATTGAGCGGTTTTCGACGACGGATGTCGATGAGAGGACGGCTACCTTTCTTGGGGTAAGTTTGCAATATTAACACATAAATATATAAATGTCATCGAAACATATCCATTGACTAATAATTGAACTTCAGATACTTGCACACCGGCTTCGTCGTGCTGCAGCTCGTTGTGGTTGTAGAAGTAGCACGGCGAGGGACGTGCGTGGCGATGCGGCTCGGCGAGGTGCAAGACAGGCCACTGCTTCGCACGACGGGTCAACAATGGATACTTTCGCCGACGTTGCAGTTGAGGGCGAGGAGGAGGACGACCACGAGGAGATTGGACCGTCTCAGATCCCAGATGCTCCTCAGCCTTCGCAGCCTGCCACACGTAGGCAGCGTCGCCTACGTGACTGTTACACTCCGGGCACCGATGCTCTAGGTAAGGGCAAGGGTAAGGCTAGGAGGCACTGATGGTTGTGGGTGACTTGTAATGGTTGTGGGTGACTTGTAATGGTTGTGGGACACTGTGATGGTGAATGTGTTGTATGCGACTTGTGATGGTGGCTTGTGTACGTGACTTGTGATTGTCGGGGGCTTTTGATGCTCAAAACCAAGGGAAGTTATGCCAAAAAAATTTCGTGACTTTATGGACTGTATGGATTAATTTTATGGACTTTGTTTATGTCGTGGTAAACTTGTTGTGTCTATGTGAACCTATGATATATGTGCCTTGTAATTATTCAGGATGGAATAAAATAAGGGAAGTTCTGCCAATTTTTTTGGTGAAAGATTACTAATTTAGAAAATTATTGGATTTGCTTGATTTGATCCGATCTACTTGCTTGTTGTTATTCTATTGCATTGATCATATCTAGAAGGCTCTATACACTTATTGTCACACTTCTATTCAAGTAGAAACTCTAAAAAGTGTTCTAGAACTCAAATTACGAAGAAAAGTTTTTATCCCGTCGGAAGCTCCTACACAGTGTCGGATCTTCCGGGGGTCGGAAGATCCGAGACTGCGTCGGATCATCCGACGTCTGACAGTTTTCAGAGCAATTTTGCAGAAATTTTTACAGGGCCTATTCACCCCCCCTCTAGGCCTAGTGTTGGTCCTTTCAATTGGTATCAGAGCCTAATCCCTTGATTAAGGCTTAACCGCTAAGGGAAAGACACTATGTCCGACAAGGGGGACAACTCCGGTGTTGGTGCTTCTGCTTCCAAGGATGATCGATCATTGTTCATTGATTCAAGCTCAAGTGATGATGATCTTATCATCAGCGACGTTGATGAAAGCTTGGATGAAGAAGAAAAGAAGAAGAAGAGAAAGGAGAAGATGAAGAAGAAAATTCAAGAAAAGGCCGGAAGGAAGGCTCAAAACCTTCTCAAGAAGAAGCTAAAGGAAAAAGAAGTGTTGGATGGACTCCACTCCGTGTCCCATAAATATGAGACATCATCTTCTAACAAATCTCTTGATCCAACTAATCTTAATTTCTCATCGGTTCTAATGGGCAAAGTTCCCAAATTCAATGGGGTCGACTATGCTCGTTGGAGTGATGATATGAAAATGTATTTATATGGTCTTCACCACTCTCTTTGGACCGTTGTGAATATAGGTGTTGACAAAGACGTCAAGCCAAGTCGTGAACAAGAGTATGATTTCTTCCGCAACTCTCAAGCCGTGATGGTTCTTAGAAGTGCTCTTAGTCCCTATGAGTACAACAAGATTAGAGGAATTGAGGTTGCAAAGGATCTTTGGGACACTCTTCAATTGTCTCATGAAGGGACGGATGTGGTCAAGAAGGCAAGATTGATCTCCTACAAGGAGATGCTTAGGGCATATGCACCCAAGAACCCAATGCTTGCCACCATGATTAGGGAGAAGGGCAAGTTCAAGAAGATGCTACCAATGGAGTTGTTCAACAAATTACAATATCATGAAATGAACATCTTGGATGTAGCTAGATCGACGGAACCAACCGAAGTGAAGACCATTGCTCTCAAAGCCGAACCAAGCAAGAAGGTTGAGTCAATTGAACAGACTTCTAATTCCAAGAAGAAAGAAGACTCAAGTGATGGTGATAGCACCGATGAAGAAACCTCCATGATGGTGAAGAGCTTCAAGAGGTCAAGGGCGACAAGAGGTCCATGTCTCAAAGAAGATGCTACGAGTGTGGGGAGAAAGGGCATTACATTGCCGACTGCCCCCGCAAGAAAAATGACAAAGAAGACAAGAAGTCGAAGGACAAGTACTTTGACAAAGAGAAGAGATACAAAGAGAAGAGTCAAGAGTACAAGAAGAAGTTTGGAAGTGCTCATGTTGGTCAAGGGTGGGATTCTTTGAGTGATAACTCCGATGATGAAGAAGTGGCAACTCTTGCCATTCAAGTTCCTACATCAACATCTAGACTCATCAACAACTATCAAGATAGTGATGATGAAGCTCCCATGTGCCTCATGGCCCAAGGGACTAAGGTATTAAACATCACCACATCTATCTCATCCAGCATCTTGACATCTAGGAATGTAGAAAATGATCTATATGAAGAGGAAGCCGAACATGAAAAGAACATGATAAACAAGTTTGGCAAAGAATGCTACAAATAAATTAAAAAACTAGTAGAGAAATTGGAGAAAAGGAAAGAGTCTCTTGATAGGCAAGAAGAATTGCTCATCCTTGAAAAGGAGAGAAACCTTGCTCTTGAAGAAACTCTAGTTGAGGAGAAGATCATGGTTGAAAAATTGACTTGTGACTTGTCACTTGCCAATGACTCTTGTGAGAAGATGTCTAAGGAATTGTCCTTGGCAAATGATTCTCTTGCCAACCTAAAGAATGTACAAAGTGAGCTTCAAGAAAGGCATTCAAGCCTAGAGGTCAAATATAAAGATCTAGAAGTGAACTTTAACGCTCTTTGGGAAAGCACTAAGATTAACTCTAAGACAATTCTTGACTCAAATGTCTCTACTAGTGAAGGTTGCTCAAGATGCTATAAGTTTGATATAAATGCTTGTGCCACTAACCTTTCAAAACTAGAAGAAAAAGTCAAAGCTAAAGATGCAAAGATTCAAGAATTGACCAAGACAATTGGCAAAGGCAAGGCCAAAGGTAAGAGTGAATTTGAGAGCCATCCGGCATATAAAGCCGGAAGATATCCTAGTATCAAGGATGGGATCGGATTCACTAGAGGAGGAAAAGCAAATGGTACAAGAATGTTGAGATGTCATGAAGTACCAATGTTCACCAAGGGTGCAAACCTTGGAGACTTGATGAACATTGCTCATGGTGTGATTGTGAACACCATAGAAGACAAGCCTAAGGTTGAGGCAATAACCAACAATGTCAAGAGCTCAACCAAGATCAAGAAAGAAGAAAAGAGCATTGAGCATAAGCCATCTCCCAACTACACCATTGACTACACGGTTGTGTGGGATCACAATGAGAAGATGGTGGTAAAGTATGTGGGTGCTCATGCAAAGAAGATGATGAGGAGTGTTTGGGTGCCTAAGATTTCAAAAGCTAACACTCAAGGACCCAATCTCTTTTGGGTACCTAAATTCAAAGCTTAAACTTGTTTTGTAGGCATATACCTCCGGTGGATCCTCATGGTTGCTTGATAGTGGATGTTCAAATCATATGACCGGAGAGAAGGACATGTTTGCTAAATTGAAAGAATATGACTCGCCTATAGAAAAGATCACGTTTGGTGACAATAACCATGGTGATGTGATTGGTCAAGGTGAAGTTGCTATATAACAAGACTCATCTCTTTCAAATGTTTATCTAGTCGATTCTCTAGGGTACAATTTGTTGTCCGTATCACAACTTTATGAAAAAGGCTACAATTGTCTCTTTACTAATGAGGGTGTGAGCGTCCTTAGAAGGGAGGATTCCTCTATTGCTTTTACGGGTCAACTTAAGGGAAAGCTTTATTTAGTTGATTTCACAACAAATAAAGTGGAACCGAAGACTTGTTTAGTGGCAAAATCTAGCTTGGGTTGGCTTTGGCATCGCCGGCTAGCTCACGTTGGGATGAGGACCTTGGCCAAACTTCAAAAGGATGAACACATTCTAGGATTAACAAATGTTGTCTTTGAGAAAGATAGATTGTGTAGTGCTTGTCAAGCCGGAAAGCAAGTTGGAGCCCCTCATCCACCCACAAACATATTGACTAGCTCAAGACCCTTGAAATTGCTTCACATGGATTTATTTGGGCCAATTGCTTATATAAGCAATGGTGGGAACAAGTATGGACTTGTCATTGTGGATGATTTTTCTCGATTCACTTGGGTTTTCTTCTTACAAGACAAGAGTGAAGCTCAAGGGGTTATCAAGAAGTTCATTAGAAGAGCTCAAAATGAGTTTGAGTTGAAAGTCAAGAGAATAAGAAGTGACAATGGGACGGAATTCAAGAATCTCAATGTTGAGGAATTCCTTGATGAATAAGGCATCAAGCATGAGCTCTCCGCTCCATACACACCTCAACAAAATGGCATTGTTGAGAGAAAGAACCGGACCTTGATTGAAATGGCAATGACCATGCTTGATGAATACAAGACTCCAGATATCTTTTGGGCCGAGGCGATCAATATGGCTTGCCATGCCACTAATCGCCTCTATCTTCAAAAGTACTTGGGCAAGACTCCGTACGAGATCCTCACCGGTAACAAACCAAAGGTGCACTACTTTTGAGTTTTTGGTTGCAAATGTTACATTCTTAACAAGAAAACCAAAAGCTCCAAGTTTGCACCCAAGGTTGATGAAGGTTTTCTACTTGGTTATGGTACTAACGAACACGCTTATCGTGTCTTCAACAAAACCACCGGTTGTGCTAAGATCACGGTAGACGTAAAATTTGATGAATCAAACGGCTCTCAAGTAGAGCAAGTTGTGAATGACCTTGTAGATGAAGAGCCACCAAGTCAAGCTATCAAGAAAATGAGTGTAGGTGAAGTGAAGCCTCAAGAGCCCCAAGTAGAAGATGAGGAACAAGACCAAGTCTCGGAAATCATATTTAACATTGATCCATCAACATCATCAACAAGAGTGGAACCACCAAGCTCTTCGCAAGATCAAGTTCAAGATCATGGTGATGATCATGATCATGGCAACGATCAAGGGGGAGTTCAAGGTGATAAAACTCAAGGTGACAAGTCTCACAATGAAGAAAATGATGATGGACCTATTCAACGTCAATCAACACTTCCACACCCAAGAGTTCATCAAAGCGTTCAACGAGATCATCCCGTTGATAACATTCTAGGGAGCATCCAAAGAGGGGTAACCACTCGTTCTCGTCTAGCAAATTTTTGTGGATGTTACTCGTTTGTTTCCTCTTTGGAGCCTCTCAAGGTGGAAGAAGCTCTTGGCGATGCGGATTGGGTCATTGCAATGCAAGAAGAGTTAAACAACTTCACAAGAAATGAAGTTTGGGAATTGGTCCCAAGACCCAAGAAAAATGTCATTGGCACCAAGTGGGTTTTCCGGAACAAGCAAGATGAAAATGGGATTGTCACAAGAAACAAGGTAAGATTGGTTGCTCAAGGTTTCACTCAAATTGAAGGTCTTGACTTTGGTGAAACTTATGCTCCGGTGGCAAGGCTTGAATCAATTCGTATTCTACTAGCCTATGCCTCACATTACAACTTCAAGCTATATCAAATGAATGTGAAGAGTGCATTCTTGAATGGACCTCTCTCCGAGTTGGTATATGTGGAGCAACCACCGGGCTTTGAAGATCCCAAGCATCCCGACTACGTCTACAAACTCCATAAGGCGCTCTATGGGCTCAAGCAAGCCCCAAGAGCATGGTATGAATGCCTTAAGGAATTTCTTCTCAAAAATGGCTTTGTAATAGGCAAAGCGGATTCTACTCTCTTCACTCGAAAAATAGACAAAGATTTATTTGTGTGTCAAATTTATGTTGATGATATTATCTTTGGTTCTACTAATGAAAAGTTTTGTGAAGAGTATAGTAGGATAATGACCAAGAGATTTGAGATGTCAATGATGGGAGAATTGAAATTCTTTCTTGGTTTTCAAATCAAGCAATTGAAGCATGGAACTTTCATATGTCAAACAAAGTGTACAAGTGATATGCTCAAGAAGTTTGATATGGCCAATGCTAAATCCATCAAGACTCCAATGCCCGTGAATGGTCATCTTGATCTCAATGAAGAAGGAAAATTGGTCGATCAAAAGGTATATCGCTCCATGATTGGATCTTTACTTTACCTTTGTGCATCTAGGCCCGATATAATGCTTAGCGTGTGCATGTGTGCAAGATTTCAAGCCAATCCAAAGGAATGTCATCTAATGGCTGTTAAGAGAATCTTTAGATATCTAGTGCATACTCCGAACCTTGGCTTATGGTATCCCAAAGGCTCCACTTTTGATTTACTTGGCTATTCCGATTCGGACTATGCCGGTTGCAAGGTAGATCGAAAGAGTACAACGGGGACATGCCAATTTCTTGGTAGGTCTTTGGTGTCTTGGAGTTCTAAGAAACAAAATTCCGTTGCACTATCCACCGCCGAGGCCGAGTATGTTGCAGCCGGTGCTTGTTGTGCTCAACTACTTTGGATGAGGCAAACCTTGAGTGACTTTGGATGTGAGTACAAAAATATCCCTCTCTTGTGCGACAATGAGAGTGCCATTAAACTAGCAAACAATCACGTTCAACACTCAAGAACCAAACACATTGACATTAGACATCACTTCTTTAGAGATCATGAAGCCAAAGGAGATATCGTCCTAAGCCATGTAGGAACCGATTAACAACTAGCCGATATCTTCACCAAGCCTCTCGATGAGAAAATGTTTTGTACTTTGAGGAGTGAGCTAAATATCTTGGATTCTCGTAACTTGGCTTGACTTGTTGCATACCAAATTGTTTGTTGCCTAGATTAGAAGAAAAATCGTTTTATTCTTTTTTTTGTGTGAGTTTTTTCAAAATCTTTGTATCTTGTGATCGGTGGATCATTCCTTGTCTCAAAAGATCATTGTTATGTGTTGATGATTGTGGCTGATCTTTTTGAGTCAAGGGTCTTACATGTCCATAGGCAATATCTCTCAAAATCTTCCATAAAATCTCATCTCGAAAATTGTTGTCAAGTTAGTTTTCTGGAATTCCGGATCTTCCGACACACCATCAGATCTTACCCAATGAAGTTCCGGACAGCTCTGCTTCTCTTCGTTCTCTCTCAGTTTTCTTTCGGAACTTCCGGCGGTCGGATCTTCCGACGGTCCGTCGGATCTTCCGGACCTGGAAAAGGCCGGAACTTCCGCTGGAACTTCTGGTTACTTTCTCCAGGGTCAGATCCTCCGACTGGGCGTCGGATCTTCCGGCCTGCTCGCGAGTATAAATATCTAGGATGTACCGTTACTTCCTCTATTCATTCCATTCTCTTCCCAACTGCTTCCTCTCACTCATTCTCCACCCGTGCGGCGATTTTGGAGTTCAACCAAAGGATTGTTGATCTTTGTGGCTCATTCGATTCTCCCCATCTTGAAGAACTCAATCCCCTTCGGATCTTCCGAACTTTTCATGGGAAATCTCAAAGGTATCTCATTCAAACTTCCCGTCGCCCGATCTATCAATGTAGAAGGTTATAGTGGATTTCCCTTGGTGAATATCTTCATATACATGTCTAGAACACTTCCCTATGATCTCATAACTTTTAGTGGGCTAGAAGTTTGATTCCCAAATTTTTTGTCATCCCCGATTTTGTCGGATCATCCGACTATGCGTCGGAAGATCCGAGCCTCGGATCATCCGACACATAGCCGGAAGATCCAACTGACCTGGGGCACTGACTTGTTAATTTGATCTCTCTCTTCATCATCCATCTGTTGATCCTTTCTTGTTGTCTGTCTAGATGAGTCGTATGAAGCACACTGAGAAGAAGAAGTCAACTTTACAAGCCCGGCCTAGCTATGGAAGAAATATTGGCTCACCATCTGACACCGAGTCCGATTCTGACAATGGGACAAGAGAGCAAGGAAGAGGCAAACGAGTAAAGAAACAACTTGCCACAAGGACTGTTAGAGGAAGGGGGCCTTCTAGTGGTGAAGGACGAGGAAAGGAAATTCAGACCACCTCCTCTCCTTCATGTCCAAGGACCAAGAGAGCTAACCGTGAGGAACATACTGGGTTAGAATACAATGATGACATTGATCTATCTACTCTTGCTCAGAATTTCATATCCACTACTATTCTATTTCGTCATCCGAGTGATAGAGCTTTGATAAATTTCAAGTTTGCAGCCAATAGCACGAAACCACTTCGGTTTAGTGCACATGAGGACCCTAGATCCATCATCTCCAAGCAATTCAAGGGTGATGCTCGTTTTTGGCTGCCTCATCAAGCGGATTGGTATAAGTCAGTGATTCTGAAGATGGGTAGGCTGTGTACACCCATGTATTGGGTAGATTGGAATTATTTGAAGGGCATGCCACCGCCATTGAAGCCAGTTGTTCATGATATTTATGAGCGGTGTGTTGAGATGGATGTGGCCAACATCATGGCCTTTGAGTGTGCCTACAATGAAGAAGTGATTGCTCAGTTCTATGCCACCTTGTGGATTGATCAGGAGAGGGATGAGATGCATTGGACTCTTTGTGGCAAACGCCTATCCATTTCCTTACATGCTTTTGCGGGGCTATTTGGGTTAGCTGAGGAAACCGCCTATGCTCACACTATCAATGATCACAGCAAGGTAGATCTTCATCAGGGGCATGAGATTGATGATGTGAAGCTCGCTTTCATGTATGATGAGGCTTATGGAGCTGTTGTCTTTGGGAAGTACAAGGGTCTCTCTCCGTTTTACAAATTGCTTAATCAACTCTTCAGGGGAACCTTGTATCCTAGGGCAGGTGATGCCGATAACATTTCTAAGAGGGCCAAGAACTTGCTATTTCAGATGGCCCCCGACAAGCCAAAGTTCAAAGTGTTCAACTTCATTTGGAATGAAATTATCTTGTGCTCCCATGAGTCATCTAGTGGCTGCCACTTTGCTCCCTACATCTTCCATATGATTAAGCATGTGACTGGAGTAAACATTATAACTGACAAGCCTCACTTCCCATATCGCTCTCCCCAAGGCAAAATTGAGCAGCTGTTAAAGATCAAGGTCAAGCCCTACGAAGGTGTCCGTGCTCCAACTACTATTCATGGTGCTTCATCTTCTCGTGCACCTCCTCCTTCAGCAGGTCCATCTTCCTCTCGCGGTGCTTCTCTCGGTCCCAAGAGTAAGAAAGGGAAGCTAGACTATTATGCAAGGGCTCTTCGCTTGTATCACCGCATGCTCCTATCAAGCCAAGAAAGCTCATGAACGTGATATTCGCTTGGATGAGGACATGTGTAAGCTTGACAAGCAACACAAAGAACTCTTGGATCACTATCAGTTGCCTCATTCCCCCATTCGCCAGCCTAGAGAGTTCTCTCCTCCTCCTCAGTTCTACAATCCTTGGGAGGCTAATACTCAAGAATATGTCTTTGGAGCCTCTCAACAACATGATGAGGACGAGGTTGAAGAAGTGGAAGAGGAAGACACCGACGGCGAAGAGGAATTCTACCAAAGCGAGTCGGAAAACGAAGAAGAAGCCGGTGACGATGAGGACGATGACGGTGGTGATGATGGTGACGATGGCGAGGACGATGATGATGGTGGTGCCGGGGACGACGACGAAGCCACCGAGTAGCTCCCTTTTTGGTCCTTGATGACAAAGGGGGAGTGAATTGGATAGAGGCCCATCATTATCTTTTATCCTTTATTCATGTTTTAGCTTGTGCTTGTGGACTTGTAAAAACTTTATTTGGAGTTATGTGTGGCGTGCCAAGTGAGAACCTTTATGTTTGTAAGACTTATTTATAATTCATGCTAGTGTGATGTTGAACTTGATGTCATTTTCATGTGATGCTTATGGATGGTGTAATGTTATTTCTCTCTTTAATGATTGTGAATATATGTCATACGCATCACGGATTTATTGTCACACTTGAGCACATGGATGAAAAGGTTGAATAGGAAAGTTTTGCTTAAATTTGTGCAAAAGCATTTATGGCTTTTTAAGTTAAAAATGCACAAATTTAGGGGAGAGCTTTTCTAACTATTATTGGATGTGAAAAACATGAATTTTATTCTCATCTTGTAAAACAAAATTGATATTGTCATCAATCACCAAAAAGGGGAGATTGAAAGTGCATCTAGGCACTTAATCTATTTTGGTGATTAATGAAAATAGAAATTTGGATATAATGCTTTGAATGAGTTGTGCAGGAATAAAATGAAAGAAAAGAAAAGAAATGTGAAAAGAAGGTCCCCAATTCGATTTCTTATGGTGGTGGACTCGATCGAAGAATTTAATTTGATTTCGGTTTGAATTTGAGTATAGGACCACCGTACTATCAAGGGGGACGTGTTCGACAAATTCTAGTTGTTTTAAGTGCTTTGCTTGAGATGAAAATCCTCTTGAGAGACACACAAAGTCACATTCACATGTTGTCTGCTTGGTCGGAACTTAGGCCGAAAGATCCGACCGGAAGTTCCGGCTGGCTCGGTTTCGAGTTGTTTCCCGTCGGAAGATCCGATCCTAGCTTCGGAACTTCCATCGGAAGATCCTACACTGTGTCGGATCTTCCGGGACTTAGCCAGATTTCAGCCTTTTCTGTGTGTCACATGCATGTTGCGACCCTTGGCCGGAAGATCCGACCGGAAGTTCCGGCCAGCTCGGTTTTGGTTTGTTCCGGGGCCGGAAGATCCGAAGCCTGTCGGAAGATCCGACAGGGTGTCGGAAGATCCGACGTCTGGAACTGTTCTGAGGGCTTTCTTGCTATGTTCTGTCATTTGCCGGAAGTTCCAGCCCTCATCGGAAGATCCAACTCTATGTCGGAAGATCCGATGCCTGGAATTTGTCTGGGGTTTTCTAACACTAATCTATCATTCTTCGGAAGATCCGACTCATGGTCGAAAGATCCGATACCCCTTCGCAGAACACATAACGGTCACTTCTTGGGGGGTTGGTATATATACCCCCTCACCCTTCTCATTCATTGCTGCTGCTTCCACTGACCTAACTCGTGACAAGCACCCACTTGAGCATTCATTTCACTCCTCTACTCCTTCCCAAGCTTGATTCTTGCAAGGATTTATCTAGGGTTTGAGTGAGAGAAAAGATTGAAGGTGTGAAGCTTGTGCTAACCTTGGGCCCTCACTTGTTCATCTCTTGAAGCACTTGAAGTAACTTTGATTCGTCGATTCACATTTGTTACTCTTGGAGCTTTGCTCCTAGACGATTAGAGGTGTCGGTGAGCTCCCATTCGTTTGTGGTTGAGCCCCGGAAGTTTGTATTACCCCTCTCTTTGTGAGAGCCAATAGTAAGTGATTCAATCTTCCTTTGTGGTTGATTGAGGGAGACTTGGGGCTAGTGTGACAACCCGGCTCTTTGTGAGCTTCTCAACGGAGACGTAGCTCTTTTGTGGAGTGAACTTCGGAAGTAAATCCATTGTCTCCTTGTGCTCATTTGTTTTATTGTTGGATTAGCTTGATTTGGTCCGATCTACTTGCTTGTTGTTATTCTATTGCATTGTTCATATCTAGAAGGCTCTATACACTTATTGTCACACTTCTATTCAAGTAGAATCTCTAAAAAGTGTTCTAGAACTCAAATTATGAAGTAAAGTTTTTATCCCGTCGGAAGATCCTACACAGTGTCGGATCTTCCGGGGGTCGGAAGATCCGAGACTGTGTCGGATCATCCGACGTCTGACAGTTTTCAGAGCAATTTTGCAGAAATTTTTGCAGGGCCTATTCACCCCCCCTCTAGGCCTAGTGTTGGTCCTTTAAAAACTGTTTTTACAGGATTGATCGTCAGAAGCATAAAAAGACTACCGATTTCGAGAGACTTCACCTCGCTTACATTGAAGAATGGGATCTTTTTGATGAAAATGTGTATGAAAATGAGGACGAGCATACGAACTACAACTTCCGGGTGTACCTTTCTTGGTACTTAGGTGCGACTCGTCCCAGATTGAAGGTGCAGTGGACACGTGCTGACTACGCCGACATGGATTCGTCTGATGACGAAGATACGTCCTATGACATTGCGACCCGGGAAGGGACCGTTGTGGAGGCTGCGCCAATCTTAGATAGAGTGGTACTGGAAGCTCTACAGTCATATTTTAAGAAAGTTTAATGATTGTTGACGAGTAACAACTTGTTTTCGTTTGTGATTTGCAGGGCAACGCGCTAAGGCAATCGATGCTTGATATTGAGCGGTTTTCGATGACGGATGTCGATGAGAGGACGGCTACCTTTCTTGGGGTAAGTTTGCAATATTAACACATAAATATATAAATGTCATCGAAACATATCCATTGACTAATAATTGAACTTCAGATACTTGCACACCGGCTTCGTCGTGCTGCAGCTCGTTGTGGTTGTAGAAGTAGCGCGGCGAGGGACGTGCGTGGCGATGCGGCTCGGCGAGGTGCAAGACAGGCCACTGCTTCGCACGACGGGTCAACAATGGATACTTTCGCTGACGTTGCAGTTGAGGGCGAGGAGGAGGATGACCACGAGGAGATTGGACCGTCTCAGATCCCAGATGCTCCTTAGCCTTCGCAGCCTGCCACACGTAGGCAGCGTCGCCCACGTGACTGTTACACTCCGGGCACCGACGCTCTAGGTAAGGGCAAGGGTAAGGCTAGGAGGCACTGATGGTTGTGGGTGACTTGTAATGGTTGTGGGTGACTTGTAATGGTTGTGGGACACTGTGATGGTGAATGTGTTGTATGCGACTTGTGATGGTGGCTTGTGTACGTGACTTGTGATTGTCGGGGGCTTTTGATGCTCAAAACCAAGGGAAGTTATGGCAAAAAATTTTCGTGACTTTGTGTACTATGGACTGTTGTTATGGACTGTATGGATTAATTTTATGGACTCTGTTTATGTCGTGGTAAAATTGTTGTGTCTATGTGAACCTATGATATATGTGCCTTGTAATTATTCAGGATGAAATAAAATAAGGGAAGTTCTGCCAATTTTTTTGGTGAAAGATTACTAATTTAGAAAATTATTGAATGTCTGATATGTAACTACCATTGTACCAACCACATATTTCAAATAAATAATTAAGACAATCAAATCGTAAAGAAATATTATATACTACAGATTTTGTAAATATATGAAAGGACATGTCACTGAAAAGTCTAGATTCCAAATAGCCTTTTCAGCGTCCTTCAACATAGCATTTTCAGTGTTCATTAGAATAGCCTTTTCAACGTCCTTCAACGTAGACTTTTCAGACAGCTATCCTAGCCTTTTCAGATGCATTAACCACAGCACATCATGAGTAATTACATGCCTCGGCCTATATATACACACACTGATGAAAGCACACCACATCAGTAGCAATGTCTGGAGGGTCATCTAGTGGGAAGGGTTTCGGCTCAGGGAGAGGAAAGGGGGGAGGAAGGGAGCTCCCATTGTGTGGGAGGGGTCTCTTGGCCCAGATGAGTATGGTGAGGCAGTATATGAGTTGTCAGTTCAGAGTAAAAGTGATTTCGGTAAAGAGTGCCCTCTGAGAGGATACGATAAAAGGAGAGAAGACTGGCTGAAATGCATGCATGGAGAAGATTGCTTTTTGCAAATGATGGTTGAGGGCACAGACGGAGGTCGTCGTTTCTTCAAATGCCCACGAGCATGGGTAAATATTATTGTTCTTCACTTTTAATATATTTTCATATCACTTTCTATCTACAACTTACGATAGCTATTTTTTAATAGTCCTCCAAGGCGCCAGAAAATTGTGGTTTTGTTAGGTGGGTCGATCCTCCTCCTATTCATCCATATCAGGAGTACATCTACTACTTGCAGAATCACATCTTCGATCTAGAAATGAACATGAGCAGCGGTAACAAGGATGACAATTCAGAGGAGGCAATGTGCACGGACCCAGATTGCAGTTGTGCATGCCACAAGAAAGATGGACCTCTAACGCCACAGTCTCCACCCCCACCACCACCGCCGCCTGTAATGAGCGGATACTATGGAGAAGGTGCAACAGAGTTTACGATGTGGGGACACTACTAGAGTATCATATCGTAGTCATTTCCTACATCAATATTGTTATTAGTGGTTGTAATTACCTAAGGCATGTTAGGTTTATTGGAGGACATGTTTACCCTTGTTTGGTACAGGTCCTCACATGCCACTACATGTGTTCTGCATTTCGATTATCCACTGCACTATTTCGTGAGTTTTTTAATTCGTATTCTTTGAGGCCAAAACAAAAAATGCACCGCTTGACAACCAACCAAAATAAAAAATGCAACATTGTTCTTGGATTAACCGCGCAAGAATAAAATGTGCATTACATGCGAACTAGCATAATAGTCGAATACTCTTAGACATTGTCCATAACTACTTCATTAGACATGCAAATGTAGAGTGCTACTGAGTACAACGCGGCCACTTTCCCTTCCTCAAAGCATCGGGATTTTCCTCCAGTGCTTCTTTCGCACGACGAGCACGCTCAAACTTCTTCTCTCTCTCCTCCCTTGCCTTCGCAGCACACATCCTTTGCAGCTCCTCTTCCCGCTCCTTTTTTTCCGCCTCCTGTTTGCGCCTCATCTCCAACCTTTCATTTATCTCTGCATCCCACTGCTTCATTCCATCCCAAAAGTCATTGTCTTTATTCTTAATCTCAGTGTTGATCCACTGCTCATAACCGCATAGCGGTGGTGGAGTCTGCAAAAAATTATGAGTTAGATTGCTATTACATGAAGTAACAAATCAAAAATCACTATTTGGACCACTAAGTTCTCACCATCATGCCAATGCGGATCTGCTCCGGTGTTGGATCGAATGTAAAGTTCGCACACATCCAGTACCTTTGTCTAAAAGTCTCCTCTTCCTCTGAAACCTCTACCTTACAAGGATCACCACAAAAGCACATCGGCACGGGAACACCGCTAGGTAATGGGTAAGGTTCGAAGGCATTGCGAGGCCTTTGTTGAAAGTTATTCCTCCTGCTCAACAAAAACATATTTGGACTAAATTTACGACTCTACTAACAAAATCGGAGAATTTACTATTTTCGACGAAGATTACCTTGCTCGACCACCTCTACCTCGCCTAGGCATCCTAGTTTTCAATATCACACGTACACATATTAATCATCTAATAACTCATAAGAAGTTTCATATCTAGGGTTACAAAATACACATAATTTAAACCAAATCAATCCGAGAAAAATAGAGGACATGACAGAGGATACCTTGCTCTCGAAGATCTACGGAAAAAAATCAAAGTTTCCACGGTCCAATAGATCGATTCCGGACGTTGGTTGGATGGGGGAAATAGGGAAAACCGAGAGCAACAAAGAACAAATGGAGCAGCCTGGGACGTGGCTGAGGTTGAAAATGGGGGCTCGGCGCCAAGATCCACGACGCCAAGCTCGGCGCCATGGTCTATGGCGCCGAGCCCCCTGCCACGTCGGATGCCACGCCGGCTCGGCTCGCGATGGCTCGGCGCCATGCTCCGTGGCGCCGAGCTGTGTGACCTCGGCGCCGCGTGCTATGGCGCCGAGCCTAGGGTCCATTTTTTGAAATCTTTCCACCAGGGACGTATTTGTGAACTTCTTGCGCGAAAAGGGCTAAAAAAACAAAAAACTCGGAGCACATGGACATGGACATGCCCCAATTGCTTCTCTGACCTCACGCCGAGTCTGTATTGCCAAATGCATAAGGCCAGGCCCAACGCTCCATGCTGTCTGGGGGTTTCAATCTCCACCTCAGCTTTGAGTGTCCAAATCAGCCTCGCGAGTGGCTCCGCAGATTGTCAGAGAGGCCTGCAGAAGTATCGGCTGCCTCGTCTGACACAAGGCAGAAGCTGTTGCTAAGAACGCGTTGGGGGCATTGAGGCAAAGAAGAAAGCCAATCCTAACCGGTTGTGTGGTCAAAATAAAAGCGCTTTACATGCAAATAGGGGACCACGAGCATTGGCTTGGGATGTGGGATTAGTAGCCCGAAGCTTTGAAGATCTAGGTGGCCTGTAACTTTTTCGTGAGGCTACCGTATCTGGTGGCTCCGGTTGGGCTTGCCCTAAGTAGCAGTGAGTGTCAAGGGTTGCATTGGAGTCGTCTGTATATGCAAATAAGGACAGGTTATGCTGGACATATGAATATCACACTGCCACCGGCATTTGTTTATCTTTTTTTAAACAGGAGCCAGCAGTGGGGGACGGTGAGAACTGAGAACGTGAGTGTCGACCGTGTCCTAGTCCGGGTAGAAGCCGAGCGGGTTGCGTCCGGATTCTTTTTTTCGTCGAATACGTAAGAGCATTGCGTATATTTATATTAAGGTAGAAGAGAGTTAAAATTTACAACAAGTGGCGTCACAAGACCCGCTAAGAGCTATTACAGAATGCTAACAACCGAGGGATATAGGAGAAATGGAAGATTACTCGCTAACTAGACGACCCAATTCCGTAGCTCCGGCCTTGATCCACTGCTCGCCTTGCAGTTTGATCAACAATAACAGCTCTTGCACTGACATTTGCTCGCTCCGGAACACTCTTGCATTGCGTTCCTTTCATACCTCCCATGTTGTCTGGGCGATAAGGCTATCAAAACCCTTCTTCTTTTGTCCGGGCCACCCTCTTCTTGCGCGCGTCCACCAATCCATCAGGGCATCCTGTGCCTGCGGCGCTGGACATTGGTGACCCAAGACTGCAACTATGAGATTCCATACCTGCATTGTGTACGAGCAAAATACGAAGAGATGATCATTAGTCTCCGGATCTTGGTTGCATAGCAGGCAGGTGGTCACAGCTTGTAGCCCATGTCGATGACGGCGATCTGCGTCCGGATTCTAAAGAAGCTTGGGCTGTGGCCCATTGTCCTCCAACGAATTTTCATTCCACATAACATGTTTGTCTTTCTCTTTGTCACCATGGACCCTATGCAAAACGGACCGGACACAAAATTTGGACGGGAAAAGACTCCAAAGGCCAATTCGAGTAAAGGTTTCTTTCTCCTAAGTGAAATGACAGATGATGAAATTTAATAGCATAACATTAGGCTTTCTTCAATAGTTATTAAGCTAGTACGTTACCTCTAAACTTGTCCATCTAAATAAATGTATATAAACAACGATACTTCTCCAATAATTTCTCCTATAGTACATTCAGCCTCTCTCAATAGCCCATTTCTAAAAATATTTCTATATAAGCTAGCACTTGAAGAAAAGATAGCATATACTCTCTTCTCACGTTCACTTTTTTCCATGCAAACAAAATGATAAGTGGATTCCTACAGGCTAACTAAGATATCATTAGGGGGGAGCTTTAGAGTCACAAAGAGAGATGAGGAATGATTCATCTCGACTAAAAAGGACGTACACTATTTCCAAAACTCTATTATTATTCGACACAACCATTATTAGAGACAAAACTTTCTTGTATTCGTTTAGTTTTCAAATTTCACCCATAAATTTTACTATGTAAAAAGAAGATTTCTATCACATCAAAATGTCGGCATATGTATGGAGTATTAAATGTAGATAAAATTAAAAACTAATTGTACATTTGTTGTACTTTGTAAGACGAATATTTTAAGCCTAATTAATCAATGTTTAGATAATTATTCATAAAGACAAACGAAATGCTACAATATCGTATTTATAACACTTTTCAAATTTTGACATTCTAAGCCACCAGTTACTTCCCATTCGATCGACCTCGGCCAGGAAATGCGCAGGACCTCGGAAGCGAGAGCACGCGCTCTGGAATCGATTCCCCCTCCGTTTTCCTTTTCTTCCTTTGTTTGGCGACGGAATAATGGTCATCTGCCCGACGAGGCGACGACCCATGCCGTGTTGCCTCGCCGCGCCGCACCTGACCGTATCGCGCGCTGCCGTTGGGACCGGCCAAAGTTGACGCGCCCCACGACGGCAACTAACCCCGTGCTCTGCCTCGGCCAGCCCACACTGTTATCCTATTAGCCTGTCACCAACTATAACCCGAGGATCCACAGCGCCGCCGTCCCCAGTGCTCCACCCTGTGCTGCTGCCGTGCCGGGAGCATCTGGTGACTGGTGGCTTGTTAATGCACTGCTGTTTTACGAGCAAGCTATGCAGCAGCAGCAGCAGCAGCAGGCCAGCAGCAGTGAGTAACAGGGCGATTATTGTGTGATATGATATGTGGATCCTTCGTGATAATGCTGACTCTAATCATGCCTCAAATGATAGTACGATACTACTGTTACAAGAAAAGTGCCTTGACAAGCTCGCTTACCAGAACGTGATCATCTGATTGTGGTCCACCCCCAAATCTTTTATTGGCCGTTGATTAGCTTTTCATTACTAGCCGTGTCTTGTATGGTATTGCTCTCATTTTACTTCCTACCGAGTACTACCACGTTCGTATTCACCAGCTAACTAAAAGAGCACATGCCACTTATACGTATACATCAGCTTAGGAACACAAGATTTCTTCCAGTGCGCCACATTGGATCCGGATCGCCGGTTCACCAGGCCTGAGATGAAATCCAAGCGCCTGCCTGACGCCCTCACCCCGTCCAGCCACAGCCAGGCGGGACACCAAATTTGTTTAGTCCCCACCACCCCCGTCCGCTCCGCTGTGTCGCGCCCGGGAATCACTCCGCACGCGAACTGCACAGTCGCGGACCCCCCCACGCCCAGCTCAGCTCAGCTCAGCTCACCTCGCAGCCCGCCACCACCACCACCACAACCACAAGCTCGCGCCCCCGCTCCATCCCCCACCACCACCGCACAGGAGAAGCCGCGGCGGAGGCAGGAGCTGGAGCCCATCGAGCAGCGGCCGGCACCCGCGTTTTCTTTAATCCGGAACACGCCCCCCCCCCCCCCCCCCCCCCCCTCTCCCCCCTGAGCTCCCCCGCACTACACTGCACCGCGCGACGTTGACATTGGGCATGGCCTCGGCCCCTTCCCCACCACCATCACCACCCCGCCTCCCACTCCCCCTCCTCCTTGTCCTCCACGCGGAGCGGTGAGCAGTCGCCTCGTCTCCACCCCGGGCGGGCGAGCCGAGGCGGGCGGCGGCGGGTGCGGGGGGACTCGTCGCGGCAATGGCGACGGCGGAGGCCGCGGTGGAGATCGTACGGGAGATCGCGGCGGTGGGCGCCGCCGACCTGGCCGCCGCCGCCGAGCCGCTGCGCGCGGACTGCCTCCGCCTCGCGCGGAAGGTGTCCCTGCTATCGCACCTCGTCGCCGAGGTCGCCGAGGCGGGGGAGGGCGACGCCGCGGGGGCGGCGTGGGTGCGCGAGATAGTGAGGGCGCTCGAGGCCGCCAGGAGGTTCGTCGCGCTCGGGCGAGCCCCGCCGACGACGGAAGCCGCGGCGGGGGCGTCAGATCAGGTGAGGAGATGCGGGGATGGACTCGTATGGTTCCATGGAGCATTCCACTCAACCTGCATTGCTTGTTGATTGGTGCGTTCCCCTTTGCGGGATTCCGTCGAATACCTGTTGCGCATGTTCGAAACAGTTATGTTCATCTGCTTGCTACCTTATTCGCTATTGCTTCGTTTGGATTCTGTTACGGACTGCCGCACTGCCTGCATCTATAATTGACGCGCTATCGGTGGTTGCTCTGTAGCCAACGCTTTACTTTTGTGGGATTGCTGATTCCGTCAAACTCTTGATGTGTTCGCGTCTGATTTGCGTGGCGCCCTTCAATTGATTTCCATTTTAAACTTTTACTAATTGCCACAAAGTCCCCATGAATTTGTGAATACATTGGTTGATGATACCTGGAATCTTCAGCAAGGAGCAAAGATTAGTTCTCAACCTGGTTTCGTGTTACCCGACTAGCTGGATCATCTGAAAGGTGTCATTGTCAGTGTTTTTCGCTGATTACTGAAGTTATCCTCCTAGAAGAGAAACACTTCCGAGACTTTCTATCTTACTTTAGTAAACCATCATGCATCCCTCCTAGGTATTCATCATTATCTTAGCAAGTAGTATATCTTTTTCATCAATAATATGCAAGCTTACTCAAATGCATTTATGGGGTTGCTACAAAGGAAACATCAACTAAATGATATTACAATTTATCAATTGTCAAGTTAGCTTGTTCTATTGCTGTTTCAAGTTAATGTTTTGCTTGCTACTTATATTGAAGAAGTTGCATGGCTGCTTGTGCTGTAGAATAGATGGAGTGATTGCACTCTTCAAAAGCACCCCATCTGAGCTATAATTATTCAAATTTTAGCCAGACATAGCTAGACACTGTTCTTATAGTTACTGACATTTGGATTAGATTTATTATGACTGTAAATTGTTTTTAGCTTTAAAATTTTATAAGGGACATTTTCAGGCTTCCATCACCTTGCTTCCCACTTATGGGATTTTAAATCAGCTTCTCTAGCATACTTTTCAGTCTGCTACTTAATCTGGTCTGTAAACAGTCCTGTCCAGTAAGCAATCTATTGGGTTCTTTCCTGAAAGGCTTAAAGCTGGCAAGTGCTGGACATCTTTTTGCATGTGTTGCCTCTAGAATTGTCCTCTCCACTTTAATGACACACTTTCATTTCCGTTATATGGGCATATGGGTCTAATCGGCATGTCATATAAACACAACCTGTGCTCCTTTCTGTCTTATTTCCAACGATTTGTCTGGACCTAAAAATGGAAGTGGATGTATATAAAATATACGAGATAAGGAAAATTTTGGTCTAGAATGTAAAAAAATGATATATGGTAGTCATGGACATGAAAGGAAATCTAAATTTTGGATGCAAAATTTTCACCCCGCATCTGAGTATGTAATTTGAAGCTGGCATTTGGAAATCCGCTGTCAGTCATATGTGCTCCCTAGTCCCTCGTCGTTCATGAAGGAAGAAGAAACGAGAGAGATAGAGCTCAGGAGAGAAAAATGTCGGAGTAAACTACCTTCTTTATGATCTCTAGAGTTTATATTACATGTACAACAACGCCATGTTTAAATAACTGATTACTAGTCAATCGGATCCGAGGTGGAGAATAGATCCAAGTCTAACTGAGAGCATGTACACGATGTGAGCTAGATGTTCACTAACCCTTCATGTTAAGGGCAACCTTGATGTGATTAACACTTGTCTTTTTGCCTAACCATTTATTGTCATGTTCCTCAGTAAATGCGGCCCTCAAATGTGGTTGCATCAATGCTTTGGCATTAACCTTGTCCCATGTTCTGATTTCTGCCTCTCTTTGTAATGTCAGTTCCATTTGTTTTGATCCCTTTTTTTCTCCCTTCTTGAAGGATGCCATCTGCAACAATACTGCTCTCCAGTTCAAGTATGTGACCTGGCAGTTGCAAGCTACATTAGCAGACCTGCCACATAGCTGTTTTCAGATATCAGATGAAGTTCAAGAAGAGGTAAGTTAAGTTTGTTCATGATGATAATTCCTTGTTTTTTCTACCATACCTGTTTGAACTTTTTTTTAAGTTTATAGGTTGACTTAGTGCGAGCTCAGCTTAGAAGAGAAATGGAAAAGAAGGGAGCCCTTGATGTAACCGTGTTTACAAAAGTCCATGATATTTTAGCTCAAATTGACAATGCTGGACAGCAATCTCAGCAACTCTATCAACAACCAGAGCAATCACAGATGGAGAAGTTTAGTAAAGACCACCTAGAGTTGCAAAATGCTGTTTTACTAGTGTCAGAAATAAGCGGGTTATCCAAATCTGACATGACGAAAATAACATCCGAGCTAATTGAAGGACTTCAAAATGTTGGAACTCCTGATTCTCCCAAGCCTGCCAATGTTGATAGTCAATCAAGTGATGAAACTAAAAGCTCATCTCAAGAAGTTAAGAAGCCTGACTCTGTAGCCATTCCTGAAGATTTCCGTTGTCCGATATCTCTCGAGCTGATGAGAGATCCAGTCATTGTTTCAACAGGACAGGTGAGGCCTCACATCATCACCATTCTATGGGTCCTGCACTACAAAAATCTTGCTTTTAAACTGTAATGTATAATTTGCCATCTGCTGACAAGTTGCTCACAAATTCTGTAGACCTATGAGCGTGCTTTCATTCAGAGGTGGATTGACTGTGGAAACCGTACCTGCCCAAAAACTCAACAGAAGCTCCAGAATTTTACATTGACCCCAAACTATGTACTAAGAAGTCTAATCATGCAGTGGTGTGAGGAAAAGGGGATCGAACCTCCTAGCAGATCAAAAAGTGATGGTTCTTCACTTGAGGTTGGTGGGAACAGATTAGCAATTGAAGCATTGGTTCGGAATCTCTCTAGCAGCTCGTTAGATGAACGGAAATCTGCTGCCGCTGAAATAAGATCTTTGGCCAAGAAAAGTACAGACAACCGTATACTTCTAGCGGAGTCTAGTGCTATCCCAGCTCTAGTGAAACTTCTGTCATCAAAGGACCAGAAAACCCAAGAACATGCAGTTACAGCTCTTCTAAACCTCTCCATATATGATCAGAACAAGGAACTGATAGTGGTTGCTGGTGCCATTGCCCCAATCATACAAGTGCTGAGGTTGGGTAGCATGGAAGCAAGAGAAAATGCAGCTGCAGCTATTTTCAGCTTGTCACTAATCGATGATAACAAGATAATGATAGGAAGCACCCCAGGGGCAATTGAAGCATTGGTTGAGTTGTTGCAGAGTGGTAGCTCAAGGGGTAAAAAGGATGCAGCAACCGCACTGTTCAATCTATGCATATATCAAGCTAACAAGATCAGGGCAGTTCGGGCAGGGATCCTGGTGCCACTTATGCGGATGCTGCAGGATTCATCCAGAAGTGGGGCTATTGATGAAGCGCTGACCATCCTGTCAGTTCTTGTGAGCCACCATGACTGTAAAACTGCTATATCTAGGGCACACGCCATACCCTTTTTGATAGATTTGCTACGGTCGGGCCAGGCCCGTAACAAGGAGAACGCTGCAGCTATTTTACTTGCACTTTGCAAGAAAGATGCTGAGAACCTCGCCTGTATAGGGAGGCTTGGTGCTCAGATACCACTAACTGAGCTGGCGAACACCGGCACAGACCGAGCTAAGCGCAAGGCAACCTCACTCCTGGAGCACCTCAGTAAGTTACAGGTGCTCTAGTTCCACTGCGCCCACGGCACACCGTTTTGTTCGTGTGCGTGTGCTTTTTCAACTTTTCACGTGTATGTATACATACAGGAAAATTGTAACTTCATCTGTCATCGAGTGTGAATTTAGTGGGTTGGTGATTAGTTTGTTTCAGTCACAGTCAAACGCATGTCAATCGATTCGCACCATAGATTGGTTGGTGCTGCTGAATCTGAGAATGTTCTTTTGCTCATCTGCATGAGGTTTGATTTCAGCTTTTAAGCTCAAGGTGCGAAATTATCTCGGTCGCCATCGAATTATATACTCATTACTTCTTTGGCTTCAAGATATCAACCTGACATAAACCTGACACCTTCAGCACTTCATTCCTGGGGGTTCCTTTCCGAAGATCTGGAGAGGTTAAGTGCAGCTCCATCTTTCCATCTTCAATTAATTGTTGAAGCCACAGTGTACCCACCTGGACATGATTAGCGATACGACCTGATAAAAGAGCAGCACGGTAATGATGATTTTATGCTTGCTCTGCGTGAGTGTATGTTTCTTTAATCACGGGATCCCTAATGTCTTGGCAAAACCATATCATTACGTGTTAAAATTGTTGACCTTGACTCCCAAAGGATAGCAATCAAATGGATCGATGACGAACCAATATTCCATAATAAAAATGACAATAAATATCAATGCCCATGGTACTGTTCTCGGTTGTAAACACTGAACTGCTCCATATATCAGAGCATCTGCTTGCATCAGATGTGGATCATATCGTCAAGAGTCAAATGAGTTAGGCCTTGTTTAGATGCAGAATCGGGTGGTGCCGATTCTGCAGTAAGGTACTGCACAATAAATTCGCACCGTAGCATTTCGTTTGTATGTGTGAAAAATTATCCAAAAATTAATTAATTAGGCTCAAAATGTTCGTCTCGTAGAGTACAACAAAACTGTGTAATTAGTTTTTGATTTTATCTACATTTAATACTCCATGCATACTATGACATTTTGATGTGATGGAAATTTTTTTTTACACAGTGACAAGGGCTTAGTCATTCGCTTTCATGGGATGATGCCTTCGCCCTTCAGACTTGGGAAGAGACCAAAAACACGTGTGCGCCCGAATTGTCAGTTTGTCTCGTCAGTTGTCATGCATGCGGCCAAGCGCTGTACCAAACAATGCAGGGAGGGAGAAAAAGGACGATCACACCTGAGATTATCTGAACATTATCAATGTAATCCTCATATTAATTTATTGTCAGAAACCAAAAGACACTTTCGCAGCTCATCATGGTCAGGAAGATGCATGGTACGTGCCAGGCAAATCGGGTGGGCACACGAACGAGTAGGTTCGGAACAAACTGACAAAAAGAGGGAACCATTTGATACCGGGAGCTGTCAGCTTTGCCTCACGCTACCGACACGAGAAGCCTTTCGTGAGCAGCACAGGAGATGGATGCAGTCTCCAAAGCAAGCTCCATGCCTCCATCCATTGACCTACAAGGATCCATTGACCTGTGGCACGTCTTGTCACGCGTGGCAAGACGAGATCTAATGGAATTGACAGCGTTTACACCACGCCCGTTCCAAGGGGGGAAAACAAACACAAAAACAAAAACAAAAACAAAACGGCCTGTGGGGGAAGACCAGCGATCTGAAGCAACTAATAGAGAGATACCTGAATGTTCACACCAACGTAGGGTCATGGGACTGTGGACAGGACAGCGAGTTGGTTAAATTTTCGTTTGCAAGTTTGTTCACACTAATGAGTTTGCTCGGAATATAATTCTTGTGGTTAAATCAAGTGGTGAGGAGCTTACTTCTTACACAATCTTTTGAGAATACTTGCAAGCTTCCAACTGGCGGTAAGTGGTAACCACAAGTCCACCATATGAAATAGCCAGTAGCCAAACTAATCGGGCTTGTTTGTAGACGCACTACGCTAGCGAGATTCCTCACCTAGATTCCGTCCACCCTCCAATTTTCACATGCACGGTCCTGCTTTTTCCGCTGAAGGCTGAACATTTTGATTGCTAGACGATGTTTACAGGAAGAATGGATGTGGGAGAGCGATCAGATGCGGCAGTACAATTCAGTAGAAATGGAGGAAGGTGTCCAAGGATTTAAAAAACAAGTTACCAAAAAAAAAAGATTGTCTTCTCCTGCACTGCACGCAACGTTGTGAAAAATCAGATAATCCAAATTGGACCCGTGGATTGCAAATAATTACGGAGTAAATCATAATAATTACTAGACCTTAAAGCTATGAAACCGTATACTAGCATAATTGAGACCGTGACAACCTTTATCTTACTGCACCTTCCATCCGTCGGTGTTAATTAAAAGAAGAAGAAACAAAGGCTAGCCCCCGTCGTTTTGTCACTGCTCCAACCGGCGCGGCAGCTCCGGCTAGCGAGAGATTTTGATATTTGAAACTTAATTTGTGAGCCTTTTAAGTTTTATCACCCATATCACAATGACATGTGGGGTTATTCTGAGTGAAAGACATGCGGATCATGGTGACAAATTTTGAAAGGCTCGTGAATTTAGTGTCGACACACGGATCTCACTGATACCGAGCTTTTAAGCGCAATACCACCCACCCCAAATCACGCGCCCTTCAGCCCCTACAACAAACAACCTCTGGTTCATCAAAAAAAAACAAGCAACCTCTGCGTCTTGACCCAAAAAGCTTTTAAAAGAAACACAAAGAGAAAACACCCACCACCTCGGGCTCGGGCATCTCCGCTTCCCCCACTCCCCTTGCCTCGAGCCTCCCCTCCCCTCCGCCTCCTCTGACTCCCCCTCCTTTTAAAATTCCCCCGCCGCCGCGCCGCGCCCCCGCACCGCACAAACACCACCACCTCCTCGCGAGTCGCAGCGGCGCCACCGCACGGTCCGCACCCCCACCACCACGCGCCGGCCGCAATGGGGAACAGCATCGGCGGCAAGCGCAAGAGCGCCAAGGTGATGCAGCTGGACGGCACCTCCTTCCGCGTCAAGCCCCCCGCCGCCGCGGCCGACGTGCTGCGGGACCACCCGGGCTTCCAGCTCCTCGAGTCGGAGGAGGTCAAGCTCCTCGGCGCCCGCGCCAGGCCGCTGGCCCCCGACGCGCCGCTCCGCCGCGGGCGGCTCTACTTCCTCGTCGCGCTCCCTCGCCGGGCCCCCGCCGGCGGGCCCATGCGCCGCGCCTGGTCGGGCAACCTCCGCGTCGGGGCACGCGAGCGGCTCGAGTCGCTCATGCTCGCGCGCCGCTCCACCTCCGACCTCTCCTCGCTCCCGGCCCACGCGTCCGCATCCGCGCCCACGTCCCCGCTCCCCAGCGGCGCCGTCTCCCCGCTCCCCGCCGCGGGTGGCGCCGGCGGCGCGACGCCCGTGCGGCTCAAGATGCGGCTTCCCCGGGCGCAGGTGGAGAAGCTCATGGGGGAGAGCAAGGACCCAGCCGAGGCCGCCGCCAAGATCATGGAGCTCTGCGGCGCGGCGATGGGCGACGCGCACGCCAGCGCCAGGGTCACACCGGAGCGGCCGCCCGGGATACTGCGGAGCCCGCGGTTCGCCAAGACGCCAGAGTGGGGCGCCGGGTTCATGCTGCCGGCGCCGGCACCGGCGAAGACGCCGCAGCGGTGGCCCACGCTGCCACGCACCAAGGAGGTAATTCGCTTGCAGCTAGATTTAACCCCCCATCCCCACGTGCCTTGCATTATTGTTTGTTGCTCCCATGCCGGCGTGAGCACAGCAAGATTCGCACGCTGCGACAGAGGAACGTGATTTGCGATCCATTCCATCTCTTCTCGCGTGCAATGCTTAGCAGAAAACTTCTAAAATTAAGATTTGAGAGAGCAACAGAAATGTCCGTTTGTTTTTGTTGCGCATTGGTTCCTCTGGTGTGAACGCGCGCGCTAGCACGAACAATGTTACAGTACATGGCAGCATGTTAGTTTTCTTGTCGTCGCAGAGAACATGTAGCCTGTCTCAGTGGGGCACTAGACATACTTGTGTAGAAAAGTAGCAAACGAAACCTGCTGTTCTCCGCTCATTGCGGGGAACAAGGAACACAAGTGCGCTGTATGCAGGAACATGATAGACTTCTCGAGTGGCATGTGGAGTTCTTTGACAAAAATGTATATTAGAATTGTAGGACGAAAACAAAGTTGCTTTGTCATGTTTGTGCTTGAATAGTTGGATATCCGGACAATACAAGCCGGACAAAAAATCTGTCGGCGTTTTTTTTTCAAAAAAAAAAGAATATCTGGAGCTTGGTAGTATGTGGATTTCTTTTCTTTTTGGGGAAATGAAAATGAAGTTGTTTATTATGCTTGCTACAAATGACTGTTCACTATATTGTTCAGTTATTTTTTTCCCTCGTTGCTTATAGAGCTCTCTCTCATTTTGATGTTTCAGAAAAAGGCACGGTTTGTGGAGTTGCCAGACGAGCTAATAGCATGACTGTTACTTCCCTGAAGCGAGTTAACTCTTCTTCTTCTTTTTTTACTGTCGCAAGGATGTTTGGTGATTGTCAGACCAGGAGATAAGGAATTGTAAACTTATCTTCAGGCGGAGCTGTACTTCTTCCATCGCTCATTTGAGCGAAACAAACTATGGTTTGAAGATGAGAAGCCGCCGATGGCTTCCAATTCACCTTGATCCAATGATCTGACACCTTATTAAGCATCTCCAAGAGACTAGCCAAATCGTTTTCTAAAGTTAAATTTAGCTATTGTTATAGAAAAAACGTTTCCAACCGACTCTGTAAACGACTCTCTAAATTTAGTGGCTCTCCATCCCACACCATTCGCTAGCTATTTTTAGCCAGCCTACCTCACTAGCCATCTTTATAGAATATGTTGGATTACTCTGTGGTTTGTCAGTCGAATCTATTTTTGAGAGTAGCTAAATCTGTAAATTTGACTAGTCTTTTTAGCTAATCTCTTGGAGATGCTCTTAGATTGTCAGTAGTATGTTTCCTTCCGCCTTCTCGAATCTCTGTTTGTTCCTACGGGCTTCTCTTTGGTGGTTGCAATGGTCTGTCCAATTGTTCAGGTCAACTCTGGTTGCCGCTGAGTAGTTTCATCTTTATACACAGGCAACACCAACACGTGCATCTGCATCCATACATCACTGCACCGATTAGAGATGCCAATCTGTTCTCTGCATTATATCATCCGTTCCCGCATAATTTTGGAATGGGAACTGGATCATAATTTCGTAGTAATGCATAACAATTGCTCTACGCGTAATGGCCCGTTGGTTGAGTTGAACTGGTCGATCGTCGTCTGTTGAAGAATTATTGGGAGGCGTTGCTCAACTGCATTCCCCAGCACATGCAAGAGCATCATTTGCAAATGCAAAGTCGTGCGTTGCTGCACTATAAGCATTTCTTATCGCCACCGATCATCCGGATTTGGATAAAGATATCGCCGCCAATCACCCGTAAACCTGCACATGCATGAGGATCTGAGTATCTGACCTAGACCTACCCTACCATCGTATATACAAATGCGCCGAGGTCAGATAAGAACATGCGTGTAGAACTTCATGAACCAAAAAGGCGACCTCAAACATCTTCTGGACTCCGTGCGAGTGCGACTGCTTCAGCCAGAGGCTCAGGGATATTCTCTGAACCTCACTCGCCGCCCTCATAATGCATACTAGTTCGTTGGAGCTTCCCCAGAAGAGGCCAGAACATGTAATCCACCACAGTTATTCATAATTTCTATTTGTTGACCTTAATGAACAAGTTACATAATGAAAATGAATATTGTTCAGATTATATCTGAGAAAAAAAATGCTTCTGTCCAAGTTCATATCCCTCCAGTCGGATCTGTGCTACAGAGAATATGTACTTAGCTAGTTTGAATTGGTAAGTTAATTGCTTCAAAAATGGGATAAGGTCAGAGCTCAACACACAGCACCGGTACAGCAGTAGCTGCCATGCTGATTTGGCGAACACCAAGCTGACAAATTATCCGCTACCTAAAATTTTTAAATTCAAACAGTATCACGCTTAAGATTAATGTCTACGCAAGGCAGGTTAATGATGTTTTTTATGGAGATGTTTTTTTTGAACGGTTAATGATGTTCAGTTTAGGGATCAGGGTTGACCGATATTTTATTTCCTGGCACTGCGCTAGGCCCTTCCATTCCATGCGGATCCCATACGATTTGGGCCTTCCCGCTAAGCCCGGCCGGTCTCCCGAATCAATCCGCGGCCCGCGCTGCTCGCAGAGCGCTCCCGCCCTCCACTGGATTTCGGCCTCGTGCTGTGCCGCGTCCGCGCCCGCGGCCGCGAGTGGAAATCCTAGCCTTCTCCGCAAAACGCTGGCCGCGCCCGGCTCCGGCGCGAGCGCGGCGGACTCGTGGCTCCAGTGGGACGACGGCGTTCACGAGCCCCGCGTATTTATACATGCGCTCGCGGCCGCGCAGCTCGCCAAACCAGCAACACAAGGCAGGCGCCGCCGCTCGATCCGACGAGCACCTAGCGGCACGAGCGAGACCTTGCGAAACGCGACGGGATCCCCGGCCGGCCGGGGAGGAGATCGAGAGATGGAGCTAGACCTTCTGGGCCTCGGTTCGCCGCCGCCGCCGCCCGGCCACGGAGGTACGTACCATGCGCGCGCGCGCGCTCTCGGGCACGGCCGACCGTTCGTGCGCCATTGTTGATCTCGCGTACGTCTCGGCCGTGAGGTTTCATTTCATCAGAGGGAAATTAGGGCGTGAGGTGTTCTCTGATCGCTGTGCGTTTTCCTCCAGGTTCACCAGCGCAGCGGGCGTCGGGCTTCGACGAGCCCCTGCGTTTCGCGGCGCCTGCCACCGAGACCGCCCGTTCCCCGGCGCGCGCGCGCGTGCGCCGGCGCGCCGTGGGCGCGGGCGACGGCGTCCCTGCGCCTCAGGCGAACAAGCCGAGGCCCTCGGTGGTGGCGGCGGCGGATCCGCCGTCGTACCCGATGGTTCGTGTTCCGGGCGCCGCTGGAGATAACAAATCTCCACGAGCCTCTCAGCTCGGTGCTTTCAGGGGGATATTTCCACCGATGCCGCGCGAGCTGGCCAGCGCTCCCTCTGTAAATGGATTTGGGAGGACACCGCCGATTGCCGCTGTGCCGATCTTTGAGGGTTCAGCGGCAGCGTCTGGCAGCAATCCGGATCATTCCACCGCGCCATTGACGATAATCTACGCTGGCTCTGTGCGCGCATTTGACAGAGTTCCCATGGAGCAGGTACGGTGTCCAAACATGCTCTGTCTGACACTTAACGTGACGGATTAGTGTGTGTGTGTGTGTGGTTGTGATCGCGAGGTCAGGTTAGATGGGCAAATGAGTTTATGAGATACCTGCAGGCTGAGAAGATTCTGCTGATGACTGCTCAAGAGGCTCAAGCTGCAGAAACCCCGGCCTTCCAACTCCCACACCCAGTGCCGCAGTTAGAACCAGCTACTGCACCCCAAAGTAGTGCGGAGCAGATGATGATGCTCTTGGGTTTGGCTAATGTCAGAGATAGTAAGCATTTTTTTGTCCCTTCATCTGAAGATAGCGGTGATATATGAATGTGCATCCTAATTATGCCGGGATGTTCTTGGTTGCTATAGGTCTTCTACCGAAGAGGACGGCGTCCCTTGCCCGCTTCCTGCATAAACGCAAGCAAAGGCAAGAGCACTACTCAGCTTTGCTAGTTCATGTCATTGTTTTTCAATATATATATATATACACACACACACACACACACACACAAGTATATAATCCATATCCTGATGCAAGAAAGCAAATTTTTATAAGATATATGGCTACGTGCCTCTACCAAATCTTACCGCAGGTAATCTCGGTTCCGATCACGACAAATAAGACGATCAGATTGTGCCGTGCTGAATCTGACTCGGGAGATTGTTGTGCTTTGATTTGCTTCTAGCAGGGTGAACAGTGCATCAACAATGGCTTACCCTCGAGGCGAGGAATTATGTGCTCAAATGGACCCTTCCACCGTGGTTGATGCGCGAGCCAGAGCCCCCTATGGAGACACGGAACAACCATGGGCCTCCGAAGATGGTCCAAAGAGCATGAATGAAAATCATGGCGAGGAATCAGTGAACACTGAGCTGAAGATCTAGCCTGGTGTTCTTCATATCTCGGTTTCAGTTTTACTAACTAACAACCTCTTGCCAATCCAGGCCAAACCTCGGATTCAGTCTGGTGGATTGCTGAGCTACAATCTACGCAGAATTTCTTCTGGTGCATGCATTGGATGACAAGAGGTTATCATAGAGATATTTTGACTTCGGTTCCTCACATTCTTGGGTCATGGATTCAGGCATCAGAACCCATTCCTCTTTGTCTTAAGACAAAAGTACACGGGCTCATTCGGAGTGTTCTTTGCTCATTCTTATTAGAAACACTTTAGGACCGATCCGCTAATAATAATGTTGCACTAGGATCAGCTAACGTGTTGTGTCTGATCAGTCATAGCTAATTGCACATTTTGGTGTGGCACGGGTGCAATAGTGCTGTGTGGCGCGTGTCGATGTCTCCGTCCAACCAGCCGTAATGCTCAGTTTTGTTAGCTCTGCTGCTGTAGTTGTCTTCCTGTCGTTGTTTCATTGCTCCACCTCTTGAGGTTGTACTGCCTAAAGCTTACAGCTCTCATGTTCAATAAAAATAAATTGCACGTTTTCTTTGTAGTCTAAGGTAACAATTCTTTGGGTTCATTTGCACATGCTTGAAAGAATGTAAGAGCGTCTTCAAGAGATTAGCTAAAAAGACTAGTCAAATTTACTGATTTAGCTACTCTCAAAAATAGATTTGACTAACAAATAACAGGATAATCCAACAGATTATGTAAAGATGACTATAGCTAAAAATAGCTAGCGAATGAGGTGGGATACAGAGCCACTAAATTTGGAGAGTCATTTACAGAGTCTGTTGGAAACGTTTTTTCTCTAACAATAGCTAAATTTAACTTTAGAAAACGATTTGACTAGTCTTTTGGAGATGCTCTAACACGCATTCTTTCCATGTAGTGTTCAATGCCCATTCTTTATGTTCAATGCGTGTAGTGTTTGAGACCTGTGCAAAAGCAACGACTTGAAAATGGTTCGCTCTGTAAGGTTTTATGACTATTTGCATCAAGACAACAAGGTGGTTTGTGCATTCCGATAGTAAGACTGCCGGCCTCTCCTGATTCAGACTCAAAAAGTTCATTTTCTAAAGAAACAAAATAAAACGGAGACCGCTAAAAAGAATAGATCCGAATTTACTACTTTCTGCGTTTCAAATTATAAATCATTTCTAGTTTTTTCAGTTATACAATTTTTACTATAAATCTCAATATCTCGATATATATCAAAACCTACATACAGAAAAAGAAACAAAATAACCTGTAATTTGGAACTGATAGAGAGTAAGAGACTAGGATATGATCTTTTACTCTTCCCGAATTGACAGAAATGTTTGCCTCCAAATTAGGCTTTGTTTGGCACGCAAGAAGGCAACCAAAAAAAGGAACACTAGACGTCCACAATAAAGAATAATCAAATGTTCAAGGCATTTACAAAGGAGTACAAAGATTCAGGTGTTCAAGTACTAGACACCACACTGTTTGTCTGTAATACCAAAGAGATCATAAATTACAAGGTGGTCGCTTTTAACATCTGGACCAGGAAACGGGAAGTGGTGATTCACAGAGATAAACTCAGAATCACCGAGCATCAACTGATACAAACACATGGAAGCTACTTTGCTGTTCTAGAGTGCTTGATCAGCCAGTCAATGACAATGTCTATGTTCACAGAATCCTTACAGGAGATCATGTAGCAACAAACTTCACGATCCTTTATTGATTCCAATCCACTGAAAACAAAGAACAAAGAGCAGTACAGCTAAAATGACATGCAGAAAGACTGATGAATAAAGTAAGGCCATCTGAAAGATGATTAAACTCACAGTTGGTCAACTAATGCCTGCTTAGAAAGCGCTTCTGACTTGTCGATTTTGTTGCCAAGGACAAGCAAGGGAATCCCAGCTAAAGACTGTTTCATCAGCAGATCATGCAATTCACTTTTCGCTATTGGGACACTATCTCGATCTGCAGCATCCACCACATATCTGCAATTAAATCACAAATTAACAATTCAGTATCCATCAAAGCTAGTTATGCCAGCAAACTGAAAAATATCTGGGAAATAAGCATCGTGCAGCTATAGTATGGCAAATAAAGGAACAAAGGTGTATACAGGAACAACGGCGTATACAGGAACAAAGGTGTCTACTCATTCAACTAAAATGAATATATGAATTAGACGATGTGCTCTGTAAATGTAATTGGGTTCCTTTAGCTTTTATTCGATAAAGCACCAATCAAAAGACAATACAGTGATACACTCACGAAGGGGTGGTAAAGGGCCCTCAATTTTGTACTAGACATTTTAAAGATCGGGCCCAATTAGGGCCGGGCCAAAATAATACTAGTTTTTGAGCTAAATTTTGCTAGGGCCAAGTTGGATTGTGAAGGAGCAAAAGGGTCATGATCCGTTACACGACTCACTGCAATAAAACCGCATTGGTAATTTAGCATAACAGACGACGCTCCAGTATGTGTTCGTTTCCAACTTAATGATACTTCAAGATGTAAATCCTATAGGGATAAACAGAATGAAGCATACATTTTTTGACTGGCTATGAAAAAACATTAACATATCATGCAGTTACCTATACTGTAATATCTCATTGCTACATGTATAATATATAATGCTGTGCTGCTAGCAGATGATTTGGTTATTTTTACAAAATGAGAAAACAGCAAAAATTGCTTCAATTGTAAGTTACTTGTCAATTGTCCTGATCCCATATTATTATCACAAGATTGAATATCCAATGTACACAATATGGAATATCTAAGAAGAGAAGGAATTACAGAATAGCAGAAACTCCTCGGCAGTAGCGCTCCCACATAGTCCGGAATCTCCGTTGCCCACCAAGATCCCAAAGTTTAATTGTGACATTTCCCTTGGTAACTTTCCGCATATTAAAGCCTACCTGTTTCCAGATATTAGCATTTTAGATCACTTAGATAAACAAAACATTATTCAGGATATCATGAGTAGGCCGGGCACATACGGTTGGAATCATGTCCTCGCTGTAGCCACCAGTCTACGAAGCACATCAGCCATGAATTAAAATTAAAACATCACAGTAAACATAATAATATAACAAGTCAAGTGAGTTGGTGCATACAGCAACAGCATTGACTAGAGATGTCTTCCCGGCATTCTGCAGCCCAACCAAGGAGAGTTCCATCTCCTGCTTAAAAAACAAGCTGCAATAGAGAACAATACTTCTGTGAGTGGAATTGTGATTATTTGATATGCATACTGCTTCAAAGCCAACAAAATGCAGCTAAAGCTGGAACCCCGGTTAATTTCGAACTAGCAGAGTTAGCTCAGTGTTAATACGGAGTAGTAAAGACTGGAATCTTGTAAAAACTTTCTTACCAACAAACAAACAAAAGCTAATTTCACAAAATAATACGCTCCGAGTAAACAGGGCACCAAAACATGACCTCAAGTGGACAAGCTTCCTCATAGGCAAAACACAATTAAGCACTTTCGTAAGAGCAGGACACAATTGTTCAGGAACATGGTTACAATGGATGTCCCCATTCACAGGAAATTGTAGCCCTTTTTTTTCGAAATATGGTATTTAAACTTCTTCCGGACATGTCCTTTGAACGTTTGAAGCTAGATACTTATCTATTCATCTTCAATCATGATTTTATTGCCATCATATGCACCAAGTGACACTGATCGGACCACGCAGTTGAACAGGGTATTTTCAATCCCGTAGTCCAACTAATGCTCTCTAGCCTTCTGAGTTGTAACTACATCAAGATCTACTTAGGTTAGTACGCCCAAGCAACTTAGGAATTCGCGTGCTAACTAGTAGCCTGGATCTAACTGTATTGAGCACACGACGCACCTAAATTCGCGACCAAGCCGCATCATGTTTCATGTCGCAGCACAGGGAATCCCCCAACCCAAAGCAATCTAAAGAGAACTCGTGGCCTCGCCCTAATCGAAACACCCGAAGTTGCCGAGCCAACAAAACGGGCGGGGATTTCCACTAAATAGATTGCCCAGAAAAGGGCGAGGTCAAAGGACGGGGCGGCCCGGCAGCACGAACCTTCGGAGCCAGTTGAGCAGCGAGTCCCAGAGCCCCATGCCGCTGTCTCCGGCGACCGCGCGCGAAGGGGCCGGATCTCTCGGGCCGAGGGGGAATCCGCGGTCGCGGCGCGGGGGGGAGCTCGATGCCGTGCGGTGCCGCCGCGCAGGGTTGGGTCGGGGGAGCTCGGGGGAGGAGGCGACGTGTCGCGGGCGATAGGCAGTCGAAGGCGGCCGCGCGGCTGGCTCAGGCTGGCCGAGGCGCGTGGCGGGGCCGAGGCGTGTGGCGTGGCGTAACCAGATGCGATGCGATGCGATGCGATCCGTCGCGGGGAGGGAGATGGATGGATTGACAGGTCGATGGTTTTGGACGTCCCCGGCCGTTGGATTCTTGTGGGTTTTGGTTTGGGATTCCGTCGCGGTTGGACGAAGGATCGGATCGATCGATCCAGCGCGGTGGGAACGTGGCTCCGGTGGATGGAAATTTTTCTCTTCTATTCCGTTGCTTTGTCCCGACCCGCTCCTGATGTAGTACGCGAAAGGCTGAAGGCAGCGTTGCCGTTTCTTCAGGGAGTCAATCCCATAGGATAGACCATGGCTGACGGACGCCAAGAGGAGAGGCATATCGGCATTTTTGGAGATACGTTTAGTCGCCGTGCACACAACAAAGTGTACGTACGTATACGTAAGATAATGGAAAAAGTCCTATTTAGCTCCCTGGACAATGACCTCAGTTTGTGTTTCCTCCCTGGACTCGAAAACCGTCTGAACGGACTCCCTGAACTCTCAAAACCGGATACGTGACCTCCCTCCGCTAAAACCAGTCCAGTTTTGTCCTACGTGGCGCCAAGTCAACCGTCTTATGTGGCGCCATGTCAGCTTTGAGGAGGTAAATTAAACTTTGCATGATAGTTAAAGGGGTCAAATGGACTTTATAAAAATATATTTTTTAAAAAATATATACAATTAAAAATCCTCAAATCTATTTTAATCTTAGAAAATTTGTTTTAGATCGAAAAATCATGAAACTAGTTCATATTTTTTTTCTAAAATCATGCTCCCTTATAGTATCTAATTTTAAATATTTAGATCTTTATCGAAATAAACCTTTCAAAAGTAACTTTTTTCTTAGAAGAGGTATACAATTAAAAATCATGAATTTTTATTTAAATTTAATTTTCTAAAATCATGTTCTATCTTCCAGCTCCTAATTTGTGCTACTTAATTTTTATGGTCTCTTTTTGTTTTTATTTGCTAGTAGGTACCCTTGTTATCTTGCATAATTTTCTTAACTTTTGTGTTATAAAATCTGTACAATTATACATCTTGAGTCTCATTTGAATATAGAAAGTGAGTGTCGTATTTTTCTATGAATATTTTAATATTGAACTAGATTTTAGGATTATTTTTATTGTATGTATTTTTATGAAAATAATATGTTTTGGTAAAGTCTATTTGACCCCTCGAACTATCATGTAAAGTCCAATTTACCTCCCTCAAAGCTGACGTGGCGCCACGTAGGACGGTTGACTTGGCGCCACGTTGGACAAAACCAGACTGGTTTTAGACGAGGAAGGGCACGTGTCCGGTTTTAAGAGTTCAGAGAGTCTGTTCGGACGGTTTTCGAGTCCAGGGAGGAAACGTAAACTCAGGTCATTGTCTAAGGAGGTAAATATGACTTTTTCCTAAGATAATCTCCCTATCTTGCAGCAGGACAGTGGGCTATAAACGGGCCATGACGAGGCCTGCGAGATGCGCTAATCGGGGCCCCTCCTCTTTGGGCCGGTCTTCATGTTCTTTTTTGTCACCAGATTTACCCTTCTTTGACAGCTAATAAATAGAGAGAATCAGGATCACCGTATAGAATCACCGTATAGAGGGCCCGTTCGCTTCTACTTTTTTCGGCTTAAAGCAGGCTAAAATAAGTAGAGGTCTTAGTTCACTTCTGCTTCTTTCAACTTAAAGCAGGCTAAAATAAGTAGAAGCAAACGGTACGACATGCGTGCGTACGCCATCGACGACGTGCGAGAGTTCGCTCTCTTCGTCCTCCTCGACCGGCCTCCTCCTGTCACGTCGATCTGTTCCGCCGCCGTTCTGCCTGCGCACAACACGTTCTCTCGCTAGTACGTCCACACAGATCGACGATCCATCCGTGTGCTATCCCTCTCTACAGTTAAACTTTGCTCGAGACGCGCGCACGGGAACGGGACGGGACGCCCCGCCGGAACGTGCATGTCGTGGTCGTGCGCATCACGGTCTCTGCGTGTCGCGTGGCCTGGCCTGGCCTTGGGGCATGCACATCAGGGCTCTGCACTGCACGTCCAGCACGGCATTGTATATATTGCCGCATCCGCACTCCACAGTAGAGGCCACAGGCGCCCACGCACACACCGAAGAATTGTGAAGCCCGTAGAGGAAGCTAAGCAGCGAGCGGAGCACGAACAAAGCAGGCAGGCAGGCTGACCATATCACCGACCGGAAATCCGCGTAGCAAAATGTGTAATGGAACGGAACGGAAGGACGAAATGATAGTGGGGAAAAAGAGAGGGAACGGGCGAGATCGATGGCTCGACCCATATATCCATCCATCGAGCATGCCAGCATGGAATGCTGGGGGTAGGGGAGGATAAGGTACTTAATCTTTCAATGGAGCACGGGGCCAGCAACTAACAACCGCCCCCGGATGCAGATCTCATCCACCTAAACCCACTACCGGAGCTAGCGGAGCCGGCGTCTACGAATGGCGCCATGGCAGCATCATGCTGCCTGCCGCTTGGCTCCCAGCGATAGGCCACGCTAATCGGCTTCGCTTTGCAGCAGCCATATTGCAGAGGGGGATCGCCGGTGGGGATCTCCTGTCGCGTCCGGCGGGCGACACTGCTCCGAGATTCCACGCGCCGGCTCTGGCGCTCCCGCTACCAAACTCAACTCACTCACACAGTTGCCTTGCTTTGCCGCCGACCATCGCATCCGTCGACCACAGTGCCGGCCCGGTGGGTCGCTCGAAAATGCTCCGCGAACAAATGGATGAACCGCACCTGTGACTGACCGACCCAGCACCGCGACGCGGCGGACTGGACGGCTCATCAAAAGTGAAAGGGGAGAACCCGTCCCGGGCCCCGGCCGGCGTTCTGACCTCACCTGACCTTGCTAACCCGTGTACACGAGCAGCTAGCTAGCCCTTCGTCGGTTTGGGGCCTGCAGGGTCTGTTTGGTTGGGTGGCTAAGAGCTGGAAAGGCTCCCGTAACGCACACGTTTGGTTGGTTGCGCATGTCCTTTAGCCAGGCTTAGCTAACGCAGAGAGAGGATCGGAGTCAGGCTTAGTGGGAACGTCTGAGTCGAGCGTTTCCGTGGAGCCAGGCTACTCGCAGCCACCCCTCGAGTTCGCTCACCTCTCTGTCCTCAGTCAGATGTTCACACTTGCCTGCTGGCCATGACCTCTGCTTCACCCTTGCCTCCACCACCTTGCCTTCCTCACCTCCACTGTGACACAACTCCACCTCGCCTTCCTCACAGCCACACATACGGGAGGACAAGCCCCAAAGAAGCAGAAGGCCTGCAGCGCCAGTATGGGAAGACGTGCTGCTCGGAGTGACGCCGCGGCGTGTGGGATCGAAGCGCCGCCGCCCGGATCCATGCCATGGTGCAGGGGCTCGAAGCGCCGCCGCCCAGATCGATGCCATGGTGTAGGGGATCGAAGTGCCGCCGCCCGGATCGATGTTGCGGCTCGCCAAATCAAAGCGCTAGAGCTTGCATCCATGCGGCACCGCTCACATCGAGTCGCTGGAAATAGGATCGAAGGAGCCAGGAAGAAGTCAATCTTATCTTCTTCTCCATTCGTTTTTTCATTTTTCTGGCATCTGACGCATGCCCACCAGACGTTGTGGGAAGCATCTTTAGCCTGCCCGCTGATGTACTTCTCTGGCCTCAAACAATTCAGGTGTCTAATCACTTGTGAAATGTAAGAGTTCTGAATTTATGTGATGTGATTCAAGGTACAGGTGGATGTTCTTTGTGCTTCTTCGGATAGATAGGATTACTTTTTTCCTTATGATACTTTAGATTGGATTGGGTTTTTTCAGTGAGGGGATTGGATTGGTTTGGTGTGTAATCAGAGCATGCTCAGCTGATTATTGAGAGGGGGGGAGGTGACGGCTCACCGCAAAAAAGAAGAGGTGATGCCACTCGAGTAGCCAAGCAACCAAACAAAATCGTACATAAGCCAGGCTTATCTAAGCAATGCAACCAAACATGACCACATTGTATCACCAAAGCTAGGCTTAGACCAGCCAGGCTTAGAATTCTAGCCAGGCTAGACTTAGTCTAACAACCAAATACACCCATATATTCATCTTTTATATCCAAGGTCTATTTCGTATTTGTATAGCGCTACAGTTACATATCTATTTTTTGTCTTCTCCAATAATAAGATTTAAAAAAAATTCTGAAGATACTCAAATTTAGGTCATCTCTCTCCTAAAAACATATTTTAGGTTTAGATATAGATCTTCCGTTGAAATCTGAAACAGTCTTGTCGAAGGCTCGTTTTAGGTTTAGGTCTATTAGGATCCAGGCGCAGCGCAGCAGGGATGGCCGCGACGCAGCGCACGCTTCCGCTCAGAACGAACCCGTTGCTCCATGCCGTTGCCTTGTGGCAGCCACAGCAACCCATCACACGCGACACGATACCGAGAGGGAATGAGGCCTCGCTCGCGCGGGGCCCATGCCAGGACGACCCCCTGGGGGGCGGGCTGGGGCACGGCGAGATCCGAGTTCGTTCGTTGCCGCATCATTGCGGCGCCTCGCTTTGCCGTCGCGACCCGGGGCCCGGAAAAGGCACCGTCATTTCGGGCCATCCCGGCACGATCGCCCGGGCCCTTTTTCAATCCCGTCCCCGCCCGGAGCGGAAAACAGCTGGAGGTGGAGGTGGAGGCCACACGCGCGCGGCCGCCGCGGAGACACCTGGGGCTCCGCTGGCCGCTCGCCGGCCAGGCCACCACCGGCTCCGATCCGTCGTCGCTGCGGGCCGGCACGCGCTGCCGCGCCGCATCATGCGTAGCGTAGCTGTCGTGGATGCGAATGAGCTATCGGTAGCTGCCTTTCCGGCGTAACGATTTGCCTGCATCATGGTCGCCCGCGACGCGTACGTACGTACGTACTGATACCGCAGCGACTGTAGGGCGTAGAGATCACACTGTACTGATTTTTTTTCCTTTTTGCAGGGCTTACTTGGGCGGGCTACGAATTATGTGGCCTGCTCTTTGATTAGCTCGATCTTTACAGATACGAGATGTGCATGCATGCTCGGCTGCTCGAGAGGTATAATCATGAGCTACTATGGCGCATGATGTACATACTACGGTACGTACAGCACTTGTCATCGAAGCCTGTTGGCAAAAAAAAAGCTTCGCTGACGTGTCGTGATCCCTCGCACCCTGAAACCTTTTCAGGTTAATCAGTCACTGACGCCAGTGCCCTACGGAGCGAAACCGGTGACGCGGCGATGACGCGACGCTGAGGTCACACCGCCGGGGAGAGGCCGGGCGAAACGATTCGCGCGGCGACCGGGCAGGGCGTTGTGGCCGGCCAGCGGCGAAATGGCGGGCCGGGCGGGTAGCTTTTGCAGGGGCCGATGGAAATGGAATGGAATGGAACACGGCCGCGTCGCTTTCGGCAAAGCTTCGCCGCCCGAGCGATCGGCTTCAGGCACATCCAGGCATGGTGTGTAGCGTACGTACCTGGTAACCCAGTGGGAGATAGCCGGAGAGAGCCAGGCGTCCTGTGCTCCTGTGGGCGCCGGTGACCGGGCACCTACCGACGCTGCTGACAGCGGCTGACGGAACTGCAGTTCACTCAACACTGATGCTTGCGTGTACCAGCTCGTACTATGTGATAGTGCTACTGTACAGTACCGAAGAACAGTTTCTTTTTCGGTATCCAGTTCCTTTTTTATAATAAAATGATTTGAAGGAATGGTATACAACCATATTTCCATATACAATTGTACATCTTCATCAAGTGTTATGATGCTTTTGTTGTCACTCTGTTTTCTTTCTTTTTTTTTTGAGGAGGCACTCTGTTTACTATTTTATTGTGTGCTGAATTGTCTTTATATTATTTTTCTTTTTTTACCAGTAATCATTGGATTATTGACCTTCTTTCAGATATGAAAGTGCAAAGGTAGCCCAAGCCATGGCGACCTCGTGTTTTCTTACCTTAGGCCCTTGTTTAGATCCTAAATTCTACCCCCAAAGTTCACTATACAAAAAGAAGATTCTCATCACATCAAAATGTCATAGCATGCATGGAGTACTAAATGTAGATAAAATCAAAAACTAATTGCATAGTTTTGTTGTACTCTACGAGACGAGACGAACATTTTAAGCCTAATTAATTAATTTTTGGATAATTTTTCACACATACAACCGAAATGCTACAGTGCGCATTTATGTGCAGTGTCTGTCAGTCCCGGATCGGGTGGTCTTACAACCGGCTAGGATCTACCTTGAAATGTCAAATCGATTTTTTTTATTGCCTTGAAGGGTCAAGCAAGTACAGTAGAATGTTTGGTCAGCAGAAAGGTTTGTTCAGACATCTCATAGAGAAGAGTTTACAAGGATGATTTTGCAGGCTTCCCATGGGCATTCAGAATTTCAGATTACTGAGCTTTGATACTGGTGACAGGTGAGTCTCTGTAGCAGTCATCATCTCAAGACATTTGTTTGATTGGGGGTTAATGTAATTCATCTGTGTTTCTGCCCTTGTCCTGTCTAAACTGTACTTGAAGATAGTACCATGAAAGGTAGCACGCCACATCAGAAACTTCACATTCCTGAACTGTACATGAGTGAAGGATTTGACTGTCGCTCCGAAACAGGGATGGATCCCTATAGCAAAGGATCAACATTCAACAGCCTGACATCACTCCTTCTTTCTCCATTTTTTCACGGACCACACACCTGGTTTCTCTCCATATCCAACCATGCATGCATGGACATGGACGAACTTGAATTGACCCCAAGAAAAGAAACAAAAAAAAGAGAGAAAGAAAACAGGACATGCAAGAACAGAAACAATCACGAATCACGACAGTTTCAGTTTCTAGTCCTACCAATCAGCATAATGGTATATATCGGCATCACATCCAGACTTGTTGGTCGAAGCCATCGCCGGGGTAATAATGGTCGAACAGGTCGACGGAGTCTACGCCGGCGCCATCGTCGCCGCAACCGGACAGGATGCCCGCCCAGTCCATGTCCATGATGCTATCCACTTGGAAGAGGTCGATGGGGTCGGGCCAGGCCGCCACGTCCTCGGCGGAGGCCGAGGCGGACGAGGAGGACGACGACGGCGACACGGCGGCGGCCGCCGGGGACGCCGCGCCCTGCGGCGGGGCGCTCGCCTGCGCCTCCTCGTCCTCGTCGTCCTCGCCGCCAGCAGGTCCCTGCGACGACGGCGCCTGCTTATTGGGCTCATCGTCACAGCGTCCATCTCGCACGTGCGTAGGATCGTGCTGCTGCTGCGGCGGAGGCGTCAGGGGCTGCTCGAGCGGGCGGTGGGTGACGGGGTCGATGCCCATCTTCTTGAGCTTCTTCTTGATGTGGGTGTTCCAGTGGTTCTTGATCTCGTTGTCCGTCCTCCCGGGAAGCCTTGCCGCGATCTTGGACCAGCGGTTGCCGAGCTGCGCGTGGAGGTCGATGACCAGAGCCTCCTCCTCCTCCGAGAGCAGGCCCCTCTTGAGGTCCGGCCGCAGGTAGTTGGTCCACCGCAGCCGGCAGCTCTTCCCGCACCTCAGCAGCCCTGAGAGATCGAGGAGAAGCCATGTCGATCAGGATGCTGAATTGACATCTACATTTGCATACAGATTTGCCCATATCGGAAATCAAGGAGACAAATTGGCAGTGATCTTGCAAGCAGGCGCCGCACCTGCGAGCTTGGGGACGAGCCTCCAGCAGCAATGGCCGTGGGAGAGGAGGAAGGTGACGAGCTTCTGGTCCTCCTCCGCGGTCCATGGCCCCTTCTTGAGACCCACCTTCTCGCAGCACGGCTGCCGGCCCATCTCTCTCACTCCCTCCCCGTGCACAGAGAACCAAACAGACGAGCCTGTTTGACTTGTGTGCTCTCACTCGAGTGAAGTCAGAGGTCTCAGCTCAACGCCATCAAGGAGGAAGAAGAGTCGAAGAGGAGAGCAAGAGCAGCTAGCTAGCTAGCAGCAGCCTAATTTGGAGAGGCGCCGCAGCGCAGGGGGGTTAAATAGACGCTGCCCGAAGTGGAAAGGCCCGCGCGCGTGGCGGGGAGCGGGGGCCGGGTGAGTCGCACGTGTGAGCCCGTCTCTGGCTGGCTTGTGTTGTGAGTGACCTCAGCGAAGCCGAGGGCGTCCTGGCTTGGCTTCGCCCGCCTGCGGCGATCCGGTGGTGCAGGTGCAATGCACTGGACAACCTCCGAGGTAAGCTTTGGTTGAACCTGACCGTGCATGTACCACAAGGTTCGGAAGTCTGGTTAGGAAAGGGAAACGGGTCAAGTCGCCGCGGTCGCGTTGCCGAGGAACAGAGTCGTATTCGGATATGACAAGGAATCTGACAGCAAGACACACTGAAATGTTTCAAAAAATAGTTGAATTTAGTTAGTATTCACACACCAACATTTTCCAAGCAAAGCCTCTTAGCTGAGTTGCAGTCATGCAGAGACCAACTAGTTTCTTGAATTATCTCAAAGGAAAAAAATTGTAACATAGAAACTCCATCACTGCCATCTGACATGGGCCCTTTAGTTCCACCTTTCACTTTATGATGACATTTTAGTTGTAAAGGGTTGTACAAATAAGTTGCACGTATAGTCGCGATCATGAATTAAGGCTAAACCTGACCGAAACTAGAGGCTCTCGGTGCAACCGATACAATTCAGATATCAATTCTCACAGGACTAAGGAGACAGCAAAGCTTGAGAGAGTACGCAGAGAGATGGAAGCAAGACAGCCGGCCATCGACCTGGAGAACGATCGATGATCTCGACAACAGAAACTTAGGACTCGCCCTGTGGAAGACGTTGCTAATTCATTACGACAAGATGTGCACGGTGCAGACTATACACCATTAACTGATGATACAGTCACTCTGACAAATCTGCATGGTGACAATCGACCAACCGGCAGAAATCTTGCATACGAATGCGACCGTGTCAATTTGTCGCTCACTCCCTTGTACAACAAGATGCAAATGGTGCATGGTTCAGAGGCAAGACAACCAGCATGCTTTGCCAAGCAGATGAACTTCTTATGTCCAGTTATGCATGTCCTAGTATGCCTCTTAAGCTGTTATTTACAACATTACTAGCTAAAGGATACAATTGACAACAACTATGCATTGAAGAATCTCTCTCTGATCATTACGGCAAGATCTAGATTCCGGTTAGATGAGGATACAAGTTACAGCTACTCCAGTTCTTCAGATCCTACAGCATCGCGTGTTCCGGCTTGCAATGATAATGATTCGAACGAAAGCATCATCACACACTCCACTTGTCAGTTGTAACATTAGGATGGGTGCACACACTCCACTTGTCAGTTGTAACATTAGGATGGGTTTTGCACGAGCTTTGGATGTGTCGCTGCATAGATTGAGCAGTTGGGATCAGTCTTCAGGTGGGAAAGGAGATGCTGCACATCTGGCCTCAAAATTTCTATAACTTTCCCGCATAATGTTAGTATCTCCAGCTTAGGTTTGCTAGTGCTCTGAACGGGACCCCCTTGGCCTTCATACATCACCGCATGATGCCTATTTAGCAAGAGAAGGAAATTCATATGAGATGGCATACTTTGATATGATCATACGCAGTAACAATTTGATGAATGATAACAGAAACGAAGTGCATGTCAGGAAGGAAGAAAAATATCTTACAAGAAGTCAATTATGTCTGTAATTTCTGAAGCCTCCACAGGATTTGAGACCTGAGAATTCTTACCAAATACATCACCCAGAACATTGAAGAGTAAAGCCAAGGTCTGCAGATCCCAACCACGCAACAATGTTAGTATAACAAGCGAGAATGTAGTCCAAAAATAATTAAATACAGCAATATTGGCACGCCTAGCAAGTAAAAATCTACCAAAAATGAGTTCAAACGGTCTTACGAGAATCACATAATGTAAAAACTAAAGTAAATTTTGAAGTAGTTGTTTAGATCAATCATGTCAAAGACACCCAAAGCAAAGCATATGTTTAAAATATATGTAATGTCTAACAGAAATAGTTGGAAGGATACTAAATGATTTAAGTGCACTCATGATTTGACATAAAGTTGCTGCAGTTATTGAGATTGCATTGCAGGCAATTACAGCATGTGTTGATCCAATTCAAAGTGACTAACACCTTTGCCATACAGAGTTATTGATTTTAAATCAAGATCAATTCCAAGCCCAAAGCGTAAATCTAAAGACAGTTTTTTTTATTTTATTAGCTAGAAGGGAAAACCAAGTATACCTTCATGAACAAAGGTCGAGCAAAGGCTAGACGAGGTAACAAGGGACCCAATATGCGGAAGGCGATTCTTAACATGGCAACTGAACTGACTGGCCGAAGGTGTTTTATGACAGTATGGGTAGAATCCAGCCATTCTTGTGGAAGATTGCTAAAGAATGAGTGCAGAAGGGCGACAATGTTACCTGAAACCAAGGCATAGATAATACAAGTTACAAGTGTGACACTAGCATATAATGTTAACTCTGATATGATCCAGCTCAAAAGATTAAATGAAAATGTTCTACCTATGGCTGTTGATGTATTGTCTTGAGAAGCCCATGTAGGATCCAGCAGTGCATAGCCAACAGCAGAGTCAAGCTCTTTGACAGGCCTTGAACTATCAGCGAGCCACCAGCAATCTTTTATGACACGGGCTGCTTCTGAGTATAGTTGCATGTGGAATTCTGGTGGGAGTTGTGCCAGCAAAAGACCACATGCTTGAATCATTAAAACAGACAATTGTTGGGAAGAGTAGCCACTCCTAGAAACAAAGTTGGTGGCATTGATCCCACTTGCAGCAGTGTTTGGTTGATTGGGACCTGCAGATTCAGCACCTCCACCTGAGGGAGAAGTTGGCAGGCCAGAACTTTGCCCCAAACCACCGGACATTCCTTGGCCACTACTTGACTGTATAAGCATTGCTTGTACATGTGCAATTATTTGAACCAAAGAGGACACTATTTGAGCAGAAGAAACGGGAAGTGAGAGAATCTCAATAGCTGCTGTTTCCAAAACAAGCTGCGTATACGATCCAGGATCTTGGTTCTGATAAAATGCCCTCTGACCATCACTGTTACCGATTCCACCAGGTTGTGAAGATGCATGATGCTTGTTGAAAGTTGAGCGTGTTGTGTCTGCTGGGTTCGATTTGGATTTGCTACTCAAAGGAGGTATAACATTATTTACCAGGTTTAGCAAAAGGTTAGCAAAGTATTCCGGTGGTGGACAAGTTGAAGAATTCGAGGACACTAAATATTTAGCAAAGGATTCCGAGAAGGGAGTCTGTAAAAAGTTCGTAGTTAGTAAGCGTTAGGTATAAAGGGTTCCAACCAAAAGAGCAAGTAGGTTTACCTTAGTGCTAACACCCAGCAAGTTGAGGATCCTACCAATCAGTTTGATTGGAAGATGACCATAGAAATATGCAAGAATATCACGTACAAATGTAAATCTTAGTGGGTGGAAGGCAAGCAAGGAGGAGTAAAATGCAAGAACTCTGTCTGCAATGTCTGTAGCATCATTCTCGATAAGCCTATAAATAATCAGTGGGATAACAGGAAGCAAGCGCGCAGCAATATCATCAAAGAAGGGGGGATAGCTGCATTAAAACAACTAGAATACATCAATATTCTATAACCACCACTGAAAGCAAAAAGTTAATGGTCGTTACGGTTAAAACCAAGTCAAATATCTCCAATTTAAATTATATAATCCTGAAAGATTAAGTAGGCACAGATGTAAGAAATATCAGAAGAAAAGAGCAAGCATAACAAGGATACTCCCTCTGACCCAAAATCTAAGTTGTTTATGACATCAACACGGTCTACAAGGTAAAACTTTGACGGTAAAACTTTGACCAACAGTTCTACGAAAATACAATATTTCAAAGAAAAACAATTGTTCAGTATGAAAGAAATTTCATGATTGATCGAACAATGTCGACCTTATATTCCCAATCTACATGATCTTTCATTGGTTGATGGTCAGAGCTATAAAAGTTTGACCGACTGGAATTCTAAAACAATTTTTATTTTGGATCAGAGGTAGTAGATAGGTAGCCTGTGCTAAGTAGGGTAACATTTGATGTAGCAACAATATGCATCTAAGAAGAAAACCATTGCATTCAAATCTGTCTGGTAAATTGAAAGCTAATGGCAGGCTCATAATTTGGAATAGGTACAGCATCTAAAACTAACAATATTAAGCCATCAAAATTGAGTTGTATGCTCAGATGATAAACAATCATTGACCATAGAAGAAATACGGTCCTAATAAAAAGCTACACAGCATACTAGCCAAAAATTATCACCGCATCAAAATCATCAAATTGTGCTAGCCAACCAAATTAATGTAAAGAAATGTAACTATGCAGTAACTCGACAGAATAGCTATTCAACACAACACATTTAGTAAGTAAATAGATTGAAAGATTGCAATTACCGGTCTTTCCACGATAGATGGTTACCAAGAGCTTTCTGGAGCTCAACTCTTTTTGGATGTTGATTTTTGAGCCAATGCTCGGGAGAACGAGAACTGCAGAATGCCTTGACTCTTTGCTGGAGTTCTTGCTTTTCAAGCAGACTTATCTGTGATATTAAATTGACGATCAATATTAATTATGTGCATGCATGGCTTAAGCAACCAGTAATATATTTAAGTTCAATATATCCATTTTAGTAGCCATGATACAAGCAATAGAGAATCTAGGCAGTTAAAATTACAGTAGAAAACTGGAAACCAACCAGCTCAAAGCACTAGTCAATAGTCAAATTCAAGGAATGAAGATGCAAGCATAGTGGCACCACTATTGACTATCTTGGATTCTTGGTTGGTCAGCTGTGGATATACCACATGTCACTAGATTCAAAATCTGTAAATAGAATTCGACTAGAAGCTTTGATGAGCACCTGGCTACTCCTGATTGGAAATGTGAGTTGTTCTGGGATTTGCGTTTGTCAAATAACTTGAGCTTTGACCATTAATATATAAAGAATTACATAGATTGAAAACCTAAGATCAATGCTACTAGAATCATCATTATTTTTTCATAATTTACAATTCTTGACTATCTCAATGTCCTAAATGCCTTATATTTCCAATCACAGGAGTAATAGAATATTTACAGCTAAGTTATTTCACATTTGAACAAAATCAATAAAAACTAAAAGAACTGTTATGGTCCAACATGATTTCAGAAACATGGCATGGAAATGTGGAAAGTCTCAAGAATCTTTACCACAATGCGTAAAGCATAAGGATCATCATCCCTGTCAATAAGAGCTAGCAGTAGAATATCCAATGGAAGAAGCTCATGTGTCCATATAAAGAAAGAAAGATTTATGATTGCTTTGGATAGTAAGTCCTGCACAAAATAAACAATCAGAAATTATAGATGGTAGCTTCTGAATAAAGTTTTCTTAACATGCCAATAAGAAAACTAAGCAGATCTCGTTCTGAGTAAGCAAACCTGTGCTAGATGGCCTCTTTGCACCTCAAATTGGATATGATGCAGAAGAACGTCAACCATCGTATAGATATTTGCTGTAACTTCCTCGGGTGAAAACTCTCTTAAGACACGAGCCTGCATCAAGATCACAAGATAACCACATATGGTGAGAACACATGACAATAACACTAAAAGAATAATTAAAAACATACAAGATTTGCACTGTTGATCTCGAGATGTCCATTCATCAGCATCCAAGCACCAGCGCAAAGATATTGACGATGCTGAGGGAAGCTGTGGCTCAAATAAGTCATGACATAGTTTGGCTCAGCAGATGGTGAGAGCAGCTGATTGCATTGGTTAATAACAGTTGTTTCTGCCTGAAAAATGAAAAGGCAAGCTATCAATAAAAAAGGTAAAGAGTTTGGCCCAAGATTTCAATGATAAACATGTCAAAGCAATTTAAGGACACTATAAACAATATTATGTTGAAAGGTAAAAAATCAAGATTTTTGGGAATCGTGATTGCATATGTAAGGCCACAATACTATTTGAGAATAAATTTCAATTAAAATCAAGTAATAAAAATCGTTTTACTGGACCAATTCCTACATGTCATTGTAAACTTTTGCAAACAATTATTGGGAGCCACCTGTGTTAAGTACAGTGGCATTTAAGGGACTTTGGATTTTATAGGTGAGAAAAAACTCCCACTTTAATAACCATAAAAGTACTGAAAATATTATTCTAGAGACTTTAAGTGAAAGGATATGTTGAATTTCTAGCAGCAACAATAAACAAAAAACACTAATGGTCTCCATCAAAAGGCTACATATAATTATATGAATGTACATGGAATGCATACAAGTATGGAAGAAAACATATAAACACCCAGCCCGAAAAATAAGAAAATAGTACCTGCTGCCATGCTTGGATAGCTTGGCCCCTCTTATCCATTCTCCCCATTAAAAACTCACGAATAAGAGGAGGAAAATAGCGTAGTGTCTTTTCCGACCAGGTATGCTGACTGGTTGCCATAATTTGCTCTAGCAATGGTTGAAGATAAATCATGTGTTCAACCTCAGCAATTCCACGTGTCTTGATGGTGATAGCAAGACTTATTATCGTTATGCGGTTAAGAGTTTCAGTAAACTCAGTTGGCCCCTGCATTAAATGCATGTAAAGACTCATCTTTCATAATCTGGTGATCGAGAAATTTCCAAAGGCAAAGGAGTACAATAATTACCTTGAGTTCTTTTTTCACAAAAAAGAAGTCTTTCAGCGAGAGAATCAAATTCATGCACAAATTTTCAGCTAATCTAAAAAGGCGATGTTCTCCACGTTTACCCTTAATCATTGATATTATCTTTGTGACATCATACATCAATGCCTTGCTTTTTCCATGATACCTGAACAATAAATTGTTGCACAGAAAATTATCGATACGAGGAAGAAAATATTAGCCTACCACAACTTTCTTGGGACTAAATTGTTTTTGTTGTTGTTGTTGTTAAAGGAACAAAATACTGCAAATTTTCAAAACAAAAAAAACAAATGGAAAACAAGGTCCCCTCCCTTCCAGGGGAAAAATATTCACCAAGGGGGTGGACGTCTGATCGTTTGATTTGTTTGATGAATTAAGATTTCTTACCAGATAAGGAGGCACAAAATTATATAATAAATTATAGGATTACCTATATAGAGGAAGTAATCTGTAGTTCAGTATCTCAAGTAGGAGCAAAGACACACCAGATTTACTCAGAATAGATGGAGATCTTTGGGTTAATGTCTGCAAAGTTTAATAACATAGTGGGAGGACATCAGAATTTTCACTGCTATGTTCTGTATGTAATTTTGAACATGAAACTTTTTATCCACAGAAAGTCAGAAACAAGGCAAGAAAAATATTGACAGGGTGACATAATGCCATGCTGCTGCATCATTAGTATAAGAACTTACCGTAAAATGGGGACGGAACAACGAATGAGGTGTTATAAGCAGTAATCTCACATAGGTTTCCACCATAGCAATGCTAGGTACAGCCTACAAAAAAGAATAGAGGTGAGGACGGAAAGCACATAAATATTTTCTGACAAACATACAGCTGACAAGGTGCGGATACTTCTAGAAAAATCTTTTTTTGTGAAAGCTATAGAAAATTACTATTTGGTGAAGACTACATATGATTTCATAAGGTGGAAATAAATTACTTCTCATAATGCAAGAAAGTCTATGCCGATTTCGACATACATAAATTGCTAGCTAATTTTTTTAAGATGCTTTGATATATTCATGTGTGTATTGCAATCGTAATAAAATCATGCCCTGGTTGTAAATACTGAAACAAAAGCATGTTACTTAGATCAAGCACTTGCAAGACCAACTAAAAAGGGTAGACATGGATTGACAAATAGAAGGAATCAAAGTTAGGTTTAGTCTTCCTACCTGGCCAAGAAATATGGTCTCTTCAAGCTGGAAAGCAAGCTTCAGACAAAGATTAATAGACAACCCAGAAAGCAATGACATTGACAGAGGGTAAGTTTCACGCATCATCATTATTCTTTCATTTGGCTGCATATTAGGCCCCTGAATTAAATCTGCCATTCCAGCTGAAGTAAACCAGTTCATTACTGCTTCACAAGCTGGTTGCGCCATGGTGAAGGAAAGAACCCAGAACATCCCCGTTGCCCGTTCATCCAAGTTTGTAAAGTCTATCATTCTCTCGCCAGAAGCTATTATTTGAGGGAAAAAATAGTAAATTTCATATTAATCATATAGACATACAAAAGAATGCGAGTGTAATCATAGTGTGGCCATAAATCACACTCCAGAAAAATACAAGCACTAGAGAAAGTTTAAATTGTAGTGGCTACTATGCAATGAATAGAGGATGAACTTTACTTCTTGAGAAAAGGAGTAAGATTTTTTTCTGCAATCGATTGATTACATATTGCCCATGAATTATGGATCTACCAGGTATATACCAAATCATAATAGCACTTCCACAGTAAGCTAGTACCTTTTGTCATCTGTTTCCACCACTCATCTATCTGTTTTCCTTTCTGAAGCTGATCACTGTTCAAATGCTCTCTAATCGAAGTGTTGAAAGACCAAATGCGCAGTGTCTGACTGCTACTAATGAAATCAAGAAGAATGCTTTGAGGGCCGATATTATTGGCATCAAGGCTCTTGTCTTCTTTGTGGAATGAAATAATCTTTCTTGTCGTTTCAACCTGATAGGACAAGAAATAGCCAGAACGGCGATGAGACAAATAAGAGCAGAAATATAAAAATACTACCAAAACAATTGCGCGTGCTTTTAGATTCTAATAGCTCTTGTATCATCTGATTTTGCCAAAGCACTGCTGCTAGTTACTATGTTCCAAACAATTTGAGCATAGAGCTTAGAAAGCTCCTTGAATGTTTCACAAGGAAATGATCAACTAATCAACAGCATCGAATTGATAGAAAGAACAAAGTAGTTAAATTTTCAAGTAGTAGTGCAAATATATATCACCTTCCGCGGGTCTGAACTAAGAGTATTCATCACAATCTCAATGCGGATAATCTGTGCAAGCAACCAAGTGACATGGTTACTCCGTAGAATCTGTTGGTCACTATTTGTCACTCGAGAAGCAAGTTTATCGACAAAATCAAGGAAGTCAATGCATCCACTTTTCATTAGGAAGAAAAAGATGTCAGCAAACAAAAGCCAGTCTTGCCAGCACTGAGTCTCTGCAATAGCATAGCAAAGATTTGATGAGTATAGGCAGACAGTAGTTAACAAATTTTTACAAGGAAGATTGCAACATCTTTAATCCCTATATCCAGCTCTTTATGTTCTTTCCAAAAAAAAAAGGTGCCCAGTATAAATATTGGGATAAGGGGTGTACCCATGGAGCCATTGGTGAAAGGGGTGTGCGGTGTACCCCTGGATGGAACACACAATTTCTACCAGCTCGAGTTGAATGCACAAATGGTGAAGCTTCAGATGCTAACCTGAGTTAGTAAGCCTCAGTAGTTCAATTGTCCTGTCAGCAACTGCCTCACCAATCATATCAGGTGAGAAAACAGCCCCAGGAGTTGAAGATTGTTGAGACTGTGATCTGTAACAAGGAGCAACAAGAAGAACACGTCTCCACCAGTCGGGTGATGGGGTTGTGCGGAGAGCATGCCTCAAGCAGCGAAGAGCACGTTCCCAGTCTAAACCACCCTTAGGTATGGAGTTTGCAAGATCCTAAACAATAAAAGTAACATTTCATATCGCACCAGGAATAATGATAGAGAACAACTTAAATCTGTATCCACTTATGTCTAAGAGTTGAGATTATATGTCATTTCACTTCTTTCATTTAAAATGTTCGTGCTGCCTGCATGTTACTCGTAAGCGTGTGCACACATGTTACTCGTAAGCCTGTGCCCACATGTTGAATCAACAATGGTGCAACAGGAGCCGAATATCCCTCGTGATAATGAATATTGCTTCCATAACATGAAACGTATGCCCTTAAACTAATAACTTTGGTGTTATTTTACTATATTAAGTAATTAGCTAGTAAAACAATATCATAGAATTTGCATGTTTGTTCTTATGCATAAGTCCTTTTGTAGTTCATGCACTTAAAAGTTTTCTAGTTTTGACACCAATATAGGTCTCTAAATGGGCGCATTAGAATGACATTAGCAGACCTATCTCCAGAAATATTTCCATAAGATTGTATCATGAAAAACCATGCACGGTCAAAGTCGTAAATGGTAGGCGATGAGAAGCAAATATAGCGTGTGTAATATTTCAAATATTGTTGCAAAATGCAGCATGTTTGTAAATTAACAATACTTTTCACAGTTTACCATAGTCTACTTCCCTAACCAGATGTATGAATTTATTCATGGCCGTTCACTTTAATACTGCCTAGACTCTCCAGGGCATTTACATTATCCTCATTCTTTTTTTTTCTTCATATTAGTCGTATAGCCTTCAAAACATTGTAGGGAGCAGTGAATATCCACTAAAACCATTTGCCCAGGCACTTCCATGCACATTAAATGACAAGACACACAAACACAAGTATGGAAAAAATGCAATAACATAAAAGGGGAGATGTTGCTAATTAAATCAAATCTAACATTACCTCTCCATGTAGTGGCTCTCCCAATACACTGGGGTAAGTAATGGGAGAATAACGCAGATTAGTAACAGATTCACCGGCTATGCTTGGGTAGGACTGTGATAAGAAACGATGAGTTGCAAATGTTGGGCAATGAAGGTGTTGATCCAACATTTGCATGTGCATACACACCATGTCTCTCCTTCTATGGATCTCTATAATTATACTAACTAAGGCTTCATCATCAGGAATGTTTTTGAGAAACTGCAAGTTGCAGCGAACAAGCTCATAAAATGGAATGCGGCATTTCTCTTCATTTACCAAAATCCATATAACATCCAAGCATAAATGCATCCATTCATGTAAAGGTTTTTCAAGCCTCCAAGTTTGCATTGCATCAGCTTCATCCATGTTGTGTGGCCTCTGATCCCAGTTAACCAACCAATTTACCATATGCTGGAAAATCACAGAATGGGTGGCTGGCTTCAAATTGGACTCCAGCCCAGCCAAAATTATCCTACAGGACAGATGATGCAAATAGCTAATTTCTGCTCCCCTACGGGACTGGTCACCTCTTGCTGCTGTACCAAGCTGAGCTGAGCTGGAGAATTCAGCTGCCTTAATTGGTGACACATTTGCACCTACAGGTTGGTCAATACCAGATTGAGTAGGAGATCCTATGGTGTTCATTACTGACAAAGGTGAAGCCGGATTTGAAGGGTGAAAGTTTGGAGCATTTGGCATTGTAACAGCTGATGAAGAAGGTGTTGCAGGGCCACCACCAGCCACAGCTACTCCTTGCCCCATAGGCGCCTCCATGGAGGAAACAGCATTAAGCAGAGATGGAAGGAGGCTATCCCACCTAAGGTGGCTTCGAGAACATAGGCACCGTGTAGCAAAGAGCAAGAACTCAGATTGCGGTGCGTGGCTACTGCACTGCAGCACAAAGGAGATGAGAACTGATTCTGTGACCGCCTGCAACTGCTCCTGGTCCTAAAGGTGGGGAATGAAAATTAGATGATTATTGTTTTATGTACTCCTGTTATTACAAACTAAGACTAGTAGTGTAATTCTTCTCTTACAGGGAACTGCACGCGCAGCTGCTCGTAATCTGAAATGAACTGCTCATCACGGGGCGGCAAATCTTTGTTCATAGCAGTCACTCTCTTCTGCAGCTTGTTCCTGAATAATTCGATTGCCAGATAGCATCATAATTTGAATGAACTTAATCGATTTCTGTGCTTGAACTACAGGCCTACAGCATAGGCACTAGCTTGAAACGAACAGTGCAATCACAATAGCAGCCTGAAGGCCCTGAACTAGTAACAAAAACAAAATTGGCCTGATCTATTAGCACCAATCTAAACTGCGGGATGCTGCGTATATAATCATGCGATTCAGATATCCAACTTTCACAATAAGTCACAAAAATAAAAGCCGTCCCGAAATTCGAAACTCTGAAAGAGGGAAGCAACTTACGAGCTCTCTCTCGATGGGTCCTCCGCTCTCTGCCTCGAGTTCATCTGCAAGCCACAAGCACCAGGGTCATTACTAGCAGAGACAGGCTCGCTCGGTGGGAGATTAGGGGCGAGGGATGCACGCACGCCGAGGTATAGGGTGAAGAGATCGGTAATTGCCGGCCGCGCAGGGTGGTGGTGGAGCTGCATCTGCCGCTGCTGCGGCACCACCGCCGAGGCTGAGATCGCCGGGGACATCGGCTGCCTCGGCCCGTGCCCCCCTTCCATCTCCGCTGCCGGGTCGCGCTCGTCGACGGCGAGCGATGTGGTTCTCCGACGAGACTGGCAGGGGGAAAGGGTTTACACTAGACTAGAGCAGTCTCCTTGGGCCTTCGCCGTCTTTTTGGAAGAGGCGGAATGGACGGTGGGATGTGTTAGTCTGCCGATGCGGAGGCTGATCCAAGCGCCACCGTTTTATGTAGAGATTCCAGGAAAATGATGAATCGAGTCCGACGCGGTTGACTATCATAGCGGAAATTGTTTCGCAAAAGAAAATGACAGCGGAAAATTGGAATCAACTCGGAAACTGTTTAGCAAAGCTCGTAATGGATTTAGCACTCGATTTAACATAGAATCAACTTTAGAAGCTCTACCAAACATGACCTAAAATTAATGCATCAACTTATTCTCACCAACAATAGATAATGCTCTGTGCTATTGTCGGGGACAGATCCAGGGGTCCCCTAACCATCGGGGTAATCACCCTCCAAAAAACGATCAACCACGAAAGGCCGAATCACCGGCAGCCCGGAAGGGTTACCAAGGCAGCGCGGCCCGTTACAGCCTATCACGGCCCAAAACAGTCGTCCAAGCCCGCCTGTCGAAGGGACCCAAGTGGCGACTCCCGTCTCCTCCTCGCTCGAGGGCCGCGTACCCCCTCGAGCAGGCAAGCCAACTCCGCCTCGCTCGAGGCCACCCCTCTACTCAACGCGGCGCGCCCCGGCGCCCCGCCCGACAACGGCATTTAATGCCCGCCCCATCAGGCGGGCGCCAAAGTCAAAGGGCGATCTCTCCCCACGCCGCGCCGCTGACTCCACAGGGCTCGCTGTTCCACCTACTCCGGTCACTATACGTCCTCACCGCCACTGTGCGGACGCATGCGGCACTGCGCAAGGCCTTGTGCGGACTTGCAGGCGTCATTCCGCACCACTATTCCACCCACTCCCGTCCATTCCCCCCCCCCGGTGCAGCCCTCGAATGGTCGTGAAGAACCCTCGAACGAATATATGAGCAGCGACCGAGTACGGACTCCGATCAGGCGCGGCCCGGTGATGACGAACGCCGGGTCAAATCCACCAACTCTCGGCCATTCCCCGGTAAACCTAGCACGCCGCGCACTGTGGTCGACAGCAACCACCATGCCGACCCCTGTGCCGCCAACTCCCGTCCTTCCCCACCTGCCACACCCTCGAATCAACCAGCGGCGGGCAGCTGGGCACGGATTACGGCAACAACACCCCTCGAAACCCCTCCAGGACAAGCACAGGGACGGCCATGACGCCCGCAGAAGCCGGAGCTCGCCATAAATCCCCTCCCAGGGTCAAGGACGACCGCACGCCCGGCGCCATGCTTGCCAGTGCGCACCCCTGTGGCGCACACTGTACTTGTACTTGTAAGCCCCTCCTCCCCTCTCTCCTTGACCTATAAAAGGAGGAAGGGGAAGAAGGGGAAGGGAGGAAGAACGCGCACACACACGATCACCGCCTCACGTGATATTAGCACTCGCCTCAATCACTTTCACACTCATTTTCAGGGACTTGGAGACCCCTTCTCCTCTCCCGTCTCGCTTGTAGCCCCCCACTGCAAGCACTCCGGTGCAAGATAGTACAGCGCCACGAGCGCACTCTGCTGGACGTACGACCTCACGGTCGGAACCAGGATAAACCCTTGTCTCACCGTGCTAGCTCTTGCATCAACCATCAAGGGACGGGACACAGCGCATTCTGTGTGGCGCTGAGGATTGGCCGCCCAATCCCAGCACCGACAGTGGCGCGCCAGGTAGGGGAGTTGCACTGTGATCAACCCACTTCACCCGATCAGTTCCCTTGACGGCAAGCCACGCCAAGGCCATGTCACCACGATCCGCCCTGGGGTCCCCCGGCCCGCTTCCGCGCGGATACCGGATCATGTTTGGGAGCCTGGAGTTCGAAGCGACCGGTGAGGGCCTCCTCATGCGGCTCGCCTCCAGGACGCCCGGCATGATAGCTATTACCCCGGCGCCGCCAACACCACCCAACCTCAGGAGACGTCGAAGACTGCACGAGCTGCAGATTTGCGTGGAACGGTGCGTTGCCCCACACGTCGTCCTCCCTGATTGGGACGCGCACCTGTGGCCCCGGCCCGCTGCCGCATTGCAGGGGGGGCGCACCCCCACCAGCGGCTCCCGCGGAGGGAGCGCGCTGGGAATATGTGGCCGGGTCGGCGCCGCTCCCGCACGGAATGAGCAACGCGGCCGCAAGCTACTCCGCGGCAATCAGCGCCAACCTGAACGCGCAAGAGGATTCGCCGGGTCACCAGCTGGGTTCGATCCGCAGCCTCGACATTTCCTCGCCCGGCGGGTCCCAGCCCGAGTCAGACGACGGGGAAAGTGTGCACGGCCAGGAGCACCCAGGCCTGGACTACTCCGGGCTATGCGACCGCGAAGGCCTTACCACCTTCCAGGCCATTGCGGACTTCTGCCTCACCTGTTCTTACGATTCCAGTGAAGGGGAGTACGACCCCACGCGGGAATGCTTCGTCTTCGACGGCGAAGTAGAGTCCGTGGGGGAGGATGAAGAAACGCGTGACGGGGCCGGACATGACGAACCGCCACCAGCGCCCGCCGAGCCATCGGGTGAAGCCGCACTCGCGCAGGCACAGCTCGTGCAGGTGCAGGAGCTGGAAGCCAGGCTCCGACAGGAGCGCCAGCAGGTACAGGAGCTGCGCGCAGCTCTGGAAGCCCGGCAGCCCGAGCGCGGCGAACGTGCGCGAGCTGCCGGACGGATCGCTCAAGCGCGCATCATGGGTGATGGCAACGACGCCAGCCCTGCCATGCCACCGCGGGCAATCCAGAAGCTTATCGCCGCAGTAACCCTGATTCGGGCCATCTTGCTTGTTGAACGGCCGCTTCTTCGACAAGGGCCTGCACCTGGCGCCGCATGTCGCGCGCCTCTGGTTACTTCAGGCGCACCTCCGCGAAGGAGGATGGCCCGAAGAAGGGTGCGGGTGATGGCGGCAACGACGAGTTCCCCCATGTGGAGAATGTCTTCTTCATCGTAGGGGGGGCCCACAGTGAACGCGACGTCCCGGGAGCAAAGACGTAAACGCCGAGAGGTCTTCTCCGTTCACCCCGCGACGCCAACTTACCTCGCCTGGTCGGACGAGACCATCTCCTTCGGCCGCGAGGACCATCCGGACTATGTCCCGAATCCGGGGCGATATCCGCTTGTCGTCGACCCCGTCATCGGCAACACGCGATTCTCCAAGGTGCTGATGGACGGGGGCAGCAGCCTCAACATCCTCTACGTCCGCACCTTAGAGCTCATGGGCATCGGCACGAACCAGCTGAGGCCAAGCAAGGCGCCGTTCCACGGCATCGCGCCGGGAAAACGGGTCCAACCCCTCGGGCAGATCGACCTACCCGTTTACTTCGGCACTCCCGACAACTTTCGGAGGGAGACCCTCACCTTCGAGGTGGTGGGATTCCCAGGAGCGTACCACGCCATCCTCGGGCGTCCGTGCTACGTCAAGTTCATGGCGGTCCCCAACTACGCCTACCTCAAGATGAAGATGTCGGGGCCAAAGGGCGTCATCACCGTGGGATCGTCGTACGAGCATGCTTACGCATGTGACGTCGAGTGCGTCGAGGGCGCGGAAGCGCTTGCCTACAGCGAGACCCTGGTGGCGGACCTGGAGAAGATGGCAAACGAGGCCGTCGACTCCGCAAAAAGGCACGCAGGCACCTTTGAGGCTGCAGAGCACACCAAGGCGGTGTCCCTCGACCCCATTGCCCCCGAGGGCAAGGCGTTGAGGGTCAGCACCACCCTCGACCCCAAATAGGAAGCAGTGCTCGTCGACTTCCTCCGCGCCAACGCCGACATCTTCGCGTGGAGACCCTCGGACATGCCGGGTATTCCAAGGGAGGTCGCCGAGCACAGCCTCGACATCCAGCCTCACTCCAAGCCGGTGGTACAGCGACTGCGGCGGTTCGACGAGGAAAAGCGTCGCGCCATCGGGGAGGAGGTGCACAAGCTCCTGCAAGCCGGATTCATCAAAGAGGTATTTCACCCGACCTGGCTTGCTAATCCTGTTCTAGTTAAGAAGAAAAACGGAAAATGGCGCATGTGCATAGATTATACCGGTTTAAACAAAGCATGCCCTAAGGTTCCGTTCCCTTTGCCTCGAATAGATCAGATAGTAGACTCCACTGCTGGGTGCGAATTGCTATGCTTTCTTGATGCTTATTCCGGTTATCATCAGATTAAGATGAAAGAGTCCGACCATCTCGCGACTTCTTTCATCACCCCGTTTGGCATGTTTTGCTACGTCACTATGTCGTTCGGCCTCCGAAACGCTGGAGCTACATACCAGCGATGTATGCAACACGTTTTCGAAAGCCACATCGGGCGGACCGTTGAGGCATATGTTGACGATATCGTTGTAAAAACCAGAAAGGCGGACGATCTGGTAAACGATTTGCAAATCGCATTCGGTTGCCTCCGGGCAAACGGGGTAAAATTAAATCCGGAAAAATGCGTATTCGGGGTGCCGCGGGGCATACTATTGGGTTTCATCGTCTCCCAACGAGGCGTCGAACCCAACCCCGAAAAAGTCTCGGCCCTGGAACGAATGGGGCCAATTCGGGACCTCAAGGGGGTGCAAAAGGTACTGGGCTGCCTCGCGGCTCTCAGCCGTTTCATCTCTCGACTTGGTGAAAGGGGCTTACCTTTGTACCGGCTCCTAAAAAAGCACGAACGCTTTTCATGGACCCCCGAAGCTCAAAAAGCCCTCGACGGGCTAAAAGCGTCGCTCGTACGCTCACCAATCCTCACGCCGCCGCAGAACGGCGAGCCCCTCTACCTATACGTGGCTGCGACAACGCAAGTTGTCAGCGCCGTCATTATCGTGGAAAGGACAGAGGAGGGTCACGTTCTGCCGGTTCAGAGGCCGGTGTACTACGTCAGTGAGGTGCTGACCGAAACCAAGATGCGGTACCCACAGATCCAGAAGCTAATCTACGTTGTAGTGCTCGCGCGACGAAAGCTGCGACACTACTTCGAGGCCCACCCGGTCACCGTGGTCTCATCTTTCCCTTTAGGGGAGATAGTCCGCAACCCGGACGTCTCGGGTAGAATAGCGAAGTGGTCGAAGGAGCTTGTGGGGGAAACTCTCTCCTACGCGCCGCGAAAAGCGATAAAGTCGCAAACCTTAGCGGATTTCGTCACTGAGTGGACCGACGTCCAACTTCCACCACCACAGATCCAAGCCGAATGCTGGACCATGTACTTCGACGGGTCGGTGATGAAAACTGGGGCAGGCGCGGGCCTCCTCTTCGTTTCACCCCTCGGGGAGCACATCCGGTACGCGGGTCGCTTGCACTTCCTGGCGTCGAACAACATGGCGGAGTATGAAGCCCTCCTCGCCGGGCTCCGCATCGCTATCGACCTCGGCGTCAAACGCCTCGACGTCCGAGGAGATTCTCAGTTGGTCATCGACCAAGTGATGAAGAACGCAAGCTGCCGCGACGAAAAGATGGAGGCGTATTGCAACGAGGTTCGCCGCCTCGAGGACAAATTCCATGGCCTCGAGCTGAACCATATCGTGCGCAAATACAACAAGGAAGCGGATCAGCTGGCCAAGATCGCGTCAGAGCGAGTCACCGTTCCTCCGAACGTCTTCGCCCGCGACCTCGACCAACCCTCCGTCAACTTCGAGCAAACGGCCGGAGCCCTCAAGACGCCCTCGGGGGCTGAGGAGCTCGAGCCCATGGAAGAGGACCCCTCGAAAGAGGGGCTCGAAGCCCTCGACGTTGAAAGTTCTTCGGCCGAGGCCATGGAAATCGACGTGGACACACGACCGCAAGACTGGCGCAGCCCATACCTCGCATGGATCGACCGCGGGGAGCTGCCCTCGGACCGGACCGAGGGGAGCCGCATCGCCAGAAGGGCCAAGACCTTTGTCTCAGTCGGCGGCGAGCTGTACAAACGCAGCGCCTCAGGGATTCTGCAGCGATGCATCCCCATCCCCGAGGGAAAGCAGTTGATCCGCGACATCCACGCCGAGGTGTGCGGACACCACGTGGCGCCGCGTACCCTCGTGGGTAACGCGTTCCGGCAAGGCTTTTACTAGCCTACCGCCGTAGCCGATGCGAACGAAGTCGTGCGCACCTGCGAAGGGTGCCAATTTTACGCACGAAAGACGCACCTCCCGGCGCACGCCCTACAAACCATCCCTGTAACATGGCCTTTCGCGGTCTAGGGGTTGGATCTCGTGGGGCCTTTCCGCCCAGCGCCCGGGGGCTTCACCCACTTGTTGGTGGCCATCGACAAGTTCTCGAAGTGGATCGAGGTCCGGGCCATCACCAGCATCAGATCTGAGCAGGCCGTGTTGTTTTTCACCGACATCATCCACCGATTCGGGGTACCCAACTCGATCATCACCGACAACGGCACCCAGTTCACCGGCAAGAAATTCTTGGAGTTCTGCGACGACCATCACATTCGCGTAGATTGGTCGGCCGTAGCACATCCACAAACGAACGGCCTAGTAGAACGTGCCAACGGCATGATACTACAAGGCCTGAAGCCAAGAATCTTCAACAAGCTAAACAAGTTTGGTCGGAAATGGGTAGCCGAGCTGCCATCGGTGATTTGGAGTCTCAGGACGACCCCGAGCAGGGCCACAGGCTTCAGCCCGTTCTTCCTCGTCTACGGCGCCGAGGCCGTCCTCCCAATAGACTTGGAGTACGGGTCTCCGAGGCTCAATGCCTACCAAGAAGAACAAAACCAGCGGAACCGCGTGAATTCGCTGGACCAGGTGGATGAGGCTCGAGACGTGGCGTTGCTTCACTCGGCGCGCTACCAGCAATCACTCCGGCGGTATCAAGCTCAGAAGGTGCGGCGTCGAGACCTCCACGAAGGGGACCTGGTGCTGAGGTTGCGCCAGGACAATCGAGAGCGCCACAAGCTCACTCCGCCATGGGAAGGACCATTCATCATCGCCAAAGTCCTCAAGCCTGGCACTTACAAGCTGGCGAACGAGAAGGGCGAGGTCTTCACCAACGCCTGGAACATCCAACAGCTACGTCGCTTCTATCCTTAAAACTCTCAGCATTTCTTGTAAATACTTCATGTTCTTAGCCAACAACGATGAAAAGTTTGCGAAAAACATGGAAACATTGTTACTAACAACATGAACAAGGGGGACTTGGTTCTATTCTCAATAGAGCCAAGCTCCCCCTCGGGGGCTGCAGGGGGGTTTACCCCCCCCCCCCCCCCTAATCGTCCCAATTTTCAAAAATTGTGCTAAAACTCAAGACGCTTAGAAAGATGCGGGGCGCGAGCTAACTAGAGCTGGAGCCGGCTGAGCCGTGAGACTGCCTACGCCCTCGAAGGGATACGGCATCTCCCTCTCCACTCCACGCCTTAATTACTCGTGGATTTGAAATACCCGGCCAAAATCTCTCCAAGCCAAGAACAGCACAATAGAAACAAGTTCAAAGTGCACAATCGAAATTCAAACTTAGTTTATGTACAGAGCCAGTCTCCTAAAAACTAAGATACATTTAAACCTCTAAGCCTGAACCTTTCAGGCTTCACCTTCCTGCGGGGGCGCGGCGGCGGCCTCGGCGTCGACAGTCGAAGGAACCGACGCGAGGGCCCCAGGACCATCGTCGTCACGGTGCACCGAGGCGATGGCCTCCTCAAGGGACGCCACGGCGTCATCTTCAGGATCAGCCTCGGCGTCGGGGGCAGCCACGACCTCGGGCCCGATGACGGCGCGCGCGTCTCCATCCTCATCCTCGCCAGGAAAAAGCTCACGACCGAACCTGGCGGCAAGCGCTGTGGCGGCGTCCTCGGCGCTGTCATCGGCCTCGTCAAGAGCAGCAAGGGCGGCGTCGTCATCTAGGTCTGCATCGATGAAGTAGCCGCGCACCACCGCCGCATGGTCGATGTCGTAGTGGGTCGACACCACGCCGAGTGCCTTCTTCACACCAAGGTGAAGATCGTTCTCGAGGCGCTACGCCACGCAGCCTCTCAAGGACCTCAGACGGCTGGGCAGTGACGACCCCGACTGCAACCCCGACGGGATGTCGACGCACTGGATGTCCCGGCACGCGGCGTCGGCGGCAGCCCTCAGAGCTTCGAGCTCCCCCTAAGCCTCGGAGTAGGCGGCTTGAACAGCCACCACCTCGTTCGCCTTCTCGGCCTCGGCCTTCTGCAGCCCTGACAAGGATCGAGCACGTCAAAACGAACTCCAACACAAAAACAGCCAAGGAAGCTAAGAAAGCATAAGACCATATCATCTACCAAGGCCGTGGCCTTGGTAAGCGCCGTGCGCTCCTGCCGGAGCAGGTTCTCCGCGGTGGCCAGCGCACCCTCCTTCTCCCGAAGCGAGCGGCCTAGCTGTTCGGCCTCCTGGGCCTTCTGCTCTGCCCGGGCCGTCGCCTCCGCGAGCTGAGACTGTGCGGCCTCGCGCGCCTTGCGCTCCTGCTCGAGCTGGGTCCGCTCCGCCGCGAGCGCCTCGCGCTCCCGCTGGAGCCGGCCATGTGCATCCTCTCGCGTCTTGCGCTCGAGCTCGAGCCGCTCCAACGCCGCGGCCAATTCCCGGGCCCCCCGCGCTGCCACGCCTCTCTCGGCGTCGCATTCCTGCTCCGCGCGAGCCTTGGCGCCCTCATGTGCGCGGGCGGCCGCCTCCGTCTCCCTCACCCGGGCGGTGAGCTGGGTCACCTCCGTACCCAGGTCCAGGTTTGCCTGACGGTACCGATGAAGGTCGGCGTACAAGTCCGTGATGCACGCGGTCTTGTCTGCCGCCTCCTGCCGCAGAAGCTGCACGAAGAACCATCAGGAATAAGCCACGAACTAAAAACGGTGACGAATTACCGAGCGGTGTGGATGAGCATGGGGTTACCTCGAAAAGCCCCAGCGCCTGCCTGGAATGGAGATCGGCGGCGGCAGTGATGGCCCGCTCCAGGTCCATCCCGACCCGCTCCGCTCGAGCCCACAGCTCGTTCTCCTCCGCCATGCCCCGCCAGACTCGAGCGGAGACGCCGGGCTCCTCCGGCCATGCGCTCGGGCCGCGCCGACCCTGACGCAGCGCCGCCTCGGCCGTATCCCACTCGGCCGCTCCCCGAGCCACTAGCGCCGGCGGCAGCCCCCGGGCCAAGGAAAACGCCGCCGGCACCTCGGACGCGGCCACCCCCGAAGGGGGAGCGCGCCCGCCATCATCATCTTGGGCCACGGCGGTGGCATGGCCCCCCTGCTCGCCTACCACCAGGGCGCCGTGCCCTGGCTCCACATCCACACCCGGGGCGTCCTGCCCCGGCTCCACATCCACCACCGGGGCGTCCTGCCCCGGCTCCACATCCACCACCAGGGCGTCCTGCCCCGGCTCCATAACCACCATCAGGGGCGCCCCCTCCCGCTCCGTCTCCGTCGGCCGGGGATCTCGCGCCCCCGGCGCCGGCTCCACCGGCATCACTGCGGACGTCGCTACTGGACGCGGAGTCCCGCGCGAACGCGATCCCCCGGCGAGAGGGGAATCCAACGCTCCGACCTTCAACGCCTTCTTAGGCGCGAGGTTAGGGTTGGCCTTGGCAGCGCCTCGAGCGCTGAATCAGAAAGGAAAAACGGAAATTACGAAGTAAAAATCCAAACGGGGATGGAAAATCACGAGAAAGGCTCAAAGTGAGACTTACCGGACGCATTCCTGCAAGGCCTGCAATTTCCGCTTCGAGCCGCCCGTCGAGGGAGCCCTCCTCGAACTCGAGGACCCCCTCAACCCGCTCGGGGGCTGCGAACCCCTCGAGCCCTCGGCATCCGATCTGCTGCGGCGCGAAGCGCCCACAGCAAGGGTAGAAGTCACTTGCGCCCGCAGCGCCGCGGGTCGGGCAAGCACGACCGCCGTCGGCGCCGCCACCGGTGCAACATCGCCAAGGCTCGCCGCGCCCGCCCCAGGCAGTGGCACGGTCATCTCCTCCTCCCCACCGGCAGGCGGAGCCCCGCCGGCGTCGATCTCCTCCTCCTCCTCCTCCTCGCTGGGAGGGTCCGGGGAGTCCTCTGGGGACGACGGCGGCGTCCCACCGTCCCTCCTCCACCGGCGGAGCGCCGCCGAGCGCGCGTCGCGCCGGGCCTGCCTCCTCTGGCTGCTAGCCTTCTTCACCGCCTTCGCGTCCCTCTCGCGGTCGCGGCGGGCGCGGTTCGAAGCGCGCACCTCCGGAGTCAGCGCGAGGAAGCGGTAGAGGCCGCAGTTCACCTCCTGAAACCACAATAAATCGAGAAAGGAAATCCTAAGTAATTAATCCGACAGCTCGGGAGGGAAGACGGCGACTTACCGACAAAACATGGCCCTCATCAGGGCGCAGCCGGAACGACCAGAGGTCGCTCGGCATGGTGTTGGGATGCACCGCCGTTTGCACCCTCGTGACGACGTACTCCTCAAGGAGCGGCTCCGGCAACATACGCGAAGCCGCCAGTGCCGCCGGGTCGGCGCCCTCTGTCATCCGGAACAGAGGGAGCTGCCTCTCCATGAGGGGAACCACCCGGCAACGGTGGCAGTGCGCAAGCATGTGCGCCACGGACAAACCCGACCCCGCCAGAGTACGAAGGGCGTCGATGGCGGGGCGGAGCCTCTTCCGCTGACTATCGCCGGAAACACCATAGCTCCAGGAGTCGGCCTTCTCCATCAGGATCTTGCCGGTGTACTCCGGCAACCCCAGGCCATCGTTGCGAAGATAGAACCACCCCTTGGCCCAGCCGCTGTTGTTGGTGGTCATCCTGCAGGCCGGGTACAGGTGCTTCCGGGACTCGACCGGCGCGAGCGTAAGACCGCCGGCGCACGAGGAACGGCGCACCCCCCTCCCCGCGCCGGACGTGCTGAGCTCGGCGCGGAAGAGGTGGACCCACAGGTCCCAGTGCGCCTCGATCCCCAGCACGCCCTCGCAGACGTCGACGAAGGCCGCCGCCTGAGAGATGGCGTTGGGGGCGAAGTTGTGGAGCTCCACGCCGTAGTAGTGGCAGAGGCCCCGCATGAACTGACTGGCGGGCGCGTTGAAGCCCCGCTCATGGAAGCGGATGAAGCTCACCACGTACCCCGCCGGCGGGTTCGGCACCTTGGCCACCAGCGGTGGGACAATCCATGCCGGCCGCGCCGGATCGCCCCGAGGCAAGAGCTGCCCGCTGGACGCCAGGCCCTCAAGGAGGTGATCGGTGGCGGTGGACGGAGTCCACTCAATGACGCCCTTAATGACCACCATGGCGGACGGCGGAGCGGGAAGCGAAAGGCAACAAAGGCGGGCGGAATGAGCAGAGAGCAGCGAGCGGACTCGGAAGCGAGAGAGGCGAAGGCGCGAGCTGCTGTGGGGAATGGCGAAGGTAAGTAATCCCCTTCCCCCCCAGACTTTCCTTTTATAAGGGAGCGAGCGGGTTCATCCTCGCCGCAGCACGCAAAACCACTAACACATGGGCTAGGCGCGCGTAGCGCATCGATGACAACCGGGGGCGCCTCCCCTTTTCCCGGGGAACGGCACGCCTGAGCAGCGGCATTTACTGCGGCACGGTAAAACGAAACGACGCGGCAGCGGCGCCTGACCGCCCGTCGCCTCGCCTCTCCCCGGCGCACGCCAACTCCGCCTGAAAAGGCGCGCCCACTACGCCCACCTCGCCCACTCCGTGCCACGTCAGCCACGACCACGCCCGCCAGCGGTCGTGCGCAGGCCCGCAAACCGAAACGTCAAACCACCCTACCGTTGGGTTCCTTCTAAGGTAAGACAACGACGCCCCTCCGCCCCGAGGCGCAGGGTGATACTAATCTGGGGTTCGAAGCCCAGGCCTCGAAAGAGTTCGACGGGCGCCCCAGATTAAGCGATGCGAAGGCTACCGGTCACACTCGACCAACCCTCGAGCCCGCGGCTCGAGGCCGACCTACACCTTTCGTAAGGCCCCACTGATCAGGAGTACGAAGCCTGGCCCGCGAAAGGGTTCGACAGGCGCTCCGGATCAACAGAGTCAGGGATGATTCGGGCGTGCTCAACGGACTTTACCCCGAACGCGAAGTTTGGGGACGCCCCTGTCGTGTTCAAGGCCAGACATGGGCAGCTAGACGAGGGATCCCATCGAGGGAGAGCTTCCGCACCCTCGGCCTCCATCGAAAGAGGCCGAGCCCTACCTAGCAAACCCCTGCAAGCGCTCTAATGGACGAGTCTCCGGACCACGAGCCGACCCCTAGCGAACGGGGCACGGGCGTCCACTTGAACTACCCGCTAGCACAGCTCACCGAGGCATCCGTGTACGCTGCCCAATTCGAGGGTTACACGGATGACCTCACCCCTCTCCCCCGCGAAGGGGAAGCGAGGGCTGCAACTCAAAGACAAGAAGCCCATCCGACCGCCTCCGCTCGGGCCAGGGGCTCGGGGGCTCCTTGCAGCATATCCTCCTCCTCTTATGCGCGAAACGCGTCGAAACCGTGCAGGGTCCGCCCCCCGAATTCCGTATAAATCAATGTCATCCCCGCAATCCACCGCGTCGAATGGGGAGCGACTAACACAAATCCTCGGGAATCAAAGCCCTTGCACGAGTGAACTCACTCCTCCAAGGGCTCGGGGGCTACACCTACGGGTGCGCTCGCGCGCCCCCACGGAAGAACGTGCATAATCAAGAAGGAGTAATCCCCGCAGAATGCCCGGGAACGATCCCGCGAACCATCAGCCTCTGCTCGACTGACCCTTAGTCCGGCAGAGACTCGGGGGCTACTGTCGGGGACAGACCCAGGGGATCCCCTAACCATCGGGGTAATCACCCTCCAAAAAACGATCAACCACGAAAGGCCGAATCACCGGCAGCCCGGAAGGGTTACCAAGGCAGCGCGGCCTGTTACAGCCTATCATGGCCCAAAACAGCCGTCCAAGCCCGCCTGTCGTAGGGACCCAAGTGGCGACTCCCGTCTCCGCCTCGCTCGAGGGCCGCGTACCCCCTCGAGCAGGCAAGCCAACTCCGCCTCGCTCGAGGCCACCCCTCTACTCAACGCGGCGCGCCCCGGCGCCCCGCCCGACAACGACATTTAATGCCCGCCCCATCAGGCGGGCGCCAAAGTCAAAGGGTGATCTCTCCCCATGCCGCGCCGCTGACTCCACAGGGCTCGCTGTTCCACCTACTCCGATCACTATACGTCCTCACCGCCACTGTGCGGACGCATGCGGCACTGCGCAAGGCCCTGTGCGGACTTGCAGGCGTCATTCCGCACCACTATTCCACCCACTCCCGTCCATTTCCTCCCGGTGCAGCCCTCGAATGGGCGTGAAGAACCCTCGAACGAATATATGAGCAGCGACCGAGTACGGACTCCGATCAGGCGCGGCCCGGTGATGACGAACGCCGGGTCAAATCCACCAACTCTCGGCCATTCCCCGGTAAACCGAGCACGCCGCGCACTGTGGTCGACAACAACCACCATGCCGACCCCTGTGCCGCCAACTCCCGTCCTTCCCCACCTGCCACACCCTCGAATCAACCAGCGGCGGGCAGCTGGGCACGGATTACGGCAACGACACCCCTCGAAACCCCTCCAGGACAAGCACAGGGACGGCCATGACGCCCGCAGAAGCCGGAGCTCGCCATAAATCCCCTGCCAGGGTCAAGGACGACCGCACGCCCGGCGCCATACTCGCCAGTGCGCACCCCTGTGGCGCACACTGTACTTGTACTTGTAAGCCCCTCCTCCCTCTCTCCTTGACCTATAAAAGGAGGAAGGGGAAGAAGGGGAAGGGAGGAAGAACGCGCACACACACGATCACCGCCTCACGCGATATTGGCACTCGCCTCAATCACTTTCACACTCATTTTCAGGGACTTGGAGACCCCTTCTCCTCTCCCGTCTCGCTTGTAGCCCCCCACTACAAGCACTCCGGTGCAAGATAGTACAGCGCCACGAGCGCACTCTGCTGGACGTACGACCTCACGGTCGGAACCAGGATAAACCCTTGTCTCACCGTGCTAGCTCTTGCATCAACCGTCAGGGGACGGGACACAGTGCATTCTGTGTGGCGCTGAGGATTGGCCGCCCAATCCCAGCACCGACAGCTATTACGGCTTAAGATTTATGATAAAATGATGACTGAGAAACTCACTAGTCTTAGGGTGTGATTGGATTCAGGAGCTAAATTTTAGTCCATTAAATAAATAATAATTAGACATATTAAATATAAATTAATTATAAAATTAATTACATAAGTCATGTCTACTCCGCGACGAACCAAACAAGTCTAATTAAGCTATAATGAATACATAATTCTTATATATATACTAAAGCATTACATTGTCTAATCATAAACTGATTAGGTTTAATAAATTCATCTCACAAATTAGCCCACATTTATATAATAGATTTTTTAATTAATATATATTTAATACTTCTAATTAATATTCTTATATTTGATGTGACAGTAATTTTAGTTACAGTATCCAAACATCCCTTAATGTTGATGAGTGAGATGGTGAGTTGGTGGACGTGGCGGTATCGCCCACAGGATAGAAGATGGATCAAGTAACAAAGGTCCACAAAGCAAGCCTCATCGAAGTGGTTAGAGATGAGGGGACCTAGGTCCTGTTTGATCCACCAGCTAAATTTTAACGGTTAAAGTTTATTGTTAGGGATCCAAACGGAGGCAGCTAAAACTCGGCTAAACTTTAGCTACAGCCTAAAATGTGTATGATTTCTTTAGCTGGTTGAGTCTAGCTAAAATTAGCTAAACCATGTTTAAAGACGTAATTGCCGCTCCTAAAATTAATGCAGCCATCATCCACTTTTTTCAATTATTTTCATTACGGTGGTCTAATCATTTTAATTAGCTAGATGATTCAAACACCCCCGACTAAAATTTAGCTACTAAAGTTTAGCTTTAGCAATTAGCTGACTAAACTTTAGTTAAGGTGGATTCAAACAGGGTTTTACATAGCAGTAGAGGGCAAGGAGTCATTGGCTGCGAAGGTGGTTGCGGGCATAGTGCCAGAGACCGTATATATATTTGAGTAAATTATGCTCAGCATACAACAGCTTGACTTGTAGGTGCAGATTGATCCAACAACTTGTAAAATGTTCAATTCAATCCAATAACTTAACAAGTGAAGGTAGATTAGTCCAACAACTTAAAAAATACTCAATTTAGTATATTAACTTGACACGTGGGGTGCAAATTGGTCTACAACTCGTAAAATATTCAATTTAGTGTAGTAGCTTGGCAAATTGATACACCTACTGTCCAAAATTTATAACGGTAACGTATTAAGCAAAGTAGATGGACTTGTGAATTTTATTTTGGTTATAATTCTTTTTTTTTCTATTTTGTTGTTACTTCTCAAGTGTGTACATAATTTATTTGTCACTAATCAAAATTAAATAAATTATAAAATAGACCATTAGCATTACCAAAAGATCAAAGTTCATAAGAGAGACTTTAGGACCTTATGTTTGTCTCATGTATTCAACAGTAGTAGAGAAAGTAATTTGACTTATGTTTTTTTAGCTCATTTTATATTTCTATACAAGCATAGAAGACTTTTAAAATATTTATACCAAGTTTCTGAAAAGTATAGTTAATAGTTATTAATATATTGGTTTCTGCACAAAGATTTTTATAATCAAACACGTAGAAAACAACTAGGGCAGACTTATAACTATTAAATCACTACACAAAAATATTTAATTTGAAGACATAACATAGTTTCCTAAACATCAAAGGTTCTTATCTTGGCCAAATACATTAACATCGCCACGGGAATATTAGTGACCAAATAATACTTAATAATTTATTTCGACGTGAACATATCTCTATTGTGACCTAGAGTTAGTAATATATTTCTATTGGACGTTTGGACCGTGGATGCACTAATTTACCAAGTTATTACACTAAATTGAGTGTTTTACAAGTTATTGGACCAATTTACACCCACCCGTCAAGTTATTGTACTAAATTAAACATTTTAAAAGTTGTTGGACCAATATGCACCCATTTACCAAGTTGTTGTATGGTGGGTGCAATTTACGCTATATATTTTGCAAAGAAAACTTTGTCCAACTTTTGCAAACCCATATTTTGCAAAAATAAAAATTTGCAAACCCATATATATTTATCGTAGATTCACCTCCATGGCATTTTGTCCAGCTTTCTCACCTACAAATTTCGTACGTTTCACAATAATGGTATAATTTGCATCAATCTAAAGTGGTGAATAAAGAAACAACTCGCATAATGACGAGCCACGCAGAGTATACGTGCCAATTTATGTTTTGTATATTTGCCTTGTAGATTATATGAATTGAGTTATGAGTTACGGGTAGTATGATAAAAGAGTATCCTAAGACTATCATAGAACCAACTTATTTCAGATTATCTATTATTTTAAAGTAGTTCTAAAATAGAGTGATATTTTACTCTATTATCTTTGGATTATAATCCAACTTATATAATTCTGTAGGAAAACAAACGTGAACAATCATGCTATATAAAAAGCTTATACCTTGCTTTTGCTATAAAAAAAGTTGTACAAGCGTGTATACAAAGTCACATACGACACACATTCTCCTTTCCACCGCCAGTGTTTAACACTACAATCATGCTCCTCTGTGAACGTACATATGAACTAAAACATCTGCAGATCCAATTGCTAAAACGCTCGGGCTGGCACTGGGAACACCGTGCGTCGGCATGGTTCGGTTCCTCAATAGTAGTCCTGTGACGGGGACGGAGACGGCGCCGCGGCGGGGCTAGACGCGCCGACGACGCGAGGCGGTGACGAAGCAGCGCCCCCGTGCCCGCCGGCGCTCATCATGTCGGCCCAGAGGCGGTCGGCGATCACCTTGTTGGCGGCGTCGGAGGTGTGGTACGCGTCCCAGAACACGAAGGCGCTGCGGTCGCGGCATGGCCTCGTGTTGGGCAGGCACAGCCCCCCGACCTCCGTGTCCACGTTGCAGCACGACATGTGCGCCGTCGTGAACCCTGCGACGACGACGACGACAGGCATGTGCCGTGAGACAAAAAGAAAAGAAGATGCACGCACGCTGGCGCGGGTTGGGCTCGCCGGCGGGGCAGTTGCGGATCGGACACGTTACAGACCGTGCTTCTCGGGGTGTTCGATGAGCTCCATGACGACGGAGTAGGTGTCGGCGAGGGCCATCTGCGCGCCGGGGAGCTTGGCGTTCATGCCGTCGAGCAGCTTCTTGGCGGCGGCGTTGAACTGCACGGCGTAGCCGTTCACGCGGGACAGGCACTTGCCGTCCGTGGAGCGGACGCGCTGCGACGGGATGCAGCCCAGCGGGGCCAGCCCGTTGAACGCGACCTTGCGTGCGCCGAGCCCGTACAGCCGCTGCAGAAGCAAAAGGGATCAGACGAGCTCTCGATCTACAGAACTGCAGGGGCAGGGCGAGGGCAGTGTTGATTCGATGCTGATCTGAGCTTGCCTTGAGCTGCCGGTCTAGGGTGGTGATGAGGAGGCGGATGAACTGGTCGTGCGTGTACTTGGTGCCGTCCGCCATGAACGGCTGCAGGAAGTTGTTGATGTAGTCGTTGCTCCCTTCACCAGCACATTTCACACACGTTATGTCAGCTCCCGCCCTGCTCACGTGACCAACACGACTAGATATATAGCCGGGTAAGTTATGACGAAGAAACTGTGGCACTCACCAAGTCCAATCTGGAACAGGGCTGCATTGACCGCGGCCTCGGCAGCTTCCTTGCCGATCATGGCGATCATGGCCTTCTTGACGGTCTCGAAACACGTTATCTGCTCGTCGAAGGAGAGGTACTGGACCTGCAGAGTCACACACATTTCGTCGCATTCATTTACAGGAGCTAGGAGCATTACGGGTGGAGAATCAGAGAGAGAGGCACGGGTGCGTGTCTTACGAAGTAGACGCCCGTCTCGTTCAGGATGCCGGCGCCGCCGGAGGCGAAGTTGACGCCGCCGAGCACGTCCTTGCCGGCCCTCGACAGGGACAGGAACGGCGGCGGGGATGGCACGCCGAACTTGTCAGCTGCATCAATCGCGGGCACACATTAATTAACATCGATCTTGATCGTGCCGTGCTGGCAGTTTGCGTACAGTGGAGGCGGTACGGTGATGATGGACGCTAGCTTACCCATGTAGTCTCCGATGGTTTTGCCATTGGCGAACCTGCCGGTGGCCTCGCCGTTGGGGTAGTCGATGCCGTACCAGGGGTAGTTGGACTTGGCGAGGGACATGGGGAAGTAGTTGTTGTTGCCCACGTCTGACATGGAGTCGCCGAACACGTAGGTCACCGGACCCTTGGCCGTCGAGGCCAAGGGAGGAGAAGCCATGGTGAAATTTCTTGTGTCCGCCGTAGCCGGGTCGACCGGCGCCGCCGCAACGGCGACTGAACAATGCGCGAGAATGGCAATGGCGAAGACAACGGCAAGAGCTGCCATTGTTGCTTTGCTGGTCTCGGGAGACTGTTCGTGCGCGTGTGTCTGTGTCGTGCTGTTCAGCTGTTGGGTGCTGATGTCTGGGTGTGGCGGGGCGTCGATCTTATAGCCCGGCGTGGCTGCATCTAGTCGTGCCATTCTTTTGCAAGTTTGGGTTAATTCAGATTAACGGTTTAAGTTTCCGGCTTGAGTGTAGTGATGGCCTGTTGTTGCAGGCTTGCAGCTATTCGTATTCGTGTACGAAAAGGTGTGAGGAATTGGCAATTGGCATGCATGTGAACATGTGTGGTAGCTGAGGTAGTTGAAGAACTCGTGGCCTTCTTGTTTCAACAGCTTTGGTTTTTTATCGATACGACAGCTTTACATTGTTTATGGAAATGACATCAGCGCATCGGCGCTCGTGGTTTGGGAATCGGCAATTGAAGAACTTGAGGCACTGGCCGTGTTTCGTTGGGCGGAAAAAAAATTTCACCCGGTTTGACCAATAATTAATGATATTAAATAAAGTCAGTTTACAAAACTACCTTCACGACACCGGATTAATTCACGAGATAAATCTAATAAGACCTTTGACCGCACGATTAGAGGATGGTTACTGTAGCATTACTGTAGTAAATTATGGACTAATTAGGCTCATTAGATTCGTCGCGCAAAGTTACACCTATCTCTAAAAAGGTTTTACAAATAAACTTTATTTAATACTTCATGTATGTAAGATTTTTTTTGAAAAAATATTTTTAGAGGGAAAGAAACACGGCCACAAGAAACCAAGAAGCTAGCAGTAGCAGCACTGCTCAAGCACGGGGCTAGGACGGATGCAACCTGACCAGTGTGACCGGGGTCTCCTATCTGCCTAACGGAGCCAGAGAGGGATGCGAGGTTAGGACCAATAAGACCCATTAACGTCCACTCCCGCCACCGTCTCCTTCTTCTCCGGCGCCCCCGTCGCCGCCTTCTTGTTTCACGACGTGACCTCCACCTCTGCCGCCGCGCCTTTCGCCCGTTGTCCGCCCATACTTCTTCTTCCCCAGTGCTCCCCCGCCTTCCACCACCGGCCTTCGGCTCTGACGCCGTTCCGGCGCCTCCGCCGCTAATCCTAGTCTTCTCGCTAGCTCCGGCCGAACTACCCCGCCTCCACCGCCGCCGCCCTAACCACAACCTTCTTCCTTAGCTCCGACGGACCCCCTCCCCAACCACCATCACCGGCACAACCGCCATCTCCCACTTCCCGCCCCGCCTCACCGCCGTCTCGACCGCCTCCACCACCGGTCCGGCGAGCTCCCCGACGACCTTCTATAGGTCCGACAGCTTAGTAACCCCTGCAACCCCCAACCCGAACCCCAAAACCCTAACCCAACGGCCCGATGAGCGGCAGTGGCGGCGGGAGCTTTGGACCAACGGCACCGGAGGAGGAGGGAGCGAGGAGGAAGAAGATGATCCGACGGCTCTAGCGAGGCTAAAAAACTTCGCGAAGCCATGTAGGATCCTCGAGTGTAGTTCCGATGAGAGAGATAATCCACGATGACAGCCCAGCTCACATAAACTAGAGTGCGAATGTGATAGGGGACTCCTATCTGTCTTCCATGAGCCAGATAAGAGGCGTGGCTTAGGGCTTATGTGCGGCCCATTGGCGCTCCTATCCTCTTCTTCCTCCATGCATGCGTTTGCCCCCGTCATTTCCGCCGCCGCCCCGACCGGCGGCTGCCGCGCCGCCCGCCCACCATCCACCGCCGCCCCGCCTTCCCTCCCTTCCTAACCCGATGACCGTCTCCACCCCTGCCGCCGGCCACCACCCGCCGCCTCCTTCTTCACCGCATCGCGCCGCACGACCTCCGCCCCCGCCCCTTCCGCCGCCGACCCGGCCGGCAGCTGCCGCGCCTCCCACCATCCACCCACGTCGCACGCCCCCGCCCTTCCTAATCCGTTGCTCCTCCTTCCCCGCGTCGCCGGGCCCCGCCCACCGCATGTCCGGCATCGCCCGGCCGGCGACGCTCCCCCACCGCCGTCGTACGACGCCCCCACCCTCCTTCTTTTATATAGCCGAGGCCATTGTATCACCTCCCACCACCAGAACCCGAACACTAATGCCGCCTCGCCGGCGGCCTCAGCCACCACCCACGGCCGGCAGCGCCCTGACCGCGAGCCGTTCCCGTCCGCCTCCCAACCCTCCGCACGGCTGCCGCCCCTCCGGCCTTGACGTCGCGTCGGCGCGGTGGCGCTCTAGCGCCCGCTCTCACCCGAGGAAGAAGAAGGAGATCGTGCGACTCACATTGACCGCACGAATTTTCAACATCGGAAGCTTTCTGAAATTGCTGGATGTGTTCGGTGTTCCCTAGCTTGGCCCAGCCCACCGAAACTGGATCGCGTATCTGACAATCACTGGCCCAGAAGGGAACACAGAAAAATCCCCCACACACAGCATCATCGTTCCCGACCTGCAGGATAGGGACAGCCGGAGAGAAGTTCCCCGACCGCGAGCGAGGTTTCGCCCCCTCCACTGGCCGCTATGCGGCCCTCCACGTCCCCCGCCGCCGTGCTCCCTCCGGCGACCTGCTCCTCCCGTCTACCCTCGCTCCGCGGCTTTGTCGGTCTGCGGTGGTCGTCCCCCTGCTTCCAGGTACCCCCAAGGCCCCAAATCATGTTTTTCCAGGGGCATAATAACATTTCAAACTCCTTGAGATTCCGTGCCAGTTGCTCAGCCGCGTTGGCTGTTTGCCACAGGTTAGGGAGCGAGCGGGTGCGGTCGTAGGGGTTATCAATGGCGCTTCTGGATGCAGCTTGAGACTTGGGTAAGTCCTATTTTTTTGCCTCCTGGCGGCACCCTCTGGGTTATCTTTGCTCGACAATCATGCTACTGTCTCAAACCATAAACAAAACAAAGTGTTACGGGAGGTTAGGCCCGGAGAGATGTTTGAGCAGTACACAAATCGAGACCTGGTCTGTAAATACTTCTGCTGCTGTCAGAACTAGTAGCGAGTAGTGAGCGAGTGAACTGTTTGTGGCTTACTGGCTTTGTGAGTTGTGACACATAAGTGCTATGTGAATCTGTAGGAGTTCATGGGAAGTACCATTTTTTATGCTCAGTGGGTTGAGGAATGAGCTATCCTAATTACTCCAGGCATCATAGCACTTCGATGGTTATCGAAAATGGCAACATGTGCCAATGCGTGTTCTTCCTGGAAATCTGACGCTTTCCTGAGCCATTTGCATCTCTTAGGATAATCAGAGCAACTGAAACATGGACTTTTTTGCTGTATTCATTGAGTAATATGTACTAGAGTTGTCGAGATGTTTGTGAGAATTTATTGATTACATAATATATAGATATATCCAAGATGGGTCATCTTTGATATCTGCGTTTCCTTACTAAAGTTGGCTGAATCCTATTTTAGGTACAAGCATTGCAATTCATCCATGTCTTAGCAGCCACGTTCTACTTTCTTGATGAATTTATTTACACTTCTATTTTTTTCCAGAGTACCTGCTTTAACTGCCTGCAAAACTCATCAAAGAGCCGCTGTCATTAGAAATGAACATGCCCAGAATGCTGACTTTCCACAAAAATACTCAAGAAGGGAGAAGAAACCATTTCCTATACCAGTGCAGGAGTTAAGACGCAGAGCAAAGGAGAGGATGAAGGCAGCACAAGGGAAACCAAAACGGCCACTGCCTCCACCGAAAAATGGAATGCTAGTGCGTAGACTTATACCAGTTGCCTACAAAGTATACAATGCAAGAATTTTGCTGATCAACAACTTGAGGAAGCTTATGAAAGTAGTGCCTGTAAAAGGCTGCAAGTAATTCCCGTTACCCATCATTTATTGATGATTATTTGTTACAGATCATGCTTATGGGTACCATAGTTGATCTCATTTTGAGAAACCAAGATAACACAATATGACGCATATAAAGCTACAAACTATGCACCAACATAGTCCCTTATAATTGGCAATGGATATAAACAACATTATTTATTATTTCCAAATATGCTTACATTTTATATGCTAGCTGCTCAGTTGATCAAGTGTGCTAATTATGATTTTCAGGTTTGCTAAAATGCATAACATATCTAAATATTAGATTATGCAATGCAAACTTCATAGCATCTGAAAATACACATCTGTTTTTTGCAATGATACTGTGTTTTTTTACTTGGGCAACAGTCTGTATAGAACACCTGCCCAAAAGAGGCATTCCCTGTGCCTCATCGAGGATACACTCTTCTATTGGTCCAGGTGTTATTGGTTTGATGAAAGCCAGGCTATTTGTCTTGTAACACTGCATTAATTCAGGACAGAGAACTGGAATTTCTGTTTATTCCCCATTGAAGCTTTTACGCTGTAGAAAGTAAAGCTTATGGTCACACTAAATGAGCTTTCTAAATGCTCATCGTGTGCCTGTTCAGTTCACTATGACCCTATAGCACATTCACATGTGATTTTTTTCCGTTGCAGATATTGCAGTGAGATACATGTTGGATCTGTTGGACATCCTTTCCGAACATGCCGAGGAATGTTGTCAAATCAACGTAGAGGAGAACATGACTGGGGAAGTACTTTAGTGGAAGCTGTTTTCTTACCCGTTGAAGCCTACCATCTAGAGGACCGCCTAGGGAGGCGTATTCCCCATGAACAGAGGTTTTCTGTACCCCGCATTCCCGCTCTTGTTGAACTTTGCATTCAAGCTGGAATTGACCTCCCTGAGTATCCCACAAAGCGTCGAAGAAAGCCAATTATTAAAATTGGAAGAAACGAGTTTGTTGATGCAAATGAAGATGACCTACCAGAACCTGAGCCTGACAGATTTAAGCAGACACTTCTTGAAGAACTACATGTCGATGAGGTCATCACTCCATCTAGCCCAGAGGAGACAGCGGCTCTTGCCGAGGAAACACTCGAAGCATGGGAGACCGTCAGGGAGGGTGCCTTGAACCTTATGAAGGGCTATGCTGTTAGGGTTTGCGGATACTGCCCTGAGGTGCACATCGGGCCAACTGGACACAAAGCACGGAACTGTGGAGCCTTCAAGCATCAGCAGAGGAATGGACAGCATGGGTGGCAAGCAGCAGTGCTTGATGACCTAATACCTCCTAGATATGTCTGGCACATGCCAGAAACTGGGGAGGAACTTCAGAGGGAGCTGAAGACCTTCTATGGGCAGGCACCAGCCGTTGTTGAGATATGCATTCAGGGTGGCGCCAAAGTGCCAGAGAAGTACAAAGCCACTATGAGACTAGATATAGGAATTCCTTCTAGTTCGAGGGAGGCTGAAATGGTCATATGATCCTCCGGATGATTTGGGAGCAACTTTAAGTTATCTCCGGATGATTTTCTTTGGTGTGTCCGGGGCCAAAAACAATATCAGCCCACGCTCCATCCTGGACTTTCTTACCATAGATTCATTTTACTAGTCAATGTATATATATCAGGACTTAGATGAGAAAATTCAGCAGATTTCCTTTTTCGTATCCACATTATTGTTTCTATGTTTTTCTTTGTACAAATGCGCAATATTCTGCAGAATCTAGTTTTTTTTTCTAGTAGTGAGAATCAGAGAACCCAGGTTGAATGGAGTGGGGGCAGTAGTTCCCAGCTGATTTAATATTTTGTGAAGGGCATCATCATCATCTTAATATACTCCTAATTTGTTCCCTGTGCAACTTGTAGTCGTATCTGGCCATATAGAGAGGAACCAGAAATTTCCCGTACACTATCAGGCACAATTACACAACCACTTGCACTTCAACAGGTTCAGCTGAAACAGATGACATGAACAAATCGAAATTTCCTCAGAACCATAAGGAGTTTCCATTTGCCTTCGAAGAAACAATGCAATTTACAAGTTACAATGCCCTGGGGTCTAGCTGAATGAACAGCTGAATTCCGTGTGGGCTGCCCCAAGAGCTGCGCATTCATGAAACCATTTGTCTAGTACTGGTGGCCGTCAATGAGGTGAGGGCTCCACGGCTGTCCTGAAGAGCAGGATGTAGACCTTATCGACGGAAAAATACAAGAATCCACCCCGGGCGTGCGTGACATATGAACCGAAACTCGTCCCCACGATGCAGTGCCAAGCTGGCCCATATGCAGTATCAAACTCCTGTCAGCGAAGGATGAGATCCTATCAGTACGTTACGGATTGCAATCCGATACAGGAGGACAGACAAAATAGCGGACAAATAATTGGAATATGCAGTTGTATGATCAGTATGGGGATGAAAATATGAAATGTGCGAGAAGCGAGATGGTCCAACATTCCGCTGTCTGGTTGGTTGGGGATTTTGTCAGGGTCAGATATGTGAAAAGATCCACAGTACTGTCCTTTCAATACGGAACTAGCATAAAAGCAAGAACAATATTGGGCACAAATGAAACGTTTGCAAATGTTATATTTTAAATTAATAAATTTAATATGCAAATTCAATATCCAATAGTCTGCTGAAAGGTTTGTTGGGTCATTAGTCAAACTTGGATACCATTTTGTGAAATGACAACCACCTGAACGCATGATGACACGAGCTTCTGTTTGTGCAGTGTATTAATTGCTCGTATTGGTGGTTAGCTACCATGAATTGCAGGAGGATGGCTTAGAACATTTGCGAAGCATAGTTCATTCAACGTGACCCCATCGCCTGGTTGTTCAGAAGCCGATACTTCAACTGCCAATGATGGGATCACAAACTATTTTGGACTCGGACGCATGACACAGTCTCGAGAGTCGAGACCACAATTCATCGAGGCAACAAAGAAAAGAAAATGAGATCATAGCTTCTTTCAGCATGAATTGAATGCATTTGGCGCAATCGTCCTCACGATAATGCCCCGACCAGGAGAGGACAGACATATCATAAACCAATTATGACTGCATTGCCGTGGCAATGCGCTAATGCACGTGGACGATACGAGTAGAATGTGAATCACACTAAAGCAGCAATCCCACTCTAAGAATCAAAATTACTCGACAGACGACAGGAGTAATCTAGGGGGCGCTAGAGCGAGCAGTTTCTTGTCCTCACGAAAGTCTGATGAAAACAACCCCATTATCTAACAAGCTCTAATCGGCGAATGATAAAAACAATTTGAAATCTCTACGTACTGCCAATTTGCAGAAACAGGTTGTGAAGCAATTATAGTAGCAATGTAGTTGCAGGCTTGGAGTGTTTCTCACCTTCTTGAGCGCGAGCGCGAGGCGCTTGGGCTCGAGCCGGCGCGGGTAGTGCGGCATCGCGGCGAGCTCGTCGCGGGCGCAGCGGAACGCGCGCCGCTGCAGCGCGGGCGGCATGTCGGCCGCCACCACCCTCACCACGGCCTTCTTCTCCTCGCCGCCGCCCGCGCCCGCGCCGACGCCGGCCGGCTGCTTCCCCGAGGAGACCCCGACCTCCCCTTCCTCCGGGACCCGGCGCTCGACGCCCAGCAGCGACCTGATGGCCCCGCCCCGGCGCCCCGCCGCCTCGCCGGAGTCCTGCTGGTGCTGCTCCCTCATGCTAGCTAGCTCCCTCCCCACCACGTGGATTCCCTTGTCAGCGCGCGGGCCGAAAGTTTTGACCTGGACGAGAGCAGCGGCGAGTGCGTTTTCCTCTAGCGTCGTGCGGCGCAGCGGCCCGGGCGGCTTTTGCCTTTGTTTTCTAGGGGACGCGAGGCCGGAGGGGAGGGGAGAAGAGAGGAGAGTGACGTTGGGGGTCGTTAAAGCGGGCGTGTACTTTTTATGGGGTTTTCCCGTGCCCGGGAACACCGCCGGTGGGATCACCGACGCGCGGGGGCGACGCACCGGCACGGGCACGAGCACGAGCACGAGCGGGCGGAGCAAGGCGCGCGAGCTCTCGATGGCGATGCCGCGATGATTTCTCATCGCTCGGAGGCCGCGACCGCTGCGACTGCGGTCTGCGGAGGTGTGCCGGTGCCGGGGGCCCGGGGCGCATGGCACATTGGCACGGCAGCAGTTGCTCCGTGCGTCAGTGTACCTCGCCATGACTACTGTACTGGTGGCAGTACCGGTGTTACCCCAGGACCGTTGGAGTGATACAACGCATTTTCTATTTTCGATTTGTTACGACGGCGGCTACGGCGTTCAAAAGTTAAGACCGTTTGTAACGGTATACTCTATATTTCACTCTTTAAAGAAATATTTTAATGCCATGTAAAATATTTTACCCTCAAAATCTAATCTTCATTGCAACGGCGACCTCCATTTCACCCTCCAAATCGCCCATTGCTCCGCACCCTGCTGCATCGATCCCCAACGTGTACGGCTCGCCGACGCACCAAGAGCCTCGAGGTGACGCACCACGTCCTCTGCTCGACTATGGAGAGGCGTCCATGACGACGCACTAGGAGCCTCCGACGGCAAGATCCAGGCCGGACTGGAGCTTCGACGTCCCGTCGGAGCTCCTCGACCTCATCGCGAAGAGCCTCGCCTCCGGCACCACGCAGCGTCGTTCCGATCCGTCTGCCCGGTGTGGCGCGCCGTTGTGCCGTTTGCCGTCGTGTCGTGCCGTCGTGCAGAGCTAGACCGGAAGGAGGAAGTGGCCGCGGAGGAGGAGGACACCGTGCAGGGGAGGAGCGGGTGGGGAAAGAAGGGGAGCGCGTGGACTGCCGGCGTCGGGGTCGGGCGGCGGGCGGCGTCGGATGGGGCGGGGAGGAGGGCGGCGGCCAGCGTCGGGCGGGGCAGAGGAGGGCGGCATGGGGCAACGATTTGGAGGAGGGCGAGCCACCCCGATATTTGGTGAACAGTGACTTGAGCGGCACAGTACAGGAGGATTTTCAGGATACCGTTGCAACAAGGTTTTGGGCCTAGAAACTGTAAGATACAGGCCCAGGAAGGTTTAGCTAAGATCCACCGGGAGACGACGCCACTGCAACGGCGGGGACGGCATTTAAAAGTAAGGATGTGACTGCAGACGTGCGTAATGATGCAGTAAATCATTGAATCTGGTCTTGGAAGGTCGTGTGGCAAAAATTCAGTTTCATTAAGACCTTATTTAGTTTTCAACTTTGTCAATTAGGCTCAAAATATTCGTATAGTAAAGTACAACAAAACTGTGCAATTAGTTTTTGATTTCATCTACATTTAGTATTCCATGCATGTATCGATATTTTGATACGATGGAAATCTTTTTTTTGCATAGTGAAATTTGGATTGGAATTTAGCAACTAAACAAGGGCAAAATCTTCAGCTTCAGAGCAGGAGCCCCGAAAGTGCAGCAAAGAAAGCCCAGCTGCTGGGAGAACGAGCAGATCCAACCGCGCCCAGGCGCCGAGAAAATTGTCGCTCAGTCTTGTGACTACACACTTCCTCAGCAGTAGTTTCAACTTTTAAGGCTCGATCTGTCCTCAATCGTCTTGTTTAGATGTAAATTTTAGGGGTTAGATTTGGTCCAAAGATATCACTTCGCCATAAATACATTACTGTAACATTTCGTTTGTATTTGTGAAAAATTGTCCAAACATTGATTAATTAGGCTCAAAATATTCGTCTCGCTAAGTATAACAAAACCGTGCAATTAATTTTTAATTTCATCTACATTTAGTACTTCATACATGTGCCGATATTTTGATGTGATGAAAATATCTTTTTTGTATAGTAGAATTTGTGGGTGAAATTTAGGATCTAAAAACCAGGAACAAGGGCTCACATTCTCACCCTGTCAATCCCTGACGGGGGAAAAAATCTCCCAAAAAAAAACTACAGCGGAACTGCGGAAGTGACATGCAGCTTGTAGCAAATCTCCAAACAGGTGAAAATGACGCCACATATTTGGGCGCTACATACGAGCTGCATGTCCGGTGGCTCGTAGTCCGCAGCTTCCCTTTCTGGTCGAACTTGAGGCCAAACACGGTCACACGAACCATGCAATCGTCCACACCACCCTCGCATGGCACCGGCACGCTCTCCACGAGGCAAAACTTGTACGCGAGCGTGCCCTCGTCGTCCACCGCCGCGCGGAACAGCCTCTCCTCCGTCCTGTCCGACTCCGGCGGCGCGGCGCTCGTCGCGCTGCGGGACGGGACCTGGCAGACGCACACGTTCCCGTTCTCGTGGTCGAGCCCGACCCACGCGCCCAGCTCCCGGTCGAAGTGGCCCTGCCCCCAGAACGGCAGCGCCCACGCGCCGGGCCGCGTCCACTCGCCGCGCACGGCGTCGAAGGAGCAGCTGCCCACGCCATCGCCGTCGCGCGCGGACACGAACACGATGCGCCCGTCCGGGTGCGCCGCGTAGGAGACGACGGCGTCCCCCGCAGCGAACGGCGGCGGCGGCGAGGCCACGCTCTTCCACGACCACTCGTGCCGCCGATGCCACGGCTCGTCCGTGTCGCGGGTGCAGGGCGCCCACGAGAACGCCTCGAAGGCGACCGGCAGGCCGGAGCCGAGCGTCGTCCGTGCGTTCAGCGCGCCGCCGCCGTCGCCTGCCACGGCGACGGTCAGGCCGACGAGGTGGCCCGGCAGGGGAGGGCCGGTGGCCAGCGCCGCCGCCGCTGTGTCGTAGACCAGGGTCGGGGCCTCCGTCCGTCCGCCGCTGCTCACGACGACGATGTCGCTGCCCACGGCGGCGAATTGCGTGTCGGCACCGGGAGCCACGAACCCGAACGCGGCGGGCTCGGGAAGGTGCTGCGTTGGGTCCCGATCGGTGCGACGTGAGTCGCCGGAGCCGGAGAGCATGGTGTCAGGGTCAATCTGGCGGATGGAGTAGCCCTTCTCCCAGTCATCGAGCACCAGGTACAGGTGTTTCTTGGGCGCCGGCCGTGATCTTTTGCCGTGGCCGTGGCTCCGGTTGTCCTGCCCCCGGCGTTTAGACATTCCTCCGATCTTCTCTAGCCTCGACGAGGCGAGGCACTGCTGTCCAGAAATCTGTACTTTTTTTTAGGGAACCTACGGAGTGGTAGAGGTACACCTGAAACACTGTATTCCATCGAATGTGTCGCAAACACGAACCAAACGTGATGCCTCGGAGAAGAGTACTCGGGGAGGAGAGGCAGAAGGGACACACAGGGTGCGTTTGGAACTTTGGATGCAAGCCGATACTTGCCGGGCCAAATTCAGGCCGTTGACCAGAGGAGACGAGCCCAATTGAATGGCTGCCAATTATTGGCCTACCCATGCGCTGCACGTATAAAAATCACGCAGAGGCGTGGCCAAAGTCGGGCGGCCGAAAGCACCGCCAAAATTTGGCCTGGCCAAATCCATCGGCTGGGCGTACGCGGGCATAGTCCAAACGCGCCCACAATCTCTGGTCAACGCCTTCAAGGAGGATAGTGGTGCCAGAAGGCGTCGCCGTCAACGGCACCGGCACAATATCGGGCAATGATTTCTTCTAACTATGACTTGTTCCAAACTAAAACATGGTCACACCAACTAATGTATGGGAATGCCTCGAATCAACGCCTCGGAGGGTAGCGGCACCCGAGGGTGTCGCCGTTTACGGCCTCGGCACAGAGCCGGGCTAGGATTTCTCCCGACAGCTTCCTGGTACCACCGTATCTCTCCTGCCGATGACGAGACCCGGGGCCTAGAACGACAGCGGCGCAGGGAGGGCACCATTGTGCGGCGGCGGCGGCGGCCTCAACGAGCGGGGACAAGCAGCCGCTGATGGGAGGGTCCCCGAAACGTGCGCCCGACGGTCGCCGGCCCGACAGCGAGCCCCCAGCCCAACGCCGGCCGCCGTCGCCCATGGATGCGGAGAACCATGCGGAGCTCCGCGCGTGCGGTCACGGCGATGCGACACTGCCGCCCACCAGCAACGCCCGTGGGGGAGTCCGGCGGAGACGAGGCCGCCACGGCGTTGCACAGGCCGCAGCGGCGGGACGCGGCCGGCGGCCGCAGGATCCGGGAGGGGCGCGGCTGGCGGCGGCAGGGGCCGCCGGATCCGGCAGGGGCACGGCCGACGCCGTCAGGGCCGCCGGATCTGGCCGGGCCACGGCTGGCGATGGCGGGGGCCGCCAGATCCAATGGTGGCGATGGGGAAAAGGGAGGGTGAAGCTTGGAAGGAAGGGGAGGAGAGGGACGCGGACGGAGCCGACTTCAACGCGCGTCGTTGGCCGCCGCCGCCGCGGTGTTTTCGGCGGCGGCGGCGGCCGGAGGTGGGTGGACGGGATGTGATGAAAATTTTTTTTCATAGTGAAATTTGAGGTGAAATTTAGAAACTAAACAAGGCCTCAGTGTTTTTATTGGATGTCTAGCAGCACAAGGGTCCTGTTTGCGGATGCAAGCTATCTCGCGCTGCGTGATGCATTTCCATGTTACGTACCTGTGCGGCCCTGGTCCGGACGGTGACGCCCGCGCACTTCGAGAACGGGGACCGAAACACCGGCGGCGACTGCGCCCGCCCTATCCGCCGCGGCGAGCGCGCCCGGGAGACCGTCGTGGCCGAATCTTTCATGGACCGGAGTGGGCTTGGAGTTGCAGGCGCATACCTTGACCCATAGGTGCTGTTTGGTTCGGTGATTTTTGGGCGTAATCGGATCACAGCGAGATCCGCATTCCCTTACATGCGTTTGTTTAGCGAGCTCTGTAATCCGTTTATTACATAGGTGGTGTTTGTTTCATGGAATGATAATGTAAATGGAAACGTAATCAGATCACCGTGGTATCGGTGGCGGAATAAACGATTGCATGCTTCGTTTGGCTTCCGGGTATAACGTTATTGAAAAGGGGCCTTCTCCTCGTGATGGAGCAGAGCAACACCGTCATTTGTTTACAGCCGAAGGGGAGCGGTAACACATTTGAATAGCGCCGCTATCTGATACCCTGCAATCTGATTACACGGTCCGCAAAACAAACCTATCTAACGGGATTGGATTGCACTGTAATCCGATTACGGGCAAAAAAGTCCAACCAAACAGCACCATAGTATTGGATACCACTCCTATTCAATCTCGATCCCCCTCCTCCCTTACCGTAAAGGGATAACGCCGGTGGCTACTGCTTCCACCTTCCCAGCGAAGGCAGAGACGAGACGACGACTCCACCCTCTCTACCTTCCACCTTCCCTGCGAGCTTCATGCCTTTATTGGTGTCCAACTCTACCTCAACTGACCATGCGTGGGAGAAATCCCATTGATGGTGTCCCTCCTCGACCGGCGGCGCTCGCTCGCCTGGAAAAGGACACCGCTACACAGCACTCTGCCATAACACTGCGAGAAAGACAGTATCCTCGTCCCCATCGAGATGGTCAAGATCAGCACCTCGTAGCAGAAAGAGATCCCCACCCTCTCCCTACTGCAACCCTGAAACGACGACAGCTGCTTGCTCCAATTTGTTAGCCCTACAGGTCTTCCTAAAGTGGATTCGTTCAGCAGATTGGTTTTCTCCACATAGTAACGGATACCGTTACATGATGAAACCAAACAAATAATGGTATCGTCCATTCCGTAGCTGATTACCTTGTAATCTGTTTTTATTTACGTTTACCAACCAAACAACACCATAGTGGCTTGCAACCTGGAGTATAAAAGAAGTGAGCAGCAGCAGCGAGGACGGTGTGGATGGACCAAGCGACGAACTGGCGGTTCTGCTCGATCTTTTCCTCCCCTCTTCTCTTCCTCCCGTATAGACATAGTATCCTCTGGCCTCTTTTGTACCCAAATTCTGGTAGAGACTTCTAGAATATTCCATAAACCTATAATCAGTGTTCAATCATGGTGTGATTGTTCATCTAGGGCTCTGTTTGGATTGAAGTAAAATCAAAGGAATCGTCGTTCCGGAGGAATGGTAAAAGTTAGAAGGGTTTGGGATGGAGGAACCGGTGAGCAACTTTCCTTTGGAAAGGTTCCTACACCCGTAATTTCACAGGAAACAAAAAAATCCATTTGAACTTCTTGCGAAATTTTCCTATGACGCTGCAGTATTAATTAATGGCTGTGTTTAGTTTCCGAAAAGGGAACGTGAAGTTTAGTAAAAATGTCACATCGGATACTGTAACACTTTTCGTTTGTTTGTGGTAATCGTTGTCCCACCATGACCTAACTAGGCTCAAAAGATTCGTCTCGTTGTATACATCAAAACCATGTACTTAGTTTTTTATTTACCCACGTTTAGTATTCCATGCATGAGGAGAGAGATTTGATGTGATAGGTGAATAGTAAATTTTGGAGAGAGAATTTTTGGCTTTTCAAGGGAGCTAAACAGGCCCGATGTTGCTAATTGCTGCTATTTCCTGCTCCCAATTCAATCCAGAGAAGACGAGTGCGGTCAGCTGTCTTCTGTCTACGAGTCAACATCAACGCACGCAGAGAGGGAGAGAGATTTATGGCAAAACTGTAGAATATCGGAAAGGACCAGAGCAACTGGTTGTGATGGTTGAATGTCGCCACACAGTCAATAGCTAAATAAATATCACCTCCGTTTTAAATTATATATCGTTTAACTTTTTTACCGCAAATCGTCTTATTTAAAAAAATTTGTGTAAATATAGTCAAATTTAAGTTATTTTTAAAAAAATATTTATTAATAAAATAAGTCACTACAAAAAATATAATAATTTACATAAAATTTTGAATAAGACGAGCGGTCAAACTTGTGTAAAAAAGTCAAACGACTTGAGACGGAGGGAGTAGAAGAACTAGTGCCCAACGGGTCAAAAAAAGTACTATTCATCTCTAGTTTTATTTAAGCTCTTTATATTCCTGTGTTTGAAACACTAATTATCTAAAATTTCTATGTTTTTAATCCTCTATTTGGTTACTCCACTCGTTTTTAATTTCTAATTTTTTCCCTTTTCCCTGTATTTCATACTCGTTGGTTCCACAAAGGCCCGGTACTATCCATCTCTAGTTTTATTTAAGCTCTTTCTATTCCTATCCTAATTTTTTTTCTTTTCCCTGTATTTCGTACTCGTCGTGGAGCCACAAGATCAAGACAGCTCAGCTGCCTGCTCCCTGCCAAAACCGGTCCAACCGGTTTCCCAGGAAGGGTGCAGCTGGCTGCAAGAAAGGAGGCCGTCGCCGTGCAAGCAAAGTTTCAAGCTCACAAGCAATATCATCCTCCAATAATGAGGCACTCATATATTACAAGTCCAAAGAAGACGAGAAGGCGGAAAACTCAAAGGATGAGACTATCCTAGCTCTTATCAAAGAGCTTGAGGAAGTCAAACTCTCAAACGCCGCTTTGGTTTGTAAGTATGATGCCATTGTTGATGATTATGCTTGTGATGCTCTTCATATGGCTTCCATAGAAAAAGAAAACAAAATGCTCAAGCAAAAATTAGAATTAATTGCTAGCAAGCATGAGATGCTATAAGTGACGCATGAAGAACTCTTGTGTTCTCATGAAGAACTTGTAGAATCATATGCTTCGTTAGAGATTGCTCATGAGATTATAATCACTTCGGTAAAATCAATTGAACCTCAATCTCACACATGCACATGTTCTCCAATTCAACATAACTTATCATGTGCTAACCCATGTTGCTCTCAAGCAAAACAATCTTGGTATGATGAAGTGTGTGTAGAGTCTTGTGACGACCTCGTTGCAAAAGAAAATGAAGAACTCAAGCAAGAGGTGGAAAGGCTCACAAAGGACTTAACAACGCTTAAGAACAAAAGCAATGCACAACCTTCTCAAGATAACCGTGAGACCATGGTGAAGAAGCTTGAGAAGGGATCAACCGTGCAAAGCTCGTGCATTTATCAAGTCAAGTCCAACACAAGCCAAGATCAAGGCAATGGTGAAAAGTTGGCTCATACCAAGTGCTTCACTAAGAAAGAAGGCAAGCCAACACTCTCCAAAAGGCAAAGAAACATTGAAAAGAGAAGATGCTTCGGGTATCTTGAGAAGGGGCATCCAATTGCTTCATGTCCAAGTAAGGTGGGACTACACCAAGAGAAGCCCTCTATCAAGCTCAACAAAGGCTTTCTCAAGGCCCAAGCAAAATTCAATGGAGAAGTGGCTGTCAAGAGCTCAACACATCAAAGTGCGGCTTGCCCTGCCAAAAGCGGTCTGACCGCTTTCACAAAGCGGTCTGACCGGTTTCCGGCAGCAGCAGCCAAGCAACTCAAGAAGGCATCCAACATCAAGCACAAGACATGCTACTCATGTCGGGAGAAAGGACACTTTGGTAAAGATTGTCCCAATGGTAAAACTACTAAACCCGACATTGTCCATTCTATGCATATGAAGCTTAGGGACTCTCCAAATGCTTCTTGTGCTTCTAAGGTGATTAAGGCACCAAAGAGTGGCACAAGAGCAATTTTGGTTCCTAAGCATATTGGGACTAACAACATCGGACCCAACATGAGTTGGGTACCAAAGCATGCTTGATAAGCTTGTAGGGACTACGAGATGCATTGGTGGCTTGGCTTGAATGACAATCTTCAATGATCTACTAGCAAGCCAAGAAAAATTGCTTCCGCTCCATACTCTATACCCAATGATATCTCGAGCAATATTGTGTAAAGTTGCAGTGGATCATGTTCCGACGAAATTTGCATCAAACATCGGAAATCCACGCCAATCGGTATAAGTGTGGCAAAACCGGTCTGACCGGTTTGCTAAAGCGGTCTGACCGCTTTGGCCCAGACAGTTACAATTTGAACACATACATGAGAAATGAAGATTTAAATTAATGATTTAAGCATATGCCACGTGGTATGTCTAATGGCTCTCTAGTAGAGCTAAGTTCTATCATTTTCAGGGTATACCACACAAGATCCGACACTTAGGCCGGAAGATCCGACCAGATGATCCGGGCGGCTCTGTGTTGAACTTCTCCCAATCGGATGATCCATCGGAAGATCCGAGCAGAAACCGGTCTGACCGGTTTCCCAAACCGGTCTGACCGATTTGGCTCAGAAAGTTGGGAGTCGGCTATTTGTGTGAGAAATGAAGACGCAAGTAATTCATTTCATGAATTTCTCACTCCTGGCATATGTTATCTATATTACTTCTTCTTGATGGCATGATTACTTGGCATATTTCATTTTGAGTAAGTTATTGTGCGACTTGACCAAATATTGAATTAATCCCTTCCATGTCATTTACAAGACAAAGTGCATGTCTCATATTGTCTACATATGATGCACACATTTAGGGGGAGATTATTTCAATATTTGTGTCTTTGGGTCTAACATTTCTTTTAGTGAATTTGTAGTCGCATCAATGAGAGATCACTTCTCTCAAAATTGGAGTTGTCAACTCACCTTGTGATTCATGACGGTAACCCTATAACCATCCTTATCATGAATCTTAATCTCAATTTTTGTTTTGGCTACTCACCGTAATATAGCATTAAATTCCTTAAATTGATTTAATCTTTCAAAACTAGTGCATATGAGTCCTTTTTAACCACATCATCATAAATGCACTAAAATAAGGAATTTAGTCTATATTGTGTGGCTTCGTAATTAATGGCACATGTTATCATGCTTTTATAAAAGTCATTGATTATGAAATCATGTGTTGTGCACATTAACGTTTTCTCTCTATGTTGATCAAATTGATTATGTCACGAGAGAACTCATATGGACAAAATTGATAATCTTGCACAACACATTCTACTAGAGGCAAAGATATGTTTTCGATAAACTAGTATTTACCTTGTGCATCTAGGCTCTATTATGCTAGAGTGTGCATTTACATGCAAATATATAAAGCTCCCATGCGTCCATTAGATATTTGGTTAACACTTTCTTGGTGAATGGTGTAAGCTAAATTTGTTAATGTCGTTATGTGCTCAATATATGTGCATGTCTTTGGGTGACATAGGATACATTTTGAAAAAAAAAACCCAACTAGCATGATAGGATTGTGCAATTGTGAAAATATTTGAGTTTCGGTCTTTTGACCGTTGTGAATCTATTTGTGACTATAGTTACCATTGCTTGATTGATGCCTAGTCACAAATAGTGAAATTTTCTCAA